>BSWB01000004.1:27295000-27895000 GCA_033239125.1 Fagopyrum homotropicum | reverse complement strand
AGATCTGCTTACCTTAACTACTCTGGGATCACGCACGACAGAGGCACGCGCAAGTTGACACGCTGCAGTAATCTCCCTTCCCTTCTGTACAAGGCTTCCGTCTCAGCTTTCCTTGAGCACGCCAACCTTCTCGCCCAACCAGCCAGACGCACGCCGAGAGAATAGCAGGCACTATCAACAAACCAACTAGAGCATCGAGCCATCAACTGAGCACAGAGGCCGCTGGGTACCTTGAGCCACAGCAGACAGTAGCAAAAGCCTTGTGTTAACGCCTAGATCCGCCCCATAGAGTGAGCTCTTCCGTGTGCCTTCATCGACGACATTAGTGCCGAAGTGAGTACAATCTTAACACCCTCCTTCCTTTCCTTCAGAAGGTTACTGAACCTCTTTTATGGATGACCCAAATACAATGCAGAAGTCAGAGTTCTCGTCATTCTAGCCCCTTCCGTGAACCTGAGGCGCGACTGGTGAAGGTCTCGGGGCTCATTGCTGATCCTAGCCTTCCACTGTAGGGTAAGTTCTTTTTTTTTTTGTTTGTTTGTTACCTGTTGTTGTTTGCAAAGGGAGGGAGCAGGATGTCTACAGCCTAGACTCGAACCTAGGACCTGCTGTTTTGTTTGTTCAGGATTGAGGTGACGAACTGACAACTTTAGGATCTAGTTTCGATACCTTAGATCAAGAATCCACCGTTGAAATTTTGATATATTGTAGATAGAAATATGAAGTTTATTGTGTAAAAATTTGGAAGAGAGTTAACGGTCGGATTAGAAGTTATAAAGTCCCAAAGTAGAGCCATTGGGCTGTTTTTACAACAGAGAAAATTTTAACCAAGTATAGAAATGAGAGCTTTTATTCCAACTTTAGAGATTTATATAGTAGTTAAGGTTAAGTGTTTTTGAGAGATCTTTACACTTTGATTAGTAGGTATATCATAGAGGAGCTATGATTTCATCTCGGGATTTTATATCCTCTTCCAAGCCGTGTATGCGAACCCAAAGTCGAACCGTCACGACTTTTGTGTAAACTATGAATGTTGGGTAACTCTTATAAATTCTTACCAAACTTTTCAATGAAAATAGATTAGGGACTTAGGATCTAGAAGAGAATATTAGAACTAAATGATAGACTTTGACAATTTTCGGCACTAAGGGTAAAATGGTCTTTTACCGTAAGAGAGCTTTTTCCGTAATTCCTTCGCATGAGGTTGGACATCTGGATGTGATTTTGATCCACATGCCTTATTTGACAGGCGCTTGAGTTACCACGGGTTCGGACCGAGTTGAGATTTGAGAAAGCGATTTTGATCAAGGTAAGTCCTTGCGACTTACTTAGCCGGTTTCTGGATGTTAGTTGAATGATGATGGTGGTGTGTGCGATGTGTGTTTATAATAACAACTTGTTAGGACGACCGTTGTTATTATGTGCTAAGGCCCAAGTGTATGTATAACGGGCCGTGACATCACTGCCCAGCTCTGCCAAGAGACTGGGAGGTTCTCTATACCCAGACCATACAGGTACACGGTGAGATGCATCGGATCCACTCCTGATGGGTACACGGGGGCGGAGGCGAGGTTTGGAAATTTCTCGTGTCACAAAATAAGTATCATTAGAGTGAATGACTTAAATGAAGATAATAAATGGATTGTTTGAAAGCATGTTGAGTGTTTATCATTTTTATGTGTGTGTGCTGTTATTATTCTTCTAATGTTTAGATAACTAGCTAATGATTGTTTTGTTATGTTTTTAGATTTACTACAGGTTAGAGCATCAGCTGAGTGATCCGGAAGTAGTGGTCAGCCAGGTCTCCGTACTCCTTAGATTGGGGTTGGGATGTTTCCTGTGTTGTTCTTTCATCTTGTTAAGACAGTTGGTCTGTTTCGATGTTTAAGTATTGTAGGCTGTTAGACGTTGTTGCATTCATTCCTATAAAAATACTACTTTATGAATTTCGGCTTTTCTTATTTGTGTCTTGTTGCAAGATCCTAGTAATATTGTTGTCAAACTAAGGTCGGGACCCATTGTGAGGTCCTAACCAGTAATGTCCCGAGTTCTGAGAATTCGGGGTGTTACAACATGGTATCAGAGCTCTAGGTTGGCAACAATGGCACTTGAAATCTTCTGAAAGACCGAATAAGTAATTAAGCGGAACCCGAAAAGGGATCTGAGTTTTAAAAATGACTTTTGGTTTTCAAATACATGCATAGTCTGGTTGGGGATAGAAAAGTACGGCTGACCACCACTACTACCGCGGATCTCAGTATGCTTAGTTTGGACTTTAGGTTTTACTTTAGTTGGACTTATTAGCTTGATTATAAAGTTATGTGATATAGATAAGTATATGCCGGAGATTAGTAGAAATTATAGTTATGTTATGTTCTTAACGAAGATAGCATAATGAGTTTCTCACCCCATTGACACCTCTAAGTAGATTTTGAAGGGTGTCAACGTGAAGATTAGTATGCATCTCTTACGTGCATTAGGGTAGACGAACAGCGGACAACCCCTTAGAGCTTGTTGAGGAACGTCGAGACGGAAAAGTGAAGATTAAAAGACAACACCAACTACGATGACAAGAAGGGAATCCCGAGTCAACTCAATAGGATCAAATGAAGAGTATACGTGAGAGTAGTTCCAGCAATGTATTGGATGACCGACAAGTATACCAAGTGGAAGAGGCAACCCATAGGTTCTTTCAAGATGGTGTAAAGCAATGTTACAAACAAAAGGGGATGCCTTCAGAGACACAAATAGGCATGAAGGTCAAGGTGAAATATAGTAGCGATCCGGACAAGAGACATTGAATCTAAACTTACTGACGGACCAGAAGGTTAAAGTTTGAGGCTAGAAGCAGAGCGGAATATAATCACTCTCGACAAGCTACTTGCCACCACAATCAAGATGGGAAACCAAGACAATCATAAACGCAGGAGTCAAGATAAGATACATTGTCCATCCCGATACGAAGAATTAAAAAGCCGCAAAAAGAAAGCTTACAGGTTACTAGAAAGGGGAAGGCCGATTTCACCAACATAGAAGTGGTGTGACCTCCTAGAACGTACAAGAATTACAACAAGGATCGGGATACAACAAAAACCGGATTTCTATAAAGGCAGAAGTATAAGCAGCACCCCAAGCAAGAAGGGTGTAGGAGATTAGTCTTAGGGAAAAGGAGGGTCTCTGATAACTTCTCACTCACGAGAATTTAAGTTAATAACACTAGCGGGTCATAACTGAGAACCGCAAGTGGACAATAACTCGGGTAAAATGAATCATGGAGAAATGCGTACAAATTATCGTAGAAGAATTGATAAGTCCGTTGACGGGAGACAAAGATACAACAAGACTCGTAAGAGTATAGTACTCTTATAGGAGTGTAATTTGTAGAAGGAGCTAAAGGAAAATAAAAGGAGGAGATATATTTCCACCTTGTATATCAAACCTCAAAAGAGATAGAAGAAAAGTAAGTCTACGATCTTATAGAAGGTTAACTCCAGATTAGTTGGTAACAACAGAGAATTTACACGTGCTGACTAACTAGTGATGGTTGGTTGACAGATAAGAAGAATGACCACAAGGTTATAAAGGAAATTTACTGACATGTGGTGAATTTCTTCCAGGGATCAACAACGATAATGGCGAAGTTAAATCAATATATGTACCAGTAGCCTTGATGGTAACATTGAATGAGTCCAATATGGCAACTCTAATAAAGAAATTAAAGAGAAGCTCTTGACGGACGGTAAGGACCATTGATGATAATAATGGTGTAAAGAGGATGTTGAGTAGTTGCTTACTACTAACTAAGGAAATATACATATCAAAGCTAGTATGTAAGGATCCCTGTAAGAAGAACTAGAAGAGTAAGAAGAAACAGATGATTGTGGACATGTCCTAGGTCTTGGCATTCCACACAAGATGGACTGATGGTGCTCCTCCGAGAAAAAGTGAGGTCAAACTGTCTAGATTGACAGAGGAAGCCCTTGTGATTTGAGTTGTGGCACAGAATAATTGAAATGGTAGAGGCGGCACAAACATAGAGAGTATGACTTACAATCTTGGTGAAATGTATGATCGAGTTGTGAGGTGATTGCAGATGGAATCTGCATGTTGGCTAGAACAAACATATAAAGGAGTAAAGTTGAATGACTAAAGGCTGTTATAGGGGTCCGGTATTACCCCAATAAGATGATTACCGAAAAGTGTTTAGATAAAAGCTTAATGAGAAATGGAGGTACTTCAATGAAAATTCAGGCTGGACCGAGGACATAAGAGTTGATGAAAGTGATAAGACCAACCAACGTGGTCCATAAAGTGTGTACGAGAAAACTCAAAGGGATTTAACTATTTTACGGGGTGTAAAGAATTAAAGAAGGTAAAGCGACATGAGTATAAGGAAGACTTAATAAATGCGATGCGAGAAATTTGATTGGTGGTAAAATCATATGCACCTAATGTTTTGTATACAAATGGTACCATTAGATGTTTAATAAAAATCATACTAACGGACGGATGACACTATGATGGATTTGGTGTAAACCAAGCGTATAACTTAACCAGTGAGAAGGAAAGTCATGTATCAAAATTGCGGGTCATGCTGAATTTTAAATAAAGTCTTGAGATGAGGATGTCCTTACGAAAATCTAGGTAAGAGTACAAAGTAACGGAAGTTCCAACATAGAATGGGTAGTAGTGATCAACAGACAGTTAGAGACCGATGCAGAGAAGAAAAATGTATAAGATGAGTCACCTAGTAGAAGAATTCACAAGACAAGCTTGAGAGACCAAGGGAGATAAAATTGTCGACCCGGATATGAGAGTCTGAGGTGCATGGAAGGGATACCTACAATGGAGTGGAGAAACAAAATGTAGACTTTACAAGTGTGGAGAGGTTTTGACCTCCTCAAAGATTTAGGAATTTGAAAGGAATCGCAATGCCGGTATCAAAGAGTTGAAGCCTTGTAGCGGAAACAACTGAGTTTCATGAAGGCAATATTGCCGGTAACACCAGCGAAGGAATGTATATATGAGAACAGCCTTGGTGGACTCGAAAGTCCAAGGCAACCCCAATTATCACAGGACCTAAGTCATCAACACCGGCGGTCCATGCAAGGGGAACTACAAGGGAATGATAACTAAAGTCATCGGAACTACAAAGACACTTACCAGCTATCGTTGAAGACTTATAAGGACTATTTATGTCAAGATGAATGACCCAGTTGGGCTCGAAAAGTAGAGTTAGCCTAAGGAAACAGAAGTGTGGAAGATAAAACAAATTGGCGAAGCATGAAAGGATTAATCGGGCAGATGATGCTCACTAAGAAGTTAACGCCAGTATAGGTATGAGAAGAGTAAGTCCGGGATATTGAGATAAGTCAAATGTAGAACTGACCGACGTCAGCTGAGGACGTGTAAGTGTTGGTTTTGACGAGTAGGTACCGTCAAGAAGAGACATTGATGACTGCGGATTTAAGAGGTAACCTTATCGATGCCTTGGAGGATTTCCCAAGTAGGCAACGATAACCTTCTGGGATGACCTAAGGATAAGGAGAGAATCGGGTTAGAAGTTGCTTTCTGGTTGGTTAAGAACAGACTACGGTTGAGTAAGAGAGTAAGGGTCTGTTTGAAGAGGATCTTGCTAGTAGTAGGAGGGAAGTATAGGCGGGAGTTGGGTAAATCATGTTGACCCTCAGAAAGACGCCATTGTGCCTAATGCGTGGTAGGCACATAACCCACAAATGAAGAAAATCAATGTTGGGTTAACTGTGATTTCAGACTAAGGAATTAGAGATCTACATAAAAAGGTCCACTTGGGGGTGTGTGATTTGTTTTGAGTTATATAAATTTGAAAGCTTGACAAGAGGTAGGTGAAGCCCATTAATTAAGGAACGATCCGATTAGGTCACATTAAGGAAACCGGGTCAAGCGGTATGTATTACAAAGAGCATTATGCACTCAGTAAAGTGCCGACAGAAGTTTAAGATCATTATTTTAGAATCGCTAGTCGGGAACTTCCAAAAGAGTTGGAAGTAAGTTTAGGAAACCAAACCGTGAAGAGAGTACCTACCGAGTCCTAGACACGTCATCAGATCTGATAGTTGAGCCAGACTATATTTTTGTGGAGTACCCAGTAGCCGTCCTAGAGCGCAGTACTATACGTATGCGTTCTAAGGAGATACCGATATTGAGGATCCAGTGGTCTAGACGAGGAGCCGATGAGGCTACTTTGGAGATAGAGGAGAGTATTAGACGTAGTTACCCCGAGTTCTCTGCGAGGATAGATATTACTTTTGTATCGGCGAGTTAGCACTCGGATGTTGTGTCGTTTGACTTTCATGTTTTACCTTAGACTGAGTGTTTGTGTCTCTTTTCATGTGTGCCTGATTATCATGATTGAGTAGTTGCATGGTAGAAAACGAAATTTTAATGATACCAAGATATACCAAGAAAGTCATGTGATTAGGAATATTATTCTAAGTTTCGGGACGAAACTTCTTTTAAGAGGGCACTGATGTAATATCCGGAATTTTTATTCCGTTTTATTCCGTAGCAAACCGGATTTCGATCCGTCGATCTTTCTCTTTCTACCTAGTCGTGCACACTATCTCAAAATTTTATCATTTTATGTAACCTTACTTCACATAAAATGATAGAATTTTATATTAAACCTAATCTATCAAACCCTAGTTTATATCATGACATGCCCTTGACAAAGTCATCACGAGTTTTGACGAGACCATGACGAGATCGTGACAAGGGTTTGACAAAGTCGAGACAAGTTTTTGACAACCTCAAACCACCCCTCTTGTTTTCTTCCAGCCCAGCGTCCACCTGGCCCAGCCCAGCGTTCACCTTTCCAACCCTGCGTCCACCTTACTCCAGCCCAGGGGCAACCTTATTCCAGCCCATCCTTGCTGAGCAGCCCAGCAGCTGGAGAAGGCCCAGACGAACCTTGGACTGCCTTCTCTCTCTCCTACCTGCTGTAACGGACAAGCGAGAGAATCTCTCCTCTCTTAACTACACCGAATCACGCTTCTGACTCCTTCTTCCCACGATCTGCTGAGCGTGATTGAAGATCTGCTTACCTTAACTGCTCCGGGATCACGTACAACAGAGGCACGCGCAAGTTGACACGCTGCAGTAATCTCCCTTCCCTTCTGTACAAGGCTTCCGTCTCAGCTTTCCTTGAGCACGCCAGCCTTCTCGCCCAACCAGCCAGACGCACGCCGAGAGAACAGCAGGCACTATCAACAAACCAACTAGAGCATCGAGCCATCAACTGAGCACAGAGGCCGCTGGGTACCTTGAGCCACAGTAGACAGTAGCAAAAGCCTTGTGTTAACGCCTGGATCCGCCCCATAGAGTGAGCTCTTCCGTGTGCCTTCATCGACGACATTAGTGCCGAAGTGAGTACAATCTTAACACCCTCCTTCCTTTCCTTCAGAAGGTTACTGAACCTCTTTTATGGATGGTCCAAATACAATGCAGAAGTCAGAGTTCTCGTCATTCTAGCCCCTTCCGTGAACCTGAGGCGCGACTGGTGAAGGTCTCGGGGCTCATTGCTGATCCTAGCCTTCCAATGTAGGGTAAGTTCTTTTTTTTTTTTTGTTTGTTTGTTACCTGTTGTTGTTTGCAAAGGGATGGAGCAGGATGTCTACAGCCTAGACTCGAACCTAGGACCTGCTGTTTTGTTTGTTCAGGATTGAGGTGACGAACTGACAACTTTAGGATCTAGTTTCGATACCTTAGATCGAGAATCCACCGTTGAAATTTTGATATATTGTAGATAGAAATATGAAGTTTATTGTGTAAAAATTTGGAAGAGAGTTAACGGTCGGATTAGAAGTTATAAGGTCCCAAAGTAGAGCCATTGGGCTGTTTTTACAACAGAGAAAATTTTAACCAAGTATAGAAATGAGAGCTTTTATTCCAACTTTAGAGATTTATATAGTAGTTAAGGTTAAGTGTTTTTGAGAGATCTTTACACTTTGATTAGTAGGTATATCATAGAGGAGCTATGATTTCATCTCGGGATTTTATATCCTCTTCCAAGCCGTGTATGCGAACCCAAAGTCGAACCGTCACGACTTTTGTGTAAACTATGAATGTTGGGTAACTCTTATAAATTCTTACCAAACTTTTCAATGAAAATAGATTAGGGACTTAGGATCTAGAAGAGAATATTAGAACTAAATGATAGACTTTGACAATTTTCGGCACTAAGGGTAAAATGGTCTTTTACCGTAAGAGAGCTTTTTCCGTAATTCCTTCGCATGAGGTTGGACATCTGGTTGTGATTTTGATCCACATGCCTTATTTGACAGGCGCTTGAGTTACCACGGGTTCGGACCGAGTTGAGATTTGAGAAAGCGATTTTGATCAAGGTAAGTCCTTGCGACTTACTTAGTCGGTTTCTGGATGTTAGTTGAATGATGATGGTGGTGTGTGCGATGTGTGTTTATAATAACAACTTGTTAGGACGACCGTTGTTATTATGTGCTAAGGCCCAAGTGTATGTATAACGGGCCGTGACATCACTGCCCAACTCTGCCAAGAGACTGGGAGGTTCTCTATACCCAGACCATACAGGTACACGGTGAGATGCATCGGATCCACTCCTGATGGGTACACGGGGGCGGAGGCGAGGTTTGGGAATTCCTCGTGTCACAAAATAAGTATCATTAGAGTGAATGACTTAAATGAAGATAATAAATGGATTGTTTGAAAGCATGTTGAGTGTTTATCATTTTTATGTGTGTGTGTGCTGTTATTATTTTTCTAATGTTTAGATAACTAGCTAATGGTTGTTTTGTTATGTTTTTAGATTTACTGCAGGTTAGAGCATCAGCTGAGTGATCCGGAAGTAGTGGTCAGCCGGGTCTCCGTACTCCTTAGATTGGGGTTGGGATGTTTCCTGTGTTGTTCTTTCATCTTGTTAAGACAGTTGGTCTGTTTCGATGTTTAAGTATTGTAGGCTGTTAGACGTTGTTGCATTCATTCCTATAAAAATACTACTTTATGAATTTCGGCTTTTCTTATTTGTGTCTTGTTGCAAGATCCTAGTAATATTGTTGTCAAACTAAGGTCGGGACCCATTGTGAGGTCCTAACCAGTAATGTCCCGAGTTCTGAGAATTTGAGGTGTTACAAGGCGCAGGGGCAACTTCTGGCAGGCGCAAGGGTGGCTGACTGTGCAGAAGCAAATCTCCAACTTCTCTTCGATCCTTCACTCGTTTTTCTTCACCTCTTCACCATCCATCAACTATCCATATACATATGTATACATATATACATCAAAACATTTCTAAAAATACCAATACAAGATCAAACTTGTGGATTCCTAAGCTAGAGGAGATGGAAGAAGGAAGAAAAGAAAGAAAGAAGGGGAGAACTCACCACCATAGCTCAAGAGACGGTTCCCGCAACTACAACCTCAACAATAGGCCATTCACAACACAACCTTAGCAACAACATCAACCACACTTCAGCCAACACAGGCCTAGACCAAGATCCACTCTTGAATCCAAAACAAGAACAAGATCGAAGGAGAAGATCGAAGGAGAAAGAAGAAGAGAAGAAGAACGTGAGGAGAAAAAGCTTGGAGGAGGAAGGAAACCCTTCATTTGAAGCAAATGAGGCTTATAAAGGAAGCCAAAGGTAAAGCACGAGTCAAGAGTCAACAAAGGCGGTTGCAGCCGCAGGAAACCGTAGGGGCAGGTACTTGAGCCGTAGGGGCTGACCACAAGGCCGCTGTGGCGGCTATGTACCTAAAGACTAAGACTCTTACATCACACCCCCTTAAAAACAAGTTTTGTCCCGAAACTTGCATGATCCCAAATCCTCTTGGACCCATATGCCGAGGTATAACTCTCTTTATCGGAGGTATCACCTCTCCGCTCATAAGGTATCAACCTATAACATTCTATAACCTTATAACACCGGCATGGAGGAATCATCAACTCTAACAATAAATTGACTATACTGTATAATGGCATAGAGGAAAACCATCTCTAACTAGACTATAGTCACATCACAAAGGCATAGAGGAAATACATCTCTTGCCATATCATACCCATAACACAAAGGCGTGGAGGAAGAACATCTCCAGCGAAACTATACTCATAATAGAATAGAGGGAGAACCATCTCCAGCTATATCATAAATCGCGCTAGAATATCAAGATCTAACAAGATCATACATCACATCATAGCTAGCACGAGAATAAACACATCAAAGCACATAAGCACATAATCACAACACTCATCAAGATAACACTAAGATCTACTCATGGATCCTATATGTGCATCTATCTTAGCATAAAACTCCGGATAGTTCCTCTGGATACTATCCTTAGTCTCCCATGTAGCCTCATCAGGTCCTCGTCTCGACCACTATATCCTTAAAATAGGAATGCCCTTCGAACGCAGGCGTCTTATACCTCGCTCTAGGACTGCAATCGGATGCTCAACAAAAGTGTGGTCCGGCTCAACCACGAAGTCATCATAGCTGGCAATGTGTCTCGGATCTGATATGTACCCCCTCAACTGAGACACATGAAACACAAGGTGAACACCCTCTAACCTCGGTGGCAAGGCCAATTTGCATGCTGCTCTCCCAAATCTGTCCAGTATCTCAAAAGGACTGACATATCGGGGACTCAACTTCCCCTTTATGTCAAAACGTCTAACACCTCGCGTCAGAGATACTCTCAGCCAGACATGAGCTCCAACTCTGAACTCTAGAGGCCGAAACCTCTTGTTTGCATACGACTTCTAGCGACTTTGTGCAACCAGCATCCTCTCCCGGATCAATGCTACACATGTAATATCATCCTGAATCTAATCAGGTGTCCAGCCACTAACACTGCTAGGCTCATCCCGGCATAGCGGTGTACGACATCTCCACCCATACAGTGCCTCATATGGGGCCATATCAATTGATGCATGCCAGTTGTTGTTGTACGAGAACTCAAACAATGGGAGGTAATCTGACCATCTCTGTCTCCAGTCCAACACACAAGCTCGCAGCATATCCTCCAACGTCTGAATGGACTTCTTTGACTGACTATTTGTCCGAGGATGAAAAGCAGTCGTAAAGTACAAATCGTCCCCAATGCAGTTTGAATCTACTGCCAGAACCTCGAGGTGAATCGTCCATCACGATTTGAGACGATCGTCCTCGGAACACCATGGAGTCTCACTATCTGTCTAGTGAACTCCTCAACTAATCTTCTCATTGGCCACGTTTCCCTGATAGGAAGGATACGTGCAGTCTTCGTTAGTTTGTCAACCACAACCCAGATAGCATCAAAACTCCTGCTTGGCCTCAATCTTGTCAAAAAGTCCATGGAGATGTCCTCCCACTTCCACTGCGGTACTGACAATGGGTGAAGCTCTCCTCCTGCTCTACAATGCTCTATCTTGACTTGCTAACAGGTCGCACACTGTGCCATAAATCTGGCTACATCGGGCTTCAACCCTCCCCACCAATATGAATGTCTCACATCCTGATACATCTTACTCGCACATGGGTGCACTGAGTAAGGTGTGGAGTGTGCCTCCTGTAGAATTCTTTTGCCTCAAATCTACATCTGCGGGTACACATACGCAATCGTGGTGTCTCATCACTTCATCTGCTCCTATGGAGAAACGTGACGCCTCACCACGAGACATCCGCTCTCATATCCTCATCAATATCGGGCAGGTCCCCTCCTTCTATTGGATCTCACCCAACAAATTATTTAGAACCTTTAAAATACACAACTGAACATCCTTATCAAGAATCTGGATGTCCATCTCTAGCCAAGATAGATCCCTCTATAACTGAGGCTGAACTATTAATCTCGCAATCGCATTCTCTCGAGGCGTCTTCCTACTCAAGGCGTCGGTGACAACGTTCTCATTTCTCGGATGGTACAAAATCTCAAGGTCAAAATCCTTGATCAACTCAAGCCATCTACGTTGGCGGTGTTAGCATGAAATATTGCGATATTCTAGGCACTTTTTCTAGTTGTTTTTCATCCAATATAGTGTTCATTGATGAGGCATTCAAGCAATTGTTAGCTAGTTTGTCTACATTGTCGACATAGAGGTCTACATAAGCTTTGTGTTGATTATAGGTGAATAAGAGCTAAAACCGAACCAATTGGGAGAGAAAGGAGATGATTTGAGCACATCCAAAGAATGAGGACACATCAAAGAAGCCAAGGAAGATGCTAGGATGAGGAATGGCACGACACATAGGAAACCACAAGCAATTTACACTTCCACGCTCTAAAATACGGTCGTAGAGAAGTCCACGCCCAAAACCACGGCCGTGGATCTTGGCAACATCAACGTGGAGTATTCCAGAGAGTTACACGGTATGAAGTACGGTCGTGGAAATTGTGAAGAACCGTAATCCACTTCCATGCTCTAAACCACGGCCGTGGAACTCCATGAAACCGTGATTTAGGCGATCTTTTGACGAATAAAATATTGACATATCATTTACGTATATGGGCCGGACGGTTATTTTATCCTTCCTTATAAAAGGGCTGAAGGAGGGAGAATTCGGAACCTTCGCTTACGCTCGCTTACACGTGCCTAGGGTTTCGTTGGACGTGCGGAGAATTTGCATTTGGCAACGGAGATTTGCGAAGGCTGGAAGAATTGGAAGTTGTTTGTGGCGGAAGTTGCGCCTTTTGTCCTTAGGTTTGATTAGAAGACGGATTGACATCCCGTTCTTCGTTCTTATCAATGATCGTTATTGGTTTGTGTTTATTCCAAATCTGATATACATTATTACCCTTATTTGTGGATGTGAGATTGATCTGAGATTTATTGAAGGTTTTCGAAGGTTTTCATCTTTCATTCTTCTTAATCTTGAATTTGATATTATAATGACTGTTATTGGCTAAAACCCTTTAGCAATTCTAAGGTGAAGGGTTGATAATTGTGGCTTAGATGATGATAGATCAATCGTAAACAGATTGGACCGTGAGAGTTAGAGAGATTCGCCGACGAACCAAAATCACGGTTTGTTCTTGAGGTTCCACGGCCGTGGAACTCAAGATCTGCCCGTAATTTGTGCCAGTTTACGAACCTTGCTTTATTTTGATTCAAGGTTAAAGATTAGCTTTAAATCAGTCTTGGCTTGCCCTTTTCTAGGTAGTAGTGAAGCCTCAACAACCTCTATTTCGATTTCGAGTGTCACAACCTTAATCGGTTTAGTTAGTATTGATCCTTGGATTACAAGTTTGGGTATTTGAGATTAATTCTTGTCTTTAGATCCTTTCTATACTGAGGCCTTAACAACCTTTATAGAGAGTGTCTTTAGATAAGTCATATAAAGCCTTAGAACTTCACCGTACATTGCTTTACCTTAGCATACCTTTGCAACTCTTGACTCTGTCCTTAGTTCTTTAGTATATCTTGAATCGATTGCCACAATTGGATACCTGGATCTTTAGGGTTGTTGTTTTCTCAATATTTGCAAAACTTTATACATTCACTTGCTTGACAATTTACAAACTGAATTTGTTCCCCCCAAATCCCTGTGTTCGATACTCTGGAATTCTTGCTTAACTACGTCGATCCGTACACTGCGGGTTCGCTTGCTTGATTCTAGTTTTATAAATTTAAGACTTATTTGCACGCACGCTAAGTGGCGAACAAGTTTTTGGCACTGTTGCCGGGGATTTGGTTTAGGCCGAATTCGGTTACCGGTTGTCAAGCTTGGGAGCTTGCTCTTGTTATTTGATATCTCTTTTGAGTGATATTTGCAGGTTACTTTAGGTTTATGCGCAGGTCTAGGAACAACAAGGACCTCTTACCTCTTAATCAAGAACTTGAGAAGACTTTGAGGAAGAAACTCAAAGAAAGAAAGATGGCTGAAGAAAAGGAGCGGGATTACCAAACAGAGTTAACGGAATCCAAAGCTCAACTTAGATGGAGCGAAAAGACTCAAAAGGAAGAATCGGACCGTCATCAATCGAAAATTGATGAGCTATCGGATATGATGTTTCAAATGAGGCTGGAATTAAGCGACCTCAAGAAGAAGGAGAGGAGGAAACTAACAAGATCGGTTAGAGCCAACTCATCCGATGAGGATAGCGACTCTTCCATGCCATCTCTTGAAGACCTTAACCCGACGGTCAACATGAATCAATTTAATCCAAGACAAAGACCGGCTGCTAACTATCGTGTCCTGGCTGGGGGCGCACGAGCCGCTCGTGTGGAAGAAGAGCCAAGAACTCTTGGCCAAAGGATGGATCCAATTCAGCAGCCACGCCGTCTAGGTGTGAACTTTGATGCTGATGATATACAAGGGTTTAGCTTCAACTCACAAGTTATTACCATCGTTCGCCAAAGCCATTTTGGAGGAACGAGTAGCGAATCTCCACATCAACCTTATACAGAATTTTAAGATCTTAATGGAGACAATGAAGCCAAAGAACGCAACCACCAACAACTACAAGATCAAGCCATTCTTCTTCTCCTTGAAAGGGAAATCTTTATCTTGGTATCAAGCTCTTCCAAATGGAAGACTCAACACATGGGAGGATCTTTTTTCGGAGTTCCTCACCAAATTCTTTCCGCCATCTAAAACGGCGGAGTTGAGAGGTAAGATTAATGCATTTTCTATGAGATCTAACGAAAGTTTATTTCAATCTTGGGAAAGATTTCAAGATTTACTATTGGATTGCCCACACCATGGCATTTCCAAGTTGGAGCTATTGGAAATATACTATAAGGGGCTGGATATGGAAACACGATTCAAGCTCCAATCCCTTTCATGTGGTACATTCATGGACATGAGGGAAGATGACGCTTGGGACCCCCGAGTCATTGAGAAGTATTCTCACCGGAAATTAGAAGCAAATCATGTGAAGCAAGGAGCAAAGCTATCACAATCTGCTCAAACTCAAATCTTTTCTCTCAATACCGAGATTAAAGAATTAAAGGAAGCCATTAAAACCAACTTTCCAAAGCAAAAGGGGCAAGATGTGGGTTATTTGGGAAACAACAATAACCACAATGGGAATGAGAATACAAACCGCAACAACCGGAACAACAATCGGAACAATTGGAACAACAACAACCGGAATAACAATTGGAACAACAATAGGGGTTCAAACAACAACAATTGGTGTTCCAACCAACAACACAATTCCGATAATTCTTATCCCAATTCAGGAAATTCACTAACTCCACCTTCTTCTTCTTCTTCCATTCCTTTGAAAAGTCAGGAACAAGCATCTAATAGTGGAAGCACTTCGGGGAAAGAAAAGCCCGATCCCATGTTGAAAACAATTTTGGGAAAGCTTCAAGGATTGGAGAGTCACATCATTAAGGTCGATGATCACATTACTAAGGTTGATAAAGCCCAAAAGGTTTTTGAAAACCAAATGTTTAGCCATACTGATGAAGTTCCTAGGAATCAAGGAAAACTTCCAGGAAAGACGGAGGATAACTCAAAAGGAAGGTTGATGGCTTTCACAACTAGGAGCGGAGCAACAACCACCGACCCGCAACCTAAGTTTGTGGAAGTTCCCGTCGAGAAGGAGAAAGAGAAGGGGAAGGAGAAGGAAGACATCTACATTCCTCCTCCAACTTACAAACCTCCCCTACCATTCCCTCAATCTAGAGCAAGAGCGCGTCTAGACAAACAATTCGGTAAGTTTATTGAACTCATGAGCAAACTGCATATTAATATACCTTTCATTGATGCAATTGTAGGTATGCCGGCTTTTGGGAAGTTCTTAAAGGAGATCCTCTCTAACAAGAGGAAATTAGAGGATTTTGGAGAGGTCAAGATGAGTTCGGATTCGTCGGATCTCATCAAGACAATGAAGGAAAAGATGCCCCCAAAGTTGAAGGATCCGGGGTCGTTTTGTATTCCCATAGGAGTGGGAGATATCACATATGATGCATTATGTGATTTAGGAGCAAGCGTGAGCATCATTCCGCTTGCCTTATGCAGGAAGATCGGTTTAGGGGAACCTAAACCGGTGAAGATGACGTTATACATGGCAGATCGATCCATAACTCGTCCCGTCGGCATAGTTGAAGACGTCCCGGTCAAGCTTGGTAAGTTCTATGTTCCTATAGATTTTGTTGTGCTTGACATTCCTGCAGATAGTCCGGTCCCGATCATACTCGGAAGACCGTTTCTTGCAACATCCGGTTGTATGGTTGATTGCAAGAATGCTAGACTCGCCTTTGACATAGGAGAAGAAAAGGTAGAGTTCGTTCTCTCCACTTTGGTGAAGGAACCAGCTTTTGACGAAGCTATATTCAACATCCATGACAAAGAGCTATCTAGAGAGGAGGTAAGTTCGATTCTCTTCAAAATCCCTTACAAAAGGTGATCTCTATGAGCATTATGGATATAGGGGAAGAAGAGGAATGCAATGAGGAAATTAAAGCTTTAGAGAAGCAAAAAGAAGTGTATGAAGAAGAATTTGAGAAACTCTACGATGGGTCAGAGAACGAAAGAAATCACGGCCAGTCGTGCTATTCCATGGCCGTGGAATCCACCAACATGACCGTAATTAGCTATTCAGAGGACTCAAGTAAGTTACACGACCAAAACCACGGCCGTGGAACAAACAGAGGCACTGTAATTGATTTCCACGCCCAAAACCACGGCCGTGGAGGAAACAGGGGAGCCGTAATTTTGGGTGAATCTGAAGGAAATTGTGTTTTCTCCGCCACTTCTTTTGATTCTTCTCCAACATCTTCTACATCCTTAGCACTTCCAAGGAAGCATTAGACACTCCTCAAGAGCCATTGGAGATCCCTATAGTGATGGAATTGAAGCCACTTCCCGCACATCTAAGGTACGCATTTCTAGGACCTAATTCTACCTTTCCGGTAATTGTTAGTTCCGATTTGAGTATAGATGAACATAGTAAGCTTATGGTTGTTATTAAGAAACATAGGAAAGCCTTAGGGTATACTATAGAGGATCTAGTAGGAATCAAACCTTCACTATGCATGCATAAGATCCTAATGGAAGAAGACTTTAGAACTTCACGACAACCTCAAAGGCGGTTAAATCCGACCATGAAGGAGGTTTTCAAGAAGGAAATTCTTAAACTACTTGATGCAGGTATCATATATCCTATCTCCGATAGCAAATGGGTGAGTCCCGTACAGGTAGTTCCAAAGAAGGGAGGGATGACCATCATTACTAACAAGAACAAATGCTTGAGAGGTTAGCACAACACTCACACTTTTGCTATCTTGAAGGTTATAGTGGTTTCTTTCAGATCCCGATACACCCGGACGATCAAGAGAAGACCACATTCACGTGTCCGTGGGGTACGTTTGCTTATAGGAGAATGACGTTTGGGCTTTGCAACGCCCCAGCCACCTTTCAAAGGTGCATGATGACTATCTTCTCGGAGTACATAGAGGAGATCATGGAGGTTTTTATGGATGATTTTTCTGTTTATGGTTCCTCTTTCGA
Organism: Fagopyrum homotropicum; assembly: GCA_033239125.1. NCBI lineage: Eukaryota > Viridiplantae > Streptophyta > Magnoliopsida > Caryophyllales > Polygonaceae > Fagopyrum > Fagopyrum homotropicum. The sequence goes on along the minus strand of BSWB01000004.1, from coordinate 27,877,550 downwards.
TAATTGCCTTTCTAACCTTGCTCTTGTGCTACAAAGGTGTGAAGACACTAACCTAGTTCTTAATTGGGAAAAGTGTCAATTATGGTGAAAGAAGGCATTGTATACGGACACTTAATCTCTAGTAGAGGGATTGAAGTGGATAAGGCTAAGATAGAGACTATAAAAAAGCTTCCTCCCCCAACTTCGGTGAAAGGGATAAGAAGTTTTCTAGGACATGCTGGATTTTATAGACGTTTTATAAAGGATTTCTCTATGATATCAAAGCCGCTTACTAATCTATTGATGAAGGATGCAGTTTTTGATTTTTCGCAGGAATGTTTAGATGCGTTTAATAAGATTCGGGAAGCTCTAATCTCAGCCCCGATTATTCAACCTCCGGATTGGAATCTTCCATTCGAGGTTATGTGTGACGCAAGTGACGTAGCTATAGGAGCTGTGCTTGGGCAAAGAAAGGAAGGACGAACCCACGCTATCTACTACGCTAGCAAGACGCTAGATGAAGCGCAGCTCAACTACGCCACAACCGAGAAAGAATTTTTAGCAATTGTATATGCATTTGAAAAGTTTCGCTCTTATCTTGTAGGTGCAAAGGTGATTGTGTACACGGATCATGCTGCGATCCGGTATTTGCTTGCAAAGAAGGATGCGAAGCCAAGGCTAATTAGATGGATTCTTCTCCTACAAGAATTCGATCTAGAGATCCGTGACAAGAAAGGTTTGGAAAATTCTGTTGCGGATCATTTGAGTCGTCTACCACATCTTGAGGACGACAATCTACCTATAGATGACTCCTTTCCGGACGAGCATTTACATATCATAGAGGAGTACATCGACGTGATCACCAAAGGTAATGAACCATGGTTTGCTGATTTTGTAAACTATTTGGTTTGCCAGCAATTACCACCCGGATTATCCTATGCACAAAGAAAGAATTTCTTTGAGGATGTTCGGGAATACTTTTGGAATGAACCTCTCCTCTTTAAGAGAGGTCCTGACGGCATCATTCAACGATGTGTGCCGGAAGATGAGATGCAAAGTGTCATCCGTCATTGTCATTCACTACCTTGTGGAGGACATGCTAGTTCGAACAAGACTAGCGCTAAGGTATTGCAATCCGGATTCTTTTAGCCTACTTTATTTAAAGATGTGCAAACCTTTGTTTCCTGCTGCGATGCTTGTCAAAGAACAGGGAACATATCTAGGAGAAACGAGATGCCTCTTAACAACATCCAAGAGGTGGAGATCTTTGACGTTTGGGGAGTAGACTTCATGGGACCTTTCCCATCATCTTGTGGAAACCAATACATACTTTTAACCGTAGATTATGTTTCGAGATGGGTTGAAGCAATTGCCTCTCCTACTAATGATGTCATGGTTGTGGTCAAGTTCTTTAACAAGACCATTTTCCCTCGATTTGGGACACCACGGACTATCATTAGTGATGGAGGCTCTCACTTCATTGTCCGACGATTCGAAGCTCTATTAGCTAAGTATGGGATGACTCACAAGATCGCCACCCCTTATCATCCACAGACTAGTGGACAAGTGGAGATCTCGAACCGGGAGATTAAAGGAATCCTAGAGAAGACGGTTTCAAGGACAAGGAAGGATTGGTCTTTGAAGCTAGATGACGCATTATGGGCATACCGGACTGCGTATAAGACTCCCATAGGTACGACGCCATACAACCTTGTGTATGGGAAGTCTTGTCACTTGCCGGTAGAATTGGAGCATAAGGCGTATTGGGAAATAAAGTGGTTGAACTTCGGCATGAAAGAGGTGGGAGAGAAGCGTCTTTTGGACCTTAACGAGCTTGAAGAACTCCGCTTGAACGCCTACGAAAACGCCAAGATCTATAAAGAGAGAGCGAAGCGTTGGCATGATAAGCATATAATTCCAAAGGACCTCAAAGAAGGAGATCAAGTTCTCCTCTTCAATTCAAGACTTCGTCTCTTTCCAGGTAAGCTTAAATCTCGTTGGACTGGACCTTATCTAATAAAACGTGTTTTTCCCCATGCTGCAGTTGAAGTATGGGGTGAAAAAGGCGGAAGCTTTAAGGTGAACGGTCAACGACTCAAGAAGTACTCACCGGAGCTCCAAGCTGAAGAGTTCGCACCTACCGCACTTGAATAGGTGTAAGTACGGTCTAGATACGGACCTTAAACAAGCGCTTCTTGGGAGGCAACCCAAAGTATTGCATTTACGTTTTTGTTTTTGATTCATAGATAAGAGTAGTTTAGACGTTTTGCTTTGTTTTTCCTTCGATACCTTCCAGTATGTTCGTGTTTTTGGATGTAGGATCAATGGAAGAGGCAAGGGAGAAGGAAAAGTTAGAAGAAATTGACGAAACTTGGACTTTGGCACATTACAGAGAGTTCCACGGCCGTGGAAACCCCCGAGTGACCGTAATTTTCCAAAAATTTTACGGTTACTATATAAACCACGTCTCTTCACAAAGAACACCAAAAATACCCTATTCCACACCTAAAATCGCCGATTCGACCCCCCTCTCTCAAATCTCCGTTCGTTAATCGTTTCAAACAATTCTTTAACCCAAAATGAAGCAAATTCAACCATCTACAAGATCCAAGCAACAATTCGAGTGGAAAATCACCGGAGAAGACGGAATTTGGATTTTAAAAATCCAAAACCTAGGTTTTTCTTCTCTTCTCTCATTTTGTCGATTTGATTCAGTTTTCGCAAGAATTTTTAGGAGAACTTATTAAAAATGGATTGGAATTAGTCTAGGGCTGCTGTCTGCTGATTTTGGTGTTGATTGAGTGGATTTTGGGAAATTACGAGCCGAACCACGATCACTGGGCATTCCACGGCCGTGGAAACTGAAGAACAGGCCGTAATTTTGGACAGAATATGAATTTGGTTAGGAGAATGTCTAATAGGAATAAGAAAAGGAAAGGTAATGCTTCCTCCTCCTCCCAAGTACCTCCTAGTGAGCCACCATCACCCCACCCCCTAGAATTCCAAGAATCCATGATGACTATCTTGATGCTTTAGAGAGAATTGCTAAGAGACCGGTCATAGGACCTCGATATCTGCTGCTTGAGGATTTAGAGCCACTGAATGTGGTAGGTGACCTTACTTGGTTACTAGATAGAGCTGGTTTGATCATCTTCTCCACCATTCGAGAAGATGCGTATGAGGAGATCACTAGAGAGTTTGTGATCTCTTTTGAGCATAGTCATGTAGATAGGACAGTTTCTTTCAAGCTGATGGAGAGGAACCATGAGTTCTCGATTATAGAGTTTGGAGCCTTCTATGGGTTACATGAGACCTTCAATGGTCGTTTTCCTAGTGGCGTGTACGCCAAGGATTTTTGGAAGGACATTGCCATGATATATGTGTTCGCTCCAAACGGTGTGTGCAAGCTTTAAATTTATAACCCTAGATGTAAGCTTAAAACAAGGATGCGAACCCGAAGTGTACGGGTCAATCGTAGTAGAAAGCAAGGAATTCCAGGGGTTGATCACAGGGACTTAGTGAAACAAAGTCGGAATAGGTAAGCTTTTTAAATACTAACCACAAAAGCAATTAAAACAATCAAGGATGATAAAAAGTCAATAAAGGAAATATGCAATTCTAGGGATTAAAGCATCTAGTTGTGGTTCCAACTCAAGATCTAAAGATAAGCGGACGAAGCTGAGGTTTTTGCATAGGGAAGGTATCACTAAAGTGGAATAGATCACCGGGTAAGTCTCACTACTCACTAATCCCAAACCGTAACTCCTATTACCGGGTAAGTCTCAAGGAATTAAGATAAAGAACTATAACCTCAAACTCCAACTAAGGGAATAGAATCAACCTTTACCGGGTAAGTCTCAGGCTAACTCACAAAGATGGGATGAAAGCACACTTAAACCCCAATAAAGGATAAACCTTTATTACCTATACTTATGATCTTAGGTAAACAAACAAAGGAATTACCGGGTAAGCCTCATCCTAAGCTTGCATTGAACCAGGAAAGGTGTAATAAGAATAGGATTTGGCAAACTCTAACACTTAACTCTCAGTTTCGGATCAGATAAGTCACCTGTGATCGACCCTTGGAATTCCTTGCTTTTTACTACGATTGACCCGTACACTGAGGGTTCGCATCCTTGTTTTAAGCTTACGTCTAGGGTTATAAATTTAAAGCTTGCACACACCGTTTGGAGCGAACAAGTACTCACCGGACAATAGCTGAGCTGCATAATAAATAAGAAAGAAAATCCTACAAGCTCTCAATGATCACGATCCGGTGGTGGTGGTGGTGGTGGTGCGTACGGATACTGGGATGGGTCAAATGGATAACCCATAGTCTGCTGAAACTGGATCTCCATCATCCGGCGCTGATAGTGCTGGCCCTCTAGCATCTAATGAGTCAAGCGGTCGATCTCTCGGCGCTGGTTAGCAAATCTCTCATGGATGTCCACAGTAAGGGCAGCATAGGAGTCTATCATCTGATCCGTTAGATCATCGATCCGACGGTGAGCCTCTGGATTTATCTGTCGGCGTACCCTACGCCTAGCAGGTCGTACTGGTGATGCAGCCGGCGCGGTCTCAGTCTCGTCATCGTCTAAGTCAATGACCGGCGCACTCGTCCCAGCAGTATCAGTACCTGTATTCATAGGAACTCCACCATCCCTATCATCATCATCATCATCAGCAGCCTCCTCAACCTCATCCTCTTCAGTTGGTGCAGCTGCTGCCTCTCTCGCATCCTCCATCAGTGGGATCCAAGCAGTCTGCCAGTAGTGTGGATCATACACTGAGAACTGGGGTGACCATCTGATCCCCTGTGGTGCCGTCGGCTCCCATGGCATAGCTACATACGGTGTAGTGAGTCCTCGGGGAACCAGTATCCTCCGAGTAATCATCTCCTGAAGTCCTAGCGGCTTGGCAGCCGCCACCATGGTACATGCGCTGAGATCCATATCCTGGTAACTCGCTATGTGATCACAATGCCTCCGCAGCAGATATCGCCCTTCGCCTTGACCTTGATCCTGTGCAGATCCTCTGCCAGCATCAAGCCAAAGTCTGAAATCCCTCCAGTCACCATACAGTATAGGCTGAACAGCTCCCCCTGTCTGACCTTCTGGGGTGTCTCAGTACGCGCCAGAAGAGTCTCACTGAATATCATGTGAGCTAACCTAAAAGCTAGGTGAAATATAATACGCTCCCTGGAGTCTCCAGGGCGCCATCTATCTGCGTGCTCAACTACATGAGCAATTTGTCCCTAGAACTCCCTACCTACAGCTCGGGAGGGAAAATCAACAACAGTCGGGGCCGGGAAACCAAAGATGTCTCGCCAGTACTCTAAAGGAACTATGAAGTTCCGGTTCATCAACCGGTACTTCACAACACGCTCTGTGGGAAGGTAGGTGAAGGAGCTAACAAACTCCAAAGTAGGCTCTAAGTAGGCAGGTGCGCGGATCTCAGTGAACTGATCTAGACCCACCATAGAAATCATCCGTCTCAAATCTCCATCCACATGGAGACAATCAAAAGCTGATACGTCCAGGAAGCGAGGTGCAATCACTGGACGGGCTGCGATGCGGTCATAGTCGACCTGGTGTCTCTCGTGGATCACCGGTCTAGTAGGTCTGGAGGAAGAAGAAGAAGGGGAAGGAGAGGATCTGTCCCTCAGGACCAGCTGTCTATCTGAACTCATCTCTCAAACAACCTGTCAGATCACCTCGGTCGGCCTGACAACTCTCAAGAACACCTCGGTCGAGGCACAGGCCGACTGGACCGAGGCGAATAACTGCGCGACTGATTTCCTCAAAAATCCAGTTCTTTTCCCCCAAAATCACTACAACTGGTTCCTATGGGGTACTTAATCTATTTCTTAGCAAATGCAGGGGCAACCAAAGCCCAATTTGAAGGAAAACAGTGGAGAAGAGCGAGGTTAGGGTTTTTTCGATATTTACCCCGATTCGGTTGATTCGGTTCATTTTTCTTGCAGATTAGCACTTGCAATGGGATCCTCTACTCTTTCTTTGCAATTTGGAAGCAAGAATCGTCGAAATAGATCGAAGAACGGCGAAGCGAGGCAAAGAGCGTGCCGCGGTCGAGGAGAAGGTAAAGGAGGAGAGAGAAATCTCAACCCCTTTTATACCCTTTTCTGGAACTGCTGTCACCTCGGTCGAGGTGGTCTCGACTGGACCGAGGTGGTACGGACCGAGGTGGATCTTCAGAAACCCTAGTCGCATCGGTTGCTCAAGAATCATCTCGGTCGAGGTGCTATGACAGCAACCGAGATGTGCCTCAGTCAAACTCCGTCTTCTCAAATTCTCGAACTTCTGTCCTTCTAGTTGTGCTCCTGGTTTGTATTCCTTCCTTAGATATCACCTGTTGTCTGTCTAGGACGCCAAAAACAAAACAAAGCAAAGCAAAAGCAAACTATCTAAGCTAGACTAGAAAAAGGGAAAAGAAAGCAATACCTTGGGTTGCCTCCCAAGGAGCGCTTGATTTAAGGTCGCTAGCTGGACCGTACTGCGTCTCTCATACGTGATGGGAGGTGCCCTCACCCCATACTTCACCTCCATCATGGGGTGAAGTACGTAAGTCTATCAAACGCTCCAACAAGTGCAAGTGCTCATCGGGGAATGAATCGTCTATGGGTGGGCTGTCCTTCTCGCGTGAAGATGGAGGTAGCCGGCTGAGGTGATCCGCAACAGAATTTTCAGATCCCTTCTTATCGCGGATCTCTAGGTCAAACTCTTGAAGTAAGAGAATCCATCGAATAAGGCGTGGCTTGGCATCTTTCTTAGCAAGTAAGTAGCAATGGCTGCGTGGTCGGTGTAGACAATGACTTTCGCCCCTACTAAGTAAGAACGAAACTTCTCGAAACCATATACAACTGCCAATAGCTCCTTCTCGGTGGTAGCGTAGTTGCGCTGGGCTTCATCTAGCGTCTTGCTAGCATAGTAAATGGAGGTGGTCCGGCCATCCTTCTTTTGTCCAAGCACCGCTCCTACGGCTACATCACTAGCATCACACATGATCTCAAAGGGCAAGGTCCAATCCGGAGGTTGGATAATTGGAGCGGAGATCAACGTTTCCTTAATCCTGTAAAATGCATCAAGACACTCCTGCGAAAACTCAAAAATAACATCTTTATTCAAGAGGTTAGTTAGAGGTTTAGAAATCTTAGAGAAGTCCTTGATGAATCTCCTGTAGAAACCCGCATGCCCGAGAAAACTCCTCACACCTTTAACAGAACAAGGGGGAGGGAGTTTCTTAATAGTCTCGATCTTAGCGCGATCGACCTCAATACCTCGATTAGAAACGAGGTATCCTAGCACAATGCCTTCATTAACCATAAAATGACACTTCTCCCAATTCAAAACAAGATTAGTGTCCTCACATCTTTGTAGCATTAGAGAAAGGTTAGATAGGCAATCATCAAAAGAGGAACCATATACTGAAAAATCATCCATAAATACCTCCATGATCTCCTCTAAATACTCACAAAAGATAGCCATCATGCATCGCTGGAAGGTAGCGGGTGCATTGCACATTCCAAATGACATCCTCCTGTAAGCGAATGTCCCCCACGGACAAGTGAAAGTGGTTTTCTCCTGATCATCCGGATGGATAGGAATTTGGAAGAATCCACTATAGCCGTCTAAATAGCAGAAGTGTGAATGTTGGGCCAACCGTTCGAGCATTTGATCAATGAAGGGAAGTGGAAAATGGTCCTTCCGAGTGGCCGTGTTCAGCTTCCTATAATCAATGCAAACCCTCCAGCCCGTGACGGTCCTGGTTGGGATTAACTCGTTGTTCTTATTCGTCACAACGGTCATCCCTCCTTTCTTCGGAACTACATGCACCGGGCTAACCCATTTGCTGTCCGTGATAGGATATATGATACCTGCATCCAACAACTTAAGAATTTCCTTCTTCACAACCTCTTTCATGATTGGATTTAACCGTCTTTGAGGTTCCCGTGAAGTCTTATGATCGTCCTCCATTAGAATTCTATGCATGTAGAAAGAAGGCTTAATGCCAATAAGATCATCTATAGTATAACCCAAAGCCTTTTGATGCTTTCTCAGGACATGCATTAATTTAGACAATTCAGATTCGGAGAGGGAAGCACTAACAATAACGGGATAGGTGGAATCCGGTCCAAGAAAGACATACCTCAAGTGATTCGGGAGTTGGTTAAGCTCCACAACTGGGGGTGCTTTCTGAGGGGGATCCTTGCTTCCTCATTCCAGTGGAGTAGATCCAGAAACTGGACTTTCGGAAGTCTCAGTTGAAATCGTCTCGCCTTCGACCTCGGTCGAGGCGCAGAGGTGTTGACCGAGATGTTCTTCGGTCGCCTCGCTTGGTCCAGAAAGTGCCTCGGTCGAGTTACTGTAACTGGAACCGAAACTGGAGATCTTCGTCTCCTGGATTAATTTCTCAGTTTTAGCTCCTGGATCTTCTTCTAGTGCCTTTAAGCTCCGTATATCTGCATCACAAGAAGCATCTATACCTTCCTCCATTAAACTAAAACTAATAATTTTTTCAAGTGGATCTTTAGTAAGGATAGAGCTCACCAATTCTCTTGATTCTTCCTCATCATAGATGTTGAAGATATCATCTCCCAGCTGCTCTCCTTTCATGGCCGCAAGTAATGCGAACTCCACTTCATCTCCGCCAATGTTGAATTTCAACTTGGCGTTCTTACAATCCACATTGCAACCCGAAGTTGCTAGAAATGGCCTCCCGAGAATGATAGGAACAGGATAATCTGCGGGAATATCAAGTACAACAAAGTGTATAGGTAAATAGAAGTTACCTAACTTAACCGGAACGTCTTCCAAAATTCCCATGGGATGGGTAATGGAGCGGTCCGCCATGTATAACCTTATCTTAACCGGCTTGGGCTCTCCAAGTCCGATCTTCACACATAGCTCCAGCGGAATGATGCTCACGCTGGCTCCTAGATCACATAAGGCTTCACAAGTGACATCCCCAACTTGAATGGGAATGCAAAATGAGCCGGGATCTCTCAACTTAGGTGGCATCTTCTCCTTCATGATTTGAATAAGCTCCGAGGATTTAGATGTCATCCTCACTTCACCAAAGTCTTCTAGCTTCCTCTTCCTTGATAGGATCTCTTTCAAGAACTTTCCATAGGCGGGCATCCCTAGAATAGCATCAAGGAAAGGAATGTTAATGTGTAGTTTATTCATCAAGTCAAGGAACTTACCAAAGTGCTTGTATAGATGTGCTCTGGCCCTTGACTGGGGGAATGGAAGTGGTGGTTTATATGCAGGAGGTGGAACATAAACTTCAGTTTTCTCCTCCGCTTTCTGTGGCTCCACCTTGGTTGGCATCTCGGCCGAAGTGTTCTTCGATTGCACCTGGACCGAGGTGGTCTTCGTCGGTATTGGTACCGACCGAGGCACTGGATCTGCAGTCTTCAGTCCACTCCTCGTCGTTATGGCCATAATCTGGCCCTTAGGGTTGCTTTCTGTCCTTGCTGGAAGCTTTCCTAGATCTCTTGGCGCTTTATTCGCCCTACTAGCAAGTTGTTGTTCAAAGGCTTTTTGGGCCTTCGAAAATGAAGTCATAGATGTCTCCATAGCGCTAAGCTTGATCAAGATGGCCTCCAGCACTACATCTTTCTTTTCCGGCTGGGACGAACTTGATCCTTGCCCTTGGCTCTTTAATGGAGTAGAAGAAGAAGAAGGGGAAGAGAGGAAAGGATTAGAGGAATCGTTAGAATTGGAGTTAGAATGATTGTTACCCGAATTTTGGTTGTTCGCCCTCCAATTATTGCTATTGGATCCTCTATTGTTGTTGTAATTGTTGTTCCGGGAACCGTTGTTGTTGTTACGGTATCCATTGTTGTTGTTCCTTGATCCTTGATCTTCCTTCTTGGTTTGAGCAACCAAGAGTTCCTTCAATTGCTTCACGTTATTCTTCAAAGACGTGCGTTGATTGTTGTTAGGCGGAGCTTCTTGAAAGTTAACTCTTTTAACTCCACCTTCAGCTCCTTGGTGGGAATATTTCTCCATATGCAAAGCTTGCTTCTCAATAAAGTCCCAAGCTTCGTCAATCGCCATTCCCATAAAGGTAACGGCGGATAATAGTTGGAGGTTGAACTGGGTGCTTCCGTCCAGTCCCTTGAAGTATATCTCCAACAACTCTATCTTTGGAATCCCATGATGTGGGCAATCCAAAAGAATGTCTTCAAAACTCTCCCATGATTTGGACAAGCTCTCCTTGTCCTTCATAATGAATGCATTAATCTTCCCTCTCATTTCAGCGGTTTTGGAGGGGGAAAGAATTTAGTCAAGAATTCCGTAGTCATCTTCTCCCAAGTGCTGATTTTTCCTGGAGGAAGAGATTGATACCAAGTAAGAGCTCTATCTTTTAAAGAAAAGTAAAAAGGTCTTAGCTTGTAGTTGTTGTTTTCTATTCTTGAGGGTCTCAAGGTCTCCATCAAGATCTCATAGTTTTGCAGATGTTGATGCGGAGATTCCTTCTCTAGCCCTCCAAATTGGCATTGGCGAATCATGGAAAGAACTTGCGGTCGAAGTTCGTAGTCATGGTCCGCCGAATCTCCTAGGTTAACTCCAGGACGCCTCAGTTTTTGATTGGGGTCCATCCTTTGACCTAGGGTTTGCGGGATTCTTGTAAAAAGAGCGCCTCGGACTGGTATCCGAGGTGGAAGTACCTCGGCCAGGGCATCAGGTACTGGGACCTGCCCCAGTCGAGGGTCTGGAACTGGATCCTGCATTGGTCGAGGATCGGGAACACGGTATTCCCTCGGTCGAAGTAGATACTGGTCTTGTAAGGCTGCCATATCTGCTTCGATCGCTTCTGTCCTGGCACGAGTTTCTTCTTTCTCTTGCCTCAGTTCTTCCCTGCTGAGGCGTAGCTGTTCTAACGCCTCCTTCAATTCAGCCTCAAGATCCCGATTGTCTTGGTTGGCCATCTTCGCTTCTCTTAAGCGTCGTTTATATGTCTTTTCTGGTTCGGGATCGTAAGGAACGATTTCCTTCCCAGTGCGGCTTCTTCGCATAAACATAAGAACGAACCTACGAAAGTCACTCAAGTAGAGTGGTTAGTAGACACGGGGGCAAGTGCCCCAAAAGCGTACCGCAACCGGCTCGGTCTAGACCAAGTCCCCTGCAACGGCGCCAAAAACTTGTTCACTCCAAACGGTGTGTGCAAGCTTTAAATTTATAACCCTAAATGTAAGCTTAAAACAAGGATGCGAACCCGCAGTGTACGGGTCAATCGTAGTAAAAAGCAAGGAATTCCAAGGGTCGATCACAGGGACTTAGTGAAACAAAGTCGGAATAGGTAAGCTTTGTAAATACTAACCACAAAAGCAATTAAAACAATCAAGGATGATAAAAAGTCAATAAAGGAAATATGCAATTCTAGGGATTAAAGCATCTAGTTGTGGTTCCAACTCAAGATCTAAAGATAAGCGGACAAAGCTGAGGTTTTTGCATAGGGAAGGTATCACTAAAGTGGAATAGATCACCGGGTAAGTCTCACTACTCACTAATCCCAAACCGTAACTCCTATTACCGGGTAAGTCTCAAGGAATTAAGATAAATAACTATAACCTCAAACTAACACTCCAACTAAGGGAATAGAATCAACCTTTACCGGGTAAGTCTCAGGCTAACTCACAAAGATGAAAACACCCTCAAACCCCAATAAAGGATAAACCTTTATTACATATACTTATGATCTTAGGTAAACAAACAAAGGAATTACCGGGTAAGTCTCATCCTAAGCTTACATTGAACCAGGAAAGGTGTAATAAGAATAGGATTTGGCAAACTCTAACACTTAACTCAGTTTCGGATCAGATAAGTCACCTCGGTCAGCCAAATTCCACCCCGGCCGAGATGTTCATCGATTGAGCGAGATGCTTAGGGTTAAGGTAAAGACTCGAACTTTCAGGGTCCTACTGTGATTAAGATTATTCTATCATTGTTTTTCCCACAACCTTCAGCCAATCACCCTAGAATCACACAAAGAGATTAGCCACTCATCATCATGAAAGTAATAATCAAATATATGGGAAGAAAGAGAATAATTGAACAAGAAAACCTTAAGAGAAAGGCTTCAATAACTGAATCAATTATCAAAACAACAAGCGTTCCTTGGATGGAAATCCAACAAGACAATCAACAAAGAAGGGAATCTAAGATGGTCTTACAAAAACCCTTCAAAAAGCTATAAAAGCTATAGACTTTCTTCCTTCAACCTTCAAAAAGGTTCTTCAAATCTCCCAACTGGAGTATGGCTGCAGCGGATGTCTAAACACAATCGGTGGTATAGCGTTCCTTGGATGGAAATCCAACAAGACAATCAACAAAGAAGGGAATCTAAGATGGTCTTACAAAAACCCTTCAAAAAGCTATAAAAGCTATAGACTTTCTTCCTTCAACCTTCAAAAAGGTTCTTCAAATCTCCCAACTGGAGTATGGCTGCAGCGGATGTCTAAACACAATCGGTGGTATAGCGTGATCTTCCAGCTGTAAGCGGATGTTTTGTGGTATGCGGGGTATAGCGGATGTTTTGTGGTATGCGGGGTATGGATTTGTGGAAAATCCAACCCTTTTTATAGGAAAATTACTCTCCAAAGATAAGATATCTTAGAAAGATCTCTTCCCATAAAAATAGGTAAAATATATGGTCTAACTTATCTTCTTCCTTCCAGGAATCCAGCCCAAAAATATAAGATCCTCTTTCCAAAGATAAAAGATCTCAGCCAAGAATAAAATATTCTCGCCGCGTCCCAGGTGTTCGCCTCGGTCGAGTCGGCTCCTCTGGATCACCTCGGTCGAGGTGACTCTGTAGTCAACCGAGGTGAATCACAACTGAATGTGAAATCTCTCAAATCTAGTCCAAAGTGAATCTCTAATCCATGGCCATGCTTCCTGGATTATTCCTTAAGCTCCTGAATGTAGCTCCAATGACTCCATAGCTCCTTTTGCTCCTTTTTGATGCAAAACGTGCCATTTTACCTACGATTACAACAAAACTAGGTGTAGACCTCGATTCCCGCAAAGGTAGATGAAACGGTAATATAATCACATAATATATATACAAACATGTAGATTATTGAAGATACGTCTAAACAGGCCCCAAAATATAGACAATAATTCATGCTATCAATATGCTAGCGAGGACCGCTGGCAACCTGCTGATACCAAGGCTAAGTTGATCTATCACTTAGCCTTGAAGATAACCCACCGAGTACTTTCTGAGTGTCTCTTCCCTAGGATTGAGACTCCTCAGAAGATCAAGACTGATGAGTTGTTTTTGCTGTACTGTATGCTGTATGGTAGGCCTGTTGACTGTGTCACCCTCTTAGCTTCTACCGTGAGTAAGCTAAAGAACAAGAGGGCTGGCAATATCGGATATGGTGGGATGGTCACCCACATTGCTAGACAGCTGGGTATCGACTTTTCTGCGTGCGCTAGGATAGCGGCCAGACCTTTAGGACTTCAAAGCCTCATGACTAGAGGTATTATCTTTCCGAGGCATAGAGGTCCACCTACCGCTGCCATGCCTTGGGAGGGTAGAGGAGGTAGAGGTGTTACATGGCTTTCCGAGTATTCCATTATGGCTGAACGCCATAACTGGAAGGAGACATTTGCTGTTATGCATGCAAATAGATTGGTAGCACCTCCGTATGTTCCCCCGGAGATGCCAGCTGCAGATGAGGAGGAGATGAGAGGAGATGACGGTTTTGAGGGAGGAGGTGAGGAGCACGACTTTGGCAGTTTTCCGGATCAGCCGGACACATTTCCCGACCTCCCTAGGTAGTCTCCCCGCCCTGCTAGACCTTTTGGTTCTTCGTCTCGCCGTGCCAGCGTGAGTGAGAGACCGACATGGATGGTGATCCCTCCCGATTGGTATAGCACACAGCCGGAGTGGATGGCAGCCCCACCGACTTGGCATACACAGCCACCGACTGCACCAGCACCATCAGATGCACCAGCTTGGTACAGTCAGGTGCCGGAGTGGTACGAACAGCTACCGGAGTGGGCCACTGACCTTTCCAGGAGAGTCGATGCTTTGGAGATCCGGCAGGACGCTAGAGATGCACGAGCCATGGCGCATGATAGGATGATGAGGGACATCTACCGCCAGCAGTTTGGGCGGAACTTCGACTCCAGCTTCTTCCCGTTTCCACCACCACCAGCTCCTCAGTGATGACCATGGACGATCGTAGCATTAGCCGCTCCACCGCCGTCCTGTGAGTTCATTTTCTTTCTTTCTTTTCTTTATTTCTTTTTGAACATTAGGGACAATGTTTGTCTCAAGTATGGGGTGGGACGTGACTATCGTGTGTAATAACTCTACTCACTTTTGCTTGCTTTAATTTAGAACAATTTGCATGTTTCATTCCATTGTCACACGTTTCATTATCACATTGCATGAAAAAGTTTTTGAAAAACCCATAAAAATTGAAAAATTTTGAAAATTTTGTGCTTCTAAGAATTGAGATGATTTCTATGATAATCACTACTTGTGAATTGAGTTTTTGATGACAATTGTATGCCTAAACAAATGATGAATTGAAAAGAAATTGAATGTGTTGATTATTCCTCTCTTGCAAGTTTCATAATGTGAAGAGTTTTATCTAAATCATATTGAGAAATCAAGGTTGAAATCACATGATAAGTTCTTATACTTCTTGTTGAAATGATTAAGGCAATTCGATTTTCTTTCTTCTTTCTTTGATCATTTAGCCCCTCAATGAAATAATAACCTCCCTTACCTATCCGGGAATTTGGAGGAGTTGAATTTTGGCATGTTTGATGTGGGAGGGCCATGAAAGTAAAATTTTGCATTCAAAGAATAGAAAGAATTTGTAGGTTTGGAGAAGTCAATCATGATGATGAGTAACTCGGCACCATTCACATAGCCGGGTGTTTGTGTCTTGCCAAAGTCGGATTGAGCGATATTCCTAACGGATTATGGTATGTGCATCAAGGGTTTGAGGAATCTCGCAAAATTGAGAAACGCCAATCTCCTAGGCTTCGGTTTTTGTGCACCTCTGTCCATAACTCCAAAAGTAAAGTCGAAAAATAATGTGAAAAGAAGAGAGCAAAGCTCTAAGTTGAAAGTGTTGCAAAACCGCAAGAGAAAAAGAAAAGAGTTAGCTGTCCACTTTCCCGGATTCATGCACCACATTCCTTATAATTTCCCCTTCCTTTCCGTATTCTAGACCTTATTTGAAAGTCCTTAAGATCAAGAGAGTGTTATATGACTTGGTGATCTAAGTTGAAGTTTCTTATGATTGATTTTGATAATGTTTGAAGGTTATGATGCTTACATTGAAGTTTGAACAATTTATGATGTTTCTTTCCTCTTTATTCTTTGGTTATGTATATGAGCATCTCATGAATGAATGAAGCAAGGTTTGAGAATGATCTATTGACTAGAAGCACATTTACCTAAAAGATGTTTTGTTTTTGAGATTGCATGCATATTTCATCCTAACTTAAGTTCTAAAGCTTTTGAAAGACCTTGCTTGGGGACAAGCAAGTGGCAAGTATGGGGTATTTTATTAGCATGAAATATTCCGATATTCTAGGCACTTTTTCTAGTTGTTTTTCATCCAATATAGTGTTTATTGATGAGGCATTGAAGCAATTGTTAGCTAGTTTGTCTACATTGTTGATATAGAGGTCTACATAAGCTTTGTGTTGATTATAGGTGAATAAGAGCTAAAACCGAACCAATTGGGAGAGAAAGGAGATGATTAGAGCACATCCATGAGGACACATCAAAGAAGCCAAGGAAGATGCTATTATGAGGAATGGCACGACACAAAGGAAACCACAAGCAATTTACACTTCCACGCTTTAAAATACGGTCGTAGAGAAGTCCACGCCCAAAACCACGGCCATGGATCTTGGCAACATGAATGTGGAGTATTCCAGAGAGTTACACGGTATAAAGTACGGTCGTGGAAATTGTGAAGAACAGTAATCCACTTCCACGCTCTAAACCACGGCCGTGGAACTCCATGAAACCGTGATTTAGGCGATCTTTTGACGAATAAAATATTGACATATCATTTACGTATATGGGCCGGACGGTTATTTTATCCTTCCTTATAAAAGGGCTAAAGGAGGGAGAATTCGGAACCTTCGCTTACGCTCGCTTACACGTGCCTAGGGTTTCGTTGGACGTGCGGAGAATATGCATTTGGCAACGGAGATTTGCGAAGGCTTGAAGATTTGGAAGTTGTTTGTGGCGGAAGTTGCGCCTTTTGTCCTTAGGTTTGATTAGAAGACGGATTGACATACCGTTCTTCGTTCTTATCAAGGATCGTTATTGGTTTGTGTTTATTCCAAATCTGATATACATTATTACCCTTATTTGTGGATTTGAGATTGGTTTGAGATTTATTGAAGGTTTTCAAAGGTTTTCATCTTTCATTCTTCTTAATCTTGAATTTGATATTATAATGACTGTTATTGGCTAAAACACTTTAGCAATTCTAAGGTGAAGGGTTGATAGTTGTGGCTTAGATGATGATAGATCGATCGTAAACAGATTGGACCTTGAGAGTTAGAGAGATTCGCCGACGAACCAAAATCACGGTCTGTTCTTGAGGTTCCACGGCCGTGGAACTCAAGATCTGCCCGTAATTTGTGCCAGTTTATGAACCTTGCTTTTAGTTTGATTCAAGGTTAAAGATTAGCTTTAATCTAGTCTTGGCTTGCCCTTTTCTAGGTAGTAGTGAAGCCTCAACAACCTCTATTTCGATTTCGAGTGTCATAACCTTAATCGGTTTAGTTAGTCTTGATCCTTGGGTAACAAGTTTGGGTATTTGAGATTAATTCTTGTCTTTAGATCCTTTCTATACTGAAGCCTCAACAACCTTTATAGAGAGTTTCTTTAGATAAGTTATAGAAAGCCTTGGAACTTCACCGTACATTGCTTTACCTTAGCATACCTTTGCAACTCTTGACTCTGTCCTTAGTTCTTTAGTATATCTTGAATCGATTGCCACAATTAGATACCTGGATCTTTAGGGTTGCTGTTTTCCCAATATTTGCAAAGCTTTATACATTCACTTGCTTGACAATTTACAAACTGAATTTGTTCACCCCAAATCCCTGTGTTCGATACTCTGGAATTCTTGCTTAACTACGTCGATCCGTACACTGCGGGTTCGCTTGCTTGATTCTAGTTTTATAAATTTAAGACTTATTTGCACGCACGCTAAGTGGCGAACAGGCGGTTATTCAATCCCCATTGCGTGAAAATATACTTCAGACTCTTAGGATTTGTGAAGATCTGACATGTCGCGCCATACAAGTAGTATCTCCAGATCTTCAATGCATGAACTACCGCTGCCAACTCCAGATCATGCATCGGGTAGTTCTCCTCATACGTCTTCAACTGTCTAGACACATAGGCAATCACTCTACCATGCTACATCAGAACACATCCCAAGTCTAGTTTGGATGTGTCGTTGTAGACCACAAAGTTCTCTGTGCCCTCCGGCTACGCTAAGATGGGAGCGGAAGTCAGACTTCTCTTCAGCTCCTCAAAACTCTGAGTACACGGCTTGGACCATATAAACCGGGTAGTCTTTCTCAACAGGTTGGTAAGTGGACGAGCAATCACAGAAAATCCCTCCATGAACCGTTGGTAATAACCGGCTAAGCCAAGGAAGCTACGCACTTCCTTGACATTCGTTGGTGTCGTCGTCCATGCTTCTACAGACCCTATCTTCGCCGGATCAACCCTGATCCCATCAATGGAGACTACATGACCCAGAAATGCTACCTCTGACATCTAGAACTCGCACTTAGAGAACTTGGCATACAGTTCTCTATCTCGCAAAACTTGCAAAATTGTCCTCAAATGTCCTACATGTTCCACTTTGCTACGAGAGTACACCAGGATATCGTCTTTGAAGACCACCGTATACTGATCCAAGAAGTCGATGAATATGCCATTCATCAAATCCATAAAGACGGTGGGCGCATTCGTGAGCCCGAATGACATCACTACAAACTCGTAATAGCCATACCGAGTCCAAAATGCCATCTTATGCACATCATGCTCTCTCACCCTCAACTGGTGATATCCCGAGCGCAAATCAATCCTAGAGAACACAGTCACTCCCTGAAGCTGATCCAACAAGTCATCGATGCGAGGCAATGGATACTTTTTCTTAATGGTCACCTTGTTCAGCTCTTTGTAATTGATGCATAACTGCACGATCCGTCCTTCTTCCGCACGAAGAGGACATGTGCCCTCCACGGGGATACGCTAGGGTGGATAAATCCCTTCTCAACCAAATCCTCGAGTTGCTTCTTTAGATCTTATATCTTGACAGGCGCCATGCGATACGGGGCCTTCGAGATCGGTCTCGTCCCCTCTAACTCTATGCCAAAATCCACACTCCTCTGAGGCGGCAAACTAGATGGCTCAACAAACACATCTGTAAACTCGCAAACCACGGGAATATCCTCTAATGCTAGAATCTCGCCTTCCTTCATGGAATAACACCAGAAGGCCTCACAACCCTGTGTGATCAATCTCGCTACACGTATCGTGCTGATAACCATACTTGAATTTCCAAGGTTCCAACCTCGGAAAATCTCAATTTGACCCGAATTGGTAGAGACCGTCACCGTCAAGGCATCGGGAATCAAAAACTGTACGATTGCTAGAAGTCTACATACTTCTAGTCTCAATGATCTCTAATAGATCTACTACAGCGTACTAGAAGTTCCCTACTTCTAGTCTAAATGATCGCTAACTAATCTCAACATGCTAGGAGAAGGATTCCAAGTCTCAAGGTTCGCAAGGAACATCATCAACAACACAACTCAAGGGTGTAACCAACTCATGGGGATCAACAAGCCACTAACTGGCATTCACACTAATCATCTAGGTCTATCCAAGCATGATCTAGCATAAGGAAAGGACAAAGTAAGCAAGGAAGGAAGCAACTCACCAAAGACGGGATTCACTGCAGGTGAACTACAAGAGCGGCAGGCAGAGGCGCGGGAGCGGCAGAGCTTGTAGCCGCAGGGGTGGCTGGTTCCAGGTGCGGGGGCGGTTTCAGAAACAAAAGTGGCATCGACTTCTTGACAACAACAACTCATCGAGGGAAAAAGGCTCAACTTCTTCAATCCACACACAAATACTCTTCAACCAAGGAAGTCTGAAATGCATACTCGTCAACAACGAAGGATAAACAAGAATCAAGACTCGATCTTGATTCATGTGAAGGAAAGAAGAAGAAAAGAGAAAGGGAAAAGAAGAAAAGAAGAAGAAAGAAGCATGCAACAACTATACATGAACGTCGGGAGGATCAAGGGATGGAGAACTTACACGTTCGGCAGAAGACCACAAGGAAAGGTTACATGATATGCCCCTGGATGGCGTTGCCATCCGTACCTCCGGCATGATACGCCCTTGGCTAGCGACGGAAGATTTGTCCCGCATATTTAATTCCGTTATATTTTATCTATTTAATATTTTAGATATTTAAATAATTAAAGGGATATTCTTGTGGATATTTCCCTTTATGAGGAAGATTTGACTTGGAATCATTCATAGAATATTCCAATCAAATCCCTTAATTTATGCCTAGAATCTCTCAAATTGTGTCTTAAGGATTTCCATCTTTGCCACCACCCTCCACTATATAATGGATGGTTGGCCTCATTTGTAAGGAAGTCTAATTTTAATCAAGTACATTTGAGAAGCATTTCCTTATTCTTGGTTATGGGGCATCACAACTTCCTCTCTTTTAAAGTTCTTGCTTTGGATCTTTGATTATTGTTCGATCTCTCTAGATCGAATCAATCATTCGCTTCCACAATATCATCTCTCAAGCTTCCGCAAACCCGTTTTCTACATCAAATCCATCTGCACATAACAAACCGGAGTAGTTGAAGTTCAAGCTCGAACTAGATCCGCACTTTGTCCTTGAACACATCCAAGGACGCATCACTGCAGCTTTGCTCGAGGTGGAAGAAAACGTAAGCAAGAAGAGGAAAAAGGAAGAGAAGGCGGAAATATATAGAGAACGACTGGAAAAATATCAAGAAAGGTCAGATTTATGGTTAGAAGGTAGAAGGAAAGCCGACCCATAAGATAGATGATCGGATCTTCTAAGAAAGGAAGGAAATAAAAACGGTATAAAACAGATTGGGCGCGATTTGGGGTTAGCTGCAGGGGCAGCTGATCAGGCCGCGACTGGCTGTAGGGGCGGGCCCCTTCACCGCGGGGCAGTGAAGGCTAAACACGGGCGCTACATGAACAAAACTTCCTTGATTGAGAGAGAAATGTGAGAATTATTCTCAGGTCAGAGGGATAGCAATGAATATTATTGGCTTGTTTGAGAGTTGAACCTCAAATTTTCTTTACGCTCCATACTCGAGCTTGAAAGCTATCATGCATTGCAAGTTAGAGAGAGGTAAACCAGTTGGACCACATATTTTTCAAATAATTGGCTTGTTTGACAAGATAGCCCGACTGGGTAGTGCATTTAGCTTGGAAATAGCTACGGATATGATCCTAAATTCTCTTCATGATGGGTTCATGCATGTTAGATCGACATATCATATGGATGATATGACCAATACGCTAAATGAGCTGCATATCATACTCAAGACTATTGAGCAGAACATGATTGTTGACCCGATGAAAGAAATTCTGATGGTCAGGAACAAGGGATTTAAGAAGGGGCCAAAGCAGCAACAAAAGTGGAAGAGTAAGCAAGTTGCCAAACCCACGTGACGTTGCGAAAGGGAGAGGCAAATCTACTAGTTGGCAATGGAGCAAGAGTTGTTGTTTTTTCCATTGGAGATTATTGTTTGTTCTTACCTTCTGACTTACAAATTATTTTGTACCATTAATTACTAAGAAATTAATTTCAATTTTGATTTTGAACCATGAAGGTTATACTTTTACCATTATTGGTCACATGGTGATGGAGCTTTATAAGGATGATATCTAGTATGGTCGTGCGAACATGTGTAGTAATGGACTGTACATGCTAGACCTCAAAACTGAGATTTATAACAATAATGAAAAAAGGCAAAAATCAAATGAAACAAACGAAACAAACTTATTTCATTGTCAATTAGGTCACGTAAACATAAAGCGTGTTGAGGAACTCCAAACAGTTAGATTAATTAAACCTTTTGATTTGGAATTATTTGTTGGGAACATTTTTTCTAGAACATGCAGAGTATATAATGTTAAACCCATGTGGTACGGATATATTCTTATAGAAAAAAAAAGCTACCTAACTTTATACATTACACTTCAGCTTTATAAGCAATAAATGAAAAAGATAGGGATTTAATAATCTTACTCAATAACTCAAATAAGATTTGATGTCTTTCGATCAAATGTTTATCTACTTGTGGTTTACGTCCTAATAAAGTCTTATAAAAGTGTAATTGTTATTAACCATATAAGAGTACAAGACTTGTATTTGTAAACATTACGAAGAATGGCCTCCCTTTCCCTGCCCGGAGAATGCGCCCCACGCGCCTACTAAAAAAGCCCTAAAACTCCAAATTAGATCCCGATCGTCTCTGATTCAAAATTCACAAAATAAAAACTAGATTAATTATTTGGAGGCTTCAACCAAATGGAAGTATCCCCCAGTTTCTCAAAAACGGGTTGAGATGGCCATTTGTATGGTTATACCGTGTGTAGTGTATGTGATGGTTCGTTGAATTTCTATTCCTATGAACATGAACCCTTGAAATTGATATCTATTATTGAATTTCTAATATGTATTAGTAGTTTAGGGATCATATTTGATTTGTTTCAAACATTAACCCTTGAAATTGATTTGTTTCAACCATAGGAAGTATCCTCCAGTTGCTCAAAAAATTAGAAGAGCGCTAACGAAGAATATGAAGGTATTAGCATCAAAGGATGTCAATCACCACATCAGAAAATGTACATAACAACTACACTGAACGATAATGAAGAAGATAAAAGTATACCCAAAGCTCTAACCGTAATGAACCATGGGATTGGTCGAAACTAAGCGAAGTCATATTGTCTATAAAATTGGTAAGAACGTAGGGCTATGCCACCCAAACACCATAAATTGTTTTAATTGAAGATTGCATTTTGGATTGTCGAGGTATGAGGAATAAAATTTTTGAATTGACATTAATATGACCTGTAAAAACGATCATGTGCATATGACCATGCTTGTGGAACTAAAAATTAGAAGAAGCATGCCGGAAAGGGGTTGTATTCGATAATATATGTTTCGTTCCGACGGACGGCTTATTAGGGAGACTATGCCTTGTATGAAAAAGCTATCAAATGGTAAACAAAAAAGTAGAAGTTAATACTATGGAAAAAATATTTACGACGATAAATCATACCAATACAACGACCAATGTTACCATGTCTATTACTTTCAAGTTTTGGACCAAACTTGAAAGGCTACATCAAACCCTTGTAATTGGGGACTATAACTGAACTCATCCGATAGCTGGGGGGTTGCTAGTTTTAAATAACAAATTCGAAAGGTTACATCTTTTCACGCAATACTACAATATGATTGACCTCGCAATTAAAGGTAATGAGTTCACTTGGAGGAAACACAAAGAGGGTGAAAATAACACACTTGAAAAATTAGATAGAGTCATGACACACCCGGACATAATCCAAGCATACCCAAATATCTACTCCTGGAACCATGTGTTCACAACCTCGTACCACTACCGCATCTTTGTTGAGATTCTTAACTCAATGCAACATATAAAGATCAAGTTTTTCTGCTTTGAAATGATGTGGACTCAGAGAAGAGATTGTGAAAATCTTATCAAGCAAACATTGAGAATACAATACCAAGGGACACATATGTATAATTTTGTCAAAAATATCATCATGTTGAAATCTAAGATGAAAAGTTAGAGCAAAATGAAACTTGTAAACATAACTAGGCAAGTATGTGAGGTGGACACAAAAACTAAGTGATCCTTGCTTTGATGTATATGTTATATATGTTTGTATCGGGCTTGGTTTTAGTCTACTGATGGCTTTGCCAAAGGTGAACTGACCATTGTCCCAAGGTTTGGTCACTTGTTAGGTTTGTGAGTTCTATGTCTGTTTATGGGTTTGCCAAAAGGGGAGGAGCCTCATGAATTTTTCTGGTTTTAGAAGTTTTTCGGTTTACTCAATTTGAGAGTAGTTGGTATGTTCGTGAGGATTGCACGCCTCTTTGGAGTACTTTGTTTGTGAAATTTTGGGCCGTAGATCACAGGTCGTAGACGTGTACATAAACTTTGTTATATTAGTATAATTGGGTATTAATAGGGTTGGCTATGTAGTTTTACTTTTTCTATGAATTTACCTTTACCTAAGAAAAAGAAATTAAATAGTTGCAAGACGTGGTCTATAGAAACTTCACAACAAAAAATAACGCAAAACATAACATACTAAATCAAAAAAGAGAGTGCTTAATTGAATACCAATAAATATATTGGATGTAATGAGCTAAGTCAAACTCCCTAAGCCTGGGTGATAAAAACACAAAGTTCCACCACTGAAGAACAATAGGAGGAAGGAATCATAAGAACATATTTGCAATTGTAGAGAATGATGGAACAATGTTGGCTTTAGAAGAAGATATTTGCAATGAATTCTTTGCAAACTATGAATCTAGATTCCAAGCTTCCACTATAAATAAAATTGAACTTTATAAACAACTTGAGATTATTCAAAATGAAATATCGGAAATAGAAAATAAAGAACCAACAAAACCCTTTACAAATGAAGATATCAGAGGTGCAATATTTGAAATTGGTAGCGAAAATCCTTTGGGTCCAGATGGAATGCCGGATAGTTTCTTTCAAAAGTTTTGACACATTATAGGCCCCTCGGTAACTCGTGCAGTTAAGAGTTTTAACAAAACCGAAAGAATCATAAAACAAATTAACCATACTTTCATCACTTTGATCCCAAAGATTGATAATCCCTCCCTAACAACACACTATAGACTCATAAGTCTACGCTCACTATATTATACAAAATTATCTCAAAAGTCTTGACAAATAGAATAAAAAGTTGCTCCCGAAACTCATCCACCGGCTACAAGGTTCTTTCACCCAAAATAGATCAATACACGATAACATTTTGATAGTCTATGAGATTTTCCATGGATTTAGATCAAAAAAGGAAAAGAAGGTCATGTGACGATCAAATTTGACATACAGAAGGCTTATGATAGGGTAGAAGGACCCTTTCTCAAGACAATACAAAGAAAGTTTGGCTTTTCAAGCAAATTAATAAGGTGGATTGAGGAATGTATTTCTGCTACCTCATACTATATCCTAATAAATGATAACACAACCAAAATGTTCCACCCAAAATGAGGCCTTTTTCAAAGGACTCGCTATCTCCGCTATTAGTTAATTTACGAGTTGAGGTTCCAGCTAGGAACATCAAAAAACTAGCATTGAAAACAGAAAAAGTATTGGAATCCCAATAACAAGAGCTAGAATGACCATACATTTTCTTACCTTTGCGGATGATATAATTATATTTGCAAAACTCACAACCCCATCGTGTAATCAGATGCTAGGAATTCTATTAAAGTATTGCCAAATCTCGGGACAAAAGGTAAATTACCACAAATCAGCTTTCCAAACTTCTGAAATATAACTCGATTGAAAGAATGCTACAACAAAACACTGGTATCTCTCCGAGCATTTGTCCAGAAAAATACCTCGGTTTCCCTATAATCAACGGACGTGTGAACAAATCTATGTTCGAGGATGTCATTGCAAGATCTAGACAACAGTTAACCAAATGGAAAACAACGTCTCGTTCTCAAGAAGGAAGAACGGTTTTGATTAAGACAAGTCTTAATTCAAAACTTGACTATATAATGCAATGTTTCATGCTCCCATCATTCATTCATAAGGAACTAGACCAAATCAATAAGCCATTTTTTTGGAACAAAGGAGCAAATTTTCACTTGTTGGTTAGTTGGGATAAGATTTACAAATTGAATGAATCGTGAGGAGTATGAATAAGAAAAGAAGAGGACATGAACAAGACACTCCAAATGAAACTCCTATGAAAAATTATGGCTAAACTAGATAATAAATGGGTCAAGGTAATTGAGGAAAAATATCTAAAAGAAAACCGCTTGTGGTGCTACAAAACTAGAAAGAATACATCATGGCAATGGAAAAGATTGTTTAACTTACATCGAAAGTTCAAAAAAGGGTTCAGATGGAACGTAGGAGATGGATAAACAATCAAGTTGTGGAAAGACCCTTGGCTAGATGAAAAACCACTGGAGTAGTATGTTTAAAACCAGGACCTTATATAAAACATCCAAGAAAGATTGCATTGGGACGTTCACAAAGATGGTTGATTCTCTACTAAAGCCGCATTATAGCTCTCGCATAATCCCAAAGGAGTTACCCAACACGATAACACATGGATTTGAAGCCTAAATATTATGTAAAAAATAAAAATAAAAATCATGTGAAAATTCTTATGAATGGACTTCCAACAAAAGAAAACCTTGAAAAGCAATTGTCCCCGTATGAGAGTGCAAATAACGTATTCCTCAAAAGTAAACGTCACATTGTAGAATGTTTGGTAAATAAGAAACAAAAATATCTTTAGTAGTAAAACGTTGTCATCCAACTAGTAACTAGTAAAATACAAGAGTGGAACAACCTTAACTCTAAAAATCTTGCCAAAAAAACAACGAAGACATAACAGAGAAAAAACAAAAAGATACAATGGTCCACATCAATGGTAGGAAGTTTATATCTTAATTTTGATGGGTTGAAAAGAAGGGTTGATCATTGTGCGTTTGAGTACATCGTAAGAGATCATAATGCATTAGTAATTGCTTATGATTATGGACAATGTGATACACATATGTCTTGCATGCAAAAGCACACGCCTTGAAAAAAGAAATGTTGAAAGCAAGAGATATGAAAATAAAAATATTGAAATTGAGGGAGATAACCTCACGTTATAAACTCAATAAAAAATATTTGAAAACCTCCATAAGAAATTGACCTTAGCATCTCATACATATCTCTTATTTTTTCTGGTTGTACGAAGATATAAGTCGACCATATTTTCAGGAAAATCAACGGCTTTTAGGGGTGTAATACGAGCCGAACGAGTCGAGCATTGACATGTTCAAGCTTGGCTCGTTTATAACCGAGTCGAGCCTAAAATTTATACGAGCTTTAAAATGTGCTCAAGCTTGGCTTGTTTAGAAAGTGAACGAGCTCGAGCCCGAGTAGCTCGGATAAAATAATTCTCATATAGGGTTATTTTAGCCGAACGAGCCGAGCCTAAAATTTATACGAGTTTTAAAATGTGCTCAAGCTTGACTCGTTTAGAAAGTGAACGAGATCAAGCCGAACTTTTGACGAGCTGAACTAGAGCCGAATCCGAGTAACTTGTCTCATATTACAGCCCTAACAGCTTTGCTGACAAACTCGCAACTTTAGGCAAGATTGTCGTGCATCTAGAATAGTGGTCCTAGGTGAAGTTGAAATTCTCCTCCCTAAATACGTTATAGATGGTCCACTAATAAATGGTGATCATATCTATTTTCTTACCCTTATATTAAAAAAATAATAAATTATAATAAGTTTATATTTACACATCGCTAATCTATATATACTACTAAAATAGAACCCTTTTTGTCCACATGTCAACACCTTAACCATGCCCACCTAGGACTTTTTGTCAAATATTTACAATTTTGCCACATTTTAATTACTATTATGCCATTATTCAATAAATGTTTTAAGTCAAAATTAAAATATTTTCCATCTCATTATGCCAATTCAAAAAAAACAATTTCATGTCATCATTTTCAATATCTTACTATTATAAAAATAATTTTAAAAAAAATACCATATCACCTAACCGAATTTAGAGATTTCAATGGATTTTGTTTGGATTCTAGATTTTACAAAATAAATCTGAACTAACATTCAAATCTTATTGGTTACAATATGATATATAATAATATTTTATTTAAAAAATTTGTATTATCGTTAATAAAGATTTTAATAATCATTTTATTAAATCACTTTTAAAAAAACAATTTTAAAAAAACAAATTTTTTAACAAAAACTTAAATTTTTTACTTTGACAATCATTATAAATTTAATAATTAATTTTTTGTTACATGATCTAATCAGATTCATATTAGTATATTCTTCTTAACATTTAGCATTTTTTTTTTTAATTGTAAATTATTTAGATTATAAATTTTCAATATTTTTTCCCGCACAAGATGAGGGTATTAGACTGAATTTGCAAAGGTTCATTACATGTTGCTAATAATCGTTTAATATTTTTTTTTTATTAATGTACAAAATAATTGGCGTTTCGAAAACGCATAGAAGAAGACAGCTGGATGAGTAAGACGCGTAGCCACCGACACCACCCATTTCGGAAAAATAGTAGCTCAAGCTATTTTTAATGTTATAATTAAATTACTGATCATTTGTGATAAGTATATTAGTTACTAATATCTATGAGTTAAGCTCAAATCTGAAAACACACGAAATCTTGTATGTTCGTATGCTAAAACTTATATTAAAACGAATATCAAGATTAGTGTAATTGAATATTTACTTTATTACGATTGTACATGTTCTATTTTCAGCAAAATTAAAATTTTATGTATCAGTGGTTAAAAAATAGTAATATTCATATTATAAAAAATGAGTATTGTACGATCTATATATATTACTAAAATACACTACACTAACGCTGACGTAGCGCCTCACAATTTTTTGGATTAAATCTTTTACAAAATAACAAATTAAGCCAATAAATATTTTTTTGCTAAAAATAAAATCTAAAAAAATCTTTTTTTTAACTAATTTTTTAAAAAATTAATCCAAAATAAGTTAAGTATATCACGTTCTATACTTCTCTTGTACGTTTTATCACAACAAAATCTTTTTTTTTTCTAACTAATCTCTTAAAAAATTAATCCAAAATAATTTAAGTATATCACGTTCCACACTTCTCCCGTACGTTTTATAAGAAAAAAAAATATCAAAATCTAATAATATCTATTGATTCCTTAATTTACGTTGGTTGTTCATAAAACCTAAACTTCTTTGGTACATTTTACTTCTCCTCCACGTTTTATCTCTCACTCTCTCACTTTATATATGTAGATAATACTCCATCCTTTTCCTCACAGTTTTTGTCTTCCAATATTAATCATATTTCTTCATCCTTTTCAAGGTAGTGATAATTTGAAGATCGGATTTTTCAAAGTTGTTTCGTCTGAATTTTCAGGTTATCCTCTATGTTGTCAATCGTCGCATTCATTTTGCTATTGTTTAATCATTCCGTAATTTATTCTCAATAAGTGTTATTTCAACAACTTTGTTTTCAGTATTCCCTATCTATGAAAGTCTCTCCCTTTCACCTTTCTTCTCACTTCCCTACTCGCACACAAGTTGATAATGTTTTATTCAAAAAACATCAAATATATAAATGTACCCGCACAAGGTGCGGGATATAAACTAATATATTTTAAAACTATTATCCCAAAACTTCACCTTAGAAATTTCATTGTCTCGATTCAATTAAATAATATTTATATTGTTTAATTGAATTGGAACACGTATACTGTTTTCAGAAATAATTTCTAATAAATATTTGAACATATTGTCTAGAATACCCTTATTATATTTAACTATTAAATTTAGAAATTAATGTATTTTTACTCCTTTAACTAGTTGATGTATCTTTTATTTATTTTTGCAAGAAACTTTTTTTTACAAAATTATTAATTAATTGATTATTATAAGGAATTTATCCTTACCCTTGTGGTTTGATTTTTGTGTATTCATATTATGAGAAATTTGTCATCATACAAAGCCTCATATAATAGGTAATACATTTTTTTAATTTAATCAATCCTAATGCTGTCTTGAATCGATATTAATTTGATATATATATATATATATAGAGGGTGTGGTTCCCATGAGAACATGTTTATCGTGTAATCATGAGAACAATCTTAGACCGTCGGATGGTGAGTATTAAGGGTCGAGATTTAGAGTAGATATCATAATTAATAATAACTACGAATAATAATAATAATTAGGAATAATCCATTCAACCAACTATAATTACAAATAATTCACTCAACCAACAACAACTACGAATAATACATTAAACGATATGACATTCTCGTAACAAAACTAATAATAATTACGAATCTTTTCTCATGATTACACGATAAGCTTGTTCTCATATGATCTATACTATATATATACATATATATATAACCATAATGTTCGCTTATATCGATATTGACTTTAACATCGGAACAATAGTGTCTCATGATAGACATACTGTTAATTCTTTTTAAAAAAACACGTTTTTGACTTTTATATAAAAAAAGACACTCTTTGTAACACCCCAAATTCTGGAAACGCAGAGTGTTACAGGCTAGGACCTATAATGGGTCATGACCCTCAGAGTAACAACAATATCACTGAATCTTTCAACAAGGCACAAATAAATGAAAACCAAAATAGATAAAATATCGAAAGGTATAAAAAAGGAAAAGCGAAAGATTCTCAGTTGAGTTCAAACAACAAACTGAAAAGACATCAACAATAATGATAAACCCCGGTCCTGTCCTATAATGTACGGGAACCCCGGCTTACCACTCCGTCCGAATCACTCAGCAGCATCTCTAACCTGTAGGACATCTACAATGACGATATAAACCGTTAGCTAACATTCTAGATATAGGATAACAGTAAAAGCACAAGCACATATAAAACATAAACATATAGCATGCTCACACACAAGCCGGTTATTATTTTATTATTACATTATGATCAATTACTAATTCAACTTCTTTTTGTGACACGAGTGTCTCCCGAAACTCACCCCTGTTTCCGTTACCGACAGGAATAGATTAGATGCATCTATCCGTTACTTGTGGGCCTAGTCGCAAGAGCACCTCCTAGTCTCTTGTAGAACTAGACAAGTGGTCACCGCCCTGTTATAATACACTTGCGTTAATTACGGTTTAAGGTCGTCCTAGTCCGGTTTTCCATTATATGATAAAGTAAACAAACACCACCAATACGGTCAAACTAATACACGGAATGCAACTAAGTAAGTACAAGAGACTTACCTGAATCAAAGGTAACTCAAACTCAAATAAACTACACAGCTTCCCGTACAAAAGATCTACGCTTGCTCAGATAACGCATCACGTATCAGAAACTATCCAAATGCTAGAAGTCTACACACTTCTAGTCTCATTGACCTCTACAAGGTCTACAGCAGTATGCTAGAAGGTTTCTACTTCTAGTCTCGATGATCTCTAACAAATCTTCAACATGCTATGAAGTATGATTCCTAATCTCACGATTCCCAAGGAACAACATCATCAACACAAGATCAAGTGTTCTCAAAACCTAACCAACTCATAAGAAACCACAAGCCACTAACTAGTATTCACCCTAGTTCATCTACGTCCAGACTAGCTTGATCTAACTCCTGGAAAGGAAAAGGAAGCAAGATGAAAGCGACTTACCAAAGATGGTAGTCACTGGAGAGAAGGCGCGGCCGCGGGTGAACAGAGGTGCGGGGGCGGCGACTGGCTACAAATGTCGCGGGGGCGGCGAAAAGGAGGTGTGGGGGAGGCGATTATGATGAGGACGCGGGGGCGGTGAACTGCCAAAAGAGGACGTCAAAGCTTCTTCGAATGGAAAACGATAGCAAGGCCGGCTTAAGCTTATCTTTTAATTTCACATGACAACACTCAATCAAAGGATCCTGGAACACGTATGCAACAACCAACGATGGCCAAACAAGAATCAAGACTCGATCTTGATTCATGTCAAGAAGAAGAAAGAAGAAGGATGTGTTGGAGATTTGTGCTAAGTCTCAACGGAACCATTGAGCTTGTTGTCGAGATAAGGTGCAATAAGTTGATCACATGTCTATCACGATGGTGTGGGTTGCGGGAGGCAAGCCAAGTGACCGGCAGTTAGAGTAACTAGTGATTACGAGGTAAAAGAATGGAAGCTAATTTAACTAAACTAAACTAAGGGACATGACCATCACGGCTACGTTGAAAGTTGGTTTATTTGAGCCTCATGAGTGTCATGGTGTTCGCTCCAAACGGTGTTTGCAAGCTTTAAATTTATAACCCTAGACGTAAGCTTAAAACAGGGATGCGAACCCGCAGTGTACGGGTCAATCGTAGTAAAAAGAAAGGAATTCCAGGGGTCGATCACAGGGACTTAGTGAAACAAAGTCCAATTACGGTAAGCTCTAGTAATTACTAACCACAAAAGTAATTAAAACAATCAAAGATGATAAACAGTCAATAAAGGAAACATGCAATTCTAGGGATTAAAGCATCTAGTTGTGGTTTCAACTCAAGATCTAAAGATAAGCGGACAAAGCTAAGATTTTTGCAAGGGGAAGGTATTACTAAAGTGGAATAGATCACCGGGTAAGTCTCACTACTCACTAATCCTAAACCGTAACTCCTATTACCGGGTAAGTCTCAAGGAATCAAGATAAAGAACTATAACCTCAAACTAACACACCATCTAAGGGAATAGAATCAACCTTTACCGGGTAAGTCTCAGGCTAACTCACAAAGATGAGATGAAAGCATACTCAAACCCCAATAAAGGATAAACCTTTATTACCTACACTTATGATCTTAGGTACACAAACAAAGGAATTACCGGGTAAGTCTTATCCTAAGCTTGCATTGAACCAGGAAAGGTGTAATAAGAATAGGATTTGGCAAACTCTAACACTTAACTCTCAGTTTCGGATCAGATAAGTCACCTCGGTCAGCCAAATTCCACCCCGGCCGAGATGTTCATCGATTGAGCGAGATGCTTAGGGTTAAGGTTAAAGACTCGAACTTTCAGGGTCCTACTGGAATCTAAGATTATTCTATCATTGTTTTTCCCACAACCTTCAGCCAATCACCCTAGAATCACACAAGGAAATTAGCCACTCATCATCATCATGAAAGTATTAATCAAATATATGGGAAGAAGGTGAATATTTGAACAAGAAGAATTTAATGAAAAGACTTCAATAACTGAATCAAATATCACAACAAAAGCGTTCCTTGGATAGAAATCCAACAAAGGAAGACAACAAGGAAGGGAATCTAAGATGATCTTACAAAACCCTTCAAAAGCTATAAAAGCTACAATCTTCCTTCTTCAACCTTCAAAAAGGTTCTTCAAATCTCCCAACTGGAGTATGGCTGTTGTGGTGTATAAACCCTGATCGGTGGTATAGCATGATGTTGGATTTGTGGAAATCCAACCCTTTTTATACGAAAATTACTCTCCAAAGATAAGATATCTTAGAAAGATCTCTTCCCATAAAAATAGGTAAAATATATGATCTAGCATATCTTCTTCCTTCCAGGAGCCAAGCCAAAAAAATATAAGATCTCTTTCTAAAAATAAAAGATCTCAGCCAAGAATAAAATATTCTCGCCGCGTCTCAGGTGTTCGCCTCGGTCAAGTCGACTTCTCTGGATCACCTCGGTCGAGGTGAATCTGTGGTCAATCGAGGTGAGTCACAACTGAATGTGAAATCTCTCAAATCTGGTCCAAAGTGAATCCTAAATCCATAGCTATGCTTCCTGGATGGTTCCTTATGTTCCTGGATGTAGCTCCAATGACTCCATAGCTCCTTTTGCTCCTTTTTGATGCAAAACGTGCCATTTTACCTACGATTACAACAAAACTAGGTGTAGACCTCGATTCTCGCAAAGGCAGATGAAATGGTAATATAATCACAAAATATACATACAAACATGCAGATTATTGAAGATAAAACGTCCAAACAAACCCCAAAATATAGACTATAATTCATGCTATCAAAATACCCCATACTTAGCCATTGCTTGTCCCCAAGCAAGTTCCGCATATAAAAGACAAGATAGAATGGATTAATAGTCAATAAAATCAATGAAAAGTCTTTCAAAAACATTTTTATGGTGTGCAACAATCATAGATCACTCTAAGAGAATACTTCATGGAATCTAAAATCCAATATATGATCAAAACATTTTATAAATATAAGAAAGTTGTTCATCTTTGCATAAAACCATAGAATGCATAATAAGTCATAATTATCGAAATTAATCATGTATAATCCAGTTTAAACCACTAAGTCAATCAACAAGCTCAAGGTCTCAAGGGCTTCCCAAAAGAAAGGTCAAGAAACGTGTAGGGTAGGGATGTATGTAAGGTAATGTGGTGCTAGAATCCGGGAAAAGGATGAACTTCACTTTCACTTTGACTTGCAACATCTTTCACCAATAAGCTTTGCTTATTTCACACTTTTTTTCTTTTACTTTACTTTTTGGGATGCATGGACAGAGGTGCACAATAACCGAAGCCTAGGAAATCAGCAATCATCAATTTCTTGAGATGCATCAAACCCTTGATGCACATACCATGACCCGTTAGGAATATCGCTCAATCCGACTTTGGCAAGACACAAACACCCGGCTATGTGAATGGTGCCGAGTTACTCATCTTCATGATTGACTTCCCCAAACCTATTATTACTTTCTAACACTTTCACTTCCAGCCAACTTCTCAACTTTAACTTCACTTGCTTTCACCACTTCGCTTGCTTCCAAATTCCCGGATAGGTAAAGGGAGACAAAATGTATATGAGGGGCTAAGCATGATCAAGAAGAAGAAGAGAGAAGAATGAATTGCCTTGGTCTTTCCAGGAAGAAAGTGAGAGAACTCATAATGTGGTGTCAACCTTCAAATTCAACATAATTTAGATAAAAACAAAGTATTAAACATGCCAATAATTTCAAACAAAGCATTTAGCAACTTAAACATATTATAAAACCTTTCAAACACATAAAGAATTTTAAAACCAGTCAGTGAACAAGATCTTCACTGAGATCATATCCAGATAAGAAGCACAAAAATCGTTTTCGAAAACTCTCAGTTAACACACCTCGGTCGAGGTGTTCGTAGTTCAACCGAGGTGAAACACCTCGTTCGGCCAGAACTACCCCGGTCGAGGTCCAAAAAATTTTTTAAAACCATTTTTTTTTCAATTTCGACGTTTTTCTCAATCATATAACCTGTAAGTATGCATGCAATCTCAGATAAACATATAAATGCAAAAGTGAAGCATAAAATATCAATATCCGGTCAAATAGAGTCATACATCAAATAACTGTCAAGTAATACACAAATACCCCATACTTGGGACACACTGTCCCAGTGGGTCAAAATAAGTCTAAAGGATAAAAATACTCACCGGATAATAAGCTGAACTGCATAAAAATAAGAAAGAAAAATCCTGCAGCTCTCAATAATCCTGATCCGGTGGTGGTGGTGGTGGTGGCACATACGGATACTGAGACGGGTCGAATGGATAACCCATAGCCTGCTGGAACTGGATCTCCATCATCATGCGCTGATAGTGTTGTCCCTCGAGCATCTGATGAGTCCAGTTGTCAATCTGTCGGTGCTGGGCAGCAAACCTCTCATGTATGTCCACAGTGAGGGCATCATAAGAATCTATCATCTGATCCGTCAGATCGTCGATCCGACGATGAGCCTCTAGATCTCTATGACGGCGTGTCCTACGCCTAGCAGGTCTAGCAGGTGATGCAGCAGGTGCAGGCTCAGTATCCTCATCATCCAGATCTATAACTAGTGCGCTCGTCCTTGCAGTATCCGTCCCTATATCCATCGGGACTCCACCCTCTCTGTCATCAGCTGTCTCCTCATCATCTACCTCCTCCTCAGCTGGGGCAGCTGTTGCCTCTCTGTAATCCTCCATCAGTGGAGCCCAAGCGGTCTGCCAATAGTGAGGGTCATAAACAGAAAACTAGGCAAACCAACTGATCTCCTGTGGTGCAGTCAGCGCCCACGGCATAGCCACGTACGGTGTAGTTAGACCTCGGGGAACCAGAATCCACCGAGTGATCATCTCATGTAGCCCAAGCGGCTTCGGAGCCGCCACCATCGTGCAAGCGCTGAGATCCATGTCCTGATAACTAGCGATGTGGGTGACAAGCCCTCCGCAGCAGATGTCTCCCTTCGCCTTGGCCTTGATCTTGTGCAGATCCTCTGCCAACATCAAGCCAAAGTCTGGGATACCCCCAGTAACCATGCAGTATAAACTGAAAAGCTCTCCTTGTCGGATCTTCTGGGGCGTCTCAGTACGCGCCAGAAGTGTCTCGCTGAATATCCGGTGGGCTAACCTAAAGGCTAAATGGAAGATGACCTTCTCCCTGGAATCTCCAGGGCGCCATCTGTCTGCGTGCTCAGTAATATGGGCAATCTGTCCCCAAAACTCCCTAGCTACAGATCGGGAAGGGAAGTCAACAACAGTGGGCTCAGGAAAGCCAAAAATCTCTCTCCAGTTTCTAGTGGCACTAAGAAGTTCCGGTTCATCAACCGGTACTTCACAGATCTCTCTGTCGGGAGGTATGTGAAGGAGCTAACGAACTCTAAGGTGGGCTCCAAATAGGCTGGGGCTTGGATCTCAGTGAACTGATCCAGCCCTACAGTGGATATCATCCTCCTAAGGTCTCCGTCTACCTGGAGGCAATCAAAAGCAGACACGTCCAGGAAGCGTGGTGCAATCACTGGACGGCCAGAAATACGCTCATAATCCACCCGGTGTCGCTCATGGATCACCGGGCGGTAAGGTCGGGAAGAAGAGGAAGAAGGGGAAGGGGAGTGTCTATCTCTCAGCACAATTTGCCTGTCAGAACTCATTTTCAACAATCTGTCACTGTCAGGTCACCTCGGTCGACTGAGAACGCTCAAGAATCACCTCGGCTGAGGCACAGCTCGACTGGACCGAGGCGAAAAACTGGATTCTAATTTCCTCAGAAAATTCAGTTCTTTTCCTCCAAAATCACTACAGCTGCTTCCTATGGGGTACTTAAGCCTTTTCTCAGCAAATGCAAGGGCAACCAAAGCCCAAATCGAAGCGAAATCGGAGAGGTAGGGTTTCGGTTTTGTTTTACCTCGTTCGGCCGAATCGGTTCGATTTTCTTGCAGAACGATGATGCACTGGGATCCTCTAAGCCTTAATCGCAGTTTGGAGACAGAAATCTTCGAAAACGAGCAAGAATCAGAGAAGTGAGGTGAAACTGTCGCCGCGGTCGAGGGAGAAGAGTAAAGTGAGGAGAGAGAAATCTTCGCCCCTTTTATACCCTTTTCTGGAACTGTTGTCACCTCCACTACAAAAAAAATATACTTTTGTGACGGATGTTTGCGACGGCAAAAAACTGTTTTGCGACGGCGACCACCAATTCGCGACGGCGTTGCGTCGGCAAAGACGCCGACGCGAAGATGTCCGACGCAAAACCTTTTGCGACAGTCATTTACCGTCACAAATTAGTTTGCGACGGTGTGGTGTCGGCACCAAGCGTCGCAAAAAAGGGTCCGTCGGCGCTAAACTTAAGTTTCACAACTGTTTACGCTGTCGCCAAAAGCGATGACGTGTAATTTTTTAAGTATTTGCGACGGTAAGCGCCGTCACAAAAAAATAATAAATGACAAACTGAAATATAATTGTGACGGCTAGCTCCCGTCGCAAATAGTATAACGGCTACATTATTTAAAACCTGTGATGGTACCTTGTTAATGCAAATGTTACCCCTTATTGAGTGTTAGCTTATGTTAACTGAAAAGCCTCCCATCAAGTAATCAAATTCTTTCGGGAGGATTTGCTGCGAATCCAATTCCAAGCATTACACAATACACAATAGTGTTTTTCAACTCTAAACTTCCACAATGAAGTTAAGAAAACAAGTTCCATGAGTTGGTACATGTAGCCATGCATTGTTCTGGTGTAAAGAAAAGGAAATAACAAAGCTACCACGGAAGGATTTGAGAAACTGGATTTTTTACTTCTAGCTTTACACATTTGTATACACTTCAAGGAAGAAGAAGAATCTTGCCAATGTGTTTGTTGCTTTCCAAGAGCTGGTGGGCTTCTGCTGCCTCAGACAACAAGTCTAACCTTACCCGTTATGATTGCAGGCCAGACGTTCTTCTCTACCTCGTTCACTATGGCTGCTTTGTTTTCAAGAGTTCTGTAGCGCAACCCAGCCACTGCAATAAAACAATCCATCCATTAAAAGATAGATCATCATGATACGAAATGTCGTTTTTAGCAGAATTACTATTAAAGATAAAGAAGTAAAGAATATAAGGATACAATTAAATTAAGTAAAATGCAATTTTTACAACACAACGAGCGTCTAACATATTACTAAAACCGGCATTAACTGAAAAAAGCCACACTGGAGTAAGAGGGTAACCTACAAAACATCCCAGCTTAAATACACAATATGAAATGATACCAGCTTTCCTACAGTCTTAGACCACGCTCCTAAGGCATAATGCAGTGTTTAAAGTCAGGCTCTTAGGCAGACATGTTCATGTCAAAAAAGTAAGAAACTAGATGACTGGAAACAGGAAAAAAAACAATAATTTAGACAAGAAACTAACCGTTGATTTTTGGTCCACAAGTAGATCAATATCAGACTTCACTTGCATTAGCTACATATATTTCTCACACAATTAAACATTGATACTAAGATAGTCATTCAATTCACACTCCATTCAGTATGTACACTAGCTATGTCATTTTCCCACGCAAAGAGGTATTCATAGTAAAAATTCCTTCAAACCTGTTTCCTAAGAATATCTCTTGAATCTGACGATAATATTTTTCCCTCTTTGTCTTGGACTTCAGTCCCATCAGAAACCCTCCGACTTCCAGAAAAGTTGCTCTGACCATCAACATGCTTGCTTTTCCTGTAAAAAAAAAATCATTGCAACATATTAGTTGCTCAGCAATAAAGTGTATATTCATTTGGGGGAGAAAAACAAGAAATCATATTTTTAAGGGACAAGAGAAAATTTTCATAGGTTCAATTTCTAAGATAGACACAGCAAAAGATTTTGCATATAAGCAAATGCACTTGGTGTCTAGGACTGACAAATAAAAATAGTTAACTAGAAGTGCGGTTAACATTGACTTCAAACAGACGCATTATAGTACAGTAGCATATTGGAACCTACATCAAACCAATTTCCAAGTTTAGAAAATAATTACAAGATTGAGACAATAATAAGGAAAGGAAATTTTCAATGGTTAGAATTTAGGGGGGGAAAATAATGAATAAAAGCACTAACCGTCTTCGTCATTCAGACAAGACAGGACTACACCCTGCAAATGTACAGAAAGAGAACAAAACAAATGTCAAACTACGAGATAGTTAGTGATGCAAAGATTTTTTAATTGCTAAAGAAAGAGTCACACATATGACATATCTCATAGCTTTATTTAAAACAAGAATAAAGATTCAAAGAGTTCCCGAAAGCAAGTCAAGAGAAAAACTTGCAGCAATAAGCACAACCTTCAAGCCATCTTAAATTATTCTTCAAGATGATCATTTTGAATTTGTTAATAGTAAATGTAGTCTACTTCTTCAGGATAAGTCTATCCGTGTAGCCTAGCAAATATGCACCTTCTTCATTTATTCAGTTCAATTCTTTCCTTAAGCCTTCAACCAATGCTATTGCTTGCAATAGTTCTTCTATGGCTTTCCAGCCAATCTGCTGCTATAACTATCCCTCCATAGTCTCTTATGCAAAAGAAAATGTTGGTAACTCTTCTCCTCTCTTATAACCATCACTATTAAATTTATAATAGCTAAAAGGCGGCTTTTCCAGAAAAAAAGGCCATGCACCTCTCCCCTTCCTCACATCTCATACATGGCCTCTCTTTTCATCCTAACCCAACTTCCAACTTTCAAGGCCTAACCCAAAGCAAAATCCAAACCCAAGTCCAAGTATCTCCTACGTCGAAGACATTGAAGCTCTCCAACAAACTGCAACTCTATCAGAATACCAAGAAAATTTATTGGTAGCAGACAACAATGATGACCAAGGTGGTGGTGGACTGGTGGTGCCCGGCCAGGGCGGTAACTTTACTTCCACAGTAACCTAGCACTCACAATTAGGACTCGAGTTCCAACACAATAATTTCAAAAACTTAATTCCACTCTCCAAACCCATACTTGAATATAAACTACCTTACTTGTCCGGCAAACATCAGTAAAATTAAGTCTTTATACCACAGAAAAAGTTCTTTTCACAGTGTCTGACACGAGAAAAGGTAAAAGGAGATTATCAAGCTTGTCATGTTTTTTATATAAAAAATGCGCATAGGAATGCAAATCCATTGCCTTTGCACAAAATGAAATCTACAGATAAAGCTGGGAAAAAATAAAGTAGCAATGTGATGTCAATGACATACTAGATCATGTGAAGACCCTTTCAGTTCAGCTAAAACAGAAGCAGAATTTGCCCTTATTGGACAGTTGAAAACCTGAAACAGCAAAAGGAAAATACAGTGATTTTAAACAAACTGTATCATCAAAAAAATATATGTACTTCTATAGCAGTACTATACCGCAAAACCAGCAAATATAAGACCACTTTCCACTACATCTCTCTCCAAGCTTCTGGCTTCACTGACCTACATGATGCCTAAAAAAAAAGTTGAATGTCACATGATTGAAAATTTAAGTGGATTCTGAGGGTAAAATAAGACACAACATCCTTCATCATAAGAAAAAAGAAGGGTGGATTTGTAAAACTGGTTAAATTATGAGAAAAAGGTGATTTGGACAGGGTTGTGTTTACAACCTATAACTTATAACAGATCCACCAATGCATGCTGAATAGAAATAAAACTGAACCAATAACGTAGCCATTTCTGAAATATTCTTACTGTCATATCTGGAAGGGGTTTGAAAGCAAGTGCAAGATCACCCTAGATCCTTGCCGAGTGTACTTTTTATAGGTGTCAATGTATGTTGCTGGCAGATCAACTAACTTATCTTGGATAGTTTCTGGTGCACCCTGTAGAAAAACATAATTTGACACTTCTAAGACAACAAAGACAACAAATAATCTGAAAGTCACATTGCACACAGACATTTTCCACAAAACACACTCCCTCACTAGTACAGAAGCCACAGCACTAAAAAGAAACTTAAAATACTGCACCTTTGCCCTCACCATATTTGCAAACAAATGTCCTTAGGTTCGTTGACAAAGACTCTGTACCACATGATTACCTTTTTAACCCCCTGTATACATACTTAAAATAGCACATAATTTTATAAGCTGCTTATGGAAGATGAAATACCCTCACTCCCTCAGCTGTCTTATGCTTGAATTTGCAATATCATATCTAGCCATAAGAACACCACTCTATTTAGTATTTACCAAGTTAATGAAAGCTTACAAATAACCTAATTATATATAATTAAGAGTGGCGGACAGAATGTAACCTTCACAAAAGCAAAAAAGTCTTCCTAAACACGTGCAATGATTGACATACGCTTCAAGTGGGATGCAAAATGATACCTCTGAATAATCTGAACACCGTTACCACTTCCCCTACATCACAATAATTAAAAAGTCAAATTTTGGCACACGAAACTCCATTCAAGTTGGTAACAATGTTGTATGAATAATTCTTGACTATATTATAAATAAGAGTTAGCGAGAATAGTCAACTAGGAATCGTTATCTGTTTCACTTCATTCTTGAATCAGAAATGATAGAAGTGTACCTCACTAATTTATAATCACTCAGACCTAGCAGAAAGGAAGAAATATCTAATAACCAATTAGGATACCAGCAGACTGAATTTTCATTTTCTTACTTTTTTGGCATTGCCTTCTCATCAGATCTGTAAGTCCATTCAATCCCCTTCAATGCAGCCTTCTCGAGAGGATCACCAACCTACATGAAAAATTAGAATGAACTTGTCAAACCAATAATCATTGAACTCGAGTCTTAGCTACGACGTACAAGTAGTCTGAAATGCTGGTATCATTTTAACAAGATAAAACTGGATCATTTTCATTGTGAAATACTATAAAAGAAAATTTTGCCCCCACTTACCAATTTGTTATCGACAAACACTAACGAATGACAAGAAGCAAGGATTTCCGATGCACGACTTGGCACTTTTTTGGCATCTAACTCTAATTCTGCACTCTCAGTTGCTCCAACAACACTGCAGAACTCCTGAGACACAAAAGATAAATTACACGAGAGGATATGCAACTATGCAAGTACCTTGCAGACATATAAAAGGAAAATATCCTACCATGTCATCTGATGTAAGTGTTCCGGTCTGTCAAAACAATAGATATCGACATGAAAAGACCAAAAGTAAAAAAGACTGAATAAATTGTTTTACTGGAGTGTGCAATATCAGTCTCATTTTATCTTTTAATTGACCAGCACTTCCATTTAGCTTACTTATACTTCCTAATTCCTATATTAACTACATTGAAAAATTCAAACCCCGCACACCAATCTTTACAATTTGCAAAATGTGCACACTTTGGCAAATTTGGACACTATCATTCAATAGTTGCTCCCTTTATTATTTGGCAGATGATAAATTCAAAGACTAGGGATAAGAAAGTGTATCACAAAACTTCAGTTGAAGAGTTACCTTCGACTGAGGAGCAACAATGGTGGAAGGGGTTCGTCGGATTGAGGAGCACCTATGGAAGAATCAAGGAACAGATGAAGAGGTAAACTAATCTGAAACTCAAATTCCAACAAGCGAAGAAGGATTGGAATCATAAACAACAAAAATCACCAACAAACCATGGAAGAGGTGAAGATGATACCTTCGGTTGAGGGTAGAGGGTAGAGGGTCGAGGGTCGAGGTGCGGCAACGGGGACGAAGGCAATGTTTACGGACCATTGATTTAGGGCTAATATGATTTTTCTGTATCCAAAAGAAAAAGGTAAAAATTTATTTATTTTTTTTTTAAGGACCTCAATATTTTTTATTTTGGCGCTCATCTTTGAGCCGGGTTTTTGCGACGGTGATCAATAGCCGACGCGAATGCAAATGTTTTTGCGTCGGCACCCTACAACTGTCGCAAATCGATGTACTATTCACGACGGAAATGAACCGTGGTCGCAAAATAAACGACCACATTAAACGCCGACGCAATGCCGTCGCAAAATCTGCTCATTGGCGTCGGGAAACCCTCCCCGTCGCGAACCTCCGTCGCAAAACAAATTATTTTTTGTAGTGCTCGGTCGAGATGGTCTCGACTGGACCGAGGTGGTACGGACCGAGGTGGTTCTTCAGAAAACCTTAGTCGCCTCGGTTGCTCAAGAATCATCTCGGTCGAGGTGCTCTGAAAGTAACCGAGATGCCTCGGTCGAACTTCGTCTTCTCAAAATCTCGATCTTCTGTCCTTCCAGTTATGCTCCTTCCTTAGTTGTCTCCTGTTATCTGTCTAGAACGCCAAAAACAAAACAAAAGCAAAAACTATCTAAGCTAGACTAGAAAAAGGGAAAAGAAAGCAATACCTTGGGTTGCCTCCCAAGAAGCGCTTGGTTTAAGGTCGCTAGCTGGACCATGATGCGCCTCTCAAATGTGATGGGAGGTTCTCTCACCCCATACTTCACCTCCATCGTGGGGTGAAGTAAGCAAGTCTATCAAACGCTCCAACAAGTGTAAGTGCTCATCGGGGAATGAATCGTCTATGGGCGGATCGTCCTTCTCACGTGAAGATGCAGGTAGCCGGCTGAGGTGATCCGCAACAGAATTTTCGGATCCCTTCTTATCGCGGATCTCTAGATCAAACTCTTGAAGAAAGAGAATCCATCGAATAAGGCGTGGCTTGGCATCTTTCTTAGCCAACAAGTAACGAATGGTTGCATGGTCGGTGTAGACAATAACTTTTGCCCCAACTAAATAGGAACGAAACTTCTTGAAAGCGTATACAACCGCCAATAACTCCTTTTCGGTGGTAGCGTAGTTGCGTTGTGCCACATCTAGCGTCTTGCTAGCATAATAAATGGCGGTCGTCCGGCCATCCTTCTTCTGTCCAAGCACCGCTCCTACGGCTACATCACTAGCATCGCACATGATCTCAAAGGGCAAGGTCCAATCCGGAGGTTGGATAATGGGAGCGGAGATCAACGCTTCCTTAATCCTGTAAAAAGCATCAAGACATTCCTGCGAAAACTCAAAAACAACATCTTTATTCAAGAGGTTAGTTAGAGGTTTATAAATCTTAGAGAAGTCCTTGATGAATCTCCTGTAGAAACCTACATGCCCGAGAAAACTCCTCACACCTTTAACAGAACAAGGGGGAGGGAGTTTCTCAATAGTCTCGATCTTAGCGCGATCGACCTCAATGCCTCGATTAGAAATGAGGTGTCCTAGCACAATGCCTTCACTAACCATAAAATGACACTTCTACCAATTCAAAACGAGATTAGTGTCTTCACATCTTTTAAGCACTAGCGAAAGGTTAGGTAGGCAATCATCAAAAGAGGAACCATATACAGAAAAATCATCCATAAATACCTCCATGATCTCCTCTATGTACTCGGAAAAGATAGCCATCATGCATCGCTGGAAGGTAGCGGGTGCATTGCACAATCCAAATGGCATCCTCCTATAAGCAAATGTCCCCCATGGACAAGTGAAAGTGGTCTTCTCCTAATCATCCGGATGGATAGGAATCTGGAAGAATCCACTATAGCCGTCTAAGTAGCAAAAGTGTGAATGCTGGGCCAACTGCTCGAGCATTTGATCAATGAAGGGAAGTGGAAAATGGTCCTTCCGTGTGGCCGTGTTCAGCTTCCTATAATCGATGCAAACCCTCCAGCCCGTAACGGTCCTAGTTGGGATCAACTCGTTGTTCTTATTCGTCACAACGGTCATCCCTCCTTTCTTCGGAACTACATGCACCGGGCTAACCCACTTGCTGTCCGAGATAGGATAAATAATACCTGCATCCAACAACTTAAGAATTTCCTTCTTCACAACCTCTTTCATGATCGGATTTAACCGTCTTTGAGGTTCCCGTGAAGTCTTATGATCATCCTCCATTAAAATTCTATGCATGCAGAAAGAGGGCTTAATGCCAATAAGATCATCTATAGTATAACCCAAAGCCTTTTGATGCTTTCTCAGGACATGCATTAGTTTAGATAATTCAGTTTCGGAAAGGGAAGCACTAACAATAACGGGATAAGTGGAATCTGGTCCAA
Organism: Fagopyrum homotropicum; assembly: GCA_033239125.1. Lineage (NCBI taxonomy): Eukaryota > Viridiplantae > Streptophyta > Magnoliopsida > Caryophyllales > Polygonaceae > Fagopyrum > Fagopyrum homotropicum. Next base: position 27,833,400 of record BSWB01000004.1, on the reverse strand, counting down.
GAAAGACATACCTCAAGTGATTTGGGAGTTGTTTAAGCTCCACAATTGGGGGTGCTTTCTGAGGGGGATCCTTCTTCCTCCTTCCAGTGTAGTAGATCTAGAAATTGGACTTTCGGAAGTCTCAGTTGAAGTCGTCTCGCCATCGACCTCGGTCGAGGCGCAGAGGCGTTGACCGAGATGTTCTTCAGTCGCCTCGCTCAGTCCAGAAAGTGCCTCGGTCGAGGTACTGCAACTGGAACCGAGACTGGAGATCTTCGTCTCCTGGATTAGCTTCTCAGTTTTAGCTCCTGGATCCTCTTCCAGTGCTTTTAAGCTCCGTATATCTGCATCACAAGAGGCATCTATACCTTCCTCCATTAAACTGAAGCTAATAACTCTTTCGAGTGGATCGTTAATAAGGATAGAGCTCACCAATTCTCTTGATTCTTCTTCATCGTAGATGTTGAAGATATCATCAGTTAGCTGCTCCCCTTTCATGGCTGCAAGTAATGCGAACTCCACTTCATCACCGCCAATGTTGAATTTCAACTTGGCGTTCTTGCAATCCAAGTTGCAACCCGATGTTGCTAGAAATGGCCTCCCGAGAATAATAGGGACCGGATAATCTGCGGGAATGTCAAGTACAACAAAATCTATCGGTAAATAGAAGTTACCTAACTTAATCGGAACGTCCTCCAAGATGCCCACGGGATGGGTGATGGAGCGATCCTCCATATAAAGTCGAATCTTGACCGGCTTGGGCTCTTCAAGTCCGATCTTCGCACATAGCTCTAGCGGGATGATGCTCACGCTGGCTCCTAGATCACAAAGGGCTTCACAAGTGACATCCCCAACTTGAATGGGAATGCAAAATGAGCCGGGATCTCTCAATTTAGGTGGCATCTTCTCCTTCATGATTTGTATGAGCTCCAAGGATTTAGATGTCATCCTAACTTCACCAAAATCTTCCAGTTTCCTTTTCCTTGATAGGATCTCCTTCAAGAACTTCCCGTAGGCGGGCATTCCTAGAATAGCATCAAGGAAAGGAATGTTAATGTGCAGTTTATTCATCAAGTCAAGGAACTTACCAAAGTGCTTGTCTAGATGTGCTCTGGCCCTTGACTGGGGGAATGGAAGTGGTAGTTTGTATGCAGGAGGTGGAACATAAACTTCAGTTTTCCCCTCCGCTTTCTATGGCTCCACCTCGGTTGGCATCTCGGTCGAAGTGTTCTTTGTCTACATCTGGACCGAGGTGGTCTTCGTCGGTACTAGCACCGACCGAGGCACTGGATCTGCAGTCTTCAGTCCACTCCTCGTAGTTATGGCCATGATCTGGCCCTTAGGGTTGCTCTCCGTCCTTGCTGGAAGCTTCCTTGGGTCTCTTGGCGCTTCATTCGCCCTACTTGCTAGTTGTTGTTCAAAGGCTTTTTGGGCCTTCGAAAATGATGTCATAGAAGTCTCCATAGCGTTGAGCTTGATCAAGATAGCCTCCAGAACTGCGTCTTTCTTTTCTGGCTGAGACGAACTTGATCCTTGCCCCTGGCTTTTTAATGGAGTAGAAGAAGAAGAAGGGGAAGAGAGGAAAGGGTTAGAGGAATCGTTAGAGTTTGAATGACTGTTACCAGAATTTTGATTGTTCGCCCTCCAATTGTTGCTATTGGATCCTCTATTGTTGTTGTTGTAATTGTTGTTCCGGGAACCGTTGTTGTTGTTACGGTATCCGTTGTTGTTGTTGTTCCTTTGTCCTTTCTCTTCTTTCTTGGTTTGAGCAACCAAGAGTTCCTTCAATTGCTTCACGTCATTCTTCAAAGACGTGAGTTGATTGTTGTTGGGCTGAGTTTCTTGGAAGTTAACTCTTTTAACTCCACCTTCAGCTCCTTGGTGGGTGTACTTCTCCATATGCAAAGCTTGCTTCTCGATGAAGCCCCAAGCTTTGTCAATCGCCATGTCCATAAAGGTACCGGCGGAGAGTAGTTGGAGATTGAACTGGGTGCTTCCGTCCAGTCCCTTGAAATAAATCTCCAATAACTCTAACTTTGGAATCCCATGATGTGGGCAATCCAAAAGAATGTCCTTGAACCGCTCCCATGACTTGGACAAGCTCTCCTTGTCCTTCATGATGAAAGCGTTGATCTTCCCTCTCATTTGAGTGGTCTTTGAGGGGGGAAAGAATTTGGTCAAGAACTCCGTTGTCATCTCCTCCCATGTGCTGATTTTTCCTGGAGGAAGAGATTGATACCAAGTAAGAGCTCTATCTTTTAAAGAAAAGTAAAAAGGTCTTAGCTTGTAGTTGTTATTTTCAATCCTCGGAGGTCTCAAGGTCTCCATCAAGATCTCATAGTTTTGAAGATGTTGATGTGGCGATTCCTTCTCTAGCCCTCCGAACTGGCATTGGCGAATCATAGATAGAACTTGCGGTCGAAGTTCATAGTCATGGTCCGCTGGATCTCCTAGGTTAACTCCTGGACGCCTCAGTTGTTGATTGGGGTCCATCCTTTGACCTAGGGTTTGTGGGATTCCTGCAAGAAGAACGTCTCGGACTGGCCTCCGAGGTGGAAATACATCGGCCGGGGCGTCAGGTACTGGGACCTGCCTCGGTCGAGGGTCAGCAATTGGGACCTTCATCGGTCGAGGATCAGCAACTGGATCTTCCCTCGGTCGAAGTTGATATTGGTCTCTCAAAGCGGCCATATCTGCTTCGATTGCTTCAGTCCTGGTGCGAGTTTCTTCTTTCTCTTGTCTTAGTTCTTCCCTGCTGAGGCGTAGCAGCTCTAGCGCCTCTTTCAATTCGGCCTCAAGATTGCGGTTGTCTTGTTGGGCCATCTTCGCTTCTTTTAAGCGTCGTTTGTATGTCTTTTCTGGTTCGGGATCGTAAGGAACGATTTCCTTCCCAGTGCGGGTTCTTCGCATAAATCTAAGAAAGAACCTGCAAAAGTCACTCAAGTAGAGTGGTTAGTAGACACGGGGGCAAGTGCCCCAAGAGCAAACCGTAACCGGCTCGGTCTAGACCAAGTCCCCGGCAACGGCGCCAAAAACTTGTTCGCTCCAAACGGTGTGTGCAAGATTTGAATTTATAACCCTAGACGTAAGCTTAAAACAGGGATGCGAACCCGCAGTGTACGGGTCAATCGTAGTAAAAAGCAAGGAATTCCAGGGGTCGATCACAGGGACTTAGTGAAACAAAGTCCAATTACGGTAAGCTCTAGTAATTACTAACCACAAAAGTAATTAAAACAATCAAAGATGATAAACAGTCAATAAAGGAAACATGCAATTCTAGGGATTAAAGCATCTAGTTGTGGTTCCAACTCAAGATCTAAAGATAAGCGGACAAAGCTGAGATTTTTGCAAGGGGAAGGTATTACTAAAGTGGAATAGATCACCGGGTAAGTCTCACTACTCACTAATCCTAAACCGTAACTCCTATTACCGGGTAAGTCTCAAGGAATCAAGATAAAGAACTATAACCTCAAACTAACACACCATCTAAGGGAATAGAATCAACCTTTACCGGGTAAGTTTCAGGCTAACTCACAAAGATGGGATGAAAGCACACTCAAACCCCAATAAAGGATAAACCTTTATTACCTACACTTATGATCGTTGGTACACAAACTAAGGAATTACCGGGTAAGTCTCATCCTAAGCTTGCATTGAACCAGGAAAGGTGTAATAAGAATAGGATTTGGCAAACTCTAACACTTAACTCTCAGTTTAGGATCGGATAAGTCACCTTGGTCAGCAGAATTCCACCCCGGCCGAGATGTTCATCGACTGAACGAGATGCTTAGGGTTAAGGTTAAAGACTCGAACTTTCAAGGTCCTACTGGAATCTAAGATTATTTTATCATTGTTTTTCCCACAACCTTCAGCCAATCACCCTAGAATCACACAAGAAAATTAGCCACTCATCATCATCATGAAAGTATTAATCAAATATATGGGAAGAAGGTGAATATTTGAACAAGAAGAATTTAATGAAAAGACTTCAATAACTGAATCAAATATCACAACAAAAGCGTTCCTTGGATAGAAATCCAACAAAGGAAGACAACAAGGAAGGGAATCTAAGATGATCTTACAAAACCCTTCAAAAGCTATAAAAGCTACAATCTTCCTTCTTCAACCTTCAAAAAGGTTCTTCAAATCTCCCAACTGGAGTATGGCTGCTGTGGTGTATAAACCCTGATCGGTGGTATAGCATGATGTTGGATTTGTGGAAATCCAACCCTTTTTATAGGAAAATTACTCTCCAAAGATAAGATATCTTAGAAAGATCTCTTCCCATAAAAATAGGTAAAATATATGATCTAGCATATCTTCTTCCTTCCAGGAGCCAAGCCAAAAAATATAAGATCTCTTTCCAAAAATAAAAGATCTCAGCCAAGAATGAAATATTCTCGCCGCGTCCCAGGTGTTCGCCTCGGTCGAGTCGACTTCTCTGGATCACCTCGGTCGAGGTGAATCTGTGGTCAACCGAGGTGAGTCACAACTGAATGTGAAATCTCTCAAATCTGGTCCAAAGTGAATCCTAAATCTATAGCTATGCTTCCTGGATGGTTCCTTATGTTCCTGGATGTAGCTCCAATGACTCCATAGCTCCTTTTGCTCCTTTTTGATGCAAAACGTGCCATTTTACCTACGATTACAACAAAACTAGGTGTAGACCTCGATTCTCGCAAAGGCAGATAAAATGGTAATATAATCACAAAATATACATACAAACATGCAGATTATTGAAGATAAAACGTCCAAACAAACCCCAAAATATAGACTATAATTCATGCTATCACATGGGATATTGTCTTGACTCTGTCATGACAATGCCATGACTTGGCAAGAGCGTTATTGGCCTTGCCAATGCCTAGGCCATTTTGCGGTAGAAATTGAGAGTCCGATGCTTTTTGTTTTTAGGAAACGTTATGTGAGCTTTCTTTCGGGTATTCCTTATTATATTAGCTCAAGAAAGTTGTTACAAAATTTGAGAGAAATCTAAGCACAAATGTACATTGAGCTCCAAGAAACTAGCTAGAAGCTAGCTAGTGAATTGCTTAGTGAGGTACTTGATTAGCTAAGCTAGTTTGAGCTAAGCTCATGTGTATTTTTTGACCTTGGAGTTTCACCTAGCTATAATTAGTTAGCCAGAGCTCATTGATGAGAAAAAATTCGGGCCGAAAAAACTAGCTTAAATTTGGGTCTTTTGATGGGCCAATTGAGTTGAGTTTGGGCCGTGGGCTTGGGCCAAAAAGTGATTATGAAACCCTAACTTCTCTCAACTGCCAGTAACCGTTTGTAACCGCTCTCAACTGCTTTGGTGGTGGTTATTTTCCCCAAAAACGTGCCCCCTTTGCCTATAAAAGGGAGAGCCATTTGCACTTGAAAGATAATCCATTTTTGCATGAAAAATTCAGCCATTAGTTCCCAAATTTTGACAAGGAATAGGAATTCTCTCTTTGGCTGATTTGTGCAACTTGAAAGACTAAAATACTTCATTAATATTAAAGAAAGTTAGACATCCATTAGAAGGATCAAGTTTCGACAAGATCTGGAAGAACTCCTTTTACAAACGTAAGACAAGGTATGTTTCTATACTAGTCTTTGTGACTTGTTGGTCTTATCCCACTAAGCTATTTGGATCCCGGTGTAGGGAAAATACACTTAGAAGAAAAACTCGATATTTGAGTGATTTCAACATTATCCAAGTCAAGTACATACAACATCCTAATAACCGATTTTTGCATACAATTCAATCTAACTATATAAGGATGTTCCTCTACTCCTTTTAGAGACTACAACTCCTTCGCTTTAATTTTGGACATTGAATTAAAGAATATATAGTTCTTGTTTGTTATTTTAAGGCTATTTGTCTACTCACTGGGGAGATTACAACACTAAGTTGTTAATCTACTCCTTGACGAAGATTACAACAACTTGCAAGTCGCTTGTCTACTCACTTGTGAGATTACGGTGCCTTTGCCTAATTAAGTTGTTTGTGTACTTCTATTGGAGATTACAACAACCTATGAGTTGTTAGTCTACTCCTTGGAGATTACAACAACTTTGACATAAAACCGGACACCGAAAATCAACAGGATGCAGAAAAGAGGAAACATGCAGCAGGAGATCTAGGAACAAAAGAGGAACGAAAGGGGTCAATAACTTACAAGGTTTCTGTAGGGTTTGACACTGAAAGGCTACAGCTTGACTCGATGTTGAAGAAGACAAGGAAGCAAGAAGAAGAAAACGAAAGAGACGGGAATATAAAGGTTACGGCTGGGGAAGAATGAAAGGTGAATACTAGGTCAGAAGATAGAGGAAAGACGGCCCAAAAGATAGAAAATCGGATTTTCTAAGAAAGAAAAGAAAATATAGGAACAATTAAAAACAAATCGCGCACGATCTGGGGTCAGCCTCACCCGCGGCTTGACCTTTCTGTGATCGCAGACCACCGTCACTACGGGGGCGGTGACGTGCAAAACCGGGATGTTACATCAAATTTCCCTAAAAAGAAGTTTCGTCCCGAAACTTGAAGAAACCACACCCGGCCTACACAACTAACGTAGCAGAAACACCGATCATAACTCAAATTCCTTCACAGGTACATAAATCAAATCATCACATATATGCACACGAAACTCAACAAGAAGTAGACGAGAAGTCATCCGTCGTTGCTTTAGCTACATCCAGCTCAACATAAAATTATGGGTAGTTCCTCCGAATACTATCCTTTGTCTCCCAGGTAGCCTCATCAACTCCTTGCATCGACCATTGTACCCTCATCATCGGTATGTCTTTCGATTTCAAGCGTCTCGTACTACGCTTTAGTACAGCTATTGGGTTCTCTACGAATGTGTGGTTTGGCTCGACCACTAAATCATCATGGCTGAAAATGTGTTTTGGGTCTGGTACGTACTCCCGTAACTGAGACACATGGAAGCCCGAGTGAACACCCTCTAGTCTCGGTTGCAAAGCAAGTTTGTATGTTGTCTCTCAAACTCGCTCAAGTATCTCAAAGGGTCCGACATATCTGGGACTAAGCTTCCCCTTGACGCCGAAGCGTCTTACGCCTCATGATGGGGATACCCTCAACCATACTTGAGCTCCCACTCTAAATTCTAGGGGTCTACGCTTCTTATCAAAGTAAGACTTGTGATGAATTTGTGTTGTCAGCATCCGCTCTCGAATCATCGCCACTCGTACCATATCATCCTGTATATGCTCGGGTGCTATACCACTAGCACTACAAGGCTAATCTCATCATAGCGGGATCCGACATCTTTGTCCGTATAACGTCTCATAGGAAGCCATCTTGATCGGTGCGTGTCAATTGTTGTTGTCGAGAACTCAACTAAAGGGAGGTGATTTGGCCACAACTGCCCCCAGTGTAGCACGCAGTCTCTCAACATATCCTCCAGAGTCTGTATGGTCCTCTCAAACTAACCATTTGTCTGAGGATTATAGGCGGTCGTCAACTATAGACTCGTACCTAGGGCGGCATGCACCTGCTGTCAAAACCTCAAAGTGAATCTTCTGTCTCAGTCAAATACTATGGTCTTAAGTACTCCATGGAGTCTCACTATCTGTCTAGTGAACTCTTCTGCTAATCGACTTACCGGCCATGTCTCCTTGATATGAATGAAATGCGCGATCTTCGTCAGTCGATCCACTATGACCTAGATGGCGTCAAAACTCCGGCTCGGTCTCAAACCGGTACCAAAATCCATGGAGATATATTCCCACTTCCATTGGGGAACTAGAAGTGGGTGTAGCTCTCCAACTGGACGGTGATGTTCAATCTTGACCTGTAGACAGATCGTGCACTGATCTACATATCTCGTCACATCTGACTTCAGCCCGCCCTACCAAAAGGAACGTCAGATGTCCTGGTACATCTTGCTCGCACCGGGATGTACCAAGTAAGAAGTCGCATGAGCCTCCTTTAAGTTCCTTTGTCTCAACCCTCGGTCTAACAACATGCATATGCGCTCCTGGCGTCTCAAAACTCCGTCAACACTAATGCCAAACTATGGTGCCTCACCTTGAGGCATCTTGTCTCGGATCCGTGTCAAAGTCGGGCAACTCTCCCGTTTTTGTCGGATTTCTCCGAACAGATCAGGTAACATCTCCAAAGTGGACAGGTGGTTGTCTGAATCCGGAAAAGGGTTATCCACCTCTAGCCACGCCAAGTCTCGCCGTAACTGAGGCTGAGCTGTCTGTCGAGCGATTGTCATCTCCCAAGGAGTCTTCCTACTAAGGGTGTCGACGACCACATTCGCCTTCCCCGGGTGGTGTAAAAACTTCAGATCAAAGTCCTTGATCAAATCCAACCATCTCCTTTGGCGGTTATTCAACTCCCTTTGAGTGAATATATACTTCAGACTCTTATGATCTATGAAAATGTGGCATGTAGCTTCGTACAGATAATGCCTCCAAATCTTTAAAGCATGTGTTACGCCTCAAAGTATGCGTGCAAATAAGTTTTAAATTTATCAAACAGAAATAAAAGCAAGCGAACCCGCGGTGTACGGATCGGCGTAGTTAAGAAAGTATTCCAGAGTATCGAACTCAAGGATTTGGTGAGTCAAATTCAGTTTCGAATAATCGAGCAATCAAAAGGATAAAAGCTTTGCAAATATTGGGGAAAACAGCAACAATAAAGATCTAGGTGTCAAATTATGGCAATCGATTCAAGATATTCTATAGATATAAGGACAGAGTCGAGACTTGCAAAGGTATAATAAGGTAAGGTTGAGTATAGCGAAGTTCCAAAACCCTATATGTCTCACGAAAAGACTCTCTCTATAAAGGTTGTTGAGGCTGCAGTATAGAAAGGATCAAAAGGCAAGAATTAATCTCAAATACCCAAGCCTAAACCCAAGGAACCAAAGATGAACTAAAACGGTTAAGGTTGTGACACTCGAAACCGAAATAGAGGATGTTGAGTCTCACTACTACCTAGGCAAGGCAAGCCAATGCTAGGTTAAAGCAAATCTTCAACTTTGGATTAAAGCAAAAGCAAAGGTCATAAAACAGAGAAAATCACGACTAGATCTTGAGATTCCACGGCCGTGGAACTCAAGAACAGCCCGTAATTTAGGGTGTCGACGAGGTTTCTCACACTCTTAGGGTCCAATCTGTTTATGATCGATCTATCATCATCTCAGCCACAACTATCAACCCTTCACCTTAGAATTGCTAAAGGGTTTTAGCCAACAATCATTGTCATTGAATCAATAATCAATTTTAAAAGAGAGAAAGATAAAAACCCTCAAAAACTCAATAACCAATCAAAGCCAATCTCGAATCCACAAAACAAAGTAGTATGTTTGATGAATGTAGAATATAGAACAAGAATCCTCACAATAATCTCAGGGAACAATGAAGAGCGGAGTGTCAATCCGTCTCTGAAATCAACCCTAAGAGAATCTCCAAAGTACGTAATCTTCAAATCACGTCTTTCACAAGCCACACTCCGAAAATCTCCCAACTCCGAAGAAAAGCAATCGCGGAATAAATCCCTAAGCGACCGTAAGCGTCCGTCCTCGAAACTCCCTTCTCAAGCCTTTTTATAGAGCGAAAAAGGGTTACGATAAAAGCCCAATAACCGTTGCTGACGTGGCAAATATGACACGTCACCTTCGTCATGAAAATCACGGTCTCATCACTTTCCACACCCGTGGTTTTGGGCGTGGAACTCTCTGATGTTCTCCAAAACCACTTCCTACAAACCAAGGCCAAGTCCACGGCCGTAATTTAGGGCGTAGAACTCCAAACACTTTGTGAAAGTCTTTGTTTCGTGATGTTTTTCATTCATGCTCCTTCCTTAGCTTCTCCAAAGCATTCTCTTGCCATATAGCATGATTAAATACTCTTTTCCTTCCACATTTTGCTCCAATTCAAGCCTTTACTCACCTATGAACAAAACAAAGCTAGTGTAGATCTCTATATCGACAAAGTGGGTGAATGAGCTCACAAATGTTCCAAACTTATATCCATGTACACATAAAAGAGGGAAAAGCAACTAAAACAAGTGCCTAAAATATAGTCATATTTCATGCTAACAGCATGCACCACAACGGCCAACTCAAGGTCGTGGGTAGGGTAATTCTTACCCTGCTACATCATAACACATCCCAAGCCGAGATTGGACGTGTCGTTGTAAACCACAAAATCCTCAATGCCCTCTGGCTGGGCGAGGATATGAGCGGTAGTCAACCTCCTTTTAAACTCCTCAAAACTCTGCAGGCACGGCTCAAACCACACGAATCTGGTAGACTTCCTCAACAAGGAAGTAAGTTGTCGGGCGATAACATAAAATCCCTCCACAAACCTGCGGTAATAGCCCGCCAACCCTAGGAAGTTGTCTACCTCCTTAACGTTCCTAGGAGGTGGCCAAGATGGAACAAACTCAATATTTGCCTGATCTACCTTGGTACCCTCGGCGGAAACTATGTGACCAAGAAACGCCACCTCAAACATCCAAAACTCGCACTTAGAGAGCTTAGCATAAAGCTCTTTCTCTTGCAGGACTTGGAGTACAATCTTCAAGTATTTTACGTGCGCCTCTCTGCTCCGAGTGTATACCAGAATATCATCGATGATGACTACTACACATTGGTCTAGGAAGTCGATGAAGATATTGTTCATCAACTCTATGAACACGGCAGGCGCTTTCGTGAGCCCGAATGACATTACTACAAACTCGTAGTGACCATATCTAGTCCGAAATGTCATCTTATATATACCCTGCTCTCTCACCCTCAGCTGGTGATATCTTGATCTCAGATCAATCCGTGAAAACACTGAAGATCCATGCAGCTGATCTAAGAGATCGTCGATACGGGGTAACGGGTACTTATTCTTGATTGTCACCTTATTTAGCTCTCAGTAGTCAATACATAACCTCATAGACCCGTCTTTCTTTTTGACGAAGAGTACCGGTGCGCCCCAAGGAGATACACTAGGGTGGATAAAGCCCTTCTTAGCTAACTTCTCGAGCTGCCAAGCATCTCAATAGGCAACATGAGGTAGGGCGTCTTTGAGATAGGTCTCGTCCCGGGCTCTAGCTCAATGCCAAAATCCATACTTCTTTGTGGTAGAAAACCTGGTGGCTCTCCGAATACATCGGTAAACTCGCTCACTACCGGAATCTCCTCTAGTGTCGGACTCGCACTATCTTTCATGGCATAACACCAAAAAGCCTCGCAACCTTGTCCGATAAGTCTCCCAACTCGGACTGCGCTGATGACTATACCGATCTTTCTGAGATCCCATCCTCTAAAAATCTCCGCATGGCTTGATGTCGTAGTGATTGTCACTGTCCTTTTAGCGATATCTAGCACTGCTTGGGGTCTGTCCATCCAATACATGCCCAAAATGATTTCTTCATGTACTAGGTACATGGCAAAGAAATCAGCCAGTCAACCGCGACCTCCCAAGCAGATGGGACAATCGCGAACCTCCCGAGTACCCCTGATCTTACCCCCGTCGGGTAACCCTATAAAGAAGGGTCTTCCCTCTATTGTATCTAAAGTCAGTCTATCTACACATGAATCAAATATAAAAGAATGTGTAGCACCCATATAAAAAAGAACTCTAAGAGGAAAACCATTAATATGAATGGTATTTGTGGTCGTTGGAGCTGCCGACTCCACTTCACTCCTTAGCTCATTGACTTTGGCCGAAGCACCTCTCATGTTTGAAGTTCTACCACCGCGTCTTTTACCCCTCCCTTGTCCTTGAGTGGAACCCTGAGGAGCGGGGTATCTTGGGACTCTTTGATGCTGCCCATGTGACTGGTACTGAGGCGGCCTCTGCCCGCCTCCTACAATGCTAGAAGGTGACGAACCTTGTTGCGATGGTGCCTTGCCCTGATAGCAAAATGCAACTCTCTGTTCAGGCTTGCCACATGAAAAGCAGGTCACTGGTGTCTTCTTACAATCAGCTCGCACATGTCCAACACCTCCTCAATTGTGACATTGTCGTCCCCTCTCGGAATTCTACATCACTTGCTGAAATCCAGAGCATCCCGGCGTCTGACTACGCCCAAATCCCGAAGCTCCGGCTCCAAGTACTGAGAAGCTCTCTTGGGACCCGGTCGATCCCTCTCATAAGTTGAGGCTCTATCTTGGTACACCGTCAGAAGGTCACAACAAAAACCCGCAAGGTATGCACGGGTAGACTCTCTCAGCCTCCGAGAGAATAGATACATGTTCGCTCCAAACGGTGTGTGCAAGCTTTAAATTTATAACCCTAGACGTAAGCTTAAAACAAGGATACGAACCCGCAGTGTACGGGTCAATCGTAGTAAAAAGCAAGGAATTCCAGGGGTCGATCACAGGGACTTAGTGAAACAAAGTCCAATTACGGTATGCTTATGTAAATACTAACCACAAAAGCAATTAACACAATCAAGGATGAATAAGAAGTCAATAAAGGAAATATGCGGTTCAAGGGATTAAAGCATCTAGTTGTGGTTCCAACTCAAGATCTAAAGATAAGCGGACAAAGCTGAGGTTTTTGCATGGGGAAGGTGTTACTAAAGTGGAATAGATCAGCGGGTAAGTCTCACTACTCACTAATCCTAAACCGTAACTCCTATTACCGGGTAAGTCTCAAGGAATCAAGATAAAGAACTATAACCTCAAACTAACACACCATCTAAGGGAATAGAATCAACCTTTACCGGGTAAGTCTCAGGCTAACTCACAAAGATGGGACGAAAGCACACTCAAACCCCAATAAAGGATAAACCTTTATTACCTACACTTATGATCGTTGGTACACAAACTAAGGAATTACCGGGTAAGTCTCATCCTAAGCTTGCATTGAACCAGGAAAGGTGTAATAAGAATAGGATTTGGCAAACTCTAACACTTAACTCTCAGTTTAGGATCGGATAAGTCACCTCGGTCAGCAGAATTCCACCCCGGCCGAGATGTTCATCGACTGAACGAGATGCTTAGGGTTAAGGTTAAAGACTCGAACTTTCAAGATCCTACTGGAATCTAAGATTATTCTATCATTGTTTTTCCCACAACCTTCAGCCAATCACCCTAGAATCACACAAGGAAATTAGCCACTCATCATCATTATGAAAGTATTAATCAAATATATGGGAAGAAGGTGAATATTTGAACAAGAAGAATTTAATGAAAAGACTTCAATAACTGAATCAAATATCACAACAAAAGCGTTCCTTGGATATAAATCCAACAAGCAAGACAACAAGGAAGAGAATCTAAGGTAATCTTACAAGAAAACCTTCCAAAATCTATAAAAGCTACAATCTTCAATCTTCCTTCAACCTTCAAAAAGGTTCTTCAAATCTCCCAACTAGAGTATGGCTGCTGCGGTATATAAACCCTGATCGATGGTATAGCATGATGTTGGATTTGTGGAAATCCAACCCTTTTTATAGGAAAATAACCCTCCAAAGATAAGATATCTTAGAAAAGATCTCTTCCCATAAAAATAGGTAAAATATATCATCTAGTATATCTTCTTCCTTCCAGGAGCCAAGCCCAAAAATATAAGATCACTTTCCAAATATAAAAGATCTCAGCCAAGAATAAAATATTCTCGCCGCGTCCTAGGTATTCGCCTCGGTCGAGTCGACTTCCCTGGATAACCTCGGTCGAGATGAATCTGTGGTCAACCGAGGTGATTCACAACTGAATGTGAAATCTCTCAAAACTGGTCCAAAGTGAATCTTTAATCCATGGCTATGCTTCCTGGATGGTTCCTTATGTTCCTCAATGTAGCTCCAATGACTCCATAGCTCCTTTTGCTCCTTTTTGATGCAAAACGTGTCATTTTACCTACGATTACAACAAAACTAGGTGTAGACCTCTATTCCCACAAAGGTAGATGAAATGGTGATATAATAACATATAATACATACAAACATGCAGATTATGAAAGATAAAACGTCCAAACAAACCCCAAAATATAGACTATAATTCATGCTATCAATACACATGATGATCCTCTAGTGGTGCGGAGGGACACAACAATGATAACTCCTCCTAAAACTTGCTAATAGTCTCAAAAATAAGAGTATCCTCGAAACCAACCTCAAGGAAATCATGTATTCATCTCTCCTCAGTATTACAAGACAATAGCGATCCCTGAGCATACTCCTCATCTAGTTATAACTTGTTACCTTATTGCTAACTTTCCTCTACCAATAGTGAGCTGGATCATGAAGCAATGTCTATACTATCTCCACATGTCTACTCTCTAGACAACGAATCAACTCCAAAGCTGAATCAACGTGACCTAACCAATGGTCCACCTCCAATCCTGTCTTTCCTGCGAAAGGAGGTATCTTTACCTGGTTGAAAGACTTCAACCAACAATCCGGCATTGGCTCTCTCGCCTCATCTTGGGCCCTGATAGCCCTAACAGCTCTCATAGGTGCAGCTACCACCTGTGTCACTCTTTGGGAAACCTCAGCTAATCTCGTCGGTATCGGTGGCGTTGGGGTAGGTCCCCTTGTCCTAATGGCCTCCTCGACCCTCTCGAAAAAGTTGTGATATGCAAATACAGTGGACACCCGACCAAACTCGGTCGACTGTGCTCTTTGTGCACCAGACCTAGCAGCGGTCTCGTTCCCCGCCTCGGGAACCACACTCTCAACAACCTCTTCAGCAAGCACCTCAGTGACTGGTGGATCAGCAATGGGGACTTGTCCCCCACCTCTACCTAGTGGAGGTCTTCCTGCACGTCCGCGGACTATAGGTGGAAGAGGTGGTCGACCCCTTCCTCGTCCTACAGCAGATGTAGCTCTAGTACGTGCCATCTGCGATAGGGATATAACTATATAAGACTAGGAAAACACATAACAGGCCAACATAAATAAAATAAGGACTAAGCTACAGAGATCCGCAAAAGTAGTTGTGGTTTCCCGTACATCTATCTCACACCAACAACACAATTTTAAAACTTAAAACACTTTTTAAATCTTAGACCCCTTGCGGGTTCTGTTAATTAATCTATTCGGCCTTTAGAAGATTATGAGTGTCATTGTTGTCAAACTGGCTCTGATATCATATTGTAACACCCCAAATTCTAGGAACTCGGAGCGTTACGGGATAGGACCTCACAATGGGTCCCGACCCTCAAAGTAACAACAATATCACTAGATCTTGTAACAAGGCACAAATAAATGAAAACCAAAATAGGTAAAATATCAAAAGATATAACAAAGGATAAGCAAAAGACTCTCAGCCGAGTTCAAACAAACTGAAAAGACATCAACAATAATAATAAACTCCGATCTCGTCCTATAATGTACGGGAACCCCGGCTGACCACTCCGTCCAGATCACTCAGCAAGATCTCTAACCTGCAGGGTATCTACAACGACGGTATAAACCGTTAGCTAACATTCTAGATATCAGAATAACAGTAAAAGCATAAACACATATAAAACATAAACATATAGGATACTCACACACAAGCCGGTTATTATCTTTTATTACGTTATGATCAATTACTAATTCAACTTCTTTTTGTGACACGAGTGTCTCCCGAAACTCACCCTTGTTTCTATTACTGACAGGAATAGATCAGATGCATTTATCCGTTACCTGTGGGCCTGGTCGCAAGACCACCTCCCAATCCCTTATAGAACTGGGCAAGTGGTCACCGTCCGGTTATAATACACTTTGGGTCAATTAAGGTATAAGTCGTCTTACTCCGGTTTTCCGTTATATGATAAAGTAAACAAACACCACCAATATGGTCAAACTAATACACGGAATGCAACTAAGTAGTCCAAGGGACTTATAAAGGTAACTCAAACTTAGATAAACTTTTCAGCTTCCTTTCAAAAACATCTACGCTTGCTCAGACAAGGCACCACGTATCAGAAACTATCCAAATGCTAGAAGTCTACACACTTCTAGTCTCGTTGATCTCTACAAGGTCTACAACAGCGTGCTAGAAATTTCCTACTTCTAGTCTCAATGATCTCTAACAAATCCCCAACATGCTAGGAAGCACGATTCCTAGTCTCAGGATTGCCAAGGAACAACATCATCAACACAAGATCAAGGGTTCTCAAACCCTAACCAACTGATATGAAACCACAAGCCACTAACTAGTATTCACCCTAGTTCATCTAGATCTAGTCTAGCATGATATAACTCCTGGAAAGGAAAAGGAAGCAAGATGGAAGCGACTTACTAAAGACGGTAGTCACTGCAAAGAAGGTGCGGGTGCGGGTGAACAAAGGCGCAGGGACGGAGACTAGCTGTTGATGTCGTGGGAGCGGCGACAAGGAGGTACGGGGTGGCGACAAGGAGGCGTGGGGCGGTGATTGTAATGAGACCACGGGGTGGTTTCTTGCAGCCGCGGGGCGGTGAACTGCCAAAAGCGGACGTCAAAGCTTCTTCGACTATAAAACTATAGCAAGGCCGGATTAATCTTTCTCTTCGAACTTCAAACGACAGCACTCAACCAAAGGAGCCTAAAACACGTACACAACAACCAACGAAGGCCAAACAAGAATCAAGACTTGATCTTGATTCATGTCAAGAAGAAAAAAAAAGAAGGATGTAGAAAAGAAGAAGCATGCAACAAGAAATCTAGGAACAGAAGAGGAACAAAAGGGGTGAATAACTTAGAAGGTTTCTGCATGGTTTCGCATTGAAAGGTTGCATCTTGACTAGAGGTTGAAAAAGACAAAGAAGCAAGAAGAAGAAAACGAAAGAGAAGACGGGAATATAAAGGTTACGACTGGGGAAGAATGGAAGATCAGAAGTAGTTCAGAAGATAGAGGAAAGGCGGCTCAAAAGATAGAAGATTGAATTTTCTAAGAAAGGAAAGCAAAGATAGAAACAGTTAAAAACAAATCGCACACGATTTAGGGTTTGCCTCACCCGTGACAAGGACGGTTGGCCGCGACCGCGGGGACGCAAAAAAGCTAAATATACGGTCTTTAATTTACTAACAAAAATTTTTGGCGCAAGTCGGTATCGTCTAGTGGGCGCCGGCGCAATCCGAAAGCGCTCAAATAAAATTGACACATGGCGGTGGCGCTTGCAATATTATTTTTTTTAGGATTTTTCCTCTTGGTGCCATTGAGGTTTCGACTTTTCCTCTTGTTATCCACCAAGTTTCAAAAATCCTCTTGGTACCCTCAAGGTTTGGATACTTTCCTCTTTGTGCCCTCTCTTAAATTTTCTGTCAAAATTTATCAAATCTATTAACTTAAATTTTCAAAAAAAAGGAAATTAAATATTTTCTATTTTTAATGTAAAATTTAAAACAAAAGAAAAAAAGAACAGAAGTCGATTGTTTCTCTCTCTCGCACGTCGACGCAAGAACAACTCTGCACCTCGACGACTCCGACTTCGGCTCCGACTCCTCTCGTCAACTCCGACTCCCCTCGTCACCACCGGATTCTCTCGTCACCGCCGCTTCTGTCGTCACCGCAGGTAAGAGTATCAATTTTAGGGTTTTTTTTTATTTTAGGGCTTGTAAAGGAATTGTTTACCGGTGTTTTATTCGACTATGATTTTCTCTCGATCCACTCTTCTATTTATGCAATTGATACTTCCGTATGAAGATGATGAACAATTCCTAAGTCTTCCTAATTTACGAAGAGACATGGATTCTACAAGCATCCAAAAGACTTCCTAATATGATCTCATTTGGTTCTATAAACATGTCTTTAATGAGCTCCTTAGACTCTCCACAACAGAGGGTCAGGATTCCTAAGCCCCTTCATATCATCAAACCGATGACATGGTGGAGATATGGACATAGTAGCCCCGAGGATTGACAATAAAATAGGCTTCAATTCCTAACGCTTTTTCTTTTTTTTTAAAGTTAAACAAGGTCGTTTTGGCTAAATGTCAAATACAGGCGCGTCATGTGACACGGCCTCACTGTCCAAAATCTGACCAATGACACCGCCACGTGGCAGAAGGTTTTAATTAATTTTTTAAACCTCTTTTTCCGTATAAATATTGATTATAAAAATAATTATTTTTGAATAGGATTTAATTTTATCTATCCAATGACACCCATTTTGCATATTGTTCGATAAAAAAAATTTTGACTTCTTGTAACGTATATAGGGTTTTACGTAGTGAACATCTAGCGTTTTTAAATATATTTTTTACATAAAAATTTATTTATATCAATTTAATATGAACTTCATCGTCATTGTCTAGCTCAACTACCGGTTCATGAGTCCCAAAAGGCAGGATAGTAATAGGGGGAGACATTGGGATCAAGCGTTCAGTTGAATTTTGAGTTTGATGTATTGCGGATAATTCATATGTTGTGGATTTTGAGTTTGGTGGTATTGCACATAACTCATGCATTGTGAGTTTTGAGTTTTTGGGTATCGCAAATAATTCATGAATTGTGGGTTTTGAGTTTGGTGTATTGCGGATAATTCATCTATTGTGGATTTTGAGTTTGATTCGGTTCTTGTGTTCCTAAACATTGACTAAAATTTTGATGGAAAAACAAAGGGTTTTGGAAGGGGATTTCTGTTTTTATCCATTGTAGTGAAAAATAGAGAAAGAGAGAAGTTGTGCTAATTCTATAAGACGAGGGTAGAAGATGAAGTGTTGGTGTGATAGTCTTTTGCTCTTTAAACCTTTTTATAGAAGTTGTGTTTCTTTTTTATTAAGTTTTTTGTTATTTATATTTTTTTTATATTGGTTGTTATTAAAATTTTGTTTTTTTATTAAGTTGTTTGTTATTTAAAATTTTTTTTTATTAATTTGAAAATATAATTATATTTTAAATTTAATAGTTAAGTGTAACAAGGGTATTCAAGACAATATGATCAAATACTTATTATAGATTATTCTTGAAAACAATACGCGTGTTTTAATTCAATAAAATATTTTATCTTTTTATTATGTTGGGTATCTCATATAACAATGAAGATCGCCTTTTGGAATTGTAGGTGTATGAAGAACAAAAACTTCTAGATTGACATCAATCTAACTTGTAAAAATGAAAACATCAAAATGATTATGCTAGCCGAAACAAAACCAAGTGTGGAACCTGATGGAATGTTATGAAAAAAAACGCGGGTTTCGATGTAATATTCTTTATTCTGGTTGTGGGATATAGCAGGGGGATGTTTTCTTTGGAAGGAATATCAACTACAAGACGAAAATTTTGAAATAATTAAAACCCATGGCAGGTTTTTGATTATTCAACACATAAACCTTCTTAAGAATTTTAAAACAACGATATTCTTTACATATGCGCCACCAAACGAACAAATGAAAAATGAATTTTGGACACAACTTACAGTTGAATTGAATGCTATTAATAAACCGATTTTATTGATTGGCGATCATAACGAACTACTGGAACTAACAGACAAAAGGGGGAGGGTACCTCTCTAATAGTAAATTTGATAGCTTGCAACAAATTTCACATCAATTCAGTCATGTAGATCTACCAACCAAAGGCAGTGAGTTTACTTGAAAAAAGAAAAAAAGGAGTTGACAACACGTACGAAAAATTGGACAGAGCATGGATATCTATAGAAATCATTCAATAATACCCTAGAATTCATACAAGAAATCATGCTTTTACTACGTTTGACCACCGTATGATATCCATCCACCTACAAAATAAACATACAAAGTTTAAGAATAAACCCTTCAAGTTTGAATCTATGAGATGTAAAGACAAGATTGTGAGAATCTTGTTAAACAAGTTTGGAGAACTCAGTTCCCAAGTACCCACATGTTCAATCTCGTCAAAAAAACTAATCTCCTCAAACAAAAGTTAAACCGGTAGAGTCGAGAAAATTTTGAAAATATTCATAAACAACTACAAAATGTTAAAGGTGATATTGAAGCTCTCCAAAAACAAAACTTTTCATCTTTCAACCAAATTATTAATAATAAAATTAACAGACTAACTAGGAAAAAAATGTCTTTTGGACTATGAACATAAGTACTAGATGCAAAGAGTTAAGACGAATAATTTACAACTATGAGATAAGAATATAAAATTCAACCATAGAAAAGCTACAGGTAAAAGAAACAAGAAAATCATCACAACGGTTACCAGAAATGATAGTACAATTGTGTACAAAGAAAATGAAATTATTGAGGAATTCTTAAAAGATTACAAATACCGGTTTCAAGCCTCAACAATAGACTGCCACAAACTTCATAAACAATTAGAAGTCATCCAATCGAAAATTTCTAAAAATGAAAATCAGATCCTAACATTGCCTTTATCCACTAAGGAAATTAAAGATGCCCTATTTGATATTGGTAGCGATAAATCTTTGGTCCTGATGGTATGATAGTTGGTTTCTATCAAAAATATTGGCATGTCATTGGGCCGATAGTGACTCGAGCAGTGAAAAGCTTCTTTAGAACTAGAAAATTCCTCAAACAGATTACTCATACGTTCATTGCCCTCCTTCCAAAAATTGAAAATCCTCCAACAACTAACCACTATAGACCGATTAGCCTATGCTCAACAGTATACAAAATAATTGCCAAACTTTTGGCCAAAAGACTAAGCATAGTCTTCCCAAAGTTAATTCACCCATTACAAAGTGCGTCCACCAATAACAGACCGATTCATGATAATGTTCTCATCGCTCACGAGATTTCCCACAACTTCAAAACAAAGAAAGGAAAAGAAGGGTTTATGGCAATTAAACTTGACATTGAGAAGGCATAAGACAAAGTTGAATGGGCATTTTTTAAAGCACTACTTAAAAATTTTGGTTTTTGTGAAAAATTTCGAAATTGGATCTATGAATGTATTTCTATAGTCTCTTACTCCATATTAGTAAACGACTCTCCGACAATGATTTTTGTCCCATAAAGAGGGTTTCGTCAAGGAGATCCCTTATCTTCCTTGATCTTTAATATGGTGCGGAAATTTTTGCAAGAAATATACAAAAAATAACTAATGAAAATCCTAAATCTCTAGGTTTTCCCATAACAAGAAATGGGTCAAGAATCCCTTCCTAGCCTTTGCGGATGACATAATTATCTTTACAAAGGCCACAACAGAAGCTAGCAACAAAATTCTATCGACTCTAACTGACTATTGTGATGTTTTGAACAAGTAATAAATTATCATAAATTAGCATTCCAAACTACCGCAAACATTGACCAGAACAACAAAAGAAGAATTCAATCACAACTTGGCATCAACGCAACCACTAACCTCGAACAATATCTTGGATGCCCTATCATTAATGGTAGAGTGAATGAGGACATTTTTAACACTGTTGTACTAAAGCCTAAACAACAACTTACAAAATGAAAAGCATCAGCTTTGTCTCAAGAAGGTAAAATTAAGCTAATAAAAGCAAACCTAAATTATGCAGGATTTTATGTTTCCAACAAACATCCACCACGATCTAGACCAAATAAACAAAAATTTCTTTTGGAATAAGGGACCCAACTTCCACCCGCTAATTAATTGGGATCAAATTTGTAAACCAAGAACCCTTGGTGGCACGTGAAATAGAAAATCATAAGACACGAATAAATCATTACAAATGAAACTTCTTTGGAAGATTATGGCCGACCTGGACAACATTTGGGTTAAAATAGTCAAAGAAAAATACCTCAAAGGCTTATGACTCTAGAATTATGCATGTGGAAAAACACATCGTGGCAATGGAGGAATCTAATAAAATTGAAAAAAAATTGACAAAGGTCTCCGGTGGAAGGTATGAGATGGACAAATGGTGAGATTTTGGACATATAGATGGATTTCCGACAAACCACTACAAGACATTGTGACTAACAAAACACTAATAAATTTGTCAAAACTCACCGCGTCATATATTACAGATAAAAAATAGAATCACTAAAATGTAAATCAATTAGACACTCTCCTGCCTAACATCATTATCGAAAAAAATTAAAAAGTATAATTTCCCATAAAAGATATTACATATAGGTTTTATATTGGGCGGCCAATAACGAAGGATGGTACTCAACTAAATTGGCAATGGAAATGATTCAAAAGCGAAAGGTGAGGGTAACCACAAACAAAACGTGGATTTGAAAAATCAACATAATGCCCAAAATTAAAATTTTCATGTGGAAGTTAGCATTAGAAGGATTACCCACCATACAAAACCTAGACAAACAAAAAATTCTCGTAGTGATGAATTGTGAGTTCTACAATCATCATACAGAAAGCACCAAACACCTTTTCTTTAAGTGTCAACATTGCTTGAAGACCATCGATAACCCAAAAATAACATCTATCTTACACAATTGTGACATTGATAATTGGAGCATCAGTGACAATCTTTCCGAAGTACAAGGAAAAACCAGTCCATCAGAACTTAGAAGTCTTGTGGTCATTTGGTGGAACATTTGGATGGGTAGAAACAAGTCATCTTTAGCAAAAATAAAGACACCACAAATTTTGAATCTTTTAGCTATAAACCAAATTACTGAGTGGGACAAGGCAAACACTAAAGTGACGGCGAATAACATAAAATACCTTAAATATAGAAGAAAAACCAAAAACATAAAATGGAATAGACCACAAATTGGTTATGTCAAACTGAATTGTGATGCCTCAGGCAATTCCTTGGATCAATTTACTTTTGGTTTTATTATTAGAAATCACCTTGTCAGTCCTATCGATATGGGTAATGACAGATGTAATGCCGAATCAGTTCTAGAGACTGAGGTTTTTGCTTTACGTGAGGGCATTAAAAAGGCCAAGGATATAGGTGTGACATTCATAGAGATTGAAGAAGACAATTTGATGCTAACAAATGTGATCTACCAAATTTGGAAGCCTCATTGGGAGTTGGATATGATCATCTCTGACATATCTAATATGATCTCGGGACTCACGCACTCTACCATTCACCACATCTTCAGGAAAATCAACATTGTTGCTGATAGAATCGCGCGGCATGGACTTAGCTCAATCATTGACGTTGACGCAATTTCAGTTGATGTTGAAGACCTAATCCGTAAGGATGTTATAGGTCGATCGGTTTCAGAAACTGATCTTCTTATTTTGTTAACTTGTATAAAAAAAATTTCATAGCAGTTCCTCATTTTATGCCCATTCACATAAGAATGAATCTACTTCCTAGTATCAAGTGCTCCAATTTGATCACAAGCAAAGAGAGCACGATTGATAATCACGTCATACGGGTTGAACCCCCAAAACTCCAATTACCACAATCCAAGACTCACTATTTCTCTCAAGCACTTCATCAAACACCTTACACTCATTCCCAATATCACCACAGTTGCCTCAACTCAACAAACTATTCACCTTCTTTTCGCTCAACCTCACATTGAGGTATGACAAACCTTACTATAAGCACACCACACCCTTAATCTCTAAATCCAAATCTTTTTTATAATTTGATACACTAGACATTGCATATCATATTGCCCAGTAAGAGTGAACAAACAAAAAAAGACAAGACCATGAAACATAAAGAACTATCTCAAAGGAGCACTATAAAAAACAATTGAAGCAAATAAAAGCGCTAAAAAGTTATAAATCGAAGAAAGTGTACATTATTAATCCCGAAAATAGTAGTAAGATTAAGATTTTACCTATTTTTCCGAGCGTCCTCAAGCCCTAATAACAATTGAAGCAATTGACGCTGGGCAGCAGTGGCGGCCTAAGGGTGGGGCACGCGGGCAGCCACCGGTGGAGTCATTGGGATTTATAAATAACCATACAAGATGAGCTGTGGTAAGAACCTCGCAAGCTATCCATCAAACAACCAAGAAAAACATAAAACCAACCTCCTTGGAAACAATGCAAAGATTCCCACTAGGCATACCATTTTCAACAAACGTCCTAGCAGCATACCCGGCGACGTTACCACCACCAACAGTCACAAACCTAATTTCAATCCAAATTACATAAAAACTCAGAAACTGAAACTTTGAATCAAAATGAATCACACATTTTAAAAGCCCTTACTCTCGATTATCATTGGCAAAATCGGAGGAAGCAGACACAACAAAACTCCTCCTTTGAAAAGCTCTACAAGAGCGAGAGCCGTGAGTTAACGAAAAAGGGGAGAAACCCTGCTTAATCGACACAAAACTAGACAAGGACGCCATTAATCTCCGAGCTCGAACTGGAAAAAAATCAGAGATTTACAATCAAAAGGAGAAAAGCGTCAATGGTTGATTTGTTGATTGATGATGATTGAGAAGACGTTGTGTGTGTGTGTGTGGGGTGGGGGGGGGGGGGGGGGGGGTCGACGAGAATCGGGACGGGAGGAAAGAGGCGGAAGAGCATCCTAACCCTTGTCTGAAATTTTTTTCGTGTTGTTTTCTAATTTTTTTTTGGAGGGTGCGGCTGCGGTCGCCACTGCATTAGACTATAATACTCCACCACCTTCTCCAGCAAATTGCCCTCTGATGATCGTCGTCCACGAATATGAATTACGCAGTTCGATTACGTCGAAAATTCGCGTCGCATATTCCACATTTTGGGCCGAGACGGCGCATGATTCGAGCAGCCTCGTGGCGACGAATGTATCCTTGATTCGCGTCGCATGTTCTGATGAATCGCATAGCCGGAGGATTGAGGAAGGAGAACGAAAGATATAATATTTGGATTTGCCGGCAGCTAGTTGCCGAAATGTAGGCATTCATCGTTGCCGATCATCATTCACATGGATACAGACGATTACAAAAGAATAGAGATATAATAGAGGGATCGACGCTTCAACTGGGCCTATTGGAATCGCCGGAGATATTGAGTTTGGGTCACAACTTTGGTCTAGGCCATTGGCCCAATAAAAAGTTCAGTATACTTAGGACTGCTCATTTCTCGGCCCGGTCCGAATTTTAGGACCGGACTCGATCTTTCCAGATCCGATTCGGTCCGGACTTGTTTTTTTTTTTAATAAGACAACGTTGAAATTAGTGAAATGATCCTGAATTCCTTCTCGGAAATCATGTCTCTACTCTCAACCCTCGATCTCAAACCCTATGGGCGACCGCGAGCGGTGAGCGGCTAATCTCCGGTACTCCGCCTCGATTCTTCCACCGGCGGCGATCGGGGAGTCTCCTTGCTTATTGTTTTGGATATGGGTGATGAGTGAGTTGGTTCATCTAGCTCAAGTTCTGAACTATTGTACATGAAACTTGATATGTTCTACGTCCTTGTATGCATTTTCTGATTTATCTTCATTGCATTTTGTGTTTTATCTCCACTCTTGTATGAATTTTTGTAGCATGAGCAAGTGATTATTTGAAGGAAAAGAGCACTTCATAATTTGTAGCATGAGCAAGTGATTATTCGTATGGTTTTCTTATATGTTTCAGTTTTGTTGTTTTGGAGTGGACCGAACCTGGACCGAATAGTTCGGTCCATTTTCAGTCAGCGTTGTTCTGGTCTGACCGGTACAGGTGCGAATCTATGAACAATCATAGTATTATATGTGATAATGTGATGACATATTTTTTATAAATTAAATTCTGGTTGGCTTCTATGACTTTTCATACAAGAAGAAAAGAGGAGGTGCTTGAGAACATAAATTTGACTTTTTTTTTTTTTTTTTTTTTTTTTTTACAGTTTTTTCGTTCGTCCGACGTCCGATTTAATAATTGCACTATTCAAAGTATGTTGACTGTGCCGGAAAACTTTTTATTTTTTATTTTGAGAACAAACGAAATTTGTTGCACTCTATAATATGTAAAACAAGCATTGTACGCTTAACTTTTTTTTGTTCTTTAAAAAAAATATTCTGAAAAAAAACGGTTCGTACAATACCAGTGAAACTATTCAACAAAATAAGAACATTATAACTATTTTCTAACAAACATTATTTTTTAAAATTCATTATTTTATTAGTATATATTTATTCTCGTTTTATTCACTTACTTAACTTCAATGCTACTACTTGATACATTAAATAATTCCTTACCTTGTATCACATTTGAAAAAAAAAATTTGAAACTTACTTTGTTATCGCATTTCAGTTAATTGAACATCAATTACATTATATACCGATTTAACATAATTATGAAAGTATTTGAAGCGTGTTGATTATTGAACTCTTTTGAGTATTATGTTCATTTTTTATGCATGTTGATTTTGAACTCTTTCGAGTATCATGAGCATATTTAAGACATGTTGATTTTGAACTCTTTTGAGTATTATGAGCATATTCGAAGTGTGTTGATTTTGAACTCTTTTGAGTATGATGAACATATTTGAAGTGTGTTGTTTATTGAACTCTTTGAGTATAATATGGGAATATTAAAGCATGTTGGTTTTGAACTCTTTTGAGTTTTCCTTTAAGTAATCATGTGATATCATATATGATTTTATACTTGTCTCGTACATATATTACATCGCCTATGTATTGACTTAGTTTAGTGAAAGACTAACCCTACCACAATGAGGCTAATTATGTTTTGGCATAATCAAGTACATGATCAGTTCAGAAGCATATGAAAGTCGGGCGACCTAGTGGGAGTCTATGTTTTGGTTGAGCTTGGGTGACTTTGTGTTGTCTCTGTGACTTGTTCCTAGCTTTTGTCTTATGTCGTTTGGGTTGTGGATTGTATTTCTAATCTTTGTTGTTGTTGGTCTCAAGTTTTACCTGGATTTTATTGTTGCTATTTTTGGATCCTTTGTGTTTGACGCCATGAATGACGGTTGGTTTTCATACACCTATCTTGACAAGTTTTTATGCTCTTGTTTGAACTCTTCATAATATCCCGAATGAGTCTTTGTCCGGAATCCAAGAAGTATTATCCTATTTTAAGGTGTTACAAAATCTCCATTCAACCAAATTAATAGTTAGCTCTTTGAACCTTTCAATTCCTTTTCGCGATTTGATTTTCTCTTCTTTTATTTACGATTATATACATAAATCAATTATTTATCTTGATTTGTTCGGATTACCAAATTACGTCCGCTTTTATCTTCTTTTTCTTTTGTCAATTATTCACTTTCTAAACAGAGACTAAATTACATATATTTGTTTTGATTTATAGGTAATAAATGTTAGGAATGTTGGTGTTGTATTCAACAACATTTAAATAGCAGAAGGTTATTCAATATCATTTTGGATAGAGAATCTGTTTCACATGTTATGTCTCCCGGGTTTATATGAACTTGATGAGGTTGAACTTACCAATATGGCATGCATATCTATACTGATATAGTTAAGGTTGTTCAAGCGGACCAGACCGGACTATTACGGTCCGGTCCAATATGATCCGGTCCGGACCGTTTTACTTTTTAAATAATATATATATATATATATATATATATATATATATATATATATATATATATATATATATATATATATATATATATATATATATATATATATATATATATATATGTGGACCGGACCAGATTCTCTTTTTGTTCAAAAATAATTAAAATGTAAATTAACACTCCGGACCGGAACGGACCGTAATATTATGAATCGGATCGAATTTCTACAATTACTGTCCAGGACCGGACCGTAATTTCCAATCCTGTTCAAACCTGTGCTGCTGTGCAGCCCTAGAATCCTAGTTAGAGTTGTGAAGCAGACATATGGCAATTGACATCAAGTTATAGAGTATGACAATTGACAGGAGAGATAGAAGATCAACGAAGAATAAACGCCCCAACTTAAATACACCCCTAATTCTCTACACCCCTAAATCAACTAATTATATCAATCACTATCCAATCACTGTCCACTACAATATACTCAGCCAATCATTACACTGTGGACAAATTTAGTGCTTTTGTCCATAAATTAAAGTACAGTGATTGGTTAAATTGGCAAGAAGATGAAAAAAAGCAACGGATGGTTTATTAGTATTAATTAATACTAATTAATCATTAACAGTTATTAATTAGTATTAATAATATTAGTTTTAATTATTATTAATAGTTAATATTAGTTATTATTAATATTAAACTCGTTTAATAGTTTTAATTAGTATTAATTATGATTATTTAGTAGTTAATCATAATTAATAATCATATTTAATTAGTAATAATAATTAATTATCAAGAATTTTTAATTAAAAAAACATACTTTATATAAATGTTGAAGGTACAGGGCGGCCATATTGTTCACGAAGGTCTCTAAACATTTGAATTTGCGGTTCGTATGTCTTGTCCAATTCTTCAACGCTTTGGTCGTGACCCACATGCCAATATTGAAGAATGGGCGGCATTGGACAATTTGCCGTACATTTCAACTGTACAAAAATTCAAGGAAAATTAGGAGAAAAAAAAGTATCAATAACTCTTGTTAATGTTTTAACTTCATAAGATGTTTAACACTTACCGCAACATAATGTTGATAAATCATGTCTCGGGCGATGAATCCGATTGATCCGGGAGCCGGGGAACCCTTGGGAGGCTTTTGTTTACTCAATGGGAGCATTGTGTGAGCCGCGTTCCAATCCAAGAACACAAGAGTGCATTGGTAGATCGTGGCAAACAATGCACCGCATATAGGCATCTCCATCCAGTGTTCGGATGGTGCCAACACTTTTTGACGGAACCATTTGAGCTTTGTCATCATCTGTTTATGATCGACGCCTTCCCTGTCTAGAAATATATCATATCGATCCGGGTGATTACGGAGCTCCTTCATCATACTTCTTCGAATTTGAGGCCATGTATCCTCCCCACGACCCAACAATACAGCAAGTGCTCGGAATCCACAATTTCCGTCGCCTTGAACATCTGCTAGGCATTCAACATATGGAACCATGAAGTTTTCAAAATTGTTCGACCCGAACTCGTACTTCCCTATGACAACCGGCGGGTAGATAAAGACTGGTGTTTCATTTGCTCCAACTTCTTCTACTACATCATCATCATTTGTTGCTTCCCCCGCTACTTCCCCTACCGCTTCCTCCTCCTCCTCCTCCTCCTCCTCAATCGTCACCTCCGCCGCTCTCTTCCTTTCCCTTTCTTCCCTTGCTTTGGCCATGGCTTCGCGAGTGTATTCAAAACTCGATCTTCTACGTTCATTTACGTCCTTCTTTGGCCTCCCCTTCGGGTTTGGGTTGGTATCGGGTGCTTCTAGCATTATGGTTTCCGGGTCTCTCAAGGTTCGCCATATTGTGCCAATTTGCATAATCTCGTGATCTGTTAACTCACCGGATCGGATAGCTTCTTGGAGATCATCCACAGCCACTTCATTTACGTCCACATATCTTGGATTGTTCGGTTCGTTATCCGCATCATCAAACCAGTGAATCTGACGCCAAAAGACATCAACATCTGTTTCGATGAATGCACGTCCTTCGTGAGCGATAATTGCCACTTCATGAAGACAAGGTATCCCATATGTTGTCCTGGTGTAGCAATTTCTACAATACGGATCATAGTCACCGGAGCAGACAATGTTGAATATTTCAAGGAGCATTGATATACAGTGATGAGACACCTTGTTCAACAGAAGTCTAAAGATCGGCAAATTTCGCACTTTATTTTGAATGCGAACGCGGGATTGCTCTAAGGAAGCCATCAATTGGCGAAACTCGTCCCTCAACATCCTGTGGATATGTTCTAGACATGTGTCTAAACGGTTGTTTCGGGAGTCCATTTGACTTTTGAAGACCGAGTGAGCGGACTCAACCCTGTCAATATGTATGTAGAAGTCAAACATAATAATAATAATAATAACAATAGTAACAATAATAATAATAACAACAACAATAATAATAATAATAATAATAATAATAATAATAATAATAATAATAATAACAATAACAATAACAATGACAATAACAATAATAATAATAATAATGATAATAATAATAATAATAATAATGAAATTAATAATAATAATAATCTTATCAGCGTGACACATGTCTAAACGTTTGAGTTTAGTATTAAGGACTTACCGGCTAGATGCTCGATTTCCAAGGTGCATATGTTGGTCTGTCATAAAGCTAACAATTTTTTCAGCGTGGCACAACCAAGTTCTCGTTAAATATTCCATCAGTCCCCAACGATCCCCCCACACATCATGCATTTTTTGGAGGCGTTCTTCATATGTCTCCCTCGATTGGGATCTAAACAAGGCATAACATTGGGCCAAGAACTCACTTTTGACGCTTGCACTACGACTCTTACGGTAAGCATTATCTTCTATGTTGCGTTCCACGTGCCATATGCACAGCATGTGATAGGCCTCTGGAATTGTATACGGAAGGGCCTTCAAAAGACCAAGCTCTCTGTCTGTCATTATCACCTTAGGCATTTGTTCACCGCACCATCCCCTTACTTGATGCAAAACCCATTTGTATGTCTCCTCCGTTTCTTTGGAAAGGAATGCAAACCCGACGTGAAAGTTTTTTTGCGTGCATGTTTGACCTACAATTTCTAGAAGGGCCATACCGTACCTACAAGAGTATGTAATTTATTAATATTGTTGTTGTCCGAACACATTGTACTGCAAGAAAATAAAATAACCGTCACTTACGTGTTTGTATTGTAGGTTGTGTCCATGATCATGACACAAGGAAATTTCTTCCATAGAAGCAAGGATGTTGGGTTGGCGAACGCTATGTCTTGTAGTCTCCCCTGGCTAGTCGTTCGCCAACTAAAGACATACTTTCCTACGCTTAACATCTTGAGGAGTACTTGCATAGGTGTCATAACTCCTCCCAACTTGGACCGTTGAAATTTTGCCCGGGCGTTGTATACTTGTTGCCTCGAAGTTGAATTTTCATCATATCGGGCCCTGAGGATCTCAACCGTTGGCTTTGGACCGCAACCTGCTAAAGTGAGATCAACTACCTCACTATATTGTGCAGTTGACAATCTGCCTGCGTACGCATGATCCTCAAAGTGCTTGTTCAGTTCGTGGTTATGGATCCCATTGTGAACTTTTAGCCTCCAAACGTTCTTGTCAGCCTCATAACAGTGCAACATAAATGGACAATTGCTCTTTTTGGACGAACAATCCCGCTTTTTCACTGGTTGATCGTTATTGTCAAAAACCCTACCATCTAACTCTCTCTTAGATCCATATTGTTCACACGCTAGGTGAACCATCCCGTACTTCCGCGTCTCCGAGGACTTCCACGATCGAGTAATCGTGAGAATCATGCCTTCAAGTCGAGCTTGACTACGAGCCCAAGCTATCACAGATTCCCTGTCAGGCCACCATTCATCCGTTGTAAAAACATCTGAATAGTCTTCTTCTTGCATTGCAACATCGGGGCCTTCGAATCCAACCGTATATGGGTCATACCGCTACAAAAGGTAGGAGAAATAACAAAATTGTGTCTATTCACATATATAGTGGGTTTTATCATTAAGGATAAGTTAAGAAATAAATAAAAGTTATAGTTTAAATAACTTAAATAACAATTAATAATTTTCATACCGGAACTTCGGGCATGCTAGTGTATTCCCTTTGATATTGAGACCCTTGTGCCTTTTTTACAAGTAAGGTAATATAAATTAAATACACGCTATATCTATAAATAATCTCTTCTAATATGGAAAATCTTTCAATATTACAAATCAATCACTCAACCAATTAGTAATGAATACGTAAATAATGAAGGTATAATACCGGAATTTCGGGAAAGTTAAGGTCTATCCCTTGATTTTGCGATTCTCGTTCCTTTTTAACAATTAAACAATGAATAAGTGATTAATAGGTAAATAATGAAGGTAAAAATGATAATGAACGATATCTAAATAATGAAGGCATCAAAACCGGGATTGCGGGGAAGTTAAGGTCTATCCCTTGGCTTGGAGATCCTTGTTCCTTTTTAACATATTTAAAAACAAATAATTAGCGAAAATGTAAATCATGAAGGTAAAAAGAAATAGTTAACTAATATGTAAATAAAAATTATACCGGAATTGCGGGAAGATTAAGGTCAATCCCTTGATTTTGAGATCTTCGTTCCTTTTTGACATATTTAAAAATATTAATTAACAAGCAAGTAAATAATGAAGGTAAACAAATAATTTATTTAGACGGTTAATTGTAACAAAATTATTTTTGTTTTATTCAAAACAAATTAGGTTTGCTAGGAATATACTTATAACAAATTAGTTTTTTGAGATCCTCGTTCCTCTCTGGCGCTATCATTTAAGTATCGCATATTTTACACTTAGTTTCATATGAGAAACTGCAAATTCAATAGTGGTTTAACCGATTTTTTAATATTTCATTTTTTTTCTTTGTCTTCATAATTCGATTCTTTTCAAAACATATGAAGACTAAAATTTCGGCATCAAGAATCTTAGTATTCTCCCTCCACTTTATAATTGCGTTTGTTATCGGTTTATTTTTAAATCTGATGAAATTTATTTATTTGAAACATAATATTTTTTTTTTACCATTTGCTAACTAATATAGATATGCTTAGTCCAATTTATTTTAAAATCAATTAATTAGGTGCACAAAGTCAATTTTGTAATATAGATAATTCTTTATAGCTAATTTTTATCCATTTTTCTTAACAAAACTCATTTTACTTTAATTAACTAATTTTCTCATCTAATTCCAATCTTTTGTTACGTAATTTTTGTAATCATTTTTTTTTACTTCTTTTAGTTACTAATCCTCAGTTTTATATATATTTTCAAGTTGAAATCAATAATTTGGATTACCAATTAAAGTTGAAATCACTAATCTTGAATTTACTTTTGAAGAATTTCAGAGATATAATATTATTTTTTCTTCTTCCATTATCAATATTAATTGTGTGACTATCTACTTGATGTACAAATAAGTACAAAATTAATAAAAAATATAACGAATAAGTACAAAATTACGTAACAAAAATATAACGAATTTATTAATAGAAACAATTAAAAAAAAGTACCGGAATTTCGGGCAAGTTAAGGTCGATCATTTGATGTCGAGATCTTCGTCGCCTACTTCCCCTTCTTCCGAATAATGAGCGTAACCACGACATTATTGTTTCTTTATAAAATAAAAAGTTTGAAAGGTGTAAAATTTTATAACAATAATTTGAAGATTAAGAAGATATAAGATTCAGGAAAGCCGATATACAAAATTTGAAGGGATGAGTGTATATATACACACAACTACACGAGTAAGGGTAAGAGTAAAAACCAAACAAAAATACTTTTGTTTTGCAGGATTCCCGGAAGGAAGCAGGAGCAGCCCAGGATTCCCGAAAGGAAGCAGGATCAGTCCAGGATTCCCGCTGCAGCTTCAGGTGATGCGACACAGAGCAGGAGCAGTGAGCACGGAGTCCATCACCCATTTTATGTATAAAATGTGATTATGTACTTAATTGATTTGATGTAAAAATTGATGTATGACTAATGATAATTATGTAGACTATTTACTTTTACTCTTTCCAAAGTCCTAACTATTTTCTTTTTATCTTTCATAATTACTGCTACTTACAATTAACATGAGATGTTTTTAAAAAAAAAAAGTTGTATTACAAAATCTCACCTCTACATAAATTTACGTTGACTTTTCTATGTAGAATTATTTATGGAATTGATTTTCAAGTTTACTAAGGCCAAACGTTTGATTTATATATAATAAAATACCAATATATAAAGTCGAATTTCATTTTCGGTTTCATTTTTTTGGTCTCGTTTAATTTTTCATTTTTTAAATCAAGTTTATTAAATTGTAACGTTTAATAAAATACAATTACTCACACGTTAATATTCATATTGATAGATGAACGATGTACGCGTAAATAAATACACAATTTGGAATGTATATTCTATTTCCAAAAAATGTATCGTTGTCGATTATGTTAATGAATGTTGTGTGATAATATTGTGACAAATATTTTATATTAATTTCTTACCATAATAACATTATTCTCTTCGTTCAATCTGGGACGTTCATCTATTAATCCGTCTATTAGAGGTTCTCATTTATCTCCGTAAGAAATGAGAGAGCACACGATCGGGTGAGAACATGTGTTACGGTAAGAAATGAGAGAGCACACAATTTAAATGATTCGACGAATATGATTATAATTTCAACTAAAATTTAGTTTTGAGTTGAACATGAGTATATATATATACTAGTTGCGGCGTGTGCGCTACGCGCTTTGTCTATTGATTACGGAAATATAATTCGTATATTAACTTGGTATACGTACCCACTTAATAAGTACGTTTTGTTGGAGTAGACATTTAGCCAGGACAAACAAATATCATATATGATGTATACATTCACAATATATATATATATATATATATATAAAGTGAAGTTTATATTGTTGTAAAAGTACGAGGATCTTACATAGTGAATTAATCCAATATCTTGAAAGAAGCTAAACAATAATAGAACTACATGGGTAGCATACATTATCCATCCAAAATAATACATAAATTTAACAGTTTGCCGAATGTAGATCCTCGAGCAATATCTTAATATTATTTGTAAAGATCTTCAAAAAGCTCATGTCGATGATGTACTTGAACATAAACTAAACCAACATATTTTGTAACTTCATACATTCTTGAAACTCATATATATCTATGTATAAGGATACAATCCAGGTAGGTCCGTTCATTAAGCTATATCATCAAGGTCACTCGGCAATTCGACCAAGTTCAACAAATTTCTGTAGAACCCATCCCTTCATTGAATTTGAATAGATGTCGAAACGTCACACATTATAATTTGGGCTATTAACGTGTTATTTTGATTTTTCTACTTGTAAAATAATTTCAAATTATTAATTTATCTTAGAAGATTCAACTTAATTAAACGTCATAATTAATTATTTATTTTTAAAATATAAGATTGATATTCGATCAGAAATTGAGTTATTATATACATTAACTTACTATACAAAATAATAATAATAATAATAATAATAATAATAATAATAATAATAATAATAATAATAATAATAATAAGAAATTGTTATGATTTGTGATGATTGCTAAGGAGTATACTATTTCTTACCCTTTATGCGTATAAGGCATGTATAGTTATATACAAATGCATTCCCGTACAAACAAAAATAACTAATAAAATGCTAACTATAATTAATAATTGATTTGATTTGAGTAGACACAATAATTAAAAACCCACAAAACACCATCATTACTTAATTATATCACAATTTTAACTTGATTTGACAGGTGATTATGACTAAAATGGGGTGCAAATATTGCACCTCGAATAAACCCCGGTAGCTCCAGGCTTCTCGAGTTTATAGGTCATCGCCTATGATATAGTATGTCTTGCTTGTTACAGGTTTAACTTGCCATCTCACTCTGGTTCTAGGTTTTTTTGTTTAACAAAAAACCTATAATGTTCTTAAACTTGTCACTATGAGAATTACTAAATCAATGTCTTTAACAGCAACCTATTAGACTTTGGTGAAAAGCCTAAACAACACGATAACTAGTCTATTACTTCACCTTATTAACATATATAGCAATATTAAACTTGTGTGTTTATGCAATTACTATAATTACATGCATGTAACTTTCTACACTCAAAGTTTGTTTCTTGAGATCCAAACTCTTACTGTATTAGTCTGTTACTTCACCTTATATGAACAACCACTTTATTGATCATTGACAAATGGTACACATGATTTAGAGAACAATCGTGTACAAAGAGTTTTCCATAACATAACTTTTGCAACCGGTCCTTATTACATCATTTTATTTATTAACCATCAACAATATAATATTGAATCTCACATACGTACGTACTTGTTTTTCAAGTACAAGTAACGTTAAGATACTCCCTAGCGATATTCCCATTAGCACCTTTAGGGTAAAACCCGCCCGCAATACTCTCATTTCCGGTTCCATAGAGTACTCGTAGGATCTCGGCCGGGGTACGTTGATATGAAATGTCGTCTTGGTTGGATGCTAGGATGTTTGTCGTTGAATTGCGCTCGGGTCCAAGCTCTGGTGGGACGATAATACCCTCGTCTTTGAGCCCACATCTTCCGAGCTTGTTTCTTAGGTTAGAAATCTTGGCTGTGAAGTCGGCCACGGTGAAGTTGTAAGGCTGCACCTTCACTTGGCTACGCTCGTAGAGGTATGTTCGGATAACCGCATCTTGACCCGCTTCAATTCCTAGTAGCCCTGCCAAAATCTATCCATACAAATACATAAGTTGTAATGATGCACCTTCAAGTAAGCATCAAATGCAATTTCCCACAATATATCAATTATAATAATTGTTGAATCAAGTAAAAATAAAATGTTAGTTGACAATATGTCATGGTCACCAATACAAAGACGACAAGTGCTATAACTGGATTTGTGATTTTGACATATGCTATCTATATATATCTATATATATTAAAATTAATTGATTTCCATGACATTAATCTAATTTGCATGGTCCACGATCATGTGAACCATACAATTTAACGTACATTATCTCTTTGTTTTACTCTTCTTATAGTTGAAGTCACATCACTTCAAAATGGAGCTCTCATTACTATCAATAATCTATTGCATAAGTTTCAACACACGCAATGTTATTATCATTTAGATTATATATATAATCTAATAAAACATTGTTAATAAAGGACTTCAAATACGTAACTAGTTGGTTGTACGTACGTACCCTCTTGGAAACAAATCCATTAATCATAGAATTGGCTCCAACGTAGCCGTTGAGTCCGAGGTAGGGTACGATGTATGAAGCCAACATATAGCTGAGGCTGTCACGGTAGGGATCAAATGGAGGGCACAGTTCATATCCAAATGCTTCACTCACAAAACTTGTAAACTGCTCAACACTCATATTCATCAATGGCCTTTCTATCCCTCCCACCGTTCTTTTCAGCACCCTACAAAACGTACCCCAACCTAATTAATGCTTTATATATATAGGGTATGAATAAATATATAATATATAGATGTACCTTAAATGGCCAACTTCTTCAAGGGCAAATTCTCTTATGATACTCTCTTCAAGCTTACCAAGCTTAGCCTTTCGGACGCCAATGGGAGGCGGACCACCATAGACGAGTTCAGGGGCCGCCACGTCGAGGCCATAACCGAAGGAGCCCCAGAGGAAGAAGTCAGCTTCAAAGTGCTCAAGGTTCTGAGAGAATTGGAGTTGATCAATGTCTTCTTTGGCGATGGGGATTGAGTTTGGTGGGTATATTGGCTGACAATCTACGTCGCAGTTGTCATAGCATGGATCAAAGGGATCGGAAGGGTCACATTTGCTCATAGACACTACCAAATCCACACTTAATCCTAAGATCAAGAGGGCTAGGGTTAAGTGTGAGGAAACCCTTGTTGGAAAGATGGCCATTTTTGGAGCAAAGAAGAAGGTTCAAGTGATCGATAGATGTGTATATGAAAGTTTATAAGATGGATGTCATATATATATGAGGCGCTGATAGTAGAGCAATTTCATAAACTACCCCATTTTAAAGGTAATGTTTAATTTGTTAAACATTTTATATATATATATATATATATATATATATATATATATATATATATATATATATATATATATATATATATATATATAATGGCTCATATGTTAACGCCTCTTAAAATGTGAACATGTAAACACCGAATATATGTGACTATAGTGCTGAATATATGTGTCTATACCGTCGAATATATAGAGATAGGTCCGGCGAATATTTTTTCCATTAATAACAAGATTTTTTTTCTTTTAATATCGTCTAATCTCAACCATCTATTTAACGATCTAACGGATATAATTTGTTCTCATTTTACATGATAAGAGTTGTTTACATGGGAGTAAACCCCTCTCTCTCTCTATATATATATTAAAAATTGGAGGGCAATTTTGGTAACTAGGCCTTTTTGAGAAACTAGAGTAGTAAGTAGGTTTTTTAATATTTCAATTAAGTAAATATAC
Source organism: Fagopyrum homotropicum (assembly GCA_033239125.1). NCBI lineage: Eukaryota > Viridiplantae > Streptophyta > Magnoliopsida > Caryophyllales > Polygonaceae > Fagopyrum > Fagopyrum homotropicum. The sequence continues at coordinate 27,795,609 of BSWB01000004.1, read as the reverse complement.
TCCAAACTTTTGTATTTATTTTCAAACTGTATACACTCTTCTCTTCAAAAGGTACATTTACTAAACACAAAAGTAGAAAAAGCATAGTAAATTAAATTGTTCAAAATTTTGAACGAACATGATAAAAGATTACAGTTATTGTTCATAGGGGAGTTTCACTTAATTGGATTTATAATATTGACTAGCAATAATAAAATTTTAAGTAGTAATATATTTTATTTATGGTTGAAAGTATGATTTTATACGAATAAAATCAATTTTGACTATTCAATAGTATCGTTTAACGATTGTTTTGTTTAATATCTAACAATAGTTAGTTTATTTTCATAGCTTAACGAGGCTAACGATAGTTAGCTATTAAAAAATAACAAACTAATGATCTTTCTTTTCAAATGTAACGATCGTTAGATTATGCTAATGATCATTACAATTTTTTTTTACAATCTAACGATTGTGACACAAGTAACGATCGTTTCTTTCACATGTAATGATCGTTAGCCTATGCTAACGATCGTATATTGCAAAAAAAAAAAAAACTTTAACAAACTATCGATTTTACACAAGTAACGATCGTTTTTTCCAAATGAAATGATCGCTATTCTAACGATTGTTACAAGATTTTTTTTTCCTGTAACCACAACTAACGATCGTTAGCTTGTTTTTCTTCCATTAATAAATTTTTATTTTTAAAAATTTTAGGGCACCTTGTACTTTGATAATTCCATATTGGTTATATATTTGCATATGTGATGATAGAAGACTTAACATTATGAGCGGTTTTTATACTAACAAATATCGATTATATTTCTAGATTGCATGGTTTGGTTTTGTGTTTGTTAAATGTGTGCGGACCTTTTTTTTGAAAAATTAATTGTATTAAGGAAGACGGATTTACAGGAGATTACAGAAGCAGGTTCAAGTTCATAGAAAAACAAGACAGAAGGGAAGACAGAAGGGTAGAATTAGTGAAGATGAATTCCAAGAATATTTGCATCAGCTTGGCTCTGAGGGGATCTATCCTTCCAATGAAGCTCGAGGTGCAGTTTAGTAGCGGTGATGGCTTCGCCAGCGCATTCGACAACTCTCGTGAAGGCACTGTTGAAAACCAGGTTGTTTCTTGCTTTCCAAATGAAGTAAATGAACGCGGTGATGGAGGCGATCCTTGTGCACTCAAGGAGATTGGACTTTGGGTTAGGTCGTGAGCCAAGCCAGGACCAAATGTCACGAATATAGGGGGCCGGGTAAGGGACTTTAATTTCGTCCATCTGGAGATGATATCCAGAACGAGAGTAGAGTAGCTGCAGTGGTGCCATAGATGATCATCATCTTCCTCCTGATAATTGCAAAGCTTACAGATGGTCGAAGTAGCAGGAATTCATTGATTGATCCGGGAGAGAGTGGGCAATTTCCTGTGAAGAGCAATCCAGGTGATGTAACAAGCCTTAGGGATATTGGTTCTGAGCCAGATGGATCTGCAGGGGGCAGATAGGGTAATGGGAGGCCTTGGGTTGAAAAAATTGTATGCAATCTTTGGAGAGAAGGGTCTATTTGGGTTGAGTATTGGTCTAGGGTTTGAGGCGTCATTGGGAGAGATAATCAGTTCATCCCGGACATTGAGAATGTTTTTCCAAAAGCAACTGTGCTGCATCTTAGGGTTACAATTCCAAATGTTGCGATCTTTGAGGATGTGCTTTTTAGTCCAGTGTATCCAGAGGTTATCATCACCCTTATCAATGTCGTAGATAAGGCGAGCCAAAGCTGCCTTGTTCCTGGCCAGCAAGTTAGGAAAGCCCAGCCCTCCTTCCATTTTAGCAGTGCAGACATTGGACCAGGCGACAAGAGCACGGTTACTGTTCTCCCTGCCAGTCCAGAAGAAGGATCTAATGAGGGATTGGAGTTTATTCAGAACCACAGCAAGGAGCGCAAGCATAGAACTCCAGTACTGAGTAGAAGCGCAGAGAGTAGAGGTGATGAGCTGGGCTCTACCGGCATAGGAAAGCTGCTTGGCGCTCCAGGACTGAATTCTCGCAGTGATTTTATGTATGAGGGGAAGGTAGTCGGATACAGCAAGCCTTTTGGCTCCGATAGGAATACCCAGGTAAAGGAGGGGTAAAGTCCCAATTGGCATGCCAGTAATAGAGGAAGCAAGAACCTGATCCTCGTTGCACATCCCACCAGTGAATAGAGAGGATTTTGAGGGATTGATACGAAGCCCAGAAGCATCCCCAAACTTGTTAAGTGTGTCCATGAGGATGCTAATAGACGGGATATCACCACGACAGAGCAGCAAGAGATCATCCGCAAAGTCCAGATGAGTAATTGATGGGGAGGAACATTTCGGGTGAAAGTTGAAGTCCGGGTTGCTAGTACTATTGAGTAGCATTTGAGTGAAGAATTCCATAGCAATGGTGAAAAGAAGCGGAGAGAGAGGGCATCCTTGACGAAGGCCTCTACTACCCTTGAAATGACCTTTTAAGTTCCCATTGATGTTGATAGAATAAGAGGCTGTAGTGATGCATTCTTTGATCAGGTTGGAGAAGTGCGTCGGGAATCCCATCTTTAGTAAGCAATGGAGAATGAAGTCATGGCTGATAGTGTCAAAGGCTTTAGTTATATCAATCTTCATCGCAGCTCTAGGAGAGATGTGCTTTCGCCCATACTTGTGTAACATTTCTTGGCAGATTAAGACGTTATGCTTGATGGATCTATTGGCAACGAAGGCACTCTGGCTAGGACTGATGATGTGAGGAAGTAGCTTGCTGATTCTAGCAGATAGGATCTTTGCTATTGTTTTGTATATTGTATTGCAGCATGAGATCGGCCTGTAATCGGAAGGAGCCAGAGGGTTATCAATTTTTGCAATCAGTGATAGGGACGTATGATTAACCTGTTTGAGAAGTCTCCCATGTGAGAAGAAGTCCAAAATAGCCTCGGTGAAGTCTCCTTGAGTGATAGTCCATGAAGCTTTAAAGAAACGAGAGTTGTACCCATCCGGACCCGGTGATTTGTTGTTCCCAATTGAGAAGAGGGCTTGTTTGATTTCATCGTGTGTTACCTGCAAGTTTAGAGATGCAATGTCCTCATGGTTAAGATGGGGGAGTTGGATATCAGGGATGGTGTGATTGGATGGGGACACTGGGGGATTGAGGATGTTACTGAAATGGTTAACAAGGGTATTGTCGATGGTATGGGTGTCATATGATATGGTTCCATCATGGGTTCGGATGGAATGGATCCTGTTGGTGCTACGTCTAGCTTTGATGCATTTGAAGAAATATGCAGTGCATTGATCACCATTAGTAGTCCAATTGGCCTTAGAAAGTTGGGCCAGCATCGTATGGAGGGAACTGATGCTAGATTTTAATGAGAGCGAGTGTCGTCGTTCAGCAGCCTGAAGCAAGGGGTCGTGGAGGTTAGTGTTCAGTAGAGTCTGGACCTCATGGAGAAGCCTTCTGTTCTCCTTGATGAAGTTGTGAGCCTCCTCAAGCTTGACACTGTGAAAACGTTTGAGTGATGGCTTGAGCAGTTTGAGCTTTTTTGTCAGTTTAAACATCGCGTTCCCATCAATGTTGGTATCCCAAGTCCTAGACACGTGGATGGGGAATTCCTCATGTTCCACCCATAGATTATTGAATCTGAATGGGCGACAAGTAATGGCATCAGAAGGTTCGAAAATGAGGAGTGCTGGGGAGTGATCAGATACATCCGGGACATCAAAGTGTGCCATTGAGCGAGGGTATGTCAAGTGCCAATTTGAGGAGGTGATGATGCGGTCAAGTTTACACCAGGTACGGGCGCCAGTCTGATTGTTGTTCCACGTGAATTTGCATCCAGAAGACGGGTGGTCCGAGATGTTGTTTGTCTCAAAGCAGAAGGCAATTTCCTCAGATTGTTGGGTAAGGCTAGGACCACGCCTGGAAGATTTTTCATCAGGATTTAGGGTGACATTGAAGTCCCCTAGCATAGCCCAAGGGAGAGTTGGATTCAGGAGATTTATGGTAGCGATTGCATCCCAGAGGCTAGTACGATCAACAGGAGCATTGTGTGCATAGATGAAGGAGAGTTCAGTGGATATGGCTTGGTCAGGGTTTGTTAAGGGGTTGGAGATGGAACAGTGGATTATTTGGTCAGTGATGAGTATGGGAGTGAGGTGAAGTCGAGTGGGATTCCACCAGACCCAGATCCGACAATTGTGTGAAACGGAGGTGTTGGAAACATGGCTCCATGAAGGAAGGAGAGATTTTGAGAGTCGTTTTTCTTTGTTGATCTTAAGCCTTGTTTCGAGTAAGGCTAAGACGTCGAGGTTGTGTTTCTTCACATAGCTTTGAACAGCTCTTTGTTTGACAGGGTCGTTCAATCCCCGTATGTTCCATGAGCAAGTTCTAAGATTCATTTGAAACGGTTTTTTGCGCCTGGATAGCACTTGCTATCAAGGGGGGGTTAGAAGAGTCATTGTCATTGGAGGAGTTGGCAGGAATAGGGTCAGAGGGGATGTTGGAGCTGGAGGCAGGATTAGGGTTTGCGGTTTGAGGGCCGGAGGCCAAGTTGGAGCTGAAGGTAAGATTAGGGTTTACAGTTAGGGGGTTAGAAGATGTGCGGCTCTCATGGTTGAATATATTTTGGGATGTTGTTATGGTGGGGTCAGTGTGAAGATTTGGTTGGAGATTTGGTGAGGGGGTTTGTTGTAGATCTTGGATTTCGTTAGGGTTAGAGGGGTATTTTTGTGGGCAGATCCTGAGGGATGGATCCGGAGTAGGGAGCAGCGGTGCTTGGTTTAGGTTTGTCTTAGGCGTTGGACGACGCCAGGGTTTTGGTTTGGCATATTTGTGTTTCTTGCTGTCCAAGCCAGACGGGCCCTTGCTAGAGGGAGATGTATCAGGGCAGCAATGGCCAAAGGTGAGGCAGATGGGGCAGTGGGTAGGCATCCAGTCGTAAGTAACCTTCTGGATGATGGAGTTCCCGTCAGGACCAGCAAGGGTAACCTCACGAATGAGGGGTCGATCAGCTTGTATGTCCACGAGGATGCGAGCGAATCCCAGTCTATCTTGATTGGCCGAGCAAGAGTTAGTGAGGATTGGAGTTCCAATGGCCGACCCAATTCTGGCGAGCATGTGCGTAGACCAGAACCTGAAGTCAAGGTCGTGTAGTGTGACCCAGATAGGCAGGGAACTTAGAGAAGAGTAGTCAAGGATAGTGTCCTTAGTCCAGCGCTTAAGCAGGATGGTAGTTGATCCGTTCGCTACCCAGGGGCTGCCAAGAAGAACGGTGTTGAGGTCAGCTTCATTGGCGAACTGGTAAACGAAAATGCCTTTGTCATTTCGTAGAATCTTAGGAGTGGTAATGGAGTTCCAGTTTTCATTGACGAATTTGCTCATTTTTTGGTAGGAGATTGGGCTTCCAAGTGGGAAACCAACGAGGGAAAGCCTCCATTTGAGAGTTGACTCAGCAACATCAGCCTCAGTGAACTGGATGTAGGTAGCATCAAGTCCAGGAGTGAAGGAGAGGGGCACGTGGTTCCAGCATGCGTTGCTCGAGATAATATCCTTGTAGGAGACCGAGGAGGCGGCTGCAGGCACTTTATGGTTAAGGCATGCATTATCCTGGGTATGCAAAGGGTCCATATTGGAAACTAGGGCATGCAGAAGATCCTCGGGGGTAGGTGAAACGTTTGAGGTTAGGTTGTTGGGTAATGTGGGGGAAGGCAAAGGGTCAGGGATTTCAGGAGTCGTGCATTCAGGGGCTGGGGTGGCTGTTTGTCCAGGAACAATGGGTGCAATGGAGTTGTAGGTTGCGGCTTGAACTGATGCGTTAGTAACAGGAGGAGCTACTATGGACTGTGTTATGTTGGCATCAGGGAGGGACTGTGGGTGGGCGGCCTGGGGTGTGAGGGGTGGGAAAAGTGTGTCCGATGAGAGGGCTGGAGGCACAGGGGTCTTGGTGGCCAAGCGTTTGTTGTTGGAGTGGATGAGTTCATCCGGGATAGGCTCGAATGGGCTTTCAGGGGAAGGGGATGAAGGCATTTGGCGGGGTGGTGCTGGAGGACGTTGCATCTCCGAAAGCTTGATGGTAAGTCGACGAGATCTCCGGGAGCCAGCCATGGGAGCCGGCGGCGGAGTAGGGGGGTGGGGTGGGGGGGTGTGGCCGGAGGCCACACAAGGGTAGTTTTTGTGGTGAGAGAAGAGAATGTGTGCGGACCTTGGAAAACATTTCAAAGGATAAATGGAGGCCTTGAAAAACATTACAAGGGACAAACACAGAGATTGAAACGCAGCTCAAAGGTTCAACACGAAGGCAATGAAAATCATTTCAAGGGATCAAAGCCGAAGCCTTGAAACCAGATACAAAGGATACATCGGCTGGAAGGAATTCAAAATTCAAGATTCAATCTCAACCAAATCTACCAAGGATCAAGAGAAGATCTCTAAAGAAGATTTCAAAAAAGATCTCGGCCAACTCAAAGGACATCTTCAATAGATTTTGGAGAAGATCTTTTCGACCCAACAAAAAGATCTTAGGAAAATCTTAACCGGCGCAAACGGAAAAATATCGAAGATCTTCAACCAAATATTATCAACAACTTAAAGATCTCGGAGCTAGAAACAAGGTCTTCAACGAAAGATTTTCAACGGCTCTTTCAAGAGAAGATCTCGAAGAAGAAAAATCACAACGTGTGTCAAGGAGATGAAGAAGATAAGAAGAATCTACAACGGCTATCTCATCTCAACATTCACCATTCTCTATGGAGAAGAAAGAACATCAACAACGGTCATCTTCACAACGGCTAGAAGACTTCTCCATCGAAGACTATAAATGAAGATGACGATTGAAGAGAACAACAACAAGCTTACACGGAAACATTCAAGTCTTCAAGCGATCAAAGCATCTTCATTTCGTTCCTAAAAGTTTTTCTTCTTCTTAGTTTACAAAAGCTTACATTCCTGGAGAGAGAAAAACATGAGAGCCTCATTAGAGTATCTAGAGAGTGTTATACTTGATTATGTGTTACTGTGCGAAGTAACTAGGGTATTATAGCTAGATTAAGAGTTGAAACTAGATCGTAGCATTGACTATTGTGAGAGAAGGGGATTTCTTCTAGGTTGCATCTAGGACTCTTTGAAGCTGATAATAGATAGTTTAATCCTACGAGTAAAGAAACCCTAGGACGGAGACGTATGCTATTAAAGTTGAACTTAGTTAACATATCACCGTGTCGATCTTTTCATTTCCGCACTTTATCTTGTTTTATTGTGACTAACGTTGCTTTGCAGGTTTTCGGAGTCAAGGTCTTGAAATCACTTTCAAAGCCCTTCAAAACCAGTTGTGTCACAAAGAGCATAGATCGACATCAAGGCCTTGAAATTAATTTCAAAGCCTTGAGATAGGTTTTTGCGAAAAGTTCTCATACTCTATTCAGTAAAACCTCTCTTACGATAAAAGCGAGAACCTTGAAAAAACATTCGATCTAAATAAATCAAAATGCTTTTGATTTAAGCATCTAGGAGGGATGGTTTATTCAATTATTTGTGCACACATGTGTACCCTTCATGTTCGATCCTGCGTTTTGTTTTATAGACGACACAAGATCGTGAACCTCGCATTTATACATGAACAACTAGGTGGTGCACGATCTTTCACCCTTGTATATTCGTGCACGATCGTGTACCCCTTTATAAATGCAAGACATGCAATTTTATAATATTAAATCATGTGCAAATAGATGGGGAATTCAAGATTGTTGACAATCTTAGAGGTTCTCACTCATTATAAAAGCTAAAGGAAATATAATTTATAATTTAAATTCTTACAAATTTTCTATATAGACTCTGATTCAAACAATATTAGTCTATAACACTGTGTAAGTAAACACACCCATTGTATAGATCGTATCATATCACGAAGTAAACTAAAAAAAACTAATAGTGATATTAATGGGTACGTTAATACAAATAGTTTCACCTCGTACTTGTATCTAAATTATTAGCTATCCATAATCTACTCAAAGATTTACCTTCTTACTATAGTAAATAAGTTAAATTTTAACTAATGTAATAGTAAATCAGATTTAGGGCCCGTTTGGTTTTAACTCCGGAATCGGAAACGGAATGGAAACGAATCTAGTCAATACGTATACCCTTATTCATTAAAATTTTTGGAATCATTCCTTGTGGTTTGTAGTAATTGGATGAGAGTTTGATTACTTTTGATACCCTATAGGGTAACAAAATGTGAGGAAGCAAGTGCATTTTTCATTAAAACATGGGGAATGATTCCATAAAATTTCATGAATATGGATATACATATTGACTAAATTCGTTTCCATTCCATTTTCGTTTCCGGAGTTGGAACCAAACGGGCCCTTAAACTAAATTAAAGAATGATGAACAAGTGATGGATCGATATCACATCGATGATATATGAACTACCGTAAGAAATATTATCGAATTTAATTGCAGCAAAATTAGAATGTGAAACACTCAAATTCTTAGGTAGTAATATGTCCCTATCGTCGAAGGAGAACTCAAAATGTTGGTAACAACTAACAATCACATGCCAAATCTAACAAATAATACTCTTTATGGAGACGTAAATATCATGAGAGGAATTGGAACTATTGTTGTATGATATTCTGTGGTTAAAAGTCTCCATCTACTACTGCAAGTAACTTTGCTTTCATAGCACCTCTAAAGTCTTTAATCATCGATTTCGTCAATTTTCGATTACAACTCGAAAATACTCTCTCCGATCGAATCTAAATCTCATTTTAAAAAATTTTATATTACTTAAATTTTATACGTTTTAAGTTTTGTAAACCATTAGTTAAGTAAGAGTGATAAAAGTTGATCTTCAAAATTATTTTTTATTAAAATATTTTTATATTAAAATTTTCATGAATGATATTTAACGGTAACATCTTTCTTTACCAGTAAAATCTAATGTAATGATATTTCAATTTTATGTGCTTTGCTCTTAATGTAATATTAGATTCTTAGCTAAGTGAATGACTATCACATAGAGACTAGAGAGTAGAGAGTGAGCCCCCTTTGCTTCTTTCCTGATTTACCCAATAAATTCAACTAAAATGACTTGAGATCCAAGATCCCTCCAACCCAAAATGAGTTTGATAAACAAAACTTTTGAGCCACAATATCATACATTATGTTAGGAGATAACATATTGATTATGTTAGCAGATAAACATATTGATTATGTTTGGAGGTAAACATATTGATAAGCTGTCTATTATAGACAAAAATCTAATTGATACCAAAAAAAAATTTTAAAGGAAAGAATACTTGAGGCGTAGATGAAACCAACGTGAATAAAATCCAAAATAGTCGGATCCAAGAAATCAAGAAATCAAAACTAGACCGACTTGAAATGACGTGATAATTTGAATTTTAAAAAATAGATGTCAACATAGACAATTTCATAAAACTGACATAACCCAACTCAAAACTACTCAATTATTTAATGGACAACTCTAACTAGGAGATTCATGATAAAATATGCAAACATTGTAAATAGAGGGTTGTCCTATGTAATTTTGTAAATACGATTTGATTATTAATATAACTCATCTGTCGATGGAAACCTTATGGGGGAATTTATCCATATTCTCACATGGTATTAGAGGTCTCTTTCCTCTAACCGCCTTCTGCTTCTTTGTTTCTCCGGCGTCTAAACCTTAGTTCGCCCATCTTCCCCTTCACCGATCTTCGCGATGGCGGCAGACCGGAAATCCTCGTTCCACTCTGCCCTTGGAATCTCAAATACCAAATTCAATATTGCTCTAGTCCTTGATCATGACACTCCGTATGCATCTTGGGTTACCTTGTTTTGCATTACCGCGAAAGCTCACAATGTTCTCGATCATATCGATGAAAAGGTTCCCAAACCAACAAACATTGATGATTCGTTATGGCTCCAAGTTGATGTTGTGGTCCTTCAATGGGAGATATTTTTGCAAATTCTTGACTCTGATGATACCGCGCTTCAGGCATGGGATCGAGTCAAAGATATCTTTCAAGATAACAAAAGCACTCGTGCCGTCTACCTCGAGCATGAGTTCTAATTGTAAGTTATTTCGCTTTACTTGCATTAACGCTTACTGTCTCCACCTCAAATCCTTGGCGGATCAACTCAAAGGCGTTGAGTCACCGATTCCCGAAACACGTCTTGTTCTTCAACTTATTCCGGGATTGCCTGCTGAGTATAATGTTGCAACGAGTTTTATTCAACAGACCGATCCGCTTCCGAGCTTCACCAAGGCTCGTCCTCAATTGCTACTTGAGAAGACCCGAATGACAGCTCAACCGGTTTCCGGGAACTCGCAAATTGCGCTCACAGTTGACACCCGTCAGCCGGCCTCTGGCTCGTCATCACACCACCAGTCCGGCTCGCCGGCACAGTTGACACCCGTCAGCCAGTGGCGGCGCTCCAACTAGGGTTGCGTGGCACCCTCAATTTGCGTGGCACCCGGCCCAGCCTTCAACAGGCCCAAACAAGCCTCCTTGCCCTTTTCCCTCAGCAAACTCCACAAAGCCTCCTTGGCCTCGGCCCGTTTCGGTAATTCCAACAAGCCCATTTTGCTTCATCTTCTCAACCCACTACTTTGGATCAATCTTTTTCTACCATGTCGTTAAATCCGGAGGATAATTACTGGTACATGTGTGACCCACCTATTTCATTTCTAGTTGATTACCAATTAATTAACCCTGTTTAAAACAATAAGCGGAAAAGCGGAAAACGTAAATTTTTAAAACTTTATCTTACAACCATATTCACAACATATATACATACTAACATACGTCATAAACTCCGTTTAACCAAAACACAACCGTTTTAAAACCATGCAAAACATCCTAGGCGGTAGCATCCCATAACAGCCCACCTGATATGATCTCAAATCCAGGTGTTGGGTCCAACGTCCTTACCTTGGTTAGGCCGAGTCTGAGTAGCTGAAAAATATGTGGATATAACAACAATGAGCCACACGCTCAGTAAGGGTATACAAATCGCACTCTCCCAATATATATAAGTATCTAATATCCCGTCCCCAAAGGACACTCTATACCCTTCCTCACATTTCCAAGCACACATACATATCCACCTTCACATATCATTCCACAACCAATCATATCACATTTCACATAAACATTCAAGCATGTTATCACACATCACATATAAACATATCATCTCATCACATATAAATAATCATAACATAACATATAACATGCTAGACTCGATCGCATCGATGCATAGGTGATAATTAACTAACTAGCCCCAACTGATCGTACGATATATTTTCTCATGTGCTTTCGTATTTCTTTTCTTTCTTTCTTTTTTTTTTCTTTCGGTTGGCCAACCCGATAGCGTCCTAGGCCCCCTGTAGATCAGGTAGCGACCTCGGCTATCTTGTCCTAAGACCCCCTGTAGATCAGGTTGCGATCTTGGACTATTTTTCTTATCTTGAGGCCCCCTGTAGATCAGGTAGCGACCCCTGGCTGTTTTTCTTATCTTGAGGCCCTCTGTAGATCAAGTAGCGACCTTTGAGGCCCCTTGTAGATCAGGTAGCGACCTCGTCCCCCGGAAACCCGTGCGGGACCCAGTTGGGCTAATTACTCAATTACCATCCTATATTATCACTTTCATATCATAACTCAAATTCATGCTTTCATCATATTCTTTCATCACATTCTTTCCATTATCATCTCATGTACCTCATGCATGCTTTCATAAAGAATATCAATTCATCATCATCGTCGTCTCACTCATATACATATAAGCATGCATACAACCATAACAAACAGATATATACACACAAGCATGCATAAAATCATGGCATATTAAATACATAACATATATTAAGCAAGTGTAATTCATATACACTTACCTCGCAGGTAAGAACAATAAAACCTCGCAAACCAACTATTGAGTCCGTTTCCCACTCGGACTATCCTCCTTTATCGTGCTTGGATACGCTCACAAAGACTAAGCTATAGTTAACCAAAACCTTCAACAACACCTGTTGAGAATATCATATTCCTTGTATTAAATTTCTCGCTTCAAACACTAGTTAAATTCATTCCTTTGAATTTAATTAGCTTATAGTATTTTCTAGAATCCTAATTTAATTAATTAACCTTTAATTAATTAATTAAATTTCGTCAAAACAACGTTTTGCTCGCAGGCAATTTCTGAACCCACCTGTCATCAAATCTCAACAAACAAACAGCCCATAATCACCAGAATAATGTAACGAGTATAATGGAATTTCCAATTATCCATTTTGGCAAGCCTAAGGTCAATTTAGGCAAAATCGCAATACGAAAAACGAATAAATTCATAACTTATTCGTTACTAACCCGATTGACGATCCGAAAGAAGATTCGGAATCACAACGACGCAGGCTACGCTCGGACACCATCAAATTCACCGGAATCTGAGCGACGGAACCTCCCTAGTATCATATATGCTCGACCAGGCCTTCCCTTGCTCGGAAATGTAGAAACTCGGTACCAAAATGAAGAGAATGAAGAGAGGAATCCAAAAACTCAAACGGATTTGAAATCGGATTAGAAACGAAGAGTAGATCTGAGTTTGAAGGTTGAGAGAAATCAGAACTTTTACGAGAAAACATGAAAGGAAATGAATTAATAAACGTTATTTCCGCTATTTATAGCGAATACGATAATTATCCTTTAGCGGAGTCGATAATTATCCTTTCACCGATCCGAAAGCGGTTTAAGCCCCTTTCTCCATAGTTCTCGAAATCGGTGCTAACTTCCCATGCCTACCAAATCTCATAACTCCCCTCCAAGGAGATACCTTCAAAAACACTCTATCGCCTATCTCATATGTCATCTCTCGTCTATGGCGATCAAAGTAGCTCTTTTGACGATCTTGTGCTGCCTTCAAGCACTGCTTTACTACTTGTACTTTCTCTATTGTCTGTTGTACAAGTTTAGGACCCTCTATCTGTCGCATGCCCTCAAAATCCCAACATACAGGTGTGCGACACTTCCTTCCATACAAGGCCTCGTAAGGGGCCATACCAATACTTGAATGAAAACTGTTATTATACACAAATTCGAGCAATGGCAGGTTAGAATCCCAGTTACCTTTAAGCTCCAAAACACAAGATCTCAACATCTCCTCCAAGGTCTGAATCGTTCTCTCTGATTGCCCGTCTGTCTGAGGATGAAATGCCGTACTGAAATGCAATCTTGTACCTAGGGTATTTTGCAGACTTCCCCAGAAATGCGAGGTAAACCTCGGATCTCTATCGGATACAATTGATACAGGGACTCCGTGTAGTCGAACAATCTCTCTCACATACAACTCTACCAGCTCATCTAAGGAGTTATCTTGTCTCATCGGTAGAAAGTGAGCAGATTTCGTCAATCTGTCTACAACCACCCATACCGTGTCATTCTTTTTGAAAGTCCTAGGAAGTCCAACCACAAAATCCATTGTAATCCTCTCCCACTTCCACTCAGGAACTGATAAAGATTGTAACTTTCCTGCTGGTGCTTGGTGTTCAGCCTTCACTTGCTGACACACTAGACATCGAGCCACAAAATTAGCTACCTCTCGTCTCATCCTGGGCCACCAATAGATCTTCCTCGGGTCATTAAGCATCTTCGTACTCCCAGGATGCATGGAATACCTCGAATAATGTGCCTCTTCAAGTAGCTTCTTCTTTAACTCCACAGTGTTTGGCACGCATATCCGTACACCTCTGTATAACACTCCTTGATCAGACAACTGGAAGTGTGTAGTGGTAGCATCTCCCACTTTAGCTTTCAACTTCTTCAGTGTATCATCCTCATCTTGTCTAACTGAAATCTCATCAAGAATCAACGGTCTTACCTGAATGTTCGCTATCGACTCAGATCCTCTTACATCCATCTCTACTCTCATAACTCTGAGAGCTAATAGATGCTCAACTTTGTAGTTGACCTTACCGCCTTGGTCACTGCTCTTTCTGCTGAGAGCGTCAGCTACCACATTTGCCTTTCCTGGATGGTACTCTATAGTGCAATCATAATCCTTGAGTAACTCCATCCATCTTCTCTGCCTCAGATTCAGATCCCTCTGAGTGGGCATATACTTCAGGCTTTTATGGTCGGTAAACACCGGAAATGTATCACCATAAAGATAGTGCCTCCAGGTCTTAAGAGCATGAACTATAGCAGCAAGCTCTAGGTCGTGTATAGGGTAGTTCTGCTCATGAGGTCTCAACTGTCTAGATGTATATGCTATTACCTTCTCTTCCTGCATTAGAACTCCTCCTAAGCCACTCCCAGATGCGTCGGTGTAAACCACAAAGTTACCCTTATCTGAGGGTACATCCAGAATAGGGAACGTAGTCAATCTTTTCTTAAGTTCTTCAAAGCTCTCTTGACAACTATTATCCCATATAAACTGCTGATTCTTCTTTAGCAAGTTAGTCAATGGACGCGCGATAATCGAGAAGTTCTTTACAAACCTCCTGTAATAACCCGCAAGTCCTAAGAAGCTACGAATCTCCGTAATGCTCTTCGGAATTTCCCATTCTGTAATAGCCTTGATCTGGGATGGATCGGGTTGTATACCATCTCGTGATATCACATGCCCTAGAAAGACAATATGATATGTCCAAAACTCGCACTTGCTAACTTTGCGTACAACTGTCTCTCTCTCAGAATCCCTAAGATACGTCTCAGATGTTCTCTATGAGTATTTGCATCTCGGGAATATATCAAGATATCATCAATGAAGACCACGACGAACTGATCTAGATAAGGTTGGAAGATCGAGTTCATCAAAGCCATGAATGCTGCAGGTGCATTCGTCAACCCAAAAGGCATAACTGTAAACTCATAGTGTCCATACCGAGTACGAAAAGCTGTCTTCGGTATTGAATTCTCTGTTATCCTCAACTGCCAGTATCCCGATCGAAGGTCAATCTTTGAAAATACCGTAGCACCCCTTAACTGATCAAGCAAGTCCTCCATCCTCGGTAAGGGATACTTGTTCTTGATTGTGATTTTGTTCAGCTGACGGTAGTCTATGAACAATCATAAACTACCATCTTTCTTCTTCACAAAAAGCACTGGTGCGCCCCAAGGAGAAATACTCGGACGTATAAAACCTTTTTCGAGTAACTCCTTCAGCTGTTTCCTTAACTCCTTCAGCTCTAGCGGAGCCATCCTGTAAGGAGCAATTGATATCGGTATTGCACCTGGTAATGCCTCAATCTCGAAGTCTACCTCTCTACTCGGAGGTAAACTAGGTAAATCATCAAGGAAAACATCAGGAAATTCTCTGACAACATCCACCTCATATACTCCGGGCTAACAATCATAGAATCTGACACACTAGCCAGATAAGCTTGACATCCGTCTCGAAGTAATCTAAAAGTTTTCACTGTAGATATGTGACAAGCATGAATCACATCCCTCTCACGTGTCAAAATCATCTATTTCACCCCATCTACCTTCATGGTGACTTCCTTTGTATAACAATCAATCAAGGCTCTATGAGTAGATAACTAATCCATAGCTAATATCACATCAAACTCTCTCAAGAAATCATCCCATGTCAGCACAAGTGGTACAGTACGGCCATTAGGGACCTTGTCCCACCAATCTCTAGATGCTTCCTCAAGCAATGATATATCATATTGTACCCATCTCTCAGTAGGGCAAATAACTCTATCAAGAATGGCCTCAGTGTTCCTCAATCACTCATCCATTACTAATGGATCAGTAGTCCCCTCGAACGACTTTACCCCTTGGCAGCAAATCTTCTCAAAATTCTTGTCCATCTTTACTAAAATAATACCCGCTTGAGACACTGTTGTGTCTATGGTGGTATAACTTCTCTCAAATATTTCACTAAATCAGATATACCAGCCATATCCAATGGTGGTAGTGATATTGGCTAAACTGACACCTTGAGGTGCTCTTGATCATTTATACCTGAGCATGTACACACTCAGTCGACCCTTTGGCTGTGCTCCGCCATCTAAAAGAAAAAGAAACTTTCAAAAGCTTTTCAGAAAACTTCCCACAACCCAAGCCAAGGAATCATATCCCTGCTCTGATACCAACCAAATGTGACCCACCTATTTCATTTCTAGTTGATTACCAATTAATTAACCCTATTTAAAACAATAAGCGGAAAAGCGGAAAACGTAAATTTTTAAAACTTTATCTTACAACCATATTCACAACATATATACATACTAACATACGTCATAAATTCCGTTTAACCAAAACACAACCGTTTTAAAACCATGCAAAACATCCTAGGCGGTAGCATCCCATAACAGCCCACCTGATATGATCTCAAATCCAGGTGTTGGGTTCAACGTCCTTGCCTTGGTTAGGCCGAGTCTGAGTAGCTGAAAAATATGTGGATATAACAACAATGAGCCACACGCTCAGTAAGGGTATACAAATCGCACTCTCCCAATATATATAAGTATCTAATATCCCGTCCCCAAAGGACACTCTATACCCTTCCTCACATTTCCAAGCACACATACATATCCACATTCACATATCATTCCACAACCAATCATATCACATTTCACATAAACATTCAAGCATGTTATCACACATCACATATAAACATATCATCTCATCACATATAAATAATCATAACATAACATATAACATGCTAGACTCGATCGCATCGATGCATAGGTGATAATTAACTAACTAGCCCCAACTGATCGTACGATATATTTTCTCATGTGCTTTCGTATTTCTTTTCTTTCTTTCTTTTTTTTTCTTTCGGTTGGCCAACCCGATAGCGTCCTAGGCCCCCTGTAGATCAGGTAGCGACCTCGGCTATCTTGTCCTAAGACCCCCTGTAGATCAGGTTGCGATCTTGGACTATTTTTCTTATCTTGAGGCCCCCTGTAGATCAGGTAGCGACCCCTGGCTGTTTTTCTTATCTTGAGGCCCCCTGTAGATCAGGTAGCGACCTCTGAGGCCCCCTGTAGATTAGGTAGCGACCTCGTCCCCCGGAAACCCGTGCGGGACCCAGTTGGGCTAATTAATCAATTACCATCCTATATTATCACTTTCATATCATAACTCAAATTCATGCTTTCATCATATTCTTTCATCACATTCTTTCCATTATCATCTCATGTACCTCATGCATGCTTTCATAAAGAATATCAATTCATCATCATCGTCGTCTCACTCATATACATATAAGCATGCATACAACCATAACAAACAGATATATACACACAAGCATGCATAAAATCATGGCATATTAAATACATAACATATATTAAGCAAGTGTAATTCATATACACTTACCTCGCAGGTAAGAACAATAAAACCTCGCAAACCAACTATTGAGTCCGTTTCCCACTCGGACTATCCTCCTTTATCGTGCTTGGATACGCTCACAAAGACTAAGCTATAGTTAACCAAAACCTTCAACAACACCTGTTGAGAATATCATATTCCTTGTATTAAATTTCTCGCTTCAAACACTAGTTAAATTCATTCCTTTGAATTTAATTAGCTTATAGTATTTTCTAGAATCCTAATTTAATTAATTAACCTTTAATTAATTAATTAAATTTCGCCAGAACAACGTTTTGCTCGCAGGCAATTTCTGAACCCACCTGTCATCAAATATCAACAAACAAACAGCCCATAATCACCAGAATAATGTAACGAGTATAATGGAATTTCCAATTATCCATTTTGGCAAGCCTAAGGTCAATTTAGGCAAAATCGCAATACGAAAAACGAATAAATTCATAACTTATTCGTTACTAACCCGATTGACGATCCGAAAGAAGATTCGGAATCACAACGACGCAGGCTACGCTCGGACACCATCAAATTCACCGGAATCTGAGCGACGGAACCTACCTAGTATCATATATGCTCGACCAGGCCTTCCCTTGCTCGGAAATGTAGAAACTCGGTACCAAAATGAAGAGAATGAAGAGAGGAATCCAAAAACTCAAACGGATTTGAAATCGGATTAGAAACGAAGAGTAGATCTGAGTTTGAAGGTTGAGAGAAATCAGAGCTTTTACGAGAAAACGTGAAAGGAAATGAATTAATAAACGTTATTTCCGCTATTTATAGCGAAGACGATAATTATCCTTTAGCGGAGTCGATAATTATCCTTTCACC
This sequence comes from Fagopyrum homotropicum, assembly GCA_033239125.1. NCBI lineage: Eukaryota > Viridiplantae > Streptophyta > Magnoliopsida > Caryophyllales > Polygonaceae > Fagopyrum > Fagopyrum homotropicum. The sequence continues at coordinate 27,777,449 of BSWB01000004.1, read as the reverse complement.
GATCCGAAAGCGGTTTAAGCCCCTTTCTCCAAAGTTCTCGGAATTGGAATAATAAATCTGGAATATTGTATGAATAATTATTCCGCAATTGTCTCGAAAAACGCGTATTCCTAAGCCGTCTTTCTTAGCCGCTAAGAAACGAAATAGCGACTCTTTTGGCCGTTTTGCCTTTCCATGTTTTTTCATATCTAGGACATGTCCGATGTCCTGATAATTTTTCTCAACTGCATTTTTATTAATTGAAGCTCCCAAATGCTCCAAATAACACCGGGTTGTAATATCATCTAGGAGCAAGTTACCTCGAGAGGTAACTCGTATTAAAACGGATTTAATTCCTTAAAATTTTCGATTAGGTCATCTTCGATTTTTGACTGTTACAACATGGACATGAGAGCCACCTCGCACATGACGAATACTCCAAGTTCTCTCTCGTCTTTTTCACATAATGGTTCATTAAATTCGATAATTATCGGGGATGGTATGCGTGCTCCTTCTATAGGTATTGAAGATACTACTATCCCCACCTCTAAAAAGCCTCTCCACCTATCCAATGTCCTTATTGCCACACAAATTGTCAAAAATTTAGTGTATGTTCAACATTTTACAACTGATAACAGTGCCTCGGTAGAATTCGACCCTTTTGGTTTTTCTCAATGATGGATCTACACACGGGGATCACACGTCTGAGATGTAATAGTTCCGGGGAACTCTATCCGGTCACACGTCTTTCTCCTTGCCCTCATCATGCTCTTTTAGTCGAGCCATCCAGTCTTTGGCATGCCCGTCTTAGTCATCCCGGAGCTTCGGTTTTATAGTTACTTCGATAAACTTCTTTCTTTAAGTGTAATAAGTCACATGTGACTCCTCTCACAGATTGGTCTTTGATCGCTCTACCACTCGTTATGTGGCTCCTTTTGACATTATTCATAGTGATCTATGGACCTCACATGTTCAGAGTCGGGACGGTTTTAAATTCTACTTACTTTTTCTTGATGATTTCTCTCATTTTCTATGGATTTATCCGATCAAGTTTAAGTCTCAAGTATTTGACCTATTCGCTCAATTTCATCAATTTGTCAAAATACAATTTCACCTACCAATCAAAAGCTTCCAATGTGATATGGGAGGAGAGTTTAACAACACAAAATTACAAAAAAAAAAATTGTTGATCATGGCATTGTCTTTCGTTTCTCTTGTCCTCACACATCTCCCCAAGTAAGGCCGAACGAATAATTCGAACATTCAATAACATGATGCATTCACTTTTATTCCATGCCTCCATTCCATTCTTCTATTGGCCTCATGCCATAGAGATTTCTTGCTATCTTTTAAGCATTCTCCCATCCACTTCAATTCAAAACAAATCTTCTACTCAAATGTTATATCTCGCTACACCCTCTCTCGCTCATCTCCGTGTTTTTGGTTGCCTTTGTTATCCCAATCAAAGTTCCACTATTTCCCACAAACTTCAACATCGCACTACTCCGTCGTTTTTCTAGGGTATCCACAACCGGTATGCCTTTATATGAACCCGCCTCACCTGCTCAGCCCGTATCTCTATTGACCCGGCCACAAACCCGAAGTCAATCCGGCATAGTTAAACTCAAACCCATTTTTAACTTATCCGTTTCCACCACTCTTGTATCCCCAATCCCAAAATCACACCATCTAGCTCTCCCAGATCCGTATTGGTCCGTTGCCATGCTCGATTAGTATCTATCCCTTATGCGAAATAAGACTTAGGTACTGGTTCCTCGTCCTAACGATTGAGCGGTACAAGGCTCGTTTGGTTGCCAATGGATATTTTCAACAGGTTGGAGTTGACTACGATGAGACCTTTAGTCCGGTTTTTAAACTGGAAACTATTAGGAGTGTTCTCAGCATTGTAGTTTCTCGTTCTTGGTCCATCCATCAACTTGATGTTCAAAATGCCTTTCTTCATGGGCATTTGAATGAGACGGTATATATGTTTCAGCCTCCTGACTTCCGTGATTCCTCTCGGTCTAATCATGTATGTTTGTTGCAGAAGTCTCTTTATGGCCTTAAACAGGCACCTAGAGTCTTATTTCAGCGTTTTGCAGGCTTCTTGAATCGGATAGATTTCATCGGAAGTAAGAGCGACTCATCTCTCTTTATTTACCATCAGGGCTTCGACATTGCTTATTTTCTTCTTTATGTTGATGACATTATCCTTACTGCATCTTCTGATATGTTGCACACTCATCTGATCATGCTTCGGGGTAAGAAATTTGCTCTTAAAGATCTAGGGGTTTGTCATACTTCTTGGGCATCTCAATTCGTCGGAGTACCTCTAGCTTATTCTTATCGCAAGATAAGTACACTCGAGAAATAGTTGAACGAGTAAAGATGACTAACTGCAAATCATCTGCTACACCTACTGAGACATTTGTCAAGTTAAGTGCTTCCTCTAGTCTGGTTGTCAGTGATCCAACTCTTTACTGAAGTTTGGCTGGGGCACTTCAATACTTGACTTTCACACGTCCTGACATTAGTTATGCAGTACAACAAGGGTGCCTTTTTATGCACAACCCTTGGGAAGCTCATTTTGCTACTCTCAAGTGTATCATCTGCTACATCTCTGGCATGTCATCGTTAGGTATCACCATTTCTCCTTCTGCAAAATCTGGCCTCATTGCATATACAGATGCTGATTGGGCCGGCTATCCTGATACACGTTGGTCAACCTCTAGTTATTGTGTCTTCTTTAATGACACTCTAATCTCGTGGTCTGCCAAACGATAATCTGTGGCTTCCCGGTCTAGCGCATAGGCAGAGTATAGAGGAGTTGCCAACGTTGTCTCTGAGTGTTCATGGCTCCGCAATCTTTTGCTTGAACTTCATTGCCCACTTTCCAAGGCATCCGTTGTCTACACTGATAACATCTCTGTGACTTATCTTGTTAGCAATCCGGTTCAACACCAACAAACCAAACATATTGAGATTGGCATTCACTTTGTCAAAGATAAGGTTGCCCACGGTCACCTTCGAGTTCTTCACGTACCTTCGGCTTTTCAGTATGCAGACATCTTTGCAAACGGGCTGCCTAGACAATTATTTCTACATTTTAGATTCAATCTTCCAGTAATGCCTCCTCTAGTTTCGAATGTGGGGGTATGATAGAATATGCAAATAATGTAAATAGAGGGTTGTCCTATGTAAATTTGTAAATACGTTTTGGTTATTAATATGGCTCATCTGTCAATGGAAACCCTAAGGGGGAATTTATCCATATTCTCACAATTCAAACAATCGATGGTAAAAAAAAAACATGCCCAAGCTCCTCTTATTATTAGTGTGTTTTTATGAAGGAAAGAAATTCTATTTGTTATATTAAGACAATTAATCAAGGTAGGCTGATACAATGGGTCATGAATCGAGCGAGGTCCTATCCGGATAAGAAGGGAAGCATATATTGGGCCCATGGTTTATGGGCTCGGGTCATCAGGGGGTGCAGAATTCGAGGTTTTTGGTTGTAAATAGATAGGTTTAGCGTTGTATTCTTTTCATCTACGAAAGTATATTAAAAACCCTAACTGCAAATTTTGTGCAACAAAACAAAAAAACGTTTCATCTTTTCTCGTTATTCCTTTGATTAACTCGTTGAAATCACAACACAATTCACTGGACAAAATTAGTAAATCGAGAGGTTACAAAGTGATAAAAGGATTAACCGTCATGCCTTGACAAACCAAAAAAAACACCAAATGTGTCATCTATTTGGCAAAACTTACTATCATTTGGCGCTTCTATTTCAGCCCATGCTTCTCCTCGGAAGCGCTAACGGGGTTGCTGCTAGTGTTATTTTTCCTTATTTTCTCATCAGCATTCTCATCATAATTCACTTCATAGGTTTGCCCCAAATTCCAACTTGATGTAAAATTAAGAAAAATTTCAGTAGTGTCGTATGCAATCCAAGAACTTTACTAGATACAAAAAGGAGGTCATTTAGTTATGCGTTTTAATTTGTTTCTTGGAGAACAATTGCGTTTTGTTGAATATGCTCAAAAGCTTCTAATATACTGCTTTGTTAGGTTTATAATATCATATTCATATTAGATATATCCTTTAGCTCTTATCTGGCCAATGTTGTTCAACTTATTTTAAGTTAATATGATTGCAAACGAACTTAAAAAATTATATTTTTCTTTGCACTATTATTTGAATGTTTACATATATCAGGTCTGCAATAGAGTGATATCTTTCATTTAATAATCTGATTTTTTTTACTGTCCTAAATGCAAACTAATCGTAAGATAAAGGTACAGTAGAAAAGGGCGACAATTTCAAACCATCAACTAAGGGCCCGTTTGGTTTTAACTCCGGAATAAAAAAAACGGAATGGAAATGAATTTAGTCCATGCGTATACTCTTGTTCATGAAAGTTTTTGGAATCATTCCTTATTGTTTGAAGTAATTGGAGTGTAATTTGATTATTTTTTATACTTATAAGGAAACAAAATGTAGGAAAGCAAGTGCATTTTGCATTTAATCATAAGGAATGATTCCATAATTTTTCACGAATAAGGATATACATATGAACTAAATTCGTTTTCATTCCGTTTCCGTTTCCATTTTCGGAGTTGGAACCAAACGGACTCTAAGGGCCCGTTTGGTTCCAACTCCGGTAATGGAAACGGAATGGAAACGAATTTAGTCCATATGTATAACATTATTCATGAAATTTTGTGGAATCATTCATTGGGGTTTCATGCAAAATGCACTTGCTTCCCCATATTTTGTTACCCTATAGGGTATCAAAAGTAATCAAATTCTATTCCAATTACTTCAAACCATAAGGAATGAATCCAACAACTTTCATGAATAAGGATATACATATGGACTACAATCGTTTCCATTCCGTTTTCGATTTGGAGTTAAAACCAAACGGGTCCTAAGTTCTTTCACAAAAGTCTAAGGCAAGTACAAGTTTCATTTCATCGTTAAGGAGACATTTGACTATTTGAGACGCAGATCGCGTAAAACTCCTAAGAGAACACAACTTACTTGGTCGAGTGGCTCAGAATCGACAACAGCCATGAAACCGAAATTTGCAAAACATCCATGCATGTATCAATACAATTGGGCAATATGAACCAATCTATAATTAGTTAGTAATTGAGTTGTGTTGTATCTTAACTTACACCTATTCTTGCTACATGCACAGTTTTGGTTGAGATCTTAAATAATATATCTCAGAAGAAATTTTCTAGCAAATCACCAATTACTAATGTTATTGTCATGAAGTTAACAATGAGGTCTTCTTTTAATTATGATATTTCATAATTAAAAGAAATTTCTCTAATTGATGCGGACCCAGATTTCGAGTCAGCTAGCTAAGGAGTTGCTTGATCATTTGAAAAGCGTTTTAACAAACAACCCAGTGGCAGTCAAGAAGGGTCAAATCAACAGTTGAAGCAAAACCTCGTGGAAGTGAGCGTGTTATATACATAATTTTGAATTTATTTTGTGTTAAATATTAACATTTGCGTTGACGTTCAACGTGGACGCCGACTGATGGTGTTGGCGTCCATTTTTTTTAATCCTATATTTTCCTATTTTTTTGCCCACTTTTATTTATTTATTTTTTATTTGGGCGCTGACGCCTAAAACTTTTTTTTTAGTTGAGCATAGACCTGTGCAAATCCGGACTGGCCCGTCCAGCTCGCCCAAGAAAAAAACATGGGTATGGACAACTAGTTTGGCCGTTCTGTCCCGGTCCGGCCCGTATTTTGGTGGGACAGGTACGGGTAAACAGTTTGACCCATGGGCCAACCCGGCCCGCATATAGTTTTATACATATAAGTTTTTTTTATATATGTATATAATTTATATTGTTTTGAGTGTCACATACTCTGATTTTTCATTTAGTTTGTTGGAGTATTCTGACGAGATATACTCGTTTGTAATTCAAGATTGCACAACTAACTTGAGTGTAATGATACTTGTTATTTTTTATATATTTGGATTTATTCATTTTTCTATGTTGATTGTTGTTGAACTTGTTGATAGTGCACTATGCAAGTATAATTGGATTAAAAGTGTGTGTTAATTACATTACATTACTTGTTTTGAACGATAAATTCCGGAGAAAAAACGCACAATCAAGTACATAAGGGTCATCCGGGCCGGCGGCCCGCCCGCTTTTTACATGGGTGGACATGGGCAGCGTTTGTGGCCCGGATAGCCCGGCCCGACTCGCAACGTACGGGTAAAATTTTTAGGTATGACCCGGCCCGAACCTGATTTTGTACAGGTCTGAGCGCCATCGAAATGCATTTAATTTTTCCGTTAGTAAAACAAAGCTCGTGTCCTTAGTTTTTTTGTATTTAAAACATATTTGTGTGACTACGGTTGTGTTTGGCACGAGTGTTTATCAAGTGTTTGGAAGTGTTTACACATTTTTGGAGTGTTTGACAAGCACTAAAAACACTAGTGTTACGTGTTTCTTCAGAAGGAGGGTTTGGGTAGTGTTAGCCCGATACCTGGTATATATTGAACATTCTCTCTCTTCTGTGAAACCTCTCCCGTGTTTGACGAAGAAGAAGACCGTCGGCGACCGAAGGGCGAAGAAGCAGTCGGCGAGCGAAGAAGGGCAAGAAGCAATTATCTGTGTGAGTAGAAGAAAAAGACGGTCGGCGACAAATAATCCGATAACAGTTCTGAACCCTAGATTGAAAGCATATATATATATATATATATATATATATATATATATATATATATATATATATATATATATATATATATACACACATATGCTTTCAATCTATTTTCTATGTGAGATTCAACTGATTTAATTTCTACCTCTGTGTGTGATTTTAATACTTTCATTTTTTAAACTCAACTTATCAGTTTCGGATTTTCTGTGTGAGATTCAGTTGCAGTTTGATATACTAGTTGCAAGCAAGTCTATTTTCATTTGTATTGGTTATGTGAATTCAATTGTGTGAGATTCATTTGAGTATTATTGGTTTTGTGAATTTAAGTGTGTGATTCAACAGTTGTAGTTTGATATACCAGTTGCAGGCAATGAAATTGTCATTTGTATTGGTTTTGTGAATTTAATTGTGTGAGATTCATTTGAGTATTATTGGTTGTGAATTCAACTGTGTGAGATTCAATAGTTGTAGTTTGATATACCAGTTGCAAGCAAGGCCTCTGTGTGTGAGATTTAACTGCTTCAGAAATGCTTTTGTGTATTATGTTCAAAAGATCTTATATGTGTGTGACATTCAACTGTGTGAGATTCAACTGTGTCATTTATATAGAAAGGCATATGTGTGTGAGATTCAACCGTTCATATAAAAATGCTTCCCACAGCTGCAGTTTGTTTAATTGAATCAAGTCATATAATTCACCATTTATTATTCTGATTTATGTTTTTAATGTTGCTCCATGATTTGACATTCTTTTATGAATAGGTTTGTTGTTAAAAACTGAGTGTTAATATGTTGTATAGTGTTGATGGGTGACAATAACGTTTCACAAAGTCGTAGTAGGGGTTCAAATTTCATTTGGACAAATGAGCTTCTTAGGATCCTAGTCTCAATTTTAATTGAATACCAAAAAAAGAACGGGAGCAAACAAGCCTACAATTGGAAGGACATATTGCTTCATTTACTAGTAAGAGCGGGAAGAATGGTGCAAAGGATTTTTGTAGGAACAGATTTGAGTCAATGAAAAAAAAAATACAAGGCTTGAAAATTGCTTAGAAATTTGAAAACCGGTTTAGACTGGGATGAGAAAACTCGAATGATCTCGGCTTCCAATGAATGGTGGGATAAGAAGATCAAGGTAACTAATAATTTGTATGTACAAGTTTCTTTCAATACCATGTATATGAGTGAATGTGTTGTTTAATTCAAGCCATTTTTTGTATGTTATGTAGGAAGATGGAAATTGTAAGAAGTACAAGAATAAGGGAATGGACGTGGAGTACGAAGAGTAATTGACTTCACTATTTGCTGGGAATGTAGCAACTAGTCGTCTAGCCATGTTATCCGGAATAGTTCGTGAGCCAATTCCGGATCGTGTGTCGCTTGCAAATGATGATGACTTAGGTTTAGGTGAGGATGATGGAGAAGGTCGTAAATTTTTCAGTAATTTTGTTAATTGGCATGGTCAATGAAGGCGGAGGCTCCAGCTACTCGGGAATTCCAGCAGACATTAATGATGAGCCGATACAGTTTACAAAAACTCTGCCGCCAAGTAGGGGTAACAAAGATAAGGATCCGTTGAAAAGAAAACGAAGGCATTCAATCGGGTCATCCAAGTTGGAAGCATTTTTAGACCGTTCACAAGAGACTAGGGATAGACTGATGACCCTCTTCCAGGAAGAGGTTACCTCCAAGGCGAAAGAGAACGAGATACTGCTTTAGAAGGTATTAGATGTTGTTGATAGGATGATGCAAAACAATTTACTAGTGGATGGAAGTTCATTGTGGTGTTTGTTACGTCTAGGAATAGAAGTGATGTGCACGCAATAAGTCTTAAATTTATACTCGTTATAATTATCCTAACTCCTAGTGAACCCGCAGTGTACGGGACGTTTGTAGAAAGGTAAGTATTCCGAGGTCGAACACAAAGACTAAGGTGAAATCGAGTCAAGCAATGATCAAAGATAGTGTGAATCTAGACTAAGATAAGATGAGGAATAAAGAAAATGGAAAACACAATGTTTTTGTTGGTTTTTGTGGTGATCAAACAAAGATCACAAGTCAAGCAAGATGATAAACAACTAACAACTCAAGCTAGCAAACGAACAAGCAAACACAAAGCACAAGGATATGATCAAGAGAGAAAAATAGATTTTAGAGGTCAAGATTTCCGGTTATGGCGTTGGATTCAAGGTTCTAAAGATTCTAAGGACTAAGCTGCGGTGTTGGGAAAGAATGTTTCGCTAATGGAAGCAATTACCGGGTAGGTCTCTCACTTCACTAATCCCGCATCAAACTCCTATTACCAGGTAAGTCTCTAGGGGTTAGAGTAAGGAATTTCACACAAACTAGATACTACTTAAGGGTAACCCTCTCCTTACCGGGTAAGTCTCGGAATAGGGAAATCTCAAGCAATAATCCTAGCACACTCAATCCAATAGCGGCTTATGAGGCTCACTACTACCTAGCATTCATCATCTTAGGTATCTAAGATCGGAAATCATCGGGTAGATCTCTTCCCTCACTTAGGTTGGTAGCATTAGGTGATTCTAAGCTAAATTAGGCTTAATAAACACTAGGATTTAAACAACCAAGGACCCCAACATGCAGATTCATCAATTAAAGAGCAACAGAGAAGAAAATCGGGTGGATCATACAGAAAATCGGACAATCTAGGTGAAGAACAGGTCGATTTTTGTCTCTGAAATGGGTTTCGTGCATACAAATCATCCTAAACTAACATATAAGTCCATCCTATCATCACCCAAGCCATAACCATCAATCCATCACTCTAAAATCACAAGAAACTAGCCAATAATATGCATATCAAGATCCGAAATCATCAAACAAGCATACATGGTGTTCATAGATGAGTAATGAAAGATGAGTAAGCAAAATCAATAAATCTCAGCCGAATCCAAGTTGTAGCAAGACTTACAAACTCTAAAATGAAGATGCAAAACGTTCTTAACAATCCTTGCAATTAGTTCTTCAATCCAAGTCTACAAAATCACTCAAAATCACCCTTAGAATGGTCTTCTTGTTCTTCCTTCAATCCTTGGGAGCTTTTCCTTCTTCTCCAATCTTCCTACCAAATTGATGAGCTGTGAATGAGAGTGTGGGAGAGGAGAGATGCTCAGCAACCACCTGAGGGACCACTTATATTCTCCACCAAGAGCAAGGACGGGCAAGAGATCGTGGGACACGTGGCTTTAAGCTGTCAAAGGCCTAAAAATCGACCCAGAGCAATAAATCGGCCGATTTAGCTGCTTGCTGGTCCGATTTTCTTCAGTAGAAAGGTGTTATGCTCGTTTAGCCATGAGTTGATCCATTGCTCGCACCAATAGTGGTCTTTGTGTCCTTTGTTGCTCCAATTATGCTCCTCCTTAGCCTTGGATGTGTACCATCATGAGGCTTGGTCCTCAAATGTATCGGTTAATGTCCAAAAGACCCCCGAAATACCTACAAAGCAACGCAAAAGTCCGTGTAGACGTCTATCTCGACAAAATATGTGAATTGAGTGCAAACGTCACGAATTTGTGCTAAACCATGCATGAATGAGTGATGAATCTATCTAAATGATTACCTAATCCTAAGTCATAAATCTTGTTATCAGTGTTTCATAATTTCCAAGACAAATTCATGGAAAGCTATGCAGACAATCATGAACTTAGGGGATGATCAGAAGAGATACAATTGGTTGAAATGGGAGCATGAGCAGTCTTTAAGGTGATGTACTCATAGTTGTGTGTGGATTTCATATGTTCTCGAATTTTGCTTGGACAAAATTTAATTTTTATTTCAATTACTATCTTGTTCTTCATTATATTTCATATTTTCATTTCAGTAACCGGATGTTGATGTTAAGGATTTTAATGTATTATTTTCTAAATTTCATTTCAATTACTATCTTGTTCTTCATTGTATGATATTTGATGTTCATTTTATACTTACAGGTGTACAATATCAAGTTCGAACATGTTAAGTTCTCCTACTAGATCAAGTGGTAGTGATAGTGATGGTAGTGACATGAACTTCAAGTTTACACAAACACGCGCTCTTAAATTCATATCACTTCACCAACAGTTGCAAAGACAACATGTAGCAGTGGCCGATCACTTCTACAAGCATATGTACAAGGAACCTTGCTACACTGGGTATGACCGAGGGAGACTATGGATGGAAGAGATATTAAGTGGCATCACATACGCACAGTCATTATGTTTAGGATGGACGCCAAGGTTTTCTTACGTCTATGCAACGATTTACAGCAAAACTATGGCCTAACACCATCTACAGAAGTGTCAATAATTGAAAAGTAGGTTTATTCTTATATACTCTTGCACAAGGAGGTTCAGTACGTGTTGCCACTGAGCACTTTCAAAGGTCCACTGAGACTGTTCATCGTGCATTTCATAGCGTTCTAAAATTTATTTCTAGTCGTGGACATGAAGGGTGTGGACTTGCTTGAGATATTATCCGACCCCGGAACCCAAGTTTTCCTAGAGTCCCTCCGCACATTGTTGCCGACCTGAGATACAAAGACTACTTTAAGGTAAACCTATATATTTTTAAATGTTTTGAACGTTTAGCATTTTTTGTCATTTATTAACTAGTACACAATTATATAAAGGAATACTTTTAAGGTAATATTTTTATTTATCAGGATTGTATTGGGTGTCTCGATGGTACAGACATAAGTGTTATCCAGATAGATAGGGTTTCCTAGTGTTGTATTCAAATATACGATATCATTTAAATCAATTTGATACTGAGCCACCTAGCAACAAAAAGGAAGCATTTAACCAGACACACTCTTTTGTGAGAAGTTGTATCGAACGATGTTTTGGAATCTTGAAGAAGAGATAGAATTGTTATCCGCTATGCCATGTTATCCCGACTACACACAAGTTGACATACATCTTGCATGTTTTACATTACATAACTTCATTCGGTTGTACTCAGGGTATGATGACTTATCAGAAGATGACGAGGAATTGACAACCACGAGTTAGAACGAGGTAGATGAAGTTGATGACAACAATGACAGTGGTACAAGAATGAGCCACATTTGTGACCGTATTGCTTCGGCTATTTGGGATGCAACAAGGAATGTGTAATTTTATATGACAATTTTACATACTATGAGAGTTTGGTTAAGACACATTGTTTTCCACTATTATCGTACATTTATGGTATGACATTTGAGTATTAGCTATGTTACATTTTTACTATCATATAACAATGTCTTTCATCACTTATAAATCAAAACATAAGCAAAGGGGCATTCATAAAGTAATAATCAAACTGATACATTGTTGTTACATATTTTGGTACCATAATAGTGCATTACATAAGAAACAAGTACCAATCCGGTAACTAATAGTACATTACATAAGAAGCAAGTACCACTCCGGTAACTAGCCCCGAAATAAATGCTTTTACACAATTTTCCCTTTTAATCATCTTGTTCATTTCTTTCTGTTCAGTAAGGTCAAGTCTAAATGACTCAATAGAAGCATCACTCTCCCTTTCCCTCAAGCGTAGCACTCGACATTCATAATTTAATCTTCTCTTATCTTCACGTAGCCCTTCCACAAAGTCCCTTAAACTTGTTGAGGCCCCAAAATCATCAACGACATAAAAATAACATCTCGATCATCTTCTATGGGATCAGCGTCTTTCATCCATATCCCCTCTCCCCATTTGTAGTACTCAGGATCACCGCTGTCATAGCTGGAGTCGTCGTCCATTGTTACCTATCACACAATAGATTGTAATCATCATTCATTACCTCTGCAGCAATATCATTAATCTGTCAAGCATATATTGTGAACTGCAAGCATATATTGTCATATACTATCATAAATTGTCAACTACAAGCTAGTTTTTAAGCAGCAATATCAACTACAAGCATATATTGGTTGTGTACTGTCATAAACTGTCAACTGCAACCATCAACTACTATATACTATCATAAAACTATCAACTGCAAGCATGTAACTGTCATTTTTATTACTGTCAAATTCACAAGTATATGTAAGCATGTAATTTAAAATGACAGTTCAACTGCAAGCATATATTCTACTCATAAACTGTCAGACATGTGAAATGAACTACAAGCATACTGTCAACAACAAGCATACTATCATAAACTGTCAAATAAGAAAGCTATCAACAACCTTGATCGCATAATATCCAATAGATGAGAAATTCACTACAAGCATATTGTCATAAATTGTCAAATTCACTAAGCTGTCAACTGCAACCATCAACTACAAGCATATTGTCATAAAATTGTCAACTGCAAGCATGCAATTGTCATTTTTATTACCGTCAAATTCACAAGTATATGTAAGCATGTAATTTAAAATGATAGTTCAACTGCAAGCATATATTCTACTCATAAATTGTCAGACATGTGAAATGCACTACAAGCATATTGTCATAAATTGTCAAAACAGGAAAGCTATCAACAACCTTGATCTCATAATATCCAGTAGATAAGAAATGTACTACAAGCATACTGTTATAAAATGTCAAATTCACTAAACTGTCAACTGCAACCATCAACTACAAGCATACTGTCATAAAATTGTCAACTGCAAGCATGTAATTGTTATTTTTATTACTGTCAAATTCACAAGTATATGTAAGCATGTAATTAAAATGACAGGCAACTACAAGCATATATTCTACTCATAAACTATCAAACATGTGAAATGCAGTACAAGCATATTGTCATAAAATGTCAAATTCACTAAACTGTAAAGTGCAACCATCAACTACAAGCATACTGTCATAAAATTGTCAACTGCAAGCATGTAATTGTCATTTTTATTACTGTCAAATTCACAAGTATATGTAAGCATGTAATTAAAATGACAGTTCAACTACAAGCATATATTCTACTCATAAACTGTCAAACATGTGAAATGCACTACAAGCATATTGTCAACTACAAGCATATTGTCATAAACCGTCAGAACAAGAAAGCTATCAACAACCTTGATCACATAATATCCAGTAGATGAGAAATGCACTACAAGCATATTGTCATAAAATGTCAAATTCACTAAACTGTCAACTACAACTATCAACTACAAGCATATTGTCATAAAATTGTCAACTGCAAGAATGTAATTGTCATTTTTATTACTGTCAAATTCACAAGTATACTGTCAACTACAAGCATACTGTCATAATATTCCAACTAATCAAATTCAGCCCTAAATTCTATTACTATCAAAAATCAACTACAAGCATAAATTGTACTCAAAGTCTATGTAATGCAATCAAAGTCCTCTAATCCACTTCCAGAAAAAAAAAGAAACCTTGATCACAAAATACCCAAAACTACCAACTGCAAGCCTGAAAGTCCTCTAATTTTATCAACTGTAAGCATAAAAGTCCCTTCTTTTATCAGCAAACTTTAAAGTAACAAGGCTTTCATTTCTCACAGAATATCTAGAACTCAAAGATCGAAGTAGTTAAAATGCAATGAATTACAATACATAATAGGAAACTTTCATCACAAATAAATACTTCTAATGGACATTTACTGGTTAGTGAATTAGAGTAGCAGAGGAGAACAAATTATTCAACTGAACAAATCAACATGAGAAACAGGAAACCTTGTAAAATGGTGAGGGATCGATCACCAATAGTACATCAAATGGACATGTACAATTAGAACAAATTAACCCTAAATTCGGTCCAGAAACCATCAACAACCTTGTCAAAAGCAATGAATTAGAATACAAAACATGAAAGGTTGTCAAATAATGAGGGAACGATCAGACATGTAAAACTATCAATAGGTACCTAAATTCGGTCCAGAAACATGGAAACTATCAACAGATGAATCCCTAACCTGGTGAAGATGAGTACAAGCCATCAAAGTCAAAAAACTGTGCAAATCCCTAAACTGATGAAGGCCGAAACCCTAAATGAGAGATTATCGACTAACCTGGTGTAGACAAATCTGAAGAGGAGGAGAAATGGCAGATTTTTCGGTGATGGTGGCCCTCGATTACTTTCGTCCTGTCGCTCAACACTCCAGAAGAGGAAGGAGAGAATGAGTTTAGAGAGTCAAATCGGTAACCCCTTGCCCACTGATGCCCTTACACTAGTGTTTGACATTCAAAATGACAAAACACTAAAAACAAGTGTTTTACCAAAACACTAGGTGCAAACACTAGTAAACACTTTACCCCAGTGTTTGTAGTACAATGTCAAACACAGCCTACACATCGCCTTTCATAACGAACCAAAAGCTGTTTGAAAAAATCGAACCAAATGCTTTATTAAATTAGGATTTTGCTGGGCCACAAATTACACAGTAGAAGATGGCCCAAAGCAAAGGCAATCCAACAATGAAAAAACCCAATAAACCCAACACTATTTATTTGCTCAACTCAAATTTATATTAAGGATTGGTATTAATGATGGATCAGAATAATATCAAACTGCAAATGTAGAGGAGCACTCATCTTGGATTTGACCTCTACCGATGTACTACCAATAGAAAACAGCAAACGTACATGGACCACTCACTCATCTTGAATTTCTCCTCTACTAATGCATTATTGGTATCGGAATACGGGTTTGAACCGTCATAATTGAATATATATATATGTGGACTGCAGATGTACAATATATATCAACAAAAAATATCCTATCCTTGAATAGTAATTGAAGCTATGGCGCAGTTTGTGCTGATCCACGGGGCAGGTCACGGCTCATGGTGTTGGTACAAGCTCCGGTGCTTCCTCGAAAGCGCCGGTTACGGAGTCACCTGCCTCGACTTAGCCGCTTCCGGGAGTCACCCGGCGGATGCGGACTCCGTCTTCACCTTCGATGAGTACAATAAGCCTCTTCTTCATTTCATGTCTTCCTTGGCGCGTCATGAAAAGGTGATACTTGTCGGGCACAGTGCTGGAGGGCTCAGCCTCACGCAGGTAATCCACAAGTACCCGGACAACATCCAAGCGGCCGTCTTTGTCGGAGCTGTAATGCTCCCTTTTGGCCTCCAAACCAATCAAGATCTTAAAGACGTACGTCACTCACTCTCTTTGCTTCTCATCAAAAAAAAAAAAAAAAAAACTCACTCTCTTTGCTTTTACTTTCCTACTTATCTTTTCACAAACGTACGGCGCATTCAGAACCCGTAATCGTCGTCACGGTTTCGAAACCCTAAACGTGTCATATGTTAGGAAATTTTTTTTAAAAAAATTTCAATTTTTTCAAAGTTTAGAACAATCGTATACCGTTGGATTGTGAGCATTAAGGGTTGAGATTTAGAATAGATATCATAATTAATAATAACTACGAATAATAATAATTAGGAATCCAACAATAACTACGAATAATCCACTCAACCAACAATAACTACGAATAATACATTAAACGATATAGCACCTTCGTAACAAAACTAATATAATTACGAATTTGTTCTCATTTATACACGTTAGGGGTGTTCTCATAGGATCTATCTATATATATATATATATATATATATATATATATATATATATATATATATATATATATGTGGATGTTGTTCAGGTAAGGCACATTATTCCGGTAGGGCCGTGCGGCTGAATGTAGAGCTGACACGTGTCCCAAATTTTTATTTTTTTTATTTTTTCAGAAACGAAAGAAAATGATAGTTCAAAATTTATTAAAGGATAATTCATAACTTATAAAAGGATAGTTCATGAATTATAATATAATAGTTCATAATGCAAAATTTATAAAGAAGTAAAAGTAATAGTTCAAAACTTATTAAGTGATAGCTTATAGCTTATAAAATGATAGTTAATGAATTATAATTGAATAGTTCATAATGTAAAATTTATAAATGATAGTGCATAACTTACAAAATGATAGTTCATGAATTATAATCGAATAGTTCATAACATGTAAACGATTAATTTATAAATTATCTGATATAATATATTAAAAAGTAATAGTTCATGAATTATATAGGAATAGTTCAAAGTTTATAAGAGAATAGTGCAGAATTTATAACATAGTAGTTCAAAAAAAATTTCATTTGTTTTTTAGGAGGAATTTTTTTTTTAAGACACGTGTCGGCTCCACGTTCAGCCGCACGACCCTACCCGAATTTATGAACGCACCTAAACAGCCATCTATATATATATATATAATGACAGAGAAGATAAATATACATCTGAAGAGAAAAAAGAAAAATAATGCTAATGTATTATCTAATATTTGGTAGGCGCATGAATTTGTTCAGACTTCTTCACCTATCACCTTTTGTCACCACCCGTTTTTGTAAGATACATTCTAATTTGAAAGGAGTACCTAGATTTTAACATATTAACTCATTAAGTGCTTGATCTAGATATATAACCAAATCTATTTCATGCAAATTCAAAATAACAAAATCATATTCCATTAATTTGTAATATGGATCGTTTCAAAAAAAAAACTTCAAAAAAAAATATCTATGGTTTGTTTTGATAAGGATGACAACGTTATCTGTAGTTGATGAACATCAAATTAATTGATCCAAGTAAGTAGAAATCTGAAAGGAGGAAATTTGTAAAATTGGATGGTGAACCGGGTGGAGATTTCATCCATAGATGTTCTTTTAGAAGTGAGTGATGTTCAGGAAGTTATTGATGGGTGACGATCAGAGTCACGCACCCGCCACCTGACATTATACTACTAAGAAATGTATATAATTTTCCTTACAAATTGAACATGTTGTGGACATAATATACTGACAAACACTTGCATTGTTTTGTTAAAAAATAAAGGGTTCACCCGATTTTGAACCATATGGTAATGTAAATATCTATGGTTACGGATTAGGAGTCGACAAGCCTCCAACAAGCACCCTCCTCAAGGACGACTCTTTGCGCCAAATCCTGTACAACACCACTCCTTTAGAGGTACATTTGATTAAGCTCACATAATCAATCAATGAACCATGTCTACTATCTAGCTTGTAATATTTGTAGTGGTTGTAGGATATCTCACTAGCAAGGATGCTCTTAAGACCGTGCCCACTTGAAGCTTTCAAGGACGCAAAGTTTACATTAAAGGTAGGAGATGACGAGTCATGGAGAAGGGTACCGAGAGTGTACATCAAGACGCTCCATGACAATACACTCAAGCCGGAGCAACAAGAGGCGATGTTAAAGAGGTGGCCACCATTGCAAGTCTACGAGATCGACAGTGATCATAGTCCCTTCTTCTCCAACGTATTTGCTCTCTTTTCATTGCTTCTCAAGGTTGCTAAAGCTTTCTAATTCATTCTATTTTACATCGATTTGTGAAAATGTAATATCTAATAGATCTAAAGAATAAAACTCATACAAAAAATAATCTAGAGTGATTGTCTCTAAGAGCAAGATTTGAACACAAGAAAACAAAGATAAGAAAGAGTAGAAAATAAAATATAAACGAACAGAACAACACACAAGTATGAGGATCCAAGGATCCTCTTCGTAGTCTACAAACACTGTGGTTCAAAATTTCCTTTCAAGATAACAACCTCAAATGCTAAAGCACTCGATCTCGCTTTTTGTTGTGAAGGAGAACACTCAGACACAAGCAAAACATCGAGAGGAGATGATACTCTTCGCTCAAGATCACCATAAGAAATAGTTGGAAAAAAGAGAGTAGCGAGGGAAGATGAGAGGTGAGAATGAGAGATTAGGTTTAGGTGAGTTGAATCTCAACATATATATCACCTCACTTAGCTCAAACGATGTCATCTTATTTAATGAACCACAAGACTGGCATCGGACCCGTTTCACAACAACGCTTCTCTTCTTCATAACATAAACCCGGTTCTTCATATATAATAACACTCAGATCCGGTTTTTTCACTTGGTCATGAGTTCGAGTCTTCTCATCCACACTTTTCCGTTTATTCTCCTTACAGTTCACCCTTCTAACTCTTGTAGTTTTGCCTTTAAAACATTTTGAATACAAAACTTTATAGTGGGATTGGTCGAGCATCATTGATCCATCAATCTTCATCTCCTACGTAATCCAGAAAGATGAAGAGAATCCCTACAAAAGACAAACTTATCATTAGTAACAATTTTTGTACCAAAGTTAGTTGGGTTTACTTCTCCTTTTATTTCTATACAATCAGCTCTTTATTGTTATCATTTTGTCTAATATAGTAATATCGAACATCTACGTGCTTTGTTCTCTCATGATAGATTTGAGCTTGATGTAATAGGTATGATTTTCGAATTCTAGTTAATGTTGATTAACTTAATCATTAATAGTAATTGACTCATAACTCGCGAAGATTGCGTAAGTGATGAGTATGAGCCCCACCGTTATGTTCCTGGCGTAATTTTGGACTTCTGGGGAATTTTTCACTTTTTTCCCCGGGTAATTATATTTACCCTCCGGTATTATTTCGAGCATTTGGAAGCTCCAATTAATAAAAATGCAGTTGAGAGAAATGATCAGGACATCGGACATGTCCTAGATATGAAATAACATGGAAAGGCAAAACGGCCAAAAGAGTCGCTATTTCGTTTCTAAACGGATAAGAAAGACGGCTTAGGAATACACGTTTTCCGAGACAGTTGTGGAATAATTATCCCTACAAAATTTCAAATTTATTATTCCAATTACGAGAAGTTTGGAGAAGGGGGTTCAACCCGCCTTTGGATCGGTTAAAGAATAATTATCGATTTGCTTAAAGAATAATTATCGTCTTCGCTATAAATAGCGGAAAATCGTTTATTAATTCATTTATGTTCAAGTTTCCTCGTAAAAGCTCTGATTTCTCTCAACCTTAAAACTCAGTTCTACTCTCCGTTTCTAATCCGATTTCAATTCCGTTTAAGTTTCTGAATTCCTCTCTTCATTCTCTTCATATTAATATCGAGTTTCAGCATTTTCGAGCATTTGAAGATCTGGCCGAGAATATATGTCATCGGGACGGTTCCGTCGCTCAGATTCCGGTGAATTTGATGTTGTCCATGCGTAGCCTGCGCCGTTGTGATTATGAATCTTCTTTCAGATCGTCAATCGGGTTAGTAACGAATAAGTTATGAATTTATTTCGTTTTCCGTATTGTAATTTGGCCTAAATTGACCTTAGGCTTGCCAAAATGGATAATTAATTATACCATTATGGTCGTTATATTATTCTGGTGTTTATGAGTTGTTTGTTTGATAAAATCTGATGACAAGTGGGTTCAGAAATTGCCTGCGGACAAACCGTTATTCTGATAAAATTTAATTAATTAATTAAAGGTTAATTAATTAAATTAGGATTAAAATTGAGATTGAGGGATGTTGATTAGATGCTACCTTGAGATTAGAGGAATTGTAAGTTATGTTGAGATATTGAGGTTTAGTTGGTAATGAGGCTTATAGGTTGATTATGATCCTTATGGATCCCTTGGGTCTAGGTGTAATCCCTTTGATTGATAGGAGATTTGATATCTCTTTATGCCTTGTTATTAGGCAGTGCTATCCTGCGGATTGGAGTTAATCGTGGTTGAAGTTAATTGAGGTTGAGGTAAGTCCACAAGACTACTAATCTGCATTCCTATATTGGGTGTACGCATGAGTGGTGTTTGATATATGCTTGTTAGCATGTGACGTTGATTATTACCGACCTATATTTTATTGGTTAGCCCCCTTGCAGTGACAGTGATAACCTTTCCCTTTCATCTTGTAAGGAGTCTGGGAGGTTCTTTGTGGTCAGGCCAGTACTGGTATACGGGATGTACACTTCACCACTCCCTTAGGGTACATGGAAAGTGTGCCGATACTACTCCAGATGGATATGGTACCCAGAGGCGAGGACGATATATTCCTCGTGTCACATATTTTCATCTATATATATATATACCTTGAGTGTATGACGTTATAAAGATAATTAAACGGGTAAATGTGTGATAGCATGATTATTTGTTTATGATTCCATGATATGTGTTTGTGCTTATGCATTATCTTATATGTAAATGGTTAGCTAACGGTTTATACCGTGTTGTAGATAATCTGCAGGTTAGGAGGATTGCAAAGTGAGCTAGATGGGTGATCCGTTGAGGGCTTCCGTACACTAGGATGATGTGAGGGGTTATGGGATATTTTTTATATGTATGGATTGTTGTTTTGTACTCTACGGCGCTTTTGTAAAACTTTGTTGTATATATTTATACAGTTTGATGTTTTGGTTTTCATCTATTTGTGACTTGTTGTAAGATCCAGTGAACTTGTTGTCAAGTTATGGTGAGGATCCACTGTGAGATCCTAGCCAGTGACGCCTCGAGTCCCGCGGATTCGGGGTATTACAAAGTTGATATCAGAGCCAGTTTGACAGCAATGACACTTGCAATATGCGATAAAGGTCGAATAGATAAAATAAACATAACCAAAAAGGGTTTGACTTTTCAAAAGGATTTTGGTTTTAAAAAGTGTACATCTGTTTTGGGATAGTGTGTACGGGAAGCCATCACCCTTATGAGGATCTCGACGGTATATATATGTATATATATAGGGTGCGGTTCCCATGAGAACAATCTTATCGTGTAATCATGAGAACAATATTAGACCGTCGGATGGTGAGTGTTAAGGGTCGAGATTTAGAGTAGATATCATAATTAATAATAACTACGAATAATAATAATAATTAGGAATAATCCATTCAACCAACAATAACTACGAATAATCCACTCAACCAACAATAACTACGAATAATACATTAAACGATATGACACCTTCGTAACAAAACTAATAATAATTACGAATATGTTCTCATGATTACACGATAAGCTTGTTCTCATATGATATATATATGGCATTATATAGCCTTTTACGTAGCTATGATATTATCGTTGATGGCTCATACTAGAGCAACATGTGCTATAGAAGAGGTAGACCACCTCTATCTCCGATAATCGTAAGTCATGAACGAGTTGGTGGACCTCCAGTCGCGAGAGGTCGGTGTTAACTCTCCATTGTTGAGTCGCCAGAGGCGGAAGACCAAGTTATGAAAGACGTTGAGAATGTAATTTTCAAGGTTGTCAGCGACGTATGGATCACATTAAGAAACGAGATAGTTACCATACTTAGATTGTGGAGTACCTAAGTGGATGATTCAAGTTGCACCTCAATGAAGCAACGATCTTGAGAAGACATCTAGCGTGTAACAAAAGTGGCGAAGAAAGAAAGACGAGTTCCATATCCTTCGGCATCACTAGATCCGTTGAGGTGCTGTAAAAGGTGATTTTGGTGTTAGTTACACCAAAGAGGATGGATAAGGTTTTTAAGGCTCAAGAGATGCCAAGAACACCTACACTAGATGTATGATTGAAGATTTACAGTTACTAGAGAGTATTGGTATGAAAATGTAGAGACATCATTGGAGTCGATCTATCATTCAAGGGATAGACGGTTTGAGCTGAGGTGAACCTGATTGGAGGGGTTGTTCGGTCTAGTAAGCCAAAGAAGTGGCAAAGATTAGAGCATACCAATATTAAGAGTGGAGCTTATGATAATGACGAGGTTCGATAGAGAAACGAACGTGTGAATAGTATCGTGAATACCTAAGAAATTCACTTGTGAGCGTTGGAGCGGAAGAGCCGACATCACCAGCTACTGTATGTACCATTCAAATTAATGGTTTACTTGTCAGAGATTTTTGTGATACGAGTTCTATGCACTTATTGATTTTTGTCTTATGTGTCTAGCATTTAATTGGTGTTAGATACGATAGAAGGGGTACCTTTTATTATAGGGTTACCCGATGATAGTAGTTTCAGAGCTACCCGCGAGATACATGTTTTTCCTATTCATTAGGGACTTGTGATTTGCTTGTGGACTTCTTTGTCATACCGCTAGTGCGTGAGGAAGTCATTCCAGGTATGGTTATTAGCGTAGTCCGAGCAACGAGGTTGATTGCACAAGGTGCAAAGCCTTCTGGTGTTATGCCATGAAGGAGGGCGAGAGTCCAGCGTTAGAAGATATCCCCATGGTTCGTGAGTTTCTGGATATGTTTTCCGAACCATCCAGTTTGCCGCTAAAAGGAGTGTGGACTTCGGCATAGAGTTGGAGTCAGGGACGAGACCGATCACGTAGGCCCCATACCGTATGACGCTTGTCAAGTTGTTAGAGCTGAAGAAGAAACTTGAGGAGTTAGCTGAGAAGGGATTCAACCGCCCTAGCGTATCCCCGTGGGGAGCACCTGTCCTCTTCACGCGGAAGAAAGACGGATTTTTGAGATTGTGCATCGACTACAAAAAGCTGAACAAGGTGACCATCAAGAACAAGTATCCTTTGCCCCACATCGATGATTTGTTAGATCAGCTTTAGGGAGCGATTGTGTTCTCCAGGATCGACTTGCGCTCTGGATATCACCAGTTAAGGGTGAGAGAGTAGGATGTGCATAAGACGGCATTTCGGACTCGGTATGGCCACTATGAGTTCGTAGTGATGCCATTCGGGCTCACGAATGCGCCCACCGTATTTATGAAGTGATGAATGGTATATTCATCGACTTCCTGGATCAGTTTGTGGTGGCCTTCATAGACGATATCCTGGTGTACTCTCGTAGCAAAGAGGAACATGCAGGACATTTGGGGACAATGTTGCGAGTTTTATGGGATAGAGAACTGTACACCAAGTTCTCTAAGTGCGAGTTCTGGATTCCGGAGGTAGAATTTCTGGGTCATGTTGTCTCCGCCGAAGGGATTAAGGTTAGTATGGAAAAGATTGAGTCTGTAGCAGCATGGACGACACCGACGAACGTCAAGAAAGTGCTCAGTTTCCTTGGTCTAGCCGGTTACTACCGACGGTTTGTGGAGGGATTCTCTGTTATTGTCCGTCCATTCATCAGCCTGTTCAGGAAGACTACCCGATTTGTATGGTCCAAGCTGTGTACTCATAGTTTTGAGGAGTTAAAGAGATGTCTGACTTCCGCTCCCATACTAGCGCAGCCGGAGGGCATAGAGGACTTTGTAGTCTATAGGGACGCATCCAAGCTAGGCTTAGGGTGTGTTTTGATGCAGCGTGGTAGAGTGATTGCATATGGTCCAAACAGTTGAAGACGTATGAGGAGAACTACCCGACTCATGATCAAGAGTTGGCAGCGGTAGTTCATGCTTTGAAGATTTGGAGACAATACTTGTATGGCGCTACATGTCAGATCTTCACAGACCATAAGAGTCTGAAGTATATTTCACGTAGCAGGAATTGAATAACCGCTAACATAGGTGGCTTGAGTTGATCAAGGATTTTGACCTTGAGATTTTGTAGCATCCAAGGAAGGCAAACGTTGCTGCCGACGCCTTGAGAAGGAAGACGCCTTGAGAGAAGGCGATTGCGAGACTGACAGTTCAGCCTCAGTTGCAGAGAGATCTAGCGTGGCTAGAGATGGACATCCAGTTTCCTGATGAGAATGCCCAGTTGAGTACCTTAGAGGTTCTACTTGATCTGTTGGGAGAGATCCAACAGAAGTAGGGGACCTGCTCGACGCTGACGAGGATACGAGATAGGATGTCTCGTGGTGAGGCACCGTAGTTCTCCATAGAAGTAGATGGAGTGATGATACGCCGCGATCGTGTTTGTGTACTCGCTGATGCGGATCTGAGATAGAGGATCTTACAGGAGGCTCACTCCACACCTTACTCAGTGCACCTAGGTGCGAGTAAGATGTATCAAGATGTGAAACGTTCATACTGATGGGGAGGGCTGAAGCCCGATGTAGCCAGGTTTGTGGCTCAGTGTGCGACCTGTCAACAAGTCAAGATAGAGCATTGCAGACCAGGAGGAGAGCTCCACCCACTACCAGTACCGCAGTGGAAGTGGGAGGTAATCTCCATAGACTTTGTGATAGGATTGAGGCCGAGAAGAAGCTTCGATGCCATCTAGGTTGTGGTTACAGACTGACGAAGACTGCATATTTCATCCCTATACGGGAGACATGGCCAGTATGTCGGTTGACTGAGGAGTTCACTAGACAGATAATAAGACTCCATGGTGTACCGAGGACGATCGTCTCATATCAAGATGGACGATTCACCTCGAGGTTTTGACAGCAGATTCAGATTGCCTTGGGGACAAGTCTGCACTTCACGATTGCATTTCATCCTTAGAAGGATGGAGATGAGAACCTATGAGATGCCTGCGTTCGAAGGAAATTCCTATGTTGAGGATGCAGTGATCGAGACGAGAAACTGATGAGGCCACATGGGAGACAGAGGATAGTATCCAGAGGAAATATCCAGAGTTCTATGCCGAGATAGATGCACCTGTAGGATCGATGAGTAGATATTAGTGCTATTGTTGTGAGTGTTATGATTATGTGCTTATGTGCTTTGATGTGTTTTCGTGCTAGTTGTGATGTATGCATACGATCTTATTAGATCTTGTTTGCTAACGCGATTTGTGTTTATAGCTGGAGAAGGTTCTTCCTCCATGCTATTGAGTAGTGATTAGGGTTTAGTTGGAGATGGACATTCCTCCATGCTATTTTTTATGGACATAGTTTGAGTGGAGATGGTTTTCCTCCATGCCCCGCGTTATGTGTACGGTTTGGTTGGAGATGGTTTTCCTCCATGCCTTGTAATGTGGTTATAAGTTGGCTAGAGATGGTTTTCCTCTATGCCTTTGGATAGCGTTATGATCTTGTTACTAGAGTTGGTGATTCCTCCATGTTGTGTTTTGAGGTTATAGAGTGTTATAGGTTGATACCTTTGAATGGAGATGTGATATCTCCGATAGAGAGAGTGTTTATACCTCGGTGTATAGGTCCAAGAGGATTTGTCAATTGTTCAAGTTTTGGGACGAAACTTTTTCTTAAGGGGTGTGTGATGTAATAGTTAGGGTTTCTGAATTCTAATTAATGTTGATTAAATTAATCATTGATAGTAATTGACCCATAACTCGCAAAGATTGCGTAAGTGATGAGTATGAGTCCCACCGTTGTGTTCCTGCCTTCCTGGCGTAATTTTGGCCTTATGGAGAATTTTTCACTTTTTCCCCAGATAATTATTTTCACCCTCCGGTGTTATTTTGAGCATTTGGGAGCTCCAATCAATAAAAATGCAATAAATGATCAGGACATCGGGCATGTCCAAGATATGAAATAACATGGAAAGGCAAAATGGCCAAAAGAGTCGCTATTTTGTTTCTTAACGGCTAAGAAAGACAACTTAAAAATACACGTTTCCTGAGGCAATGTGTAATAGTTATCCTAACAGATTCCAGATTTATTATTCCAATTACGAGAAGTTTGGAGAAGGGGGTTGAACCCGCCTTTGGATCGGTTAAAGAATATTTATGGTCGTTATATTATTCTGGTGTTTATGGGTTGTTTGCTTGATGAAACCTGATGACAGGTGGGTTTAGAAATTGCCTGCGGGCTGGAAAAATTTAGTTAATTATTAAAGGTTAATTAATCAAATTAGGATTAGAATTGAGATTGAAAAATGTTGATTAGATGCTACCTTGAGATTTGAGGAATTGTGAGTTATGTTGAGATATTGAGGTTTAGTTGGTTGTGAGGCTTATAGGTTGATTATGATCCTTATGGATCCCTTGGGTCTAGGTGTAACCCCTTTGATTGATATGAGATTTGATATCTCTTTATGCCTTGTTATTAGGTAGTGCTATCCTCCGGATCGGAGTTAATCGTGGTTGAAGTTAATTGAGGTTGAGGTATGTCCACAAGACTTACTTAGTTGCATTCCTATATTGGGTGTATGGATGAGAGGTGTTTGATATATGCTTGTTAGCATGTGACGTTGATTATTATCGACCTATGTGTTATTGGTTAGCCCCCTTGCAGTGGCAGTGATAACCTTTCCCTTTCATCCTGTAAGGAACCTGAGAGGTTCTTTGTGGTCAGGCCAGTACTGGTATACGGGATGGACACTTCACCACTCCCTTAGGGTACACGGGAAGTATATATATATAGTGTATGACGTTATAAAGATAATTAAACGGGTAAATGTGTGATAGCATGATTATGTGTTTATGATTCCATGACATGTGTTTGTTCTTATACATTATCTTATAAATGAATGGTTAGCTAACGGTTTATACCGTGTTGTAGATGATATGCAGGTTAGGAGGATTGCAGAGTGAGCTAGATGGGTGATCCGATGAGGGCTTCTGTACACTAGGATGATGTGAGGGGTTATGGGATATTTTGTATATGTATGGATTTTTGTTTTGTACTCAGCGGCGCTTTTGTAAACCTTTGTTGTATATATTTATAACGTTTGATGTGTTGGTTTTAACCTATATGTGCCTTGTTGTAAGATCTAGTGAACTTGTTGTCAGGCTAGGGTCAGGATCTACTGTGAGATCCTAGCCAAGTGACGCCTCGAGTCCCGCGGATTCGAGGTGTTACAATTTACATAAGAAAAGAGCACTCTAACTGCTAGTGTATAGTGTAGCATTATAGGGCTTGGGCAAAATTTCTTCTAGAATGTCCTTCATCCATACAACTTACTTTGATGCTTTTGTTGCAGCTATGTAGTCAACCTTTGTTGATGATAGGGCAACAATAGACTATTGTTGAGAATTTCAATATATACAATTTCCACACCAAGTATATACATAAGAAGTAGTGGACTTTTTGTTGTCCTTATTGCTTGCATGATCTGATTCAACATATCCCACAAGATCATTAATATCACCATGTGAACCATATTCTATAGAAAGGGAAGAAGTACCAACTAAGTATCTTAACAAGAATTTCATAACACACCGTTATTTTGGAGAAGGATTAGACATGTATCTGCTTAATACACTAACTACAAAAGCAAGATTAGGTCTAGTACAAATCTTAGCTTATATGATAGAACCTACATCTACATCATATGGAATTAACCTCATACTCTTAACCTCAGTTGGAGTTATGTTAGCTATATTGGTGAGATCAAGACAAACACCAAATGGTATAGATGTTGGCTTAATAGAATTCATGTTGAACTTGTCCAACACTTTCAGAATATGGTCGTGTTGTGTCAACCTTATCTTCCTCTTACTTTTGTTTCTCATAATCTATAAACCAAGTATTTATTGTGCATGACCAAGATCCTTCACATCAAATGCAATAG
Source organism: Fagopyrum homotropicum (assembly GCA_033239125.1). NCBI lineage: Eukaryota > Viridiplantae > Streptophyta > Magnoliopsida > Caryophyllales > Polygonaceae > Fagopyrum > Fagopyrum homotropicum. The sequence goes on along the minus strand of BSWB01000004.1, from coordinate 27,749,690 downwards.
AGCTTTTTAGTGAAGTTTTCACTTCAGTCACCTTCACTTTGGACTTAGAAACAATGAGAATGTCATCAACATATAATTAAACATATAGAGGACTATGAATTTTAACAAACTTGAAGCATAAGCATGAGTCATAAGAACATTGAGTGAATCCAAGATCTTTCATACATGAATCAAATCTTTTATTCCACTATCTAGGAGATTGCTTTAAACCATATATAGACTAATTAAGCAAGCAAGTATGATCAGAAAATTTCACATCAATGTATCCCTTAGGTGTCCCATGTATACAATTTCATCCATATTACCATGTAAGAATGTAGTTTTAGCATTCATCTGTTCAATTTCATAATCAAGCACAACATCAATGGATATAAGCAGTCTTAAAGTCTTATATTTCACAACAAGGACAAATATCTCATTATAATATTCCCCTTTCTGAGTAAAAGCCTTGGCGACTAGTCTAGCTTTAAATCTTGGTGGATCATGAGAGTTTTAACTTTCTTTCACTTTTTACACCCATTTATAGCCAATCACTCTAACATTTTTAGGTTTAGGTACAAGAGTCCAAGTCTTATTAACATGCATAGATTCAATCTCTTCATTCATAGCAAAATTTCACTCATTACAATGTATAAATATAATAGCATTCTCATATAACTCATGAGTAGGAATTGAAATCACCTTTCCAATTAAGAAAATATATTCAATAATATGATCAAGTCTATTCTCAACATGTTCAACTAAATTCACATACTTTGGGTAAGGTTTCTTCTTACTAGGTTCTCTATCTCTAGTTAAATGATAGTCCAAGGAAGGTAGAGTAGGCATAGAAAGCACATATTCATGCACATCCGACATTTTAACATTATCATCATCAGAATCATGTGAAGACAAATCATGTTTAGACGTGCTAATATGGTTATAGTTTAGAGAAGGGTGGAAATAAAATTGCTTACTTCCCTGCCTAATTGGTGAGATGAGATGAAGTTATTTTAGAAGAATAAAGTGAGTCACTTGAGTGACTTGAGATATTTGTGACATAATGTGAGTGAGCACTAGTATTTTTTGCAACACCATTGTCAATATCTTACTCAGTAAGATCATTATCCTTACTAGGATCACAAATGATACATTTATACCTATATCCCTGTTATCACACTTAGTAGAGAGATTAGATGACAATTTTAAGGAAATTTATTTTCAACAAATGTGACCTCTCTACTTAGAGTCATTTTATATCCACCATGTTGAAGAATTAATAGTGTATATCCTTTAACACCTTCAGGATAACCCAACATCACACATTTTTGTGCCTTGAAATTAAGTTCGCACTCTTGTTGCTTGACATAGGCAATGCACATGAAGGGTCTAAGGTGGGTTGGGTTGGGAGGTTTACTAGACCAAAGCTCATAAGTATTTTTGAGATTTAAGGCACTAGCAATAGACCTATTGATCAAATAGGCAACTATGGTAATGGATTCATCCCACAAGGAATGTTTCAAACCTAGTGAGATAAGCATACATCTGACTTTCTTTAAGAGGGTCCTATTCATTCTCTCGGCTATGTCATTTTGTTGAGGGGTACCAAGGACAATTAAGTGTCTCTTTATGTCTTGTTCATAACTAAAGGTGTTGAATTTTGTATTATAGAAATCTAACCCATTATCAATCCTAAGACATTTCAATATATGGTTTGTCTGACCTTTTACCGTGGTTTTCCAGTGCTTAAACTTTTCTAGGGCGTCGACCTTATTTCTAAGGGGATAGACCCAAACATTATTGAAAAAAATGACCTATGAGAGATAGCAAATGCTTTATACCCCCAATGGTGTCTACTTGAGCTGGTACCCATAAGTCAGAGTGGACATGCTCTAAGGGTTTACTGGCTTGGTACTCAGATCTAGTAAAGATAGCTCTATTAGCTTTACCTATGATGCAAGTCTCACAAGTTTAAAGGTCATTAGGTTTCCCATGTATACTCCTATTCTTAAAGAGGTAATGTAAGCCCCTATTCCCTACGTGTCCCAGGCTAGAATGTCAAGTCAAAGTTTGCTCAAGTGATAGAGTAACAACATGATCAAGATGATTCAGTTCAGGTTTTCCAACAACATAATAAAGGCCATTCTTTTCAATTCATGTAACAATAACTATTTCATCTCTAGAGATGGATCTAATGTCCAAACGAGTATGGATATCAATATTTAAAAAATAAAACATGCTTTCAAATAACAAATTACGTCTAAGATCAGGAATCCATCTAACATTTTGAATAATTCTGATTTTATGATCATGCATACGAAAAGGAACAAAACCAATGTCTTTTATACTTACTGATGTATGATCTCCAAGTCTAAATTTACCCTCATCATGCATATGCAAATAATAAAAGTGACATTCATGAGGAGTAGCATGCATTGTACATCTAGAATCAAGAATCCAGACATTCATATCGGAATCAAATGAGGCTTGTAACATATTATAACATATAAGCAACTCATGATCATGGTAAGACATATATTCACACAGAGCATAAGTACCATTATTAGTTGATTTCTCACCTTCATCATAACTTTTCTTTCTATAGTTAGGTGATTTATGTCCTTTCTTACCACAGTAATAACAAGTGACAATTTTCTATTTATCCTTGTTTGAGTTGTCCGTTTTTTAGAGTTGTTATTGCCAAAGTTGTTATTACCCTTGTTCTTGTCTAGGTTCTAATTGGCCTTGTTCTTATCTTTATTTTTCCCTTTAACATACATGAGCTCATCTTAGGTTCTTCAGAATTAGATTCAGTCTTACAAACTTTCATCTCTTCATTTTCTATAGAATGACATTTAACAATTTCTTCTTTGTCATTTATTCATGGCCAAATTGAATAAAAATTTTTGAATGTATTAAATTGGACAGGCAAAAAGTTCAATATTATAACAGCTTGGTGAGTGTCATCAAATTTATCTTTACATTGTTCCATATCAACATTTATGCAAAGAAATGCATCAAGATTATCATTCAAGGTTAGAGAAGTGCCCTTTTAAAAATGAAACAAACAGGATAGAAGAGATATACGACTAGACATGCTTTTAACTAAGAAAAGAGATTCAAGAGTGTCCTAGAGGATTCCGGAGGTAACCTGAGTTAGAACTTGACATCCTACCTCATCAGTGAGGCGACGCATAATTCCAGAGTGAGCTATTTGATCTTGTTGTTCTTTTTCCTCCTCCTTAGTCCCTTCATGATAGGTTTGAGTCAATATTTTCAAAATTTTCCCTTATGAGTATATCCTTCATCTTGACTTGTCACATGGCAAAGTTAGTGTTGTCATCAAAGGGTTCATTTTTAGCAATGTCTCCCATGTTTGGATCTAGGAAGAAGAAGTTAGTACAACATGTATTATAGAGAAAAATACCGAGTACTTACATAGAGAGAAATTATCGAGTAAGAATGACTTCTCTCAATATAATCCTTTCTCTCAATCACTATCAATCTCCCAACAACTATCCTAGAGACACTTTATACCAGATCTAGACTCAAAGACACTCAATAGTCTCCAAATGAGAGGCAAGAATCAACTCATGCAACAGTTTGGAAACTCGAGGTCTATATAAGTTTCAATCAACAAATTGGTGATCTTCAAGTAAATGAAGAGGGGGAAGTGAGGACAAGAGGAATATAGACTGTCTCTTGTAGGTTTATACTGAGAAGAGTCAAAAAATCTAGTTTGGGGTCTTTAAGTTAGATCCAGGCAATTGGCTTGAGATAGTCTAGTTATGACGAGATCTGTAAGCTATGGTGTTAGATCATGTAAGTATGAACAAGAATATAGAAGAAAAGTAACGACCAAAACTTAGATCTAGGTTTTTTATGATTAAAGAGTCACAAAAATTCCTTTTCTAAGGTGAACAAAATTTTTCTCTTTAATACTCCTTTTCAAAAGGGATCTAAACATAAGTATAAGGTAGCGGAGGCCAGAACTGAAAAGAAAAACTACGTAGAATAAATGGATTAAAAAGAAAAGTTTAAGAAACTTTCAAATATGAGATTTCTAACCTTGAATCTTAGAATATCACAAATGTTTTGAACCTCTGGTTAATAGACTCACGGTTAAAGCCGGTCAATGTTCAAAAAGGTCAGATCTACTCAAGTATTATAAAGATCTCTCAAAAAACACGCTCTGATATCAATTTGAAAATATAATATCTAACAAATCTAAAGAATAAAGTCCTAAGTCCCCGATACCGTATTATCAATCCAATCCACTATAGTTTTTTAAAGCAAAATCCAAAAACAAGACCTCCTTCTAACCCAACAAAAATCTTAATAAAGTCCTACGTTCTCGGACTATCTAGCTAATTTTTTGTTTGATTTAACTCTAGGTTTAAGTGTATTGATTGATCCGTCTGAGGGTATAGTGGACCCTTTATATGTTGATGTAAAGGACCGGACTATTTCCAAGTGCTGATCATTTAGATTTATTTTTAATATATGCAAGGTGCGACTAGATGCGCGAAAGGTATAAAACCTCCTAACCCAACAAAATTTTTAATTGATAATTTATAAGCGGAATGAGATGAAATAATTACTCTGGTAATTTTTATGTCTTTTACCAATGCCGGTTCATCACCACTTCTACTTTATTTTGAAACCGAATATAATAGACTTGATCTTTATTATTAAACCTAGACTCCTAGACCACGTAAAATGAATATATAGTAATATTATACTATAACATAAGTTACATAACAAACCTAAGTTAGTTAACGTACTTAATTGTTCTAACATTACCTAATATTTGCATTGTTTGAATGAATTGAAAAACAAATATAGGGGGTTCAAATTTCAGTTCGGATCGGAATTTAATATTGATTTGGACCGAAAATCTATGGATTAGATCTGGCCGAATATTCAGCTCCGGTCCAAATTCGAACCAAACAGAAAATGTTTATAAAAAATTTTAAAGGGTTTAATTTTAGGTCCAAAAGGCCCAAAAACAATTATAAAAATTCAATCTAATCGGTTCAGGACCGGACCTAATGGTTCAGCTAAGATAACAGATTTTTAGTCCAAGTCCGATCCTAGACCGATGAAGATTCCTACTGAAATATGAAGCAAACATGAAACGTAGACAGATTATTCCAGAAAGCATGTTGATATGAAAAATGAATGGACATTGATGGACAATTCAATGAGCATTTTTGTACAAAAGAATCCGATTCTTGATAAGAAAGAAAGGGATCGAGTTCATGCAATTTCTATGAAACATATAAAATGGAAAATAATTAGATTTTCTCTCTTTACTTTATATTGCTTCTAATGAAAATATAATGCTGATAATGTCATCTTTGAATATTCCATCCTTTTTCTCTTTTGCTTTATCTGCAATTTGGAATTTTTTATTTTTTTTATACAAAAGGTAAGCAATATAAGAAGATTGTTTCCTAAAAAACGATCGACCTAAAGTATTCTAAGGATGAGGTCTTCAATATCATCTGGAATGGAACCGATGTCAATGGGTGAACCGTGTCCGTGCATCGCGTTCCTATCTGCAACTATGTTAATTTTCCTGTAGATGTGGTGAGTGGAAGAGTTCGTGAATCCCGAAATCATGTTGAAAGTATCAGATATGATCATATACATTTCCCATGAAGGTATCCATGTCCGATTGATCGCGTTAATGAGCATCAAATTATCTCCTTCAACCTCGATGGATGTAGCGACCTAACTCTTTGAAATTTGTTGATTTTAGAAAAGTAATATTGAAATTTCTTTTATTCTTCACAGGTTATTCAAATATATATTATATTAAAGTTCAAGACCGGAACTACTGATTAAAAATATATAATAACTCTTTAATTAGTTTAGTAAATATTTTGATTGAGGGCACCACAAGAGAATAATAATAATGATGATGAGAAGGGCATCAATTCAATTGTCAACGGGATGCATCATAGAATGTCAAAGGCTTTCAAACGATTTATTTTTCCTTTTCTTTGCTATACGTTCTTACTTCCATAGTTGATTCAAAGACACCTCTATTTGAATTATAAGATGAACCTCATCTTTGTGTATGCTCCTCCATAGGACCACAAGAAGCTACAAAAAACCAATTTTGGGATAACCTCTTTGAATTCATACAAGATTCTCCCATCCCTTCAATTATCCTTGGAGACCTAAATGAAATTCAACATCATTCCGAAAAACAAGGAGGAGCTCCTATCAACACCAATAGATTTAATTGACTGATTAACTTCAAAAACTTTTGTAACCTTGAGGATATCCAAACTTCAGGTAATTCTTTATTTGGAGAAAAAACGTGATGGCCCGAATAACATCTTTGAGAAACTTGACCGTGTGTTGGTCCATAATCAAATACTCCAGTGGTACCTAAACTTAAAAACAAAAAATCATGCTCTCAAAATATCATATCATTGTCAAATTTGAAAATTTCAACAACGGATAATTACGCTCCACAACCGTTCAAATTTGAAATGATGTGGACTAAACGAAAATCTTTTGAGAATATTGTAAAACAAACATGGCGTTCCAACTTTATCGGAAATAAAATGTATAAACTTGTTAGCATGAAATATTGTGATATTTTAGGCACGTTTTCTAAGTGTATTTGATTCATATTGATAGTCTTTGATTTAGCATTGTTGCAATTGTGAGCTAGTTTGCCTATATTGTCGATATGGATGTCTACACTAGCTTTATGTTGATTATAGGTGATTGAGAGCCATTTCCGAACGGAATCGAGCAAAGAAGAGTTGATTGAGTATGTCCATGGATTGAGGGCATTCTTAGGAGCAAAATGGAGTTCAACTTGAGGAGTGCACGAGGCTAGGGAAGAATCACGTTCTTGCCCTAAACCACGCTCTAAAATACGGCCGTACTACAAACCACGTTTAGTTCCACGGCCGTGGAACCCTGCAAAGAGAGGCGTGATGCATTCCAGTAACTATTACGGTCGTGGAATCCATGGTTCAAACCGTGTTGATTTCCACGCTCTAAATTACGGTCGTGGAACCTTCCACGACCATGATCTTGGCGATCTTTTTCGCCACATTTTGAGGCCACGATCTTTTGAAAATTGGGCCGGGCCGATATTTTATCTTGCCCTATAAAAAGACGGACGAAGAGAAATTCCGACACCTCGCTTTAGACCTTGGCTTACATCTTCGCTTAGCGGCATTTTATCCTCGCTTAACCCTCGCTTAGAAGCATTTACATCTCGTTGGAGATCGAAGTTTGTGTTTGGGATTTGCCCTAATCTCGCACTTTTGGTGGAGATTGCTGTTGAGATTTCCGGATTGGCGGAAGATCGAAGTTTTTGGAAGATTGTTGCAAGAAGATTTCTCTTCTTGTTTAAGTTTGAATTAGAAGACGGATTGACATCCCGTTCTTCCTTCTTTCCTAAGATTGTGTTTGTTTGCCTTATTCTGAATCTATTGACAATATTCATTCTTGATTGTGACATTAAGATTGGTTTGAAGTTTATTAGAAGTTTTCGGAAGTTTCCATCTTTCAATCTTTTAATCTTTGAATTTGATATCAACATGATTGTTATTGGCTAAAAACCCTTAACAATTCTAAGGTGAAGGGTTGATAGTTGTGGCTTAGATGATGATAGATCGATCGTAAACAGATTAGACCCTGAGAGTTAGAGAGAATCATCGACGAACCCTAATCACGGTTTGTTCTTGAGTTTCACGGCCGTGGAGTCTCAAGATCCACCCGTAATTTTCCTTAAGTTTACGAACCTGCTTTTACTTTAATCCAAAGTTAAAGATTTGCTTTAACTTAGTTTAGGCTTGCCTTTTCTAGGTGGTAGTGAAGCCTCAACAACCTCTACCTCGATTGTGAGTGTCACAACCGTAATCGGTTAAGTTAGTCTTGATCGTTGGATTGCAAGTTTGGGTATTTGAGATTAATTCTTGTCTTTAGATCCTTTCTATACTGAAGCTTCAACAACCTGTATAGAGAGTTTCTTGTAGGTGAGTCATATAAGGTTTTTGGAACTTCACCGTACGATTACCTTACATTAGCATACCTTTGCATATCTCAACTCTTTCTTTATATCATTAAGAATATCTTGAATCGATTGTCACAACTGGATACTTGGATCTTTAGGATTGTTGTTTTCCTAATATTTGCAAAAACTCTCATATTTACTCGCTTGACAACTTTACAACTAAATTTGTTCCCCCCAAATCCCTGTGTTCGATACTCTAGAATACTTGCTAATCTACGCCGATCCGTACATTGCGGGTTCGCTTGCTTTTATTCTAGTTTTATAAATTTAAAGCTTGATTGCACGCACGCTAAGTGGCGAACAAGTTTTTGGCGCCGTTGCCGGGGATTTGGTTTCGGCCGAATTCGGTAGCCGGTGGTCAAGCTTGGGAGCTTGCTCTCGTTATTTGATATCTCTTTGAGTGCATGCGCAGGTCTAGGAACACCGAAGACCTCTTACCTCTTGATCAAGAGCTTGAGAGGACTTTAAGGCAAAAGCGCAAGGAAAAGAAGATGGCTGAAGGACACGAACGTGATCTTCAAGCGGAGTTGGCGGAGAAGGAAGCTCAACTCCAATGGAATGAGAACCTCCGCCAGGATGAAATGGATCGTCATCAATCTCAAGTTAAAAATCTACAGGACATGATCTTCCAAATGAGGATAGAACTAAGCGACCTTAAGAATAAGGGAAGCAAGAAATCCTCAAGAAGAGCATCAAGATCTAGAAGAAAAGGTCACTCATCCGCTGATGATAGTGATTCTTCCATGCCACCGTTAGAGGAGATTGATCCCACGATCAATGTGAATCCTTTCCATCCACGGGGAGCTTCTAATCGTCGTGTTCCACCTAGGAATGCGAGGATCGAACGTGTAGATGAAGAGTCAAGAACTCTTGGCCAGCGGATGGATCCAACACAACAACCGCGCCGTTTGGGCGTGAACTTTGATGCTGATGATGTGCAAGGGTTTAGCTTCAACCCTCAAGTCATTACTCTTGTTCGCCAAAACCAATTTGGCGGGACAAGCGCTGAATCTCCACACCAACACTTGCAAAACTTTGAGTGTATGATGGAGACAATGAGACCGAAGAGCGCTACTACCAACAACTATAAGCTCAAGTCTTTCTTCTTCTCCTTGAAGGGGAAAGCATTGTCTTGGTATCAAGCTCTTCCTAGGGGGAAACTAGACACGTGGGAAGACCTTTCCGCGGAGTTCCTCACCAAATTCTTTCCGCCATCCAAAACGGCGGAACTTAGTGGTAAGATCAATGCATTTTCCATGAGGTCTAACGAAAGTTTGTTTCAATCATGGGAAAGGTTTCAGGACTTGTTATTGGATTGCCCTCATCATGGCATATCCAAGCTTGCATTGCTAGAGATCTACTACAAGGGGTTAGATGCGGGAACGCAATTCAACCTCCAATCCCTCTCATGTGGAACATTCATGGACATGAGGGAAGATGACGCTTGGGACTTCATTGAGAAGCAAGCAAGGGTCATAGAGAAGTATTCCCACCGGAAAGTGGAGGGAAATCGTGTGGAGCAAGGAGCAAAGCTCACACATGAAGCTCAAAATCAAATTTTCTCCCTCAACGATGAGATCAAGGAGTTGAAGGAGGCGATCAAGACCAACTTCCCAAAGCAACAAGAGAAGGATGTTGGCTATTTGGGCAACAACAATGGCGGTGATAACACCAACCGCAACAACAACAACCGGAATAACAATTGGAATGGAAACAACAACAACCGGAACAACAATTGGAACAACAATAGGGGTTCAAACAACAACAATTGGCGCTCCAATCAACAAAATTCCGGTAACTCTTATCCTTCCAATTCTAATTCACTAACTCCACCTTCCTCTTCCTCTACTCCCTTGAAAAGCCAGGGGCAATCATCTAACGGAGGAAACACTTCGGGGAAGGAGAAACCCGATCCCATGTTGGAAACGATTTTGGGAAAACTACAAGGGTTGGAGAACCGCATCATTAAGGTTGATGATCAAATTTCTAAGGTTGACAAAGCTCAAAAGGTTTTGGAAAACCAAATGTTCAGCCATGTAGAGGAAGTTCCTAGGAATCAAGGGAAACTTTCAGGAAAGATGGAGGACAACCCTAAGGGAAGGGTTATGGCAATCACAACTAGGAGCGGAGTGACTACCACCGATCCGCAGCCTAAGTTCGTTGAAGTCTCCGTAGAAAAGGACAAGGAGAAAGAGAAGGGGAAGGAGAAGGAAGATGTCTACGTTCCTCCTCCAGCTTATAAACCTCCCCTACCATTCCCTCAATCTAGAGCGAGAGCGCGCCTAGATAAACAGTTTGGTAAGTTCATAGAACTCATGAGCAAGCTGCATATTAATATACCATTTATTGATGCTATTGTATGTATGCCGGCTTATGGAAAGTTCTTGAAGGAGCTCCTCTCTAACAAGAGGAAGCTAGAAGACTTCGGAGAGGTTAAGATGAGTTCGGATTCGTCGGATCTCATCAAGACCATGAAGGAGAAAATGCCCCCAAAGCTAAAGGATCCGGGGTCATTTTGCATTCCTATAGGAGTGGGAGATGTCACATACGATGCGTTATGTGACTTAGGAGCAAGTGTGAGCATCATACCACTTGCATTGTGTAGGAAGATCGGTTTAGGCGACCCTAAACCGGTGAAGATGACGTTGTACATGGCGGATCGATCCATCACTCGTCCCGTCAGTATTGTAGAAGACGTCCCGGTCAAGCTAGGTAAATTCTTTGTTCCCATTGATTTTGTCGTGCTTGACATTCCTGCAGATAGTCCGGTCCCGATCATACTCGGAAGACCGTTTCTTGCAACTTCCGGCTGCATAGTCGATTGCAAGAATGGTAGACTCGCTTTTGATATAGGAGAAGAGAAAGTAGAGTTCGTTCTTTCCACTCTAGTGAAGGAGCCAATCTTTGATGAGGATATTTTCGATATCCAAGATGAGGAGGGTTTGTCTAGGGAGGAGGTAAGTGTGATTCTCTTTAACGATCCTTTACAAAAGGTTATCACTATGAGTCTAACCAATGTAGGGGAAGAAGAAGAGTGCAATGAGGCAATTGAAGCCTTAGAAGCACAAGAAGAGATGGGTGAAGTGGAGTTTGAAAAACTTCACGATAAGGCAGAAAACGTGAGAATCCACGGTCATACTCTGTATTCCACAGCCGTGGATTTCACAACCAAAACCGTGTCTCACTCCAGGGAGTTATACGGTCGTGGAGAAGACATGACAACCGTATTTCCTTTCCACGCCCTAAACCACGGCCGTGGAGGCCATAAGGAACCCGCAATTTTGGGCGTGGAAAGGAGTGATCGAGACACTTCTTCAACTCATGATTGTCCTTAGGAAACATAGGAAAGCTTTAGGCTATACTATTGATGACTTAGTAGGAATTAAACCCTCCCTATGCATGCATAAGATACTAATGGAGGAAGATTTTAGAACTTCAAGACAACCTCAAAGGCGGTTGAATCCGACCATGAAGGAGGTTGTCAAGAAGGAAATTCTTAAGCTTCTTGATGCAGTATCATCTACCCTATCTCCGATAGTAAGTGGGTGAGTCCGGTTCAAGTAGTTCCGAAGAAGGGAGGAATGACGGTCATCACCAACAAGAACAACGAACTCATTCCTACCCGAACAGTGACGGGATGGCGGATGTGCATAGACTACCGCAAGCTCAACAATGCAACGCGGAAAGATCATTTCCCATTGTCATTCATTGATCAAATGCTTGAAAGGTTAGCACAACATTCACATTTTTGCTACCTTGACGGCTATAGTGGTTTCTTTCAGATTCCGATACACCCGGATGATCAAGAGAAGACCACATTCACGTGTCCATGGGGTACGTTTGCTTATAGGAGAATGCCGTTCGGGCTTTGCAACGCCCCAGCCACCTTCCAACGGTGCATGATGGCCATCTTCTCCGAATACGTAGAGGAAATCATGGAAGTCTTCATGGACGACTTCTCCGTATACGGTTCCTCTTTTAACGATTGTCTTTCTAACCTTTCTCTTGTTTTGCAAAGGTGTGAAGACACTAACCTAGTTCTTAATTGGGAGAAGTGTCAATTTATGGTTAAGGAAGGAATTGTATTAGGCCACTTAGTCTCTAATAGAGGGATAGAAGTAGACAAGGCTAAGATAGAGACCATAGAGAAGCTTCCTCCCCCAATTTCGGTGAAAGGGATAAGAAGTTTCCTAGGACATGCTGGATTTTATAGACGTTTCATTAAGGAATTTTCTAAGATATCAAAACCTCTCACTAATCTATTGATGAAGGATGCGGTTTTTGAGTTTTCGCAGGAATGTTTGGATGCGTTTAACACCATTCGGCAAGCTCTAATTTCAGCACCTATTATCCAACCCCCGGATTGGACTCTTCCCTTTGAGATTATGTGCGATGCTAGTGACGTAGCTATTGGAGCTGTTCTTGGACAACGAAAGGAAGGGCGAACCCATGCCATATACTATGCTAGCAAGACGCTAGATGAAGCGCAACTCAACTACGCCGCTACCGAAAAAGAGTTTTTAGCCATCGTCTATGCTATTGACAAGTTTCGCTCTTATCTTGTAGGTGCAAAGGTGATTGTCTACACGGATCATGCTGCGATCCGGTACCTCCTTGTGAAGAAAGATGCGAAGCCAAGGCTAATTGGATGGATTCTTCTCCTACAAGAATTCGATCTTGAGATCCGCGACAAGAAAGGTTCAGAAAATTCTGTTGCGGATCATTTGAGTCGCCTAACACATCTAGAGGACGACCATTTACCCATCGACGACTCCTTCCCGGACGAACACCTACACCTTATTGAGGAGTGCATCGATGTGATCTCCAAAGGTAACGAACCATGGTTTGCTGATTTTGTTAACTATTTGGTTTGTCAGGAGATACCGCCTGGATTATCCTACGCACAAAGGAAGAAGTTCTTTAAGGATGTCCGGGAATACTTTTGGAACGAGCCTCTCCTCTTTAAGATAGGTCCGGATGGCATCATTCGGTGATGCGTGCCGGAAGATGAGATGCAAAGTGTCATCCGTCATTGTCATTCACTACCTTGTGGAGGACACGCTAGTTTGAACAAGACTAGCGCAAAGGTATTGCAATCTGGATTCTTTTAGCCTACTTTGTTTAGAGATGTGCAATCCTTTGTTTCTTGCTGCGATGCTTGTCAAAGAACAGGCAATATCTCTAGAAGGAATGAGATGCCCCTCAACAACATCCAAGAGGTGGAGATTTTCGACGTTTGAGGAGTTGATTTTATGGGACCATTCCCATCCTCTTGTGGAAACCAATACATACTATTGGTGGTAGATTACGTTTCTAGATGGGTGGAAGCAATTGCCTCTCCCACCAATGATGCCATGGTGGTGGTTAAGTTCTTCAACAAGACCATCTTCCCGCGATTTGGGACGCCAAGGACGATCATTAGTGATGGAGGTTCTCACTTCATTGCCCGGCGCTTTGAAGCTCTTCTAGCTAAGTATGGAGTTACTCACAAGATCGCTACCCCTTATCATCCACAAACAAGTGGACAAGTTGAGATCTCAAATAGGGAGATCAAAGGAATTCTAGAGAAGACGGTTTCAAGGACTAGGAAGGATTGGTCCTTGAAGCTTGACGATGCATTGTGGGCATACCGGACTGCATACAAGACTCCCATAGGAACCACACCATACAACCTTGTGTATGGGAAGTCTTGTCACTTGCCGGTAGAGTTGGAGCACAAAGCGTTTTGGGCTATCAAGTGGTTGAACTTCAGCATGAAGAAAGCGGGAGAGAAGCGTCTCCTAAACATCAATGAACTAGATGAACTCCGCTTGAATGCTTATGAAAACGCTAAGATCTATAAGGAGAGGGCGAAACGTTGGCATGATAAGCATATCATTCCAAAGGACTTCAAAGAAGGAGATCAAGTTCTCCTCTTCAATTCAAGGCTTCGTCTCTTTCCAGGTAAGCTTAAATCTCGTTGGACCGGACCTTTTCTAATTAAGCGTATTTTTCCCCATGGTGCAGTTGAAGTATGGGGTGAAGCGAGCGGAAGTTTCAAGGTGAACGGCCAACGACTCAAGAAGTATACACCGGAACTCCAAGCTGAAGAGTTCGTGCCTACCGCACTCGAATAAGTGCGAGATTGGTCTAGCTATGGACCTTAAACAAAGCGCTTCTTGGGAGGCAACCCCAGGTATTGCATTTTCGTTTTTGTTTTTGATTCATAGCTTAGCTTAGAATAGACGTTTTTACTTTGTTTTTGCCTTCGATTCCTTCCGGTATGTTCGTGTTTTTAGATGTAGGAACGATGGAAAAGGGAAAGGGAAGGATAATGTTGAAGAAAAGTGACGAAATTTGGACTTTGGAGCTTTACAGAGAGTTCCACGGCCTAAACCACGGTCGTGACAGCTACAGTGACCGTAATTTCCAAAAGCCTTTGAAAAATCACAAAAACCACGGTTCCGTACATTTCCACGACCGTGGAACACCCCGACAGACCGTGATTTTCAAAAATTTTGCCTGTGACTATATAAACCACGTTCTTCACAAAAACCACCACAAAACCCCTCTTCCACGACCTAAAAGCCGAATCCACGCCTCCTCTCTCAATTTCTCGTTTCCTAATCGTTTTCAACGATTCTTCTTCCTAAACCGAAGCAAATTCAACCACAAACAAGATCCAAGCGACGAATCGAGCGGAAATTCACCAACGAACGCGCAATTCGGATTTTTCAATCCGAAAAATAGGTTTTTCCACTCTTCTTGATCTTTGTCGATTTGGTTCGTTTTTGTTAGAGATTTTTAGGAAGAACTGATAGAGATTGGAAGAAATTAGATTAGGACTGCCTGTTGTGGAGATTGAGTGCTGATTTGCTGATATTTGCGATTTTCTGAGACGAATCACGGTCTCTGGAGGAATTACGGCCGTGGTTTCTATAGAACAGCCCGTAATTTTGAACAGAATGGACTTCGTGAGGAGAGTTTCGGGGAGGATCAAAGAGAAGAAGGATAACCAGAACAAGAAGAGGAAGGGTAATCCCTCCTCTTCCTCATCCTCTAGAGCACCACCACCCTCTTCCCCTTCACCTCCATCATCACCTTCCTCACCCTCACCACCTAGCCCTAGAGTCCCAACCATAAATGAGGATCACCTTGATGCACTCGACAAGATCAAGGAGAGGGCTGTGATTGGTCCTAGGTACTTGTTGTTGGAGGATCTAGCTCCTCTCAACATAGTTGATGACGTCACTTGGCTCTTGGATAGAGCCGGACTTATTGTCTTCTCGGCTATCCGAGAAGACGCTTATGAGGAGATTACACGGGAGGGTGTGACATCTTTTGAGCACAGCCATGTAGACAGGACCGTCTCTTTCCGTCTCATGGAAAGAGACTATCATTTTAGCATCCGTGAGTTTGGGACCATTTTCGGGTTTCAGGAGACCTTTAACGGTCGCTTTCCTAGTGGCGTTTACGCCAAGGATTTTTGGGAGGAGGTGGCGATGATTTACGCTAGCGAGGACCGCTGGCAGCCCGCTGACACCAAGGCTAGGTTGATGTACCACCTAGCCTTGAAGATTGCTCATCGTGTTCTTTAGGAGTGTCTCTTTCCTAGGACGGAGACGCCCCAAAAGATCAAGACGGATGAGCTCTTTTTACTCTACTCCATGTTGTATGGACGCCGTGCTGATTGTGCTACTCTCTTGGCTGCTACTATGAGCAAGCTCAAGAACAAGAAGAAGGGCAACATCGGATATGGTGGGATAGTTACCCACATTGCTAGGAGCTTAGGTGTTGGTTTTTCTGCTTGCACCCGTATACCGGCCGTACCTTTAGGGCTACATGCTTTCATACGGTGAGCAATCTTCAAATCCGTTTATTGTCTTTTCATGAGTGGAGTAAAGTAAATTTCGGTAACATATTCAAACAACTTAAAGAGGTGGAATCACAACTACAGGAAATTCAAAGGGCAAGACAATAACTTAAACCAAAGAGAAGAAACCATCCAAAGAAATCTCCTAACAAAACAAAACCGTTTATTGTCTTTTCATGAGTGATATTGGAGACAAAGAACTAAATACAAACATCTAAAGAACATGGACTCGAATTCCAAATATTTCCATCGCATTGCTACCGGAAGAAGAACTCGAAAACACTTAAAGGAACTAATAAGTACAAATGATACGACTATATCATCTGAATCAGATATCACGCTAGAAGTTAAAACGGAATTCGTGAGAAAATACTCTAAAACCCAACTAGATTAATGTCTATTGGAGGATAAACTCCAAATTATTCAAAACAAAGTTAGCGATGAAGATAACTTAAATCTAACAAAATCCCCCTAATGAAGATATAAAAAAAATGCTATGTTCGATATTGGATGTGATAAATCCCCAGGACCTGATGGTATGCCGGCCGGATTTTATCAAAAGTACTGGCACATTGTAGGAATTGACGTTTTAAAAGTCATGAAAGGTTTTTTCAGAAGCGGAAAAATGCTCAAGCAAATACATCATACTTTTATAACCCTAATACCTAAAGTGGATAACCCTATAATGATTAACCATTTCAAACCTATTAGTCTTTGCTCAACAATATACAAAGTTATTGCGAACATAATCACGAACAGAATGAAACCATCATGCCTAAACTCATTCACCCTCTGCAAGGCGCCTTTGTAGCTAATAGATCAATCCACGACAATATTCTCATTTCACGCGAAATTTTCCACTCTTTTCGGTCAAAAAAAAAAGTAAGGAAGGATGGGCCGCAATCAAACTAGATATGGAAAAACCATATGACCAAGTCAATTGGGACTACATCATTAACATCCTCAAAAGATTTGGATTCAATAACAAATTTGTGGGATGGATTAAAGGATGTATAACTACAGTCTCTTTTTCCGTTATTATTAACAATGGACCATCTGAGCAATTCTTTCCGGAAAAGGACTTAGACAAGGAGATCCTCTTTCTCCTTATTTATTCATTCTGGGGACAGAAATTCTAACACAAATGCTATAAGATGATTGCAACAACTACGACAACCATATTGGATTCTCCGTGTGCAGACAAGCAACACCAATCCCATTTCTTTCTTTCGCTGATGACATGATCATTTTTGTTAAGGCAAATATAGCCTCTTGTCAAAGAACTAAACAAATTTTGGAAATGTATTACTCTATTTCGGGACAGAAGATTAACTTCCAAAAATTTTTTTTTCAAACAACAAAAAATACTAATGAAAGTAATATTGTCCAATCAAAAAATGTTCTAGCCATGAATCATACCACTACCCTCGACAAATATCTTGGATGTTCAATCATCAACGATAGAGTGACAAAAGAGACTTTTGGCGGCATAAACCTCAAAACAAAACAACAACTTTTGAAATGGAAAGCCAATACCTTATCACAAGAAGGGAGGGACACCCTCATAAAACATAATCTAGCGGCTAAACCAACCTTTGTCATGCAAAGTTTTATGCTCCCGAGTCATAATCTAGAGGAGTTAGATACAACATATAAAAAATTCTTCTGGAACAAAGAGGACCAACATAGACCCATCATCATTTTAGGCGTCATATGCAAATCAAAAAAGAATGGCGGTTAAGGAAAACTTTAATCACAAACAAAGCATTACAAAAGAAACTCTTGTGGAAAATTCTGGCTGAACCAAATAATATTTGGGTTAAAATTGTAAACGGAAAATATTTGAAAAATCATAATATTCTTCATTACCAAAAGAAAGGATCAACGTCTTGGCAATGGAATAACCTTATGAAGCTAAAAACTGAGTTCAAGAATGGTATTATCTAGCAGGTCGGAAATGGTAAAACCATCAACTTCTGGCATGACAATTGGGTAACAACAACACCGCTTAAAAAAATGGCCCAGAACACCAATCAACTTGCACAAATATAAAGGTTAGTCACTTTATAAAAGACTTGATACCCAACCTAAAATTAAAAACTTCCTTTGGAAAATCTCACAAAACGGAATCCCAACAAAGGTTAAACTTGATGAAAGAAGAATTGTCGTAACAAGGCATTGTGAACTATGTAACCATCATCTAGAGGACTTGTTCCACTTGCTCATTGAATGTACTTTTAGCAAACAAATCGTTGCCAATTTCGACTAGTCAATACTAACCGAACTAAACAACATCAGTCTTGCTAATAAAAAAGCTCACGACCTCCTATGTAACACCCCAGGTTCTGGGAACTTGAAGCGCTACGGGCTAGGAACGCACAATGGGTCCTGACCCTCAGAGTAGCAACAACACAACGGATCTTACAATAAGGCACACACGAATGAAAACCAAAACTCAATGTAAACCAAAGGTTTGAACAAAAGAAAACGTAAAAGACTCACAACTGAGTTCAAAACAAAAAGGGGGAAAATAACAACATAAACATAAATCCGATCCTGTTCTATAATGTATGGAAACCTCAACTGACCACACCATCTGGATCACTCCGCAGCATCCTGAACCTGCGGAACATCTACAACAATGGTATAACCGTTAGCTAACATTCTAGATATCGGAGAGAACGTAAAGGCACAAACACACATAAGGTAAAGTAAACACATAGCATGCTCGCACTCAACCGGTTATTATCTTTCATTAAGTTATCCATTACTAATTCAACTTCTTTTGTCACACGAGAATCTCCCGAAACTTGCCTCTGCTTCCGTCTACCAATAGGAATAGATCAGTATTGTTCGTTACCTAGGAGTCTGGGTTGCAAGAGCACATTCTAGTCTCTTGTAGAACTAGACAAGTGGTCACCGCCCGGTTATCATACACTTGGGCCAATTAAGGTTATAAAGGGTGAATCTTATTCCGGTTATTTGTTATAACAACAATAAACAACACAAACAAGCCAAAACACTCCCACCATAATCCTGAATGAAGCTAAGTAAGTCCAAGGGACTTACCTCACTCGAAGGTAACTCAAAGCTCAACAAACAACTCACAAACGGATTAGTTTCCCTCAGGAAAGGAGCAAGGAACGCCTTCTCATACAAGCATCACGAAACAAGAACGAAACGGTTGCTTAGAAGTCTATAACTTCTAGTCTCAATGATCTCTAAGAGATCTCCACAAGCTAAGAGCTCAACCTTAGTCTTACAGCATACTCAAGGTACAAGGAACATCTAGAAGGAACAAGGAAAGGAACGAGGAAAGGAAGGAAGCAACTCACAAGAACGGGAGCTACTATAGAGGAAACCGCAGGGGCGGCTGGACAGACGCAGGGGCGGCACAGCAGAGGCGCGGGGCGGTTTTTTGTAACAGAAACGCCGACTTCTCCTTCGACAGCAAGGAACTTCACCAAAGGTCAAAGCTTGCCTTTCTCAACACACAACCACGTCACAACTCAACCAAGGGAGCCTGTGAACATCAAGGAATCATCAACGGAACACTCCACAAGAATCAAGGATCAAACTTGATTCTTGGAGAAGAAGAAAAGGAAAGAACGAAGAAGAAAACAAAACAGAAGGAAAAGGCATGCAGCGACTACATGAACGTGATGAGAAACTCAAAGGAGGATACTTACACATTCAGCAAGATCACAGGAAGCAAGGGAAAAAGGCTGCAGCTCTGAAGGGTTGAAGAAGACGTAAGCAAAAAACAGGAAAAGGAGGAAAGGCGGGAATATATAGGAAAGGCTAGGAAGATAAAAAGGAAGGGCATCTAGGGTTAAGAAGGACATAAGGAAACCGGCCCATAAGATAGAAGATCGGATATTCTATCTATGGAAGGAAGATAAAACGAACGAAAACAAATCGGGCGCGATATACAACAAATCCGTAGGGGCGGATTGCCTCAGCCGCAAGGGCCGCCTATTGTCACCACGGGGGCGGTGACAGACCTCAAGGCCGCTGGGGCGGCCTTCTTCACCACGGGGACGGTGAAGGTCAAAACTGGGATCTTACATCCTACAAGAAATAAAGAATAAAATTGGACTTAACAAATTTGCATGTCTCGCAACTATCTGGTGGAGCATTTGGTTCTTTAGGAACAAAATTATTTTTGGGAATGAGCCTACTGGTCCTTGCAATAAGGTTATCAGCTTCATTAAAAACCAAATCCAAATGTGGAAAACTAACATCATCGATGAAGACGATTACGATATAAAACAACCAAAAAAGGACATTAATTCTTCCAAAAGGAAAATAAACAATATTAAGTGGGCTAAATCAAAATCTGGTTTGCATAAACTTAACTTTGATGGATCTAAACTAAATTCAGGAATAACATACATTGACTTTGTGATTCGGAATCACAAGGGTGAGGTTGTTAGCCTTGATGCGACAAAAAATAACTTTAACTCGGTAATTAAAGTTGAAGCTTATGCTCTCAAATCGGGTCTACAAGAGGCTATCATATTAAAGATCAAAAAGATCGAAATCGAGGGTGATAATCTTTGTGTTATCAAGGCACTCCAAGGATTGTGGAGTTTCCCGTGGAAGGTCGAGATGATTATTTCCGACTCCAGACTAGACCTCCGCTTCTTTGACGAAGTCTAGATTAGACATTTTTTCAGAGAAACCAACTGTGTTGCTGACTGACTGACCCATCTGGAAATATCAAACCCGAACTCCTATCTCTCTAATGATCTTGAACTTCGTGTTCTCATCCGCAAAGATACTTTAGGGTGGACTACCTCTAGGAGATAGACCAACCTAACCGCTTTCCGTTTATCAAAAAAAAAAAGACACCCTCACTATAAAATTTGTATATACTACTAATCGGGCGGCGTGTGCGTATGAAAACTATCTAAGAAGGTGTTAATAGGTTGCACGCACGGTGTAACCGAGAAACGTATATTCGTTTTTGTCTGATCAATGATTTTGGGTTATTTCGGAGTTCAGTTCTTCATATTTATATTATTAAATCCATGTCCATAAAAAATTCAACTCAAACCCTTTTTCAATGCAATTAACAACCTATTAACAGATGGTCATATCAATTGGAATGTAAAATATCGTTCAAGAATACATCAATTCATTAAAATTTGAACAATGAGTTTGACCCTCTCAACGCTCATTCTTTCAATGATATTATCATTTATGTCTTATCTTCACGTTTCTTGAACAATATTCACTAACAAAAGTATTAAGGAAATGTAATCAATATACGCACGATATGGACAATTTTTTTTCCTTCCATAGTGGTCCTCAATATCAAAAGGCAATCAAAATCGTCGGGATTTGCCTCTGATCGATTCGATGCATGACCCTTTTTCTTGTGATTGGTTCGATTTTTGCAGACCAAAGCCACGTGTTTGATGTACGCATAATGTAAGCACAAACAAACTGAACCCTAGCACACACACCTAGATCACATATATACTAAAGACAAAAGTGGTTACATCAATCTGCACATAAACAAAAGGACCAACACATTGGGACAAAAAAACAAAGATAGAAAATTATAAAATTCTCCTTTGATGATCTAAAATTCCTCGTTGGAGAGAATTGTTTGCTTCAAGAATGATGCACACAAAGTCTTAAATTTATATCTTGCAAAAATACCCTAAATCTACTAAGCGAACCCATAGTGTGTGGATCGCTTTGTAGTGAGGCAAATACTCTAAGGTCAAACATAAAGACTAAGGTGAAATCAAGATATGCAATGATCAAAAATAGTATGAACCTAGGCTAAGCAAATAGAAAGATGGTAAGAAAATGAAAATCATTGTGGATTTTGATTGATCAAAGATCAGTTTTGAAAAGAACAAAGTAAAATCAAGAACACAAGAAAGGATAATACGAGATAAGAGAAATGTGGATTATATGACTCAAGATCTTTGGTTATGGATATGGATTTAAGACTTCTAAACACTAGGAAAAGGTTGGTGATTGCTAAAAGGAAAAGGTGTTTCTTCTATGAGAATGATTACGAGGGAGGTCTCACATTACACTATCCCACTCCAAACTACCTTTCACCGGGTATGTCTCAATGCACTAAGGATGAGACTTATCCTCAAACCGATCACTCTACCTAAGGGATTGAACCAACCTTCACCGGGTAAGTCAAGGGTCAAGTTCAACTTGAGTAAGCAATCTAGCACACACAATCCAATAGAGGGGTTTGAAATCTCTACTACCTAGAACTCATCATCTTCTATACCTAAGCAAAGGAATTACCGGGTAAGTCACATTCCTCACCTAGTTTGCTAACCTTAGACGGGTCTAAAGCTAGATTCCACTTAACAAAAACTAGGATTTGAACAATCTAACAACCTAGCATACAAACTCATCAATTTCAGAGCAACAAAAGAAACTTTGGGTTGTCCATACTAATCTCAGCCGAGATTCATGAAGAACATGCCGAGATTCTTAAGAGCGAGGGGAATGTTCAATTAAATCATCGTAAACAAACATACAAGCTTAAACTATCATCATCCAAGTCACAACCATCAATATATCGCCCTAGAATCGCAAGTATTTAGCCTAAGACATGCATTTATAGGTCAAACAAAGTCAGACAAAAACTCATACAATCCATAGAAAGAAAAGCAAGAGAAAGAAAGTGAATACTCAACTAAAGTTTGCTTCAAACTCCAAGAGAATGTATTCAAACACACATCAATCCTTCCTTCAATCGAAGTTCAAGCTTACAAAACCCTAAGTTTTTCCTCTCCAAAACCTCTCTTTTCAAAAGTCTATCCTTCTTTTTTCCTTCTAGAATGGCCTTCTTGAAATAAGCAGGTTGTTGGGTGAAATGGGTACTCCTTGGAGGACCAGATGCCTGCTCATTCGTACCTCCAACTCTTGGAAAAGTTGCATTGCCGGCCTTAACTTGAAAGACGTCATGGGTTGTACAAACACAAAATTGTGGCCAATTTGGGCGAAAATCTTGGCCGAGATTCTTCATATTTCATGACCGAGGTTTTTTCAAGTTTGCCTTCATACCATAGAAACCTCGGGTAGTTCATAAACTAGACATCTTGTCTGAGATCAATAATGGCTAACCGAGATCCTTTGGCTTTCATCCTTTGCTCCAATGATCGCTCATTGGGTGATTTTCCTTGCTTCCTTTGGGTCTCGATTATGCGCCGCTTCGAGTATTGATCCTCATGTGCGACGATTAATTCCAAAGTTTGCCGAAATGCCTGAAAATACGAAAAAAGCTCTTGTAGACATCTTTTCTAGTATAATACGCAAAATATGCACAAATGTCACGAACTCAAGCCAATGCATGTAAAAAAAAAAAGAAGAAGAAAAATCTACCTAAATGCAAGCCTAAACTAAGGTTATAAATCATGTTATCAATCACGAAAGAGGTGCGAGGAGTAGAGAACAATGAGAAATCAATAGCACGCGAAAGTTGAAGCTCTGCTCTCATGGCTTCTTTGGATTTATAGGATTAGAACATCTAATAAAAAAATTCTAGATAAATAAACAACAGAAATGAAAGAAATGAAGAAAAAAGAAAGAAAAGCAATGGGAATTGGATCACATATAAAATAAAAACATTTATACATGGCTTTCTTTGATCATGCTCTTGTTTTTTTTCCTTCACTTGTTTCTCAGTTTGTGCCTTGGTTTTCAAGGATTTTCTATATATATTTCGATTATATATATCATTCAATATTTATGGATTTTATAGTAATAGTAATGTCATGAACTATAAAATAATTGAAAAACATTTACATACTTCTCATGCTGAAACTATAACAGAAAACTCAGCCTTATTTCACAATAGACACTGACAACTTCAGTTCTTATTTATATTGTTGCATAAAATGGAAAGATTTTACGCATAATACCTCATGATGTTTCTTTGAAGCTTGGTGTGCAAGCCAAAAGGATTCAAATTTTAAAACACATCACAAACTCGACAAACTAGTTTATTAAATTTGTTATACTTACACGCACTTAGAAATAGATATCCCCAATAAGTTTCCAACAAATATTATAGTTCAAGCAAATAAAAGTCTGCATAATTAGGCCTACATATGTGAGATAAAGAATGAAACAACTTAGGACTACCACATCCAACTTTATATGAACTAGCATATCTATTTGATCACACATATGAATATAATCCTAGTTTTCATGGGATAACTACCGAAACTACCATAAATAAGAACTTGAAATAAAGATATGAATTTACACTTTGAGCCGAGAAAATTTTCTACACTTAGCAAAAAAAATCCAAAAATGTAGCATAGAGTCAAAGAATTTGTTATTCCAAGTTTTAAAAGGAACACAAATCTTCAAAGTAACATAAAGAGGTATTTCTCTGGCATTTCTCCTCCATACTCAACCCTACCATCATCCATAACCCACAAAATCTTTTCCCGGATCGCCCTCTCCCCTCTATCTCTCCGGACGACATGCCTTCCCTCTACAGAAGGGTTTCCCCTGATGACATAAAGAAAGCTCTCTTCGACATTGGCGACAACAAAGCTCCTAGGCCAGATGGTTTTAACGCTTATTTCTTCAAAGCTTCTTGCAGCATCACTGGTGAAGCCTTCTCCAATGCCATCCAAGAGTTCTTTGAGACGGGCAACCTTCTCAACCAAGTCAACCATACATCTATCTCTTTGATTGCTAAGAAGGAGAACCCCATGCTCCCCTCTAATTACAGGCCCATATCTTGTTGCAATACATCTTATAAAGTCATTGTCAAGATCTTTGCTGCCAAACTGAATGTTATACTACCCTCTATCATTGGCAACTACCAGGGTGCGTTCATAAAAGGAAGATCTATCAAGCATAATATCCTCATCTGTCAAAAGATATTCAAGAAATATAACCGTCGCAACATATCCCCAAGATGTGCCTTGAAGTTTGACATATCAAAAGCCTTTGACATGATTGATCACCATTTTATTCTTAATTATATGAGAAGGATGAGCTTCCCAGATAGTTTCATTCAGCTCATTGGTGCATGCATCACTTCCTCAACATACTCATCAATCTAAATGGCGCTTTAAATGGCTACTTTAAGGGATCCAAGGGGCTTAGGCAAGTTTTCCCTCGCTCGCCCCCGCTTTTCGTCGTTGCTATGGAAGTGCTCTTTTCAATGATTCATGTTAACACCACAAATCCGGACTTCAATTTACACCCCAAATGTTTCTTTCCAAGCCTAACTCATCTCTGCTTTGCAGACGACCTCATGTTATTTTGCAGAGGAGACTTCACTTCTATCAGCATACTGAAGAATACCTTAAACTCTTCAATTTATCTTAACCCATTCAAGTCCTCTCTTTACATCGGAGGGCTCTCTCCCTAGGATTGTGACCACATCTCCAGTTCATCTGGTCTTCCCTTAGGAACACTCTCGTTCATCTATCTTGGCATACCATTTGGCAGCAAACGCCTCAGCACAATTGAGTACCTTCCTCTCATCAACAAGATCACAAACAAAATAAACTCTTGGAGTACTAGAAACCTTTTCTTACTCCGGCAGAATACAGATTATCTCCTCAATCCTCATGGCCCTTAGTTACTATTGGTGCTCGGTCCTCCTTATCCCTCCATCGTCATCATGAAGATCAAGGGTCTCCTTCGTTTTTTCCTCTTGTCGGGTAAGTCGTCTAGCCCTCGCGCCCTTATTGCCTGGAAGGTCGTCTACACTACCATGGATGAGGGAGGCCTCGGTTTTAAGGAGTTTTTATCATGGAATAAGGCTTGCATTTTAAAGCCTATCTTTGAGCTGGATCAAGGCACCCATAACCCTAGCCTTTGGTCCGAGTGGGTTAACCTAAACATTCTCAAAGGCCTATCTATTTGGTCATACGCCTCCAACTACAAGCATAGCCACATGTGGTGTATAATTATTAAAGTTCGTGATGAGATTATGGACACTGGAAACGGAACCCTCTTCCCCAGCATCACCACGATGCCGAACGGAAACTTCTCCACCACCACCGCTTTCAACCTTGTTTGGAAGACCCCGCCTTCTGATCCTCCCTTCCGTCTTGATATCATTTGGAAAGGCATCAACATTCCAAAATGTAGCTCATCTCCTGGGTAGCTAGTCATCAACTTCTCCCAACTCTCACTAAGCTTCTTTCTTGGAGCGTTGTTTAAAATGACACTTGCAAGTTGTGTGGTTCGTATTCTGAAGACGAGAATCATCTCCTTCACCAATGTGGCTTCTCCACTGTTGTTCTCAACCTCATCTCCAGATGGCTCAGACATTCCGCTCCGTACCCCTATTTCAATGATATCTGGCATTGGATAAGCTCCCTCAAACCGAACAAGCATGACCTTATTACTCATGTTCGTATCTCGTCCATCACTAGCTACATCTATTACATTTGAAAAGCTAGAAACGATCTCATATACAACCAAAGATTCACTCACCCTGCCACTTGTGCCCATAATACTATTAGGGCCACATAGAACTACGCTTCAAGTCGGTGGAAGGATAGATCTCCTAGTTTGCTCATGTGGGCTAAACTCTTTGGCATTCATCTATTGTAATCCTAGTACTCTCTCCTTATGTATCTCGCTTTGGTCTAGTAAATCACTTATTTTCATACATATTTTTTTAAACAATTTCATCTACTTATTTCGTAATTAAAATAATTCTCGTCATTTTTAACTTCATCTACATAATCTTAATTTATCAAGCTGATGCTACAACAAACTAGTGGTTCCCGAACCCTAATTGAAAACAAAAATATAAAAGTTGAAAGTAAAAAATAAATAAAAGATGGTTTTACATAATTAGTTAATGAAAACAAGTTTAGATATTGTAAGCATGCCACCTATCAACTTGTTTGGTCAAAACCTCTTTTCCAATGGACACCCATCTCGACTCTGACACTTAATAAATGCTACTGCTTTATTTCCTTTATTTATTTGTTTTATCTGACATTTCTCTTCATGGTTTTTTCTTCTTTTTTCTGATTTTTAAAGTATAACACTTTGTATCGGTGACTATAAGAACCTACACTACATTTTTTTTAATTTTTTTTAATTTTTTTTATCTCGTTATTAAGACGAATTAAAATTGCATACTGCTTTCTTTTTATATAGTATTATATATCTCACGATTTTAAAAAATATAGTAGCAAAATAAGCTACAGCGAACGATGGTAGGCATTGTAAAAAAAGTCAGTCCTAGTGTATTCCAAAAATAAGGGACAACAGTTTGGGTTAACACGTAGCTTTATAGGACCACTCGGCACTCACGGCATATAAGAATTAAAAAGATCAACCTCTTTTTTTTCTTTTTTTTTTTGGTTAAAAGGAGTGGATCATTCCATTAAAAAAAAACCGAAAACGAATTACAAACGTGACATACGAGGAAGGCTAACTCCTCGGAGATCATCTAAAAGAATGGGTAAAACATAAGGAGGGGGAATGTAAGGAGATGAGTTCCTACATCACACGAGAAAGCGAAATTAGCGAGCGCATCAGCTGCTCTATTTCCTTCCCTGAAGACATGTCCGAAATCTATACTCCAATCTCGATTAAGGAAGTCTTGGCACCGGATCACCAGGCTAAAAAGAGGATGTGACGGGCGAACCCCTTTCTTAATAAGATCAATCGTCAGCATATAATCAACCTCCGCAAACACTCTTTTATGCCCTTGTTTCCAAGCCAAATCTAACCCAGAGAAGATCCCCACAGTTCCGCTTCCAGAACCGAGGCACTACCCAAATTCAATGCTACACCCTCAATCCAAACACCTTTTTCATCCCTGATAATAGCCGCCGTTGTTGCCCGATTACCAGGGATCTTCATCGCCCCCTCTGAGTTAACCTTCACCCAACCTTTATTTGGCTTGCACCATTGAACCAACCTCTCCGTCTTTGGCAGCATCCCTTTGTTAGGCGCTTCATCTCTAGCAGTTATGATTATCTGTACTCTAGCTTTCAGGAACTCGAGTTTATTCATCACTGATCCTTGTTGTTAAACACATTGGCATTACGCCATTTCCAGAACCACCATACAATAACCGCAAAAGTGCCATTCCATTGCCTTCCCCACGACGAGCTCCTTAACATACTAACATTTCCTTCGAGCCACGCATTTTAGTCCATGTTAAAGAAGAGCTGCTGGTGTCCCTCCGGAATAATCTGTGTCCAAAGATTGCTTACCCTCGGACAGTCGCGAAGTATATGCAGAAGAGTTTCATCAGGCGTAGGTCAGCACCAACAATACGGATCATGAGCCATATGTCGCCGAAACCTTTCGGCATTTGTGAGCGGGACACCCCATAAGAGAAGCCACATAAAATAATGATTACGTTCATTCACCTGTAACCGCCAGATCCTTTCGACCAATGCTTCGAACTCGATTTTTGATAATAAATTTGTATGCTGAAGCTGTAGGAAAAGACCCATCTCGAGACCCAATCCATCTGACACAGTCTTCTCCTCTATAATCCACCAATAAAGATGCAGCTGAGAGCTTCATGAATCCCTCATTACTGAGCCTAGTCGAAAAATACTCCCAGTTCCAAGTCCCTCTACTTGCCCAAACGTCTCTAACACTGAGGTTTCTTTCCTTGATACTTAGAGGCCAATGGTTGTATTGTTCCAGTGTTGAGTCCCCTAGTCAGCAGTCAGTCCAGAACCGGGCCTTGCGACCATTGGTGACACTCCATCCAAAATTAGGAGTCACAACCATGTTAAAAATGCTCACTATCCCTTTCCAAGTATAGGAGCTTCCCTCTCTGCATTCTAATCTGAATAACCCGTCATTGTCCCTTACCGAATACTTGTGTTGTAGGATACGTGCCCACAAGTTGTCCTTCGCTAACAAGCCGCCAACCAAGTTTTGCAAGCATGGACCAATTTGAATCTTCTGCCTTCCTGATACCAAGGCCTCCAAATTGTTTTTCCTGACAAATCTTATCCCAGTTGATGAGGTGAATATTTCTACTTCCATTGGAGCTTCCCCACAAGAAGGACCGACAAAGCCTATCCAGCGTGCTCTGTACACTCTTAGGCAATAACACCGTATTCATATGATAAATAGGGAGAGTTGTCAGGACCGACTTAACAAGTGTTGCTCGGCCAGCAAAGGATAATGTATATGTTTTGGTTTTGGTGAAAAAAAAATTATTTTTTTTATACTATGAGTTTTTTTTTTACAAAAAACTGAACTCAGTAATATAAAAAAAACGAATAAATTTTCTTTTCCTTTTACTTTTCGTAATAAGCCTCCTCACCCGAATCAGTATATATAGAGAGAGATAGGTGTTAGATTCAAAATAATTGGAGTAAAATTTTAATTACTTTGACATCTTATAGATGAACAAAATGGAAGGGAAGGCAACACATTTCATTAAAAATGTGAAAGCATGCACCTAATAGATTAATTTATTGAATAAAAAATAACATTTAAGTGGAATAGATTTTTTTTTTTAGGAAAACTGGATAATATAGCATCAAGAATGGCCAATTCCCGCTAGCTCAACGATGCTAGACGGGAATTGATCCAACAAAACAGATAAACCATCGTAGTCTAAGAGTCTAGCCGCGTAGTGAGCGGTACAGTTTGCCGAGCGCTTATAATGTAGAAAACAAACAAAAGAAAGGTCTGGAAAGAACAATAAAATGCGAGAACAAATAATATCTAAACAAGAAGTGGTTTGCTCTGTTGAAGGTGCTGCGAAGCTTGGCGAGTGAGGTGTTGGATAAGGGTCGAAGAATCAAACTCGACGATGATGGGCTTGTGGACGAAGTCCCTGACTGAATCAATGGCGAAGAGAACAACAAGTGACTCAGCAAAGGCCGGAGAGACGACGCCTTGGAACCTTTTGGTAGCCACTATCAAAAGCGCTCCCGTGTGATCTCGCAACACACCATCAAGGCAAACCAAACCGTCTAAGATGGTTGCGTCAGAATTGAGCTTGAGGGTGCCTTCCGGTGGAACCGTCCACGAAGAGTCCGAACGGTGATGACCCGTTTGTGGGGAAATAATTTGCCTCGGTGAGCTAACAAAGTCAGCTACCCATCCCCTAAAACTAGACGCCACAATTGTGTTGGAAAACGGCTCCTCACCAAATAAAGTGTTGTTACGGACTGCCTAAAAAATCCAACAGCTTGTTAAAAATACGCCACGCCAATCTATCCCATGATGTTGCGAACGTCTTCCAGTAGGAGGAGCGGGTCAACGAGGTTAGGTTGATTGAAAGCGTGACGGGAGGTTGAGTTAGCCCAACCAGCAGAGGAGTTCGGGCAAGATGATGAGCGCATGCCACCACATTTCATCTTCCAAGCCGCAACGGGAGCATAGCGGAGACTTGACTACGCGTTTGTCATAAAGAGATCTCCGAACACTGAGGAACCCACTACACAGCCTCCAAGCAAATTGGAGAACCTTCGGAGGGAGGTTGCAACACCAAATGGTGGACCATGCCTGCGAGGATTGGAGATGGACATCACCGAGTTTCCCAAGCCAGTATGTTGATCGGACCGTGAAGACCCCGAAGATGTGAGCACCCGAAACAATGTGATCAGGCTCTGAGGGGGACAACAAGGGTATGACAACGATCCGGTGAACATCAGCCGTTGAGAAGGCAACAAGTGCAGCGAGATTCCACGTGTGAGAATCCGGGTCGATGAATTCGGACACGATAACATCTGCACTCATTCCCGGGTTAAGAGATGACCGAGCAAACCCAAAGTCAAGAGGGACCTATCGTTCCAAGGCGGCGTTAATAGTGTGACCGTTTCCGACAAGCCAGCTAAGACCCTCGAGGAGGAGGGTCTTGGAACCCCAAATGCTTCTCCAAGTGTAGCTTGATCTCCAGCCCTTTAAATGAATCCAAGAAAGATGTGTTTCGGTAGTATCTAGCTTTTAGGACGGAGGAGACTAATGTATCGGGAAAAGCGATAAGGTGCCACCCTTGGCGAGCAAGCAAAGCATCGTTGAAGATCTTAAGATCCCGAAACCCCATCCCCCTTGGTTTTTTGGTAAGAAAAGGTCACTCCATGCACGCCAGTGGATCTTTCTATGAGAGGGCGATGACCCCCACCAAACCCAAGCAAGCAACGAATGTATATCATTAATCAGGCCGTCGGGCAAACGGTACACGGACATAACATAAGTAGGGATGCTCTAGAGAACTGCTTTAATCAATACCTCATTGCGTGCCGAGGAAAGAAGTCGTTCCTTCCAGCCCTGCGTCTTTTTCCAAATTTGCTCCTTTATGAAAGCGAAAACCTCCTTTTTTGATCGGCCTAAGAGAGATGGGAGCCCTAGATATTTAAAATGACAATCCACATGTCGAACACCTAGGCAGTTAGCCAAGATTGTCTGTTGGTATATACAAATGTTAGCGTTGAACGCTACCTCCGATTTCTGCAAATTAATCTTTTGCCCTGAAGCTCCCTCATATTGACTGAGTAACTCAGTTATCTTGGAGCATTTTATCGGATTGGCTTTAGCAAACAACAAACTGTCATCAGCAAAAAAAAGAGGGGTGAGATGACCGGAGACCCACGGCAAACAAACACCCCACGAATCATAGAAGCGGCCACCGCCCGTTCTATAAGATGGGAGAACCCCTCAACACCAATAATAAGTGAGTTGTAATTATAAGTGGACTAGATTTATTTTCATTTAGTTTAGGAATTGAATAAAGAAACAATTTGGTTTACTAGGCTTTTTTGAGTTTTAGTTTTAGTAAATGTACCCCTTGAGAAAAGAGTGTTTAGGGCTTGAAAATAAATACAAAAGGTTGGAGTACATTTACCTAATTAAAAAACTAAATGGCTTAGTTACTAAAAGTATAACTCAAAAAAGCCTATTAACCAAATTAAAACATACCCCCGCTACACATCTAACGAAAAGTATTGGATGGGTTAGAGCATCTTCATTGAATATACTATTGACTTTTTATCTATCTACAACCAAATTATAAATGTGTTAGATTTTGGGTTAAAAAAAAATCAATGTTGTGATTAGAGAAAATTTTCTATATGGAAAAAAAGATATTTTCTTATTGGTTCTATGCAAAAGTTGAAAATGATCAAGAAATATACGATAAACATGAGGGCTGCGAAAAGAGAAATAGAATAACGGTTCGTTTGGTTACGCAAGGAGAAACCGGAACAAAAACGGATTGAATAAATGTAGGAAAAGAAACCGATTTCATTACCATGTAAACTTATTTGTTTTAAAACAAAGAACATAATGAAAAACTGAGGGGTGGGGGGTTTCCAAATTTTTAGATACGAAAACGTAGAAGTTTGTTCTCCCTCACTCCCAAAAGCTCAATGTGTAGCCGCTACGTCCATCTTTTTTAGGCTTCTAGTGTCCTCCTAGGCAATTTCACGTCATTCTCTTGGTCCGTCGACCCACTTTGCTGCCCAAAACTCCGACGTTGTGGTCTCCGTCATTCCCAAGCCCGGGAGATTACATGGCTTAAGACCCTCTTTCTTGCCATAACCCATCAGATTGATGAAAATCCGATTGTCCCAACCTAATCCATATCAAAATCTCCATCATTCCATAGCAGACATGTGCACTCACGAAATTAAGTCATTGACAACTTCTGCAATCACAAATTAAAGTCTAATCTAGTTTTTTCCACCTCCCATATTCCAATTCTTCGCATCGAAAAGGCGGCAGTGGAGGCAAGTTCAGATTGAGCTTTATGTATTCTATATAGGCATCATTATAGGGCATCACCAGAGGTATACAATGGACAGAGGTTAGGCATACCTTCATCGATTTGATGGAGGAAGAGACATCCGTGCTTCCGTTGGATACATAATTCATACAAAAAGAGATCGAACGTGAATGAGAAAATGGAAGTATGAAATTGTGAAGGAGCGAGTGATAGTGAACGATGGTGTCGGTGGTAGAGGTAGATGGAGTCGGAGAGAGAGAAATAAAGAAGGCTTTGTCCTTACTTTCAGTAGTATGCTATCTTTTCTAAGTTACTTTCTCTAATAGGATATTTTTCTAAGGAAACAAATAAGGGTAAATAGATTAAGGATGATAAAGCAATCAATCCTTTCCTTTACCAAAACAATCGTATGTAATTGGGTTGGACCAAAATAAAACCATTCTCATGCCGTTGTTTTCATAGAAAACGAGTCCTAAGAGTGTTTGTTTTCAATCAACTCTTTGCCTAATAAATCTACACAACAAAGTATAAGGGAGCGTTCGGTAGTTGAAGTTGAGAATGAAGTTGAAGATGAAGATGAAAAATGAGGATGAAATAAAAATTATCGATTTGGTGTAAGAGAATGAAGAGAATTATTGTGCGTAAAATTACAAAAATGTGTATGAGATATAAATAAAATAAAATGAAGTAGATTTCTAAATGGTTGGGCTTATTACTCACTTAACACTTAACATGTTTAACAATTAACAGTTAACGGTTTATATCACACTAATCAAATATAATTATATATAATCTCATCTTAAACCTAATTAGAAAATTAACACACTCTCATCTCTAGCTTTCTCCTATGATTATGAGACGAAGGAAGTCATGACAAGTGAGAGAAGCACAATCAAGAATCAAGAACTTTGTAGACTTAAATTGAAGATGGTGAGTAAGAGCTACAATTACCACTTATTGTTCCTCTTTACTCCTCCATTGGATTGTCTGGTGATGCATATGAGCTCTCCATTTCACTATCGATCAAATCCGGCATGGTTGACCCGCTTCACCATCACAAAGATTTGAAGCATACTAACTCTTTAACTCGTTGTATTTGGATGGGGATCTCTTGCAACTCCCATTGATTTGTTGAAAAGCTTCAGCTTTCTAACTTCAACCTAAGTGACAAACACTTAAAAGACCTGTAAAATCTCAACAACTTGTCTCCTCTCAACTTATCCTACAATGATCTCTCCTCTTTCCTACCTACATCAGTTCAAAATCTCACATCTTTGATCATCTTCAACACTAGCCAAAACTCAAAAAATAATGAATACCAATATCAAGCCAGTCAATATCACAAACACATGGTGTGTAAGGTAAATGTATTCAACTGAAAATCAATTACAAGCATCAATTGTACTAAAATATCAACACATCAAGAAAGGAATGTTTACGATGTAAATCTATTCAACCGGACAATGATATGTGTTGATGAGGCAAAAATGTATACAAATTTGACAAATGCTTCTTAAATCCAATGAAAAACATAAATGTGTGCTAATAATCGATAGGAGATGAGAAGGAAAAAAAAAGAGGAGAAGAAAAGCGTACTTTGGAAGGGTAAAATTGGAATGGCGAATTACTTCATTCCCACAATCTCCTATAGGGAGGTTGAAGAAAACCCTTTACCTTCATCCCTTCAACCAACTCTTCATTCCCGCCATTCATTCAGCCGAACACCAAAATCATGACAAATTATGAAAAATTCCTCATCATTCGCATCTTAATTCGAATGAATTGGGCTGCCGAACGGGTCCTAAATGAGATGCCGAACATACATAACTTTGTACACATAGCAACAAGAAAGGAGTTTTAATCACACATCATTGGATTTGAGACGAGATCAGCACAATTCTTTGTTCTACAAATACTTGATTTTTTTCTCTACCTTTTGACACCAATATCATATATATTAATTATTTTTAATAAAATGACTAAGTGAACTAATATATTAATTTAATTATAACTTTAATATTTATTAATGTAATTAATTCTATACATAAAAATGAGCATATTTATAATACAATACTCATGTAATCATGTATATATATTACAAGACATTATACTTGAAATTAAATATAACACAAATCATAACTAAAATAATATAGAATTTTTACTCTTTTTGTCCTTCAAGTTTGGTCTTTTACTTTTGGTTTTCACAAATTTTTAAATTTTTTCTTAATTCACTCATTATTTGATATGTCTTCTTATTATACCCTTTCTTAATATATTTCATAAAAAAATCGATCGTAAAATTATAAAATCTAAAAAATTAAATTAAAAACTAATTATGACCTCATTTTATATTAATTTTATAAATACTAAGTATTGTATCAAAATATTTTTATTTTTTTGATTTAAAAACTCTAAAATGGGAAATTTAAAGATATTTAAAAAAAAAATATTAAATACACATAAATTATCAAATTATTAAAAAGTTATTAAAAATAGTAATCCATTAAAATAACTTTTCCTGCATATCAAACGGACCCTAAGTACCAGGCTAGAAGTATCGTGCATAGGTCTCGGTAAAAAAAGTCACAGTCAAGGTGCTACCTACGCTTCCAAACAAATTAAGTATGAAGAAATGATTTGTTAGAAAAAACACTTTTGCCATCGATGATACAACATAAAGATGAAAATGAGACGATGAGTGAGCGCATCAAAAATTTTGGAGCTTTATAAGGATTAAAATATAAACCAACTAAACGGAAACACAGGTCAACGGAGACTAAGCTGCTCCCAACATTCACACTTTACACCTACGAGGCCAAGACCCGTTTCATTTCCCCCTAAACACCCACTACATCACTATATTACAAACCTACCCAACCCGACCCGACCCGTTTCCCTTATCACATCACAGCACAAGCATTGGGATTCTCATCGCTGAAAATCTCAAACGAATCGGACGGTGACGCCCCACTCTCACCAGAATCTGATCCCTGGTGCACGTACGCATACGAGTATGGCGCTGGATTCGCGTAATACGACGCCGTATAGCTGCTTGCAGGATACGCCGTGTTGTAACTAACGGCGTATATTGGGGTCGCCGTTGGAGGTGCATAATAAGCCGGAGGTGGATGCTCGTACACTGGAAAGCTTCTTGGAGGACCCCGAAACTCTGGCGGTGGTCCCTCCTGGCCTTGCTGCGGAGGCG
The DNA here is from genome assembly GCA_033239125.1 of Fagopyrum homotropicum. NCBI lineage: Eukaryota > Viridiplantae > Streptophyta > Magnoliopsida > Caryophyllales > Polygonaceae > Fagopyrum > Fagopyrum homotropicum. Next base: position 27,713,914 of record BSWB01000004.1, on the reverse strand, counting down.
GAGGTCCATCTTCGCCGTTTCCGCCACCCGCCGGAGCGGGATCTCCTCCGTTACTGTTTCCGTTTCCTCCATTCCCATTCCCTTTGCTTTTCTTTTTCTTCTTTTTACCACCACCGCCACCACCGCCGTTACCTCCATTTCCGGCGCCTTCCGCCGGCTTATTCTCGGGCGGTTGTTGATTTTCTCCGGCAGGCTGATTCTCAGGTTTCTTCATCTCAACCCTAACCTCCTTCACCTGAACATTGCCACCAGGCTTCGCGGAATTGACAATTTCTACCACTTTCGAAGTCGGTCCAGTGCCTTCGCCCTTATTCGGATCTGGTTTTTCAGGCTCGGTTGGAGGAGAATCATCATTGTTGTTGCTTTCCGGTTCATCTTGATCATTTGGCTTGTTCTTTTTCTTCTTGCTCTTTTTGCTTTCCTTTTGTTCAGTCTTCTCCGGCCAGAGCTCCGCGTGCTTACCGGATTTCTCTAGTTTTCTGATCAAAGTCTCCGGATCCACGTTTCCGGTGACGGTTGTCTTGTGAAGTTTAGTATCAACGTCGACAGTATAAACGCCTGCCGTAAACCAAAACGACAAATCATCAACTGAATGGATCCAACAAACTTCGAGTCCCTAAAAAATAATGACAATAAATTCGATTTTTTTGTTTACCTTCGATACCTTGAAGGATTTTCTTCACCTTCCTTTTACAACCTTCACAGTGAACAGAAACCTTCAACGACCATGTCTGCAAAATCAAAATCAGAAAGGGAAACAAAGAGACAAAAAAAAAAAAAAAAAATCGAAAACCGAGATTTGAAACTGTTTTGACCTTATATTTAAGCGGCGGTTCCGAAGGTTCTTCTTCAACAACCTCCTCTGGTGCGGCTGCGGCTGCGGATGGTTGAGTCGTCGTCATTAGTAGAGGGGAAGAAAGATGTGGTATGACAGGAAGAAGGAAGGGTCTGGAAAAAGCAAGAATAAGAGGAAACAGGGAATTAGAAAAAGAAGTGAAGAAGAAGATTTTTAGCAGTGCGCAAGGGAAGCAGCAAAGGAGAATATAAGAGGGATGCTTTTTAAATTGGATGTATGAGAGTATTTGAAATCTTGGGTGTAAAATTCTAGTGCTTCGTCTCTACACCATAACTAGTGTGTGGGCGCGCATTGGGAAATGTACCCTAACCGCCTTAAAAGTTGGTGTCTACCTGCAAATTAGTGTACACTGTAGAGGAATAAATAAGAATTAATTGCTCTCTGCCAACTGCATATAATAATCATAAATGCTCCTTGCTCCCTTTTTTTAATGCTTCTTTTCCATATCTCATAAATTTAAATTGGCTAAAATATCTTGGTATTTAAAGTTTGATATTGTGAACCTATGAGTATCATACTACCTCATAATTTTGGCTTTTTAGAACATTAAATGTTTTATATAAGACGTGGTTTAAAAAGTTATTTTCATTTTATTAGAGGCTTGTGTTTTATTTGCACATAGTTTTCTGTATACTATGATCTTGAGATTCTTAAGATTTAAGTATAAGATATTTTGATATCATCATATTATCTATTTGATTAATGCATTTCACGTTTCATTTGACATGATTTGTGATTATGTAGTGTAGAAAGCATTAATCTTGCAGTTTGTGGTGTCTACTTTGGTTTAATCTGTATTTCAAGCATTCGAGATAAAAAGCGAGTAGAAACGATAAAAGAATGTCAAATTACGAGTTTCAATCTCCCTAAGGTCGTAAATATCATAGAAGTCATCTATATCGATTGAGGATCGAAGTTCCGAGGTAGATCCATGGTGGAGAAAGAAGAATAACTAGAGAAACAAGAGAAGTTGTTTGGTGAACAAATTATACTACATATGTGGAGTGATATACGGTCTATGTGTTGTGTTATACGGTTTCCCGACCGTATTTTCATTTACACGTACATTGTATTTCCCTATATGTAAATTGTATAGTTACCCCAATAAATCCAGACACAATCTCTCTTTTGTTTACTGGTTGAGCTATTTAATTCCTTCCATATTTATTTCTTTCCATGGGCTAGCTGTAAGGACATTTTTAGGTCAAGTTAGACGACCTATTGTACCCTAGATTATATTTAGAGTATGATTTCACATCCGTCTTTCATTTGTAAGGTTCATCTCTTTGTGCTTGAACCAAACTTTATGAGTTTTATGCAAGTTTCATTCCTTTTCTATTGCTTTGCTTCTCTTTCTATGTCTAAATGATTTTCTTATGATCTAAGGAATGGTTGAATACTATGATAATTGATAACTAATTATGTATATGAATTATTGAATAGAGATTCGGATAAACTTGCTTCTTCTTATTGTGTTTCATTATTATCCCTTTATTTACCTTCGAAAGAAGTGCCGTTTATTTTGAAAATTTAAAATAAGTTAGTCTTTTAGAGCGTGCTGATTTTATTGGATCTTTTTAAGAAGAACTTGGTTTGAGGGATGGATCCTACAATTTACTTCGAGGATTTCTAACTATCATGGAATTACCAGTCATTGATCCTAGAGCATTTGTGATGCTCCAATGCAACTCTTTGTGTTTGAATCAAACTTTATGAGTTTTATGGTTGTATTAGTAGTGACAATAGACAGTTCAGCGAACCCAAAAATGCATGAAAAAGGCTAAAGAAAGAAATATCATGTTGTTATCATTTTTGGAGGCTTTGGTTGTCAAAATGCAAAGCAACAAGCAAATATGTTGATGAAAAGTAATATAAGAGAAATAAATCTAAGGAATAGGTGTTACCACTATAATAAATCAAGATATAGGCAAGTATATGAACATCAATCAATGGATATGTAGGTAACTATCAAAAGTAGCCTTTGTAACATCTTTGTGTACAGAGATCATGTTCAACTCAACCCAAAGACACTCTCATAGTTGCATAAAGTAAAAGCTAAACCCTTTTGGTAAGTAAAAAACTGGTAGAAAGCCAAAGTAGACCACGCTCTCGAAGAAAAGTATAAAAAAAGGTACAAAACAAGTGAATCTATGACAACCAATAACCCTCGCGGTAAATGTAGACGTTTCTCTGCAAACCAAGTTCAATCCTAGAAGGACTAATAGAATTAGAACACTTTTGTAAAAAAATGATCAATTTATGCTCTCAAGGAAAACAATGTTTCTCAACATATGCAACAAAGAGATTGAACTTTCCTTGGTAATGTCAAGGTCATAATAAGATCACTAAGGTAAAACACAACTAACTGATATTCATTCAACAATTCATATACATAATTACAAATCAATCCATCATAGGGTTCAATCAATCCTTAAATCATATGAAAATAGCCATAAATGCTAAAGATAGCAAAACAATTTAGAAAAGGGCAAATAACATGCATAAATTCTAAAACAAATAAAACAAAAGAGAAACTTGCATAAATCAATCTAGTATCTTAGACAAGGTTAATAAAACAATAATCAATCAACAAAACTCGATAAAGTTCACCTCAAAAGCGTTTTCGCTTAATCCGAGTATGAAAGGGAAAACTAGCATCACAACTAGGGTTGCTAATATCCAAAGTGTGAGCCCTTCTAACATATGAATACTAACTCTTCAACTCTTCAACTCGTTGTATTTTGGATGGGGATCTCTTGCAACTCCCAATGATTTGTTGAAAAGCTTCTGCTTTCTAACTTCAACCTAAGTGGCAAACACTTAGAAGACCTGTAAAATTTCAACAACTTGTCTCCTCTCAACTTATCCTACAATCTCTCCTCTTTCCTACCTACATCAGTTCGAAATCTCACATCTTTGATCATCTTCGACACTAGCCAAAACTCAAAAAATCATGAATATCAATATCAAGCAAGTCAATATAAAAAACACATGGTGTGTAGTGTAAATGTATTCAACTGAAATCAATTACAAGCATCAATTGTACTAAAGTATCAACACATCAAGAAAGGAATATTTACGATGTAAATGTATTCAACCGGACAATGATATGTGTTTATGAGGCAAAAATGTATACAAATTTGACAAATACTTCTTAAATCCATTGAAAAACATAAACGTGTGCTAATAATCGATAGGAGATGAGAAGGAAAAAAAAGAAAAGAGGAGAAGAAAAGCGTACTTTGGAACGGTAAAATTGGAATGGCGAATGACTTCATTCCCACAATCTCCTATAGGGAGGTTGAAGAAAACCCTTTACCTTCATCCCTTCAACCAACTCTTCATTCCCGTCATTCATTCAGCCGGACACCAAAATCATGACAAATTATGAAAAAACCCTCAACATTCACATCTTAATTCGAATGAAATGGGCTGCCGAACGTGTCCTACCTAAATGAGATGCTGAACAGACATAACTTTGTACACATAACAACAAGAAAAGGAGTTTTAATCACACATCATTGGATTTGAGACGTGATAAGCCCAATTCTTTGTTGTACAAATACTTTATTATTTCTCTACCTTTAGACACCAATAACATATATATTAATTATTTTTAATAAAATGATTAAGTGAACTAATATATTAATTTAATTATAACTTTAATATTTATTAATTTAATTAATTCTATACATAAAAATGAGCATATATATATAATACAATACTCATGTAATTATGGTGTCTATTTCGAAAAAGGTACAACACCAGTAAATCTATGACAACCAATAACCCTCGAGGTAAATGTAGACGTTTCTCTAGAAACCAAGTTCAATCCTAGAAGATCTAATAAAATTAGAACACTTTTGTAAAAAATGATCAATTGAATGTTCTCAAGGAAAACTATGTTTCTCAATATATGAAACAAAGGGATCGAACTTGCCTTAGTAATGTCAATGTCGGAATAAGGTCACTAAGGTAAAACACAACTAACTGATATTCATTCAACAATTGATATACATAATTACAAATCAAGTTATCATAGAGTTCAATCAATCCTTAAATCATAAGAAAATAGCCATACATGCTAAAGATTGCAAAACAATTTAGAAAAGGAAAAATAACATGCATAAATTCTAAAACAAATAAGCAAAAGAGAAAACTTGTTAAATCAGTCTAGTATCTTAGACAAGGTAAATAAAACAATAATCAATCAACAAAGCTCGATAAAGTTTACCTCAAAAATCATTTTCACTTAATCCGAGTATGAAAGGGAAAACTAGCATCACAACTAGGGTTGATAATATCCAAAGTGTGAGCCCTTCTAACATATGAATACTAACTAACTACAGGGTCTAAAATCGGGTCATAAAAGATTTGGGAAAAAAAACAAAATAAAACATAAGATCTTGAATCTATTTCCGGAAGTGGCTGCACAAGAGACATGGGCAAGACACGACATAAACATGGGTTAGCAGACCATGTCTATGTCGTGTGAAGGTGTGTGAAGACAAAGTCTTCGGAATCTGTAAAGCACAATTGGAAATCCGTCTCACCTCGTGTGGCATCTGGTTTCAACCCGTGTAAGTATTGCAACAAGTGGAATATGAATCTCTTAGTGTTGGTCTCAACTTGAGTGTCAAAGCCTATGATATACGACCTTTGATCCTGGAGCATACGTGATGCTCCAATGAAACTCTTGACCTCATGAAAGATCGAACTCTCGTGTTTTGGCGCATCGTTAGATATTTTGGAAAAAAAACACAATAATTGGCCGCAAACACCTGGACGACGAACTAAGCCGAAATAGACGCCATAATCTACAATATAAATGATATTTACAACATAGGAATGGAAAACATACCAAAAGAGACTTGAAATGCATGAATTTACTATCTAAAATGATGCATGGATATATGACATCACATGATCTAACACTATACATATATTGATATAAGCCCCATCAACAGTGGAGGAGCGGGGGGGGTAAGGGAGGGGAAGAAGCCCCTCTAAAACGACGTCGTTTAAGCTATAAAAAAAACGCTAGTCAAAACGACGTCGTTTTGAACTAAGGAAAAAAAACCCTAGTCAAAACGACGTTGTTTTGAACTAAGGAAAAAAAACCCTCATGCCCCATCAACAGTGGAGGAGCTGAGGGGGGTAAGGGAGGGGAAGGTGCCTCTCTGTAATAGCCGGATTTTGGAATTTTCATAGTCAATTTTAAATATGATTAAATCGAGTGGGTTAAGTCGTTGATAAGTTAATTATGATTTATTGGGAGTTGATTTACGTTAGTTGTGGAGTTATCCTGGTACTATTCCTGATCTTCCGTCAAAAACCCTAATTTTCCTTCCTCTTACCTTCTCTCTCGAGTCACTATATTTCGCCGGAAACTCAAACCCGGAGCCTCCACCACCGACACCACAATCACCCTGTCCGCCACCGGCGACAAGATCTACTCAAGTCCCGACCTTGTTTCTTCTCCATCAAGCCTCTTCGCCGGTCCAGATCCACCGTCGTCTTCCACCTCGCAACTAGAGTCAAGCCTCCCCGTTGCTTGTGCCACTGGTTTGGAGATTTGTCGCCATCCGAGCCCTAACAACTCGAACCGCTGAGCCATGTCCACTATACTTCGTCACTGTCACAAGAGAAGCGAACTAGGTGGAACCAGGGGAGGCTACCTTCGACCGGACCTGAAGCCACCGTTGCCGTCGACCGCTAGAAGAGGATCCATGAGAGGAATAGCCTCCTCCAACTATCGTCGCCTCACACAGGACGATACCGTCGTCCTCTTCGTTCAACTTCCAGATGCGTCGCCTCTCTCTGTCGCCACCTCTACCGGAAGTGCAGGACACCGTCGTCTCACTAGTCCCTTTCTACGCCTAGTCGGCCGCCAAGGAAGCGCCACCGCCTCGCCCTGCCGGGATACAGCTGCCGCCAGTGTGGATCAAAACACAGGAAACCCTAATCGGGTACCATGGTAATTTTTTGGTAAATTACAAAAAAGGGCCCATCTTCTTAATTTACGTTTTATGACCCATATTTTCGTATTTACAAAATCTGCCATTGAGAAGGTAATCGCAAAAAATGGCCCAACTTTGAAATTACAGAAAATTACCCCCAAGTTTCAGAAATTCCAGGATTTGCCCCAAAAAGGATAATCACAAATTTTTGCTCAAGATTTTAGAAACGGGAAATGGCCTGTATTTTTATAATTATAATTATTGGCCCAAGTTTTAGTAAATGGAACTAAAACTTGTCTAGTTGGTTTATTTAGATACCTTACACTTTGGAGACACATTGGAATGAAGAGAGAGATTTGGTTTGACATCGAAGCACGTCATTTGACCCTCAGTACGTAAGGTTTCTTGAGCCTTACTTATGATCCTTTATCTAGAGGACTTGTTTGTAGATTGTTTACCCTTGTTGGGTTGCTTGATGATAGTTAATTTTTATGTTGTATTGATTATTAGGGACTTGAATGTTGACGACTTGTTTTGGATAATCACCACGGTGATTTCGGAATCCGTCTTCTCAAGGTAAGTCATTTTGACTTACTTAGTTGTCGTCCTGTTTCAGATTAGATTTGTTGTTGATTATGTGTAGATAATATTTTTGAGATTATACTTATATTATTTATCGTTTCAATGATTTTCATTAAATTGTGTTGATTATTTTTATTACTTGAGTGTTTAGAGTATGTTGTTTTTAGGGACGATAGTGATTAGGAAAGTCTAAGGATTATAGAAGTGTTTAGAGAAAGTGTTACAATACGGATGAAAAGTGTGAGGTGTGATTGTTATGAGTATTTATATGTGATGAGGTGTGTAGTATGGATAATGATACGTTTCGGTACATATATATGGTTTGATATGAGAGGTTGACGGTTGAGAAGGTCGATATATGTTGACGTGTAGGTATAATTCTGTTGGGTTAATATTCATGAGTCTTATACGCGATAGTTTGGAGGATAATATTCTTGTTAGTCGTGAAAGAGAATAAGTGTGGATGGGAGAATGGGATGAAGTGCGGCATGGTAGGATGAGGATTGTGATCGGTTATGTGAACGAGTAGTGATCTTGTTAGTGGAGGGAGTTTAAGGATTTAGCACATGTATGATGGGTTCTCAATTGTTAGATAGGGTTATTAGTTATGTCTTTCTAGTAGGTGTTGGTGTAGGTAGTTTTTTTTTATGGAGATTCTTTTAAAGTAAGGGTTGAGTTTGGGTTAAGTTAGTGCTTAGTAAGTTGTCCTTTGAGACCTTGCATAGATAGATGAGTAAGGGCGCGAATGTTATGAGTATTATGAGTTCAGAGATGAGTAGTTGAGGCTAGATGTGTTGTGTGACGTGAATGTGATGGTTGACTCTAAGGATAATATAAAGAAGTGTTGGAATCATATGTGTTGTTGGAAAATGTTGAGAGAAATGTGTTGTAAGTTTGGGCATGTTGCATTTGAGAATAGTTGGACTAGTTGGTTTTTGAAACATAATCAATAGGTTATTACTCATATGTGTGTGTATATATATATATACTATATAGTTATGACTAAAGTATTTTACAAATGGTAACCACCGGTACGGTCATAGGCACGGTGACCTCGATGAGGGAGTGATGTCCCGGGTATGACCGTGCGACGTGGTGGGAGCCCCTTCCATATATAAAACCTGCATACATGTTTTGGACGGTGCTCTAGTAGAGACCGAGCCGGGGAAAGAAGGTGGATATATAAAATAGGAAACGTGATTTCAGATCTTCATAACCATTAGTACACCGGAGGGGCACATGTGGACTTGAGAGAGCGTTGCGTTACCTTGCGTTGCCGAGAGTTGAGAGATGATACATTCATTGCATTGCATTGTATTGCATTATCTACACGCCATCATAATCATTATCATTTTGGACATTATCATGACTTTTGTAAATTAGAGTGTTTATTATGAAATGTGATTTCAGCTGCTTCTATATAATTAATGCAATTACTGGCACAGTGAGTTAGTGTACAACTTGTTTATCGTTTGTTGTGCTTAGATTGTTGGTTGGCATTTTCGGTAGTTCTACATACAGTGTTAATGTTATGAACTTATATAGTTTGAATTGATGAACTTTGGATTTTACATTCCTCGTTGGTTTGGTTTAATTGTGATAGATTTAGGAGGTAAACTTGAGTGTATATTTATAGTATTTTGTTTTGACGTTCCTCATATGATGCATACGAGTTTGATTTGATTCTTGAGCTTCGACTCTGACTTTGGGACGCTAGCTAATGGTTTTACATGTTGTTGATTTTTAGGATAACTTCAAGTTTAGGTATGTTCGGAGAAACTTCTTGGAGTTGGTGATCAGTCAGAACCGCGTGTGCCTTATGATTTGGGAAGTGGTTGTACTCTTGGTCTTGTGTTTAAGTCTGTAAGGTTGTACCGGTCTTTCTCTTTTCGTTACATGGTTTAAAAGTGCATGTTAAAACTACTATTTGATAATTTAAGGTTGATTATGTTTTATTGCTTTGTCGTGCTCTTGTTGGAAGGTCCGATAGTGAAGTTGTTGTCAGGCTAAATCTTGTGAACCCACTGTGTGGTTCATATCCTAGTAACACTCCAGGTTTTCCAATCCGGGGTGTTACACTCTCCCTCACGAGTCACGCCACTGCTGCCAAGTGCCAACTGCAAGTCTCCGGCTTCTCGGACCTTTCCCATCGCCGGACGCCGGCCCTTGGACCTCTCCCCTTCGCTAGAAAGTGCAGTCTGCAGAAGAGAAGCAACACTCGCACAGTCGCACTCCCCTTCGCCAAAGTGCAGTCGCCGCCGGCCCGCCACGCCAAGTCTCCGTCGCTGCTCAGCCTGCTCGACTCCTCTTCGCCGGTCCTTCCCCTGCTGGCGTGCTCCCCATCGCCGGTCCTTCCACAATTCCACTACAAAGTGTTGCAAGTTCCTGCAATCTTCAATTCTTCATTCTTCAGGTAACCAGTCTTCTCAATTCTCATCAAGTATCTTCAATTTTCATGATGAAATTACGGATTGTTGATTGCTATTTGATGTTGAATGTTGATTGAAATATTGTTGAATACTTGTAATTACGGATTGTTGAATGTTGATTGCTACTTGCTTTTAAATGTTGATTGTTGATTACGGATTGTTGATTGCTATTACGGATTGTTGATTGTCGAGCGTTGAAGCTTGATTGAGTATTTGTTTTAAATGTGTTACATTGTGATTTAAGTTTAATTTGTTAAGTTGGGCATTTTAGGTTTTAAAATTCATTTTTGTTTGAATTAAATTTGTTAATTGTATGATTTGGATTTAATAGTATGGACAAGTATCTTATTCGGAAGAAGGTATCAATTCCAAGTGTTGGAGATTCAAGTTCAATTCCTAGTGTGAATATTTGTGCACCAATTGAAAATGATGTTAGAAATGAAGTTGTTGGCGAAAAAAGAGTTTGAAGGGAGAGTCCTCATGATTCAACTTGTGAATTTAGTATTATTAGTGACCCGGCATTGCGTAAATCCATCAATGAGTATGAGCCTCGGGTTAGAGATGCTGTGAAAAGAGAATATGTAGTTCAAGGTGCTTGTCAACCACTGTCACATGATTTTCCACGAAGTATGTAAGGAAATAAACAAAGGGCTTTTCTTCCTAAGTGGTTCAAAGAGTTTGAATGGTTGGAATATAGTGTTTCTAAAGAAGCCGTTTTTTGCTTTTGGTGTTATCTTTTTCAAAGGGTTGTCGGTAAAAGGTTTGGTGATCATGTTTTTGTGATGACGGAATTTCGCAATTGGAAGAAGGGTCCGAAAAAGTTTAAAGAACACGTGGGATCTATGAATAGTGTACACAACAATGCTAGAAAACATTTTTTGCTTACAAAGATCAAGGACAAAGTATGTCAAGATGTTTGTCGGTTGGAAAAGAAGCATTAGATGTTGCATATCGCATTCGGTTGACCGCAAGTGTGGATGTTGTTAGATTATTACTTGTACAAGGATTGGCTTTTCGTGGACATGTCGAGGCAATGGGGTCTCCAAATAGAGGAAATTTTTTGGAAATTCTTATGTGGTATAGTTTGCGCAATGCCGAGGTTGGAAAGGTGGTTCTAGATAATGCACCATTAAATCATCAACTTACTAGCCCTCCCATTCAAAAGGAAATTGTTAGTGCTTGTGCATCAGAGACAACAAAAGTCATAATCAGTGATATTGGAGACAAGTTCTTTTCTTTGTTGATTGATGAAGCTCGTGATAGTTCTGTCAAAGAACAAATGACGATTGTTGTAAGATATGTTAATAGCCTTGGAGTGGCGGTGGAGCGGTTTCTCAGAGTTGTTCATGTTGTTGATACATCCGCTTTATCTTTGAAATGTGGCATCGATGAGTTTTTCGCTAAACATGAGTTATCTATCTCTAAGGTGAGAGGTCAAGGATATGATGGAGGTTATAATATGCGAGATGAGTTTAATGGATTGAAGACTCTTATCTTAAAAGAAAATCCTTGTGCATGGTATGTTCATTGTTTTGCTCACCAACTACAACTAGTGATTGTGACTGTTTCACAAAAAAATCAGTTTGTGAGTGATTTCTTTTAATATCTGTCTGTGATTACTAACATGAATGGAGCTTCTTGCAAGAGAAAATATGAGTTTCGGCAAAGGCAACATGAAGAAATGGTGGAGAGGTTGGAAAATGGTGACATTACAAAAGGAAGAGGAAAAAAATCAAGAAAGTGTTTTAGCTCGGACGGGGACCACACGATGGGGTTCTCACTATACAACCATTATTCGTATTCTTTCTTTGTGGAACCCAACTCTCAAAGTGTTAGACAATATCTTTGATGAGGGCACTGATGAAAAAACTCGGGGCACAACTGGTAGTTTGGCAGAAAAGATGGAGAGTTATGGTTTTGTTTTTATTGCTCACTTGATGAATATAGTGTTGGCCGCTACAAGTGTTTTGTCATAATTCTTGCAACAAAAGGAGCAAAATATCATCGCCGATGTTGGTCTTGTTCAAAGCTGTAAACTGAAATTTCAAGAGTTGAGGAACAATGGATGGGAGCAGTTGATTGGAGAAGTCAATGACTTTTGTACTAAGCACAATATTGTGATTCTTGACATGGATCATCTTGCTACAAATCGTCGTTCTAGACGTAATGAAAATGGTACAACAAACTACCACCACTTCAAAGCTGAAATTTTTTGTCAGGTAATTTGTTATTTAGTAGTTAAATATTAAACTAGAATTTGTATCAAATTAATGTGGTGTTACATTTGTAGGTTATTGACTAAATTGATACAGAGATAGAGAATCGTTTCAGTGAGTCAACAACAGAATTACTCGCTTGTATAGGATGTCTTGATCCTAAGAATACGTTCTCCAACTTCAATGTGAAGAAACTACTTCAACTTGCAAAGTTATATCCACACAAGATTTTTCAATTTGTGAGCAAATGGAGCTTAGAGGACAACTTGAAATGTGGATTCTTGAAATGAGAAGAGATGAAGAATTTTCTATGTTGCAGAATATTGCAGATATTGCTAAGAAGATGGTTGAGAAAGGTATTCACAAGGCGTTTCATTTGGTATATTGTCTCATTGAGTTAACTTTAGTGTTACCAGTTGCCACAACTACGGTGGAAAGAGCATTCTCCGCGATGAGTATAATCAAGACAGATTTGCGCAATAAGATGGGAGATGAATTTTTGACTCACAGTTTGACTTGTTATATCGAGAAAGAAGTTTTCAAAAGCATTGACAATGAAGTTATCATTCAACATTTTCTGAGTATGAGATCCCGAAAGAGGGATTTGCCCCGTTTAAAGTAGTGAACTCTTTTGTTGTACTAAACTTTAGTTTTTACTAATGAATTATTTTATCGCTATTTTTTTTGTAATTGAATTAGATATCGTAACCGATTAGTCCCCCTTAAATTATATTATGGCTCTGCCACTACCCATCAACGAGACATCCAAGTCTAACCAACATATTCTTTTAACTTTTTTTTTTGAATCCCACTTTCATTGTTAGTTTATAACAATATAGAATTTGGTTCATCAACTTCAAAATTATAAAACCACACTAGACCAATCAATTACTGACATGGGTTTACATGCTGGTTGATATGTTCTATAACTATGTCATGTTCTAAAACTATGTCATGAAAATTAATACAAGGGGTAGGTTGGTTTGTAGTATGGTGCCTACTTTTCCTTGAGTATGGAGATTCCAAGGTATACCTTGTGTATTTGTATGGTCCTTAATTAGGGGTATGCAAGTAATCTCCATGTAAGGTAAAATGGGGTTTTGTACCCCTTGCGAGGTTGCATGGGGTTCTAGGAAGTTAGTTTATAACTAGATGATCTGGGCAAGATGCCTAGTGTTTGTATGTTTGGATGCATTATTGTTAAACTGGTTCTAGAGGTTCGGTGTTAGTATTACTTTCACATCTATAAGCTTATTGATTAGCCGCCAACCAACAAGCTCTCCTTGCACTGGCGCCCGCTAGCAACACATGTGAGTTACACATATATAGAGAAAGTTCGTTCATGATCCATTTTGGTAAAATTTGGATGAATTTGAAGCAATCTTTCACGGATATGTGAAAAATACAAGCTAAACGAAATAAAATGAAAAGGGAGGATAGAAATAAATGAAATTTCATAAAAAAAAAAGTTCAACTTTGACACACGATTATAGTAGACGATGAAAATATTTAATTTTTTCCACAAAGTAGGGAAGTGAGTTTAATAATTATACCCATATGTCTTAACATCATATCAAACACTTACCTATCTTTTTTTTTGTTTGAAACGGGGAAGTGAGTTTAATAATAACTGAGTGACAAAGTAGGTCTTTCGTATTCTAATTAGTAAAGTAGACCCCTAGATTTTGGGTATGTGTTTTAAGTATTAAGTTTAGGTATTAATTCAGTTATTGAATTTTAGGTATTAGATTTTGGGTATTATATTTTGGATATTGAATTTTAAATAGGGCTAATTAGGTAACTAGGCTAATTTGATTTTTAGTTTAGTAAATAGGCCTTTTAATTATTCATTTAAGTTAATGTACCCTGATTCTTTCTTTTAACCGTGAAACCCTACTTCCCTCATTTTTCCCTTTAATGGTTTGAATTCTGAACCTCACCAACTACTCTCTCCCTTCTTCCCATTCTCCATTCTCATTCTCCATCCTCAATACGGGGCTGCCGGAGAGCCAAACAAGGAAGCCAGTGCCGAATGTCCGGCCGACGACGCCCTCACGGGCAAGCAGTGGCCGTCTTTCCAATATAGGGTAAGGTTGGCGTTGGTAGTGAGATGGGTGGAGGAGAAGCCATAGCTGTTTGAACTGCTAGATAACTGGAGGCTTTGTAGTGGCCGTCTAGATGTGGATCTAGATCTAGGCCCCAATCTATATCATCTGTTGGCCTAGATCTTTTGCCTCCTTGAGAAGGCGGTAAGGCTCGGCATGCTTCCTGGATTACAGGTTACGGATTTCGACCAAGTCCTGCTTGTAACACCCTGAATCCGCGGGACTCGGGATGCTACGGGTTGGGACCTCATAGTGAGTCCCGACCCTTAGCCTAACAACAATTTACCGGATCTTGCAACAAGATACAAATAAAGGCCAAAACCGAAATACATTTTTATGCAATGTTATGAAACCCGAAAGTAAAAGAAAGGAAAGACTTCAGCCGTCCTTACAACAACATCAACACAATATACAATAACAACAACACAAGAACTCCAAAACCCAACTCAACCTAAAATGCACGGAACCCCGGCTGCCCACTCCTCCGGATCACTCGGCCACATCCTATCCTGCACATCAACTACAACAATCGATATAAAACCGTTAGCTCACATTCTAGGCATTCTAAAGATAATATGGCACAAACACACACAGGAGAGCACAAGGCACACAACATGAACATTCATTCCATAATATCTTTTTAGGTCGTTCCATATCTAATTCATTTGTTTCAAGTGTGACACAAGAGTCTTATAACTCTTGCCTCTGTCCCCGTGTAACCAACAGGAGTGTGGCGGCACCCAACCCGTATACCCTGAGGGAGTGATGAAGAATCCCACCCGTATACCGTGTATGGCCTGGTCGCAAAGATCCCCCCAGTCTCCCTCAGGAAACTGAGCGGTGATGTCACCGTCCGATAAAAATAATAGTAGTAACGATGGGCCAATAAATAAGGTCAAGTAAATCCTAATCCATTTTCATGCTTAAAAGCGGTAAACACACACCACCATATATATCCAAATAAGGCATAAAAGCGGCTAAGTAAGTGCGAGGACATACCTCGTCTCAAAGGTAGCTAAAAACCGATCTCACTTCCCGTAGGAATACAACCAAGGCCTGTTCAAGACAAGGCAAGATAATCAATAACTAACCGATAAGCTAGAAGCCTCGGACTTCTAGTCTCCCAAAACCTATACGAGGTCACACCCTAGCATGCTAGGTCCAACTCCTAATCTCGAAGATCGTCCTAAGATCGTACCAAACATAACTCGACACAATCTCATAAACTATCCAACAACCATACACGGTTCAAGGCCACTACTTGGCATTCGCTCTAAGTTATGCTAGATCCGACCTAGCATGATTCTAACACTACATATAACTAGATCGAGGAAGAGGTACTCACACGAGGTCAAAGGCGGAAAACGATTAACAAATGTTGAGTATGGATTCGTTGGGCCTTCTATGGGGCGCTCCCGAATCCTAAAACAAGACTAATCAAATTTAGCTCATTCGCTAAATTTGAACGGAATATATAATATGTATAAGACTAAGGAAAACTCGGTTTTCAAAGCCAATGTTAAAACTCGTTAAACCTTTTTTCGGGAAATTATCCAATAAGAAAATTTGGTCAAAAGCCGCAATTAAATCTTTGGGGTCATAACCCGAAATTAAATCAACAAGGCATAGTATGTAGTATACTTAAAGATTAGAATATCCCCATAATTAAATCCAAGGTTAATAACCGTAGTTACATTTTGCGGGAAAACTATATAATTTTTTATAACATGGGTCAAAACCCAATCAACTTTCCGGGCCATAAATACGGACTCAAGAACTTAAGCCATTTCCGAAAATAACTTTTGGTCAAAACCGTAAAATAAATATTCAAGAAACTTGGTCATATTTCCACAATTAATTCTGCAGGGGTATATTTACAATAAACCATAAACCGGAGTACAAAATTTTAATAATCAAAAGTGGGTCACAATATGCAATTATACCAAAAAAGAGGTGCCCGATCTGGATTAATGTGAAAGGTCTTCTTCATCCTCTGAACAGGTGCAGGAGGAGGAGGTTTGCAAAGGAGGCGGCATAGGTGGGCCTTCGACAAGGCAGGGGTGCTGGTGGTGAGGACCGTCCCGATCTCCGGCGACAAAGGACAGCAAGAGTCGACAGATCTCTCAGCCCGGCGAAGGTCACTGGAGCAAGGGACTGTGCAGAGGAGAGCAAAGAAGGCATGGGGAAGGAGTGGGAGGAAGAAGGCGGCAGTAGCGGTCTCGACGAGGGCAAGTTCCC
This sequence comes from Fagopyrum homotropicum, assembly GCA_033239125.1. Classification (NCBI taxonomy): domain Eukaryota; kingdom Viridiplantae; phylum Streptophyta; class Magnoliopsida; order Caryophyllales; family Polygonaceae; genus Fagopyrum; species Fagopyrum homotropicum. Next base: position 27,697,528 of record BSWB01000004.1, on the reverse strand, counting down.
GGTGAGGCACTTCCCCCTGGCAGCTTCCAAACAGTTGCAGCAAGAAGTAGTGGCTCCGGTGGTAAAGAGGGGTTGCCAAGGTGCGAGTTGCAGGGGGTTGAGGAAGATAGGAGAGGCATAACAGTGAGAAGGTAACAGAGGAGGGGAAAGTGAGGGGCTGGGCTGTTGATGCAGAACGGAAGGAAGAGGGAGGGCAATGTCACTGCAAGCTAGGGCTCGGTAGGCTGCAGACGGAGGGGGAAACGAGGGGGCGACTCCTCGCTACTCTACAAGGCGGTAGTCTCCAGCTCACAAGCGTCCAAGAGAAAAAAAAAAGAAATAAAGGAAAAAAATAAAAGAAAAGGGATAAAAAGAGAATAGGGCCATTAAACTCGATTAAACGATCATAACGGGATTTTCGAATCGGGAATTTCCGACTAAAAATAAAATACAAAAATACGTATATGTACACCAAAACATTAAAATACCCGGAAAGTTATTTTTATGTCAAAGAAATATTTTTAAATAATAATAAAAAGAAATCTCGTGCTACAAACAAAATGAAAGTAGGGAGAAAATATAAATCGGAACGCACCCAAAAGAACGGGGCGTTACATTAGGTCCTCCTAAAAACAAGTTTCGTCCCGAAACTTGCTAAACCCAAATTCTCAAACACTTACGTCTCGCTAACCGCTCGGAACACTATAATGTGGCAACTACGGCCGTCTAATCCAAAGCCTACTCGCATAAACACATCAAGACCCCGCAAGGTACACACATAAAGAAAAATCACGTCATAAATCAAATAAGCACAACCAAAGAAAGATCTTGCGACTAACCCGACGGTCCTAGAGATGTCGCTAAACCTGCGTAAAATTCGACCATAGATAATATTCTACGTCCTCCAGTTAGCCTCATCGGCTTCTCGCCTCGACTAGATCATCACAACGGACTACATGTCTTGAGTCATGTATGTACTCCCTCGAGTGATGCACATGCAACACTAGGTGAACACCCTCTACTCTCAGCGGCCGCACCAACCGGTAACCTACTTCCCAACTTGCGCTAAGATCTCAAAAAGGTCCGTTATATCGGAACTCAACTTCCTTCTCGGGTCTTTCTCAATACAATATTTCTATCATGTTTCTCTTTTATTGTCTCTAACATAGAAGATTGGATTCCCAATTTACACCGTTGGCTTTGGTTCTTGTCAAACCACACTTTGATGTTACGTTTTCTCATTTCTTGCCGTGAGTTCCAAGTAATGAAGGTAGTATTGATAGCATGTATTATAGTCTATATTTTGGGACTTATTTAGACGTTTTATCTTCAAAAATTTGCATGTTTGAATGTATATTATGTGATTATATTGTCGTCTCATCTACCTTTGCTGGAATCGAGGTCTACACCAAGTTTCGTTGTAAATGTAGGTAAAATGGCACGTTTTGCATCAAAATAGAGCTAAGGAGCAAATGAGTCATTAAAGCTACATTCGGGAGCTTAAAGAGGAGCTCAGGAAGCAAGGAATTCACAAAGAAGATTTACTTTGGACCATATTTGAGAGATTTCACCTTCAGCTGAGAGTCATCTCGGTTGACTACAGAGTCACCTCGACCGAGGTGATCTAGAGGAGCGCTCCGACCGAGGCGAATATCCTGACGCGGCGAGATATATTTTATTTGGCTGTGATCTTTTATTTTGGAAGGAGAGATCTTATATTTTTGGGCTGGATTTCTGGAAGGAAGATCATATATTTTGGAGATCTATTTTAGAGATATAAATATATTTTATTAGGATATTATCTTTTTAAGATATTATTATCTTTGGAAGATATTCTCCTATATAAAGGGTTGGATTTTCCACAAGTTCAACCATGCTTAGAGGCTTAGAGCATCCAACAATTGAGGGATTTTCAGGAGTTTTGAAGGAAGTTTGAAGATTGAAGGAAGGAAGTTCATAGCTTGTTATAGCTTTTTAAGGGGATTTGTAAGACTTTCTTAGATTCCCTTTAGTTTGATTGTCTTGTTGGATTTGTGATCCAATGAACCCCAATTTGTTTGACATTTGATTCAGTTATTGAAGTCTTGTTCTTAAGGTTTTGTGTTCAAATATTCATTCTCTTCCCATATATTTGATTATTGCTTTCATGATGATGCGTGGCTAATTTCCTTGTGCGGTTCTAGGGTGATTGGCTGAAGGTTGTGGGAAAGACGATGATAGAATAATCTTAATCCCAGTAGGACCCTGAAAGCTCGAGTCTTTATCCTTAACCTTAGAACATCTCGTTCAGTTGATGAACATCTTGGCCGGGGTGGAACTTGACTGACCGAGGTGACCTTATCTGATCCGAAACTGAGAGTTAAGTGTTAGAGTTTGCTAAATCCTATTCTTATTACACATTTCATGGTTCAATGCAAGCCTAGGATGAGACTTACCCGGTAATTCCTTTGTTTGTTTACCCATGATCATAAGTGTAGGTAATAAAGGTTTATCCTTTATTAGGGGTTTGAGTGTGCCTTCATCCCACCTTTGTGAGTTAGCCTAAGACTTACCCGGTAAAGGTTGATTCTATTCCCTTAGTTGGTTTGTTGGTTTGAGATTATAGTTCCTTTCCTTAGTACCTTGAGACTTACCCGGTGATAGGTTCTTTGGCTTGGGATTGTGAGTAGTGAGACTTACCCGGTGATCTATTCCTTTTTAGTAACACCTTCCCTTTGCAAAACCTCAGCTTTGTCCGCTTATCTTGAGATCTTGAGTTGGAACCACAACTGGATGCTTTAATCCCTAGAATTTGCATATTCCCCTTAATTGACCTTATTATCATTTTGATTGCTTTAATCGCTTTTGTGGTTATTAGTTGCATAGACTACCTCTTCTTGCTTAGTTTCATCTAAGTCCCTGAGATCGACACCCCGAAAATCTTGCTTTTACTATAATTGATTCGTACACTGCGGGTTCGCATCCTTGTTTTAAGCATACTTCTTGGGTTATAAATTTAAAGCTTGCACACACCATTTGGAGCGAACAAGTACCTTACTTCACACTTCTCCCACTCACAAGACACGTATGCTATTACTTTTACTTCGTTCCTTAATACTCCATTAAGACCTTGTCTAGGAGAACCGCTTGTACACTTTAAACCCGTCATACCTCGAGACAATTTCAAAACAGTTGCACCAATGAATCTCCTCGTAACTCTCAACATCTCTATTGTCAATTTTCTTCTCACTCAATACTTCATCGTCATCCGGAGTAGGTTAGCCATAGATGGTGTTACTTAGAGGATCTCTCCACAAACCCGGTAATGACCAACACCTCTTAGAAAACTTGTAACTTCTTTCACGTCCTTCGGGGGTTGCATTCTGAGACAACTTGTCATACAAATTTTTCTCTTCTTTTAGAGTAGATCCAAATATTTTATCCAGGTATTAGTAAGCCCATATGGAATCACTAAAAGTCGTAGTGACCATAGTTGTCCGGAATGCCGTATTTGCAATATCCGAGTCTCGAATTCTCAAACAGTAACAATCAAATCTCAGTTAATCTTAGAAGAAACTACCGACCCTTGCAACTAATCGAGTAGGTCCCCCATTCGTTGTAAGGGATACTTGTCCTTCATTGTCATTTGCTCAACTTATAGTAACCAATGTACAAACGGAGATAGCCGTCTCTCTCTTCGCAGACTGGTGTCCTCTATAATAACTTCAAATCAAGAGTTCAAGATATATTTCGATATGAACTTCAAATCAAGAGTTCAAGATACACTTCCAACGTGAACTTCAAATCATCTTAATGGTAAATCCACCTCCCGATGCCTTGGTATCCGTTCTATCTCGGGTTCTAGCTTTTCTCGTCCAATCACATATCGTAAGATGTCGACACAATCTTGTCTTAACATTTGTCAAGTGGTCCACCCCAATCTGTTGAGGTGACGTCCATCAAACACGTGGTTTAATACTTCTTTAGCTGCAATGTTCACCGTCCTCTTTCAAAGATCCTTCATTTCTAGGACTTGGGAGACTTGCTATAATGATCTCTCTCTCTCTTTTTTTTAGGTTTCACTTATGTGAAGTCATTAAGGTCCTAACTGCAGGATTTAATCATGCCTTATAATATATTAGTATTACCTTCTTCGTATTTTACCAAAGCTTGCATAATTCCTTCGAGTAGGTGTAGAACTTACTCCCTCTTCTTATGTAATGTCCAATCGACAGTAGAGGTCCTAACCTCAATCTTTCATGTACTTCTTGTACATCTCACATCGACTTCAAACTTCAAAACTTCAGTCTTCCCTTATTATTGTTGGTCACCTTATGTATTTCCTGGTATTTTATGTACAACTACAATGGAAGCCTCATCTTACGGTTAATCCACTAGCTCCCCTTACCATGATCAAATCTTAAAAGTTGTAACCTGTGGCGTTCCTCCACATGTCAATCCCATGACCTCAGAGGGTCGCGTAAGATCGTTACAATCTCCTCCTCGGAGGTCTTGTTATAACTAATTGCTTGAACTCGTTCAACATTATTTGATTTAAGACAAATGCGCGTCCATTAATGTACCTTCTTACTGTTGGCATTGATCCACCGCGAATACTCCAAGTTCTTGTTCCCGATCCTATATGTTCCCATAGTCTTGTTTACTCTTCCCATCTACACACATCAATAGACAACCCGCACTTATGCGCTCTCAGTTGTCACCGATTAACTTGTATCCGACCTTCTCCGAAGTTAACGACTTACCCTCCTACCATACTTCCATGCTACCATACTCCTGAAAGGATACCCTCTCGGGGTCCTTTGTCTTAACTTCACTAGCTCATTTTACTCTATCTCAACTCTATTAGCTCTTTCTACGCTCCTCTCTTCCTTCGACTTCTGTAATATAACTATACCTTCACTGATCTTTTGTGTCATATGACCCACTTTTATAGGCTTAACCTCTCTTCATGATGTTTCGGAAGTGCACTTCTCAAATATTTTGACCTTAATTAGCATCCACTCGCGTTCCTCTTGGTTGGTATCTTAAGTCTTTTGATCCAAGCTCCTTGTTTCATCTTTCATCTTCTTAAGATCATCACCTACACCCTTTGGTACCACCATAAGCTTAACTTACAGTTATCATAAATCTTTCCCAATTGCCCGACCACTCTTTTCATCTTGACTCCCATGCTTAGGAGCGCCTATTGAAAACTCGTCTTACTTAGAACGCCACTTATATCCTCGAGCGAGAATGTAGTCCTCTATACTTGATTCGCACCTTCAGTTCATCGGCACCGTACTTGGTAAAATCTTACGTTCGTTGTTTCTAGTTGTCTTATGGATGCTCCTTCATTGTTTCCTTGATACCACCCTCATGTCTTCATGTTGCTTTTATATTGGTATAGTCTCCATCTTGGTTTCTGTTCGCCACTTAGCGTGCGTGCAAATAAGCTTTAAATTTATAAAACTAGAATCAAGCAAGCGAACCCGCAGTGTACGGATCGACGTAGTTAAGCAAGAATTCCAGAGTATCGAACACAGGGATTTGGGGGGAACAAATTCAATTTCAGATTATCAAGCAGGTAAATGTAAGAGCTTTGCAAATTATTGGGAAAACAACAATCCTAAAGATCCAAGTATCCAGTTGTGGCTATCGATTCAAGATATACTAATGATATAAGGACAGAGTTAAGATATGCAAAGGTATACTAATGTAAGGTAATCGTACGGTGAAGTTCCAAAAACCTTTTATGACTCACCTACAAGACGCTCTCTATAAAGGTTGTTGAGGCTTCAATATAAAAAGGTTCTAAAGATGAGAATTAATGTCAAATACCCAAACTTGTAATCCAAGGATCAAGACTAACTAAACCGATTACGGTCGTGACACTCACAATCGAGGTAGAGGTTGTTGAGGCTTCACTACCACCTAGAAAAGGTAAGCCAAGACTAAGTTAAAGCAAATCTTTAACTTTGGATTAAAGTAAAAGCAAGTTCGTAAACTTAAGGGAAATCACGGTTAGTTCTTGAGGTTCCACGGCCGTGGACTCAAAAACAGGCCGTAATTTAGGGTTCGTCGGCGATTCTCTCTAACTCTCAGGGTCCAATCCGTTTACGATCGATCTATCATCATCTAAGCCACAACTATCAACCCTTCACCTTAAAATTGTTAAGGATTTTTAGCCAACAATAGTCATATTGATATCAAATTCAAGAATTAAAAGATTGAAAGATGAAAACTTCCGAAAACCTTCAATAAACTTCAAATCAATCTCAAAGTCACATCAAGAACAAATATCGTCACTAGATTCGGAATAGAACAAACAAACACAATCTTAGATAAGAAGGAAGAACGGGATGTCAATCCGTCTTCTAAATCAAACCTAAACAAGAAGAGGAATTTTCTTGCGAACAATCTTCCGAATCTTCGATCTTCCGTCAATCCGGAAATCGCCAATAGCGCTGCACTAAATCTCTCAAACACAACTTCCACCAAAAGCGAAATTAGGGCAATCCCAAGCACAAGTGTAGGCAAAAGTGCGTCTATGCGTAAGCGAAGGTGTAAGCCTAAAGCGAGGTGTGGACGAAAGTGCGTCTAAGCAGAGGTGACGGAATCTCTCTTCGTCCGTCCTTTTATAGTGTGTAACAAAGTATCGGCCCGGCCCAATCCTTTAAAAGATCGTGGCTTAAAGTGTGGCGAAAAAGATCGCCAAGATCACGGTCGTGGAAGGTTCCACGACCGTAATTTAGAGCGTGGAAATCAACACGGTTTGAACCATCTTCTCCACGGCCATAGAAGTTGCTGGAATGAACCACGCTTCCCTAGCCATGGTTCCACGGCCGTGGAACTGAACGTGGAAAGTGGTACGGCCGTATTTTAGAGCGTGGTTTAGGGCAAGAACGTGATTCTTCCCTAGCTTCGTGCATTCCTCAAGTTGGCATTCCCTTAGCTCCTAGAAATGTCCTCAATCCATGGATATTGCTCAACAACTCCATCCTTGCTCGATTCCGTTCGGAAATAGCTCTCAATCACCTATAATCAACATAAAGCTTGTGTAGATCTCTATATCAACATTATAGACAAACTAGCTCACAATTGCATTTATGCTCAATCAATGACTATCAATATGAATCAAATACGCTTAGAAAACGTGCCTAAAATATCACAATATTTCATGCTAACAAATAACCCCATACTTGCCACTTGCTTGTCCCTAAGCAAGGTCTTTCAAAAGCTTTAAAACAAGAGTTAGGATGAAATATGTGTACCTTCTCAAAGCAATACTTCTTTTGGATGAATGTGCCTTCTAAACAATAGATCATTCTCAAATCTTGCTTCAATCGTTTATAGGACTTTCATACACTTAATCAAATAGTAAAGAGTAAAGAAAGCTCATGAATCAATCAAACTTCCATACAAACATCATAACCCTTAAACATTATCAAAATCAATCATAAGAAACTTCAATTTAGATCACCAAGTCATATAACATTCTTTTGATCTTAAGGACTTTCAAAGAAAAAGGTCTAGAATGTGGAAAGGGAAGGAAACTTTAAGGAATGTGGTGCATGAATCCGGGAAAGTGGACAACTACTCTTTTCTTCCTCTCTTGCGGTTTCCGCAACAACTTCAACTTAGAGCTTCGCTCTCTTCTTTTCATTTTTCGACTTTACTTTTGGAGTTATGGATAGAGGTGCACAAAAACCGAAGCCTAGGAGATTGGAGTTTTTCAATTTTTATGAGATGCCTCAAACCCTTAGCGCACATACCATAATCCGCTAGGAATATCGCTCAATCTGACTTTGGCAAGACACAAACACACGGCTATGTGAATGGTGTCGAGTTACTCATCGTCATGATTGACTTCCCCAAACCTACAATTTCTTTCTATTCTTTTGATTGCAAATAATTGCTCTCATGGCCCTCCCACATCAAACATGTCTTTTTCATTCACTTCTCCAAATTCCCGGATAGGTAAAGGAGGTCAATATTTCAATGAGGAGCTAAATGATCAAAGAAAGAAGAAAGAAAAATCGAATTGCCTTAATCATCTCAACAAGAAGCATAAGAACTTATAGTGTGATTTCAACTTCAAATCCTCAACATGATTTAGGTAACATTCATCACATTATGAAACTTGCAAAAGAGGCATAGTCAACTCATTCAATTTCTTTTCAATCTACTATTCGTTTAAGCATGCAATTGTCATCAAACTCAATTCACAAGTAGCGATTATCATAGAAATCATCTCAATTCCTTAAAAGCACAAAATTTTTCAAAATTTTTCAAATTTTATGTGTTTTTCAAACTTTTTTTTTTCATGCAATGCAATAATGAAACATGCAACAATATAATGAACATGCAATGATAGTCTCGATAGAAGCAAACATAGTGAGTAAGAGTTATTACAACTTTTAGTCACACCCCACCCCATACTTGGAACAAACATTGTCCCTAATGTTCAAAAGAAAGAAAAGAAAAAGAAACTCACAAAATGACGGTGGAGCAGCTAAAGCTGTCGGTCATGCAATCATCATCACTGCGGCGCTGGTGGAGGCGGGAATGGAGAGAAGCTAGGATCATGAAACCGCCCAAACTGCTGGCGGTAGACATCTCTCATCATGTGATCGAGGTCGTCCAAGCGTCCATCTCTAGCATCGGCTCGAATCTCCAATGCTCCTACTCTCTCCGAAAGACCAGTAGCCCAATCCGACATCTGCTCATACCATCCCGGAGCATGACTGTACCACTCTGGAGCGTCGGATGGTGCTGGTGCTGGTGCAGATGGTGTCTGTGTAGCCCATGGAGGTGGAGCTCCATACCATGCAGGAGGTGTCTCTGCCCAAGTGGGTCTCTCACTCACGCTGTTGCGGCGAGAAGACGAGCCTGAAGCTCTGGCGGGACGTGGAGAACGTCTAGACACATCGGGGGCCGCATCCGGCTGATCCGGAAACGTGCCAAACTCCTACTCGGCTCCTCCTCCACCCTCAAACTGATCCCTCATCTCCTCCTCCTCAACTACGGGCGGTGGTGGGACATACGGAGGAGCTGCAATCCTGTTCGCATGCATAGCAGCGAACGTCTCTTTCCAATTATGGCGTCCAACCATAATGGAGTACTCCTGTAGCCACTCTATACCCCTACCTGTCCTGCTCTCCCAAGGCATGTCCGCATAAGGCGGACCTCTATGTGTGGGGAAGATAAGACCTCTAGTCATGAAGGCATGAAGTCCTAAGGGTACGGCTGGTATGCGGGTACATGCAGAAAAATCAACTCCCAAGCTCCTAGCAAGGTGGGTAACTATCCCACCATATCCAATGTTTCCCTTCCTCTTGTTCTTAAGCTTGCTCATAGTAGCAGCTAAGAGGGTGGCACAGTCAGCTCGGCGTCCATACAGCATAGAGTATAACAGAAAGAGCTCATCCGTCTTGATCTTTTGGGGCGTCTCCGTCCTAGGGAAGAGACACTCCGAAAGAACACGGTGAACAATCTTCAAGGCTAAGTGGTACATCAACTTAGCCTTGGTGTCAGCAGGTTGCCAGCGGTCCTCGCTGGCATAAATAATAGCAACCTCCTCCCAAAAGTCTTTGGCGTAAACGCCACTAGGAAAACGACCATTGAAGGTCTCATGGAACCCAAAGAAGGTTCCGAACTCACGGATGGTAAAATCATAGTTTCTTTCCATAAGACGGAAAGAAACGGTCCTATCCACATGGCTGTGCTCGAAAGACGTCACAACCTCCCTCGTAATCTCCTCATAGGCGTCTTCTCGGATAGCCGAGAAGACAACTAGTCTGGCTCTATCCAAGAGCCAAGTAAGGTCATCTATGATGTTAAGAGGAGCTAGATCCTCTAACAATAGGTACCTAGGTCCAATCACAGGCCTCTCATGGATCCTCTCGAGTGCATCAAGGTGATCCGCATGAATGGTTGGTACTCTAGGGCTAGGAGGTGAGGGTGATGAAGGTGATGATGGAGGTGAAGGGGAAGAAGGTGGTGGTGCTCTAGAGGATGAAGAAGAAGAGGGATTACCCTTCCTCTTCTTGTTTTGGTCATTCTTCTTCTCCTTGATTCTCCCAGAAACTCTCCTCACAAAGTCCATCACTGTTCAAAATTACGGCCTGTTCTTGATGATTCCACGGCCGTGGAACTGGCAGCGACCGTGGTTCGTTTGGTTTTTTCGCAAATCTCAGCAAACAACACTCAAACTCAGCAATCAGGCAGCCCTAGTGTAATTTCTTCCAATTTCAATCAGTTCTTCCTAAAATTTCTAGCAAAACGAACCAAATTGACAAAGATCAAGAAGAGTGAAAAAAAACCTAGGTTTCGGATTTTAAAATCCGAATTGTGCGTTCCGTGGTGATTTTCCGCTCGATTTGTTGCTTGGATCTCGTTGGTGGTTGATTTTGCTTCAATTTGGGAAGAAGAATCGTCGAAAATGATTAAGGAACGAAGATTTGGGAGGAAGGGCGTGGAATCGGCGATTTTGGGTCGTGGAAGTGGTTTTGTGGATTGTTTTGGTGAAGAACGTGGTTTATATAGTGACAGGCAAAATTTTGAAAATCACGGTCTGTCGGGGGGTTTCACGGCCGTGGAAATGTACGGAACCGTGGTTTTGGTGATTTTTCAAAGGCTTTTGGAAATTACGGTCACTGTAGCTGTCACGACTGTGGTTTAAGCCGTGGAACTCTCTGTAATGCTCCAAAGTCCAAGTTTCGTCACTTTTCTTCAACATTACCCTTCCCTTTTCCTTTTCCATCGTTCCTACATCCAAAAACACGAACATACCGGAAGGAATCGAAGGCAAAACAAAGCAAAAACGTCTAAACTAAGCTAAACTATGAATCGAAAACAAAAACGAAAATGCAATACCTTGGGTTGCCTCCCAAAAAGCGCTTTGTTTAAGGTCCATAGCTAGACCAATCTCGCACTTATTCGAGTGCGGTAGGCGCGAACTCTTCAACTTGGAGTTCCGGTGTATACTTCTTGAGTCGTTGGCCGTTCACCTTAAAGCTTCCGCCCGCTTCACCCCATACTTCAACTGCACCATGGGGGAAAATACGCTTAATTAGAAAAGGTCCGGTCCAATGAGATTTAAGCTTACCTGGAAAGAGGCGAAGCCTTGAATTGAAGAGGAGAACTTGATCTCCTTCTTTGAAGTCCTTTGGAATGATATGCTTATCATGCCAACGCTTTGCTCTCTCCTTATAAATCTTGGCGTTTTCGTAGGTATTCAAGCGGAGTTCTTCCAGCTCATTAAGGTCTAAGAGACGCTTCTCTCCCGCTTCCTTCATGCCAAAATTCAACCACTTAATAGCCCAAAACGCCTTATGCTCTAACTCTACCGGTAAGTGACAAGACTTCCCATACACAAGGTTGTATGGTGTGGTTCCTATGGGAGTCTTGTACGCAGTCCAGTATGCCCACAATGCATCGTCAAACATCAAAGACCAATCCTTCCTAGTCCTTGAAACCGTCTTCTCTAGAATTCCTTTGATCTCCCTATTTGAGATCTCAACTTGTCCACTAGTTTGTGGATGATAAGGGGTAGCGATCTTTTGAGTAACCCCATACTTAGCTAGAAGAGCTTCAAAGCGCCGGACAATGAAGTGAGAACCTCCATCACTAATGATAGTCCTTGGTGTCCCAAATCGTGGAAAAATGGTCTTGTTAAAGAACTTAACCACCACCATGACATCATTGGTGGGAGAGGCAATTGCTTCCACCCATCTAGAAACGTAATCTACCGCCAATAGTATGTATTGGTTTCCACAAGAGGATGGGAACGGTCCCATAAAATCTACTCCCCAAACATCGAAAATCTCCACCTCTTGGATATTGTTGAGGGCATCTCATTCCTCCTAGAGATATTACCTGTTCTTTGGCAAGCATCGCATCAAGAAACAAAGGATTGCACATCTCTAAATAAAGTAGGCCAAAAGAATCCAGATTGCAATACCTTTGCACTAGTCTTGTTCGAACTAGCGTGTCCTCCACAAGGTAGTGAATGACAATGGCGGATGACACTTTGCATCTCATCTTCCGGCACACATCGCCGAATGATGCCATCCGGACCTCTCTTAAAGAGGAGAGGTTCGTTCCAAAAGTATTTCCGGACATCCTTAAAGAACTTCTTTCTTTGTGCGTAGGATAAACCGGGTGGTATCTCCTAACAAACCAAATAGTTAACAAAATCAGCAAACCATGGTTCGTTACCTTTGGAGATCACATCGATGCACTCCTCTATAATGTGTAGGTGTTCGTCTGGGAAGGAGTCATCGATAGGTAAATGGTCGTCCTCTAGATGTGTTAGACGACTCAAATGATCCGCAACAGAATTTTCTGAACCTTTCTTGTCGCGGATCTCTAGATCGAATTCTTGTAGGAGAAGAATCCATCTAATTAGCCTTGGCTTCACATCTTTTTTCGTAAGGAGGTATTGGATCGCAGCATGATCCGTGTAGACAATCACCTTTGCACCTACAAGATAAGAGCGAAACTTGTCAATAGCATAAACAATGGCTAAAAACCCTTTTTCGGTAGTGGCGTAATTGAGCTGCGCTTCATCTAGCGTCTTGCTAGCATAGTATATGGCATGGGTTCGCCCTTCCTTTCGTTGTCCAAGAACAGCTCCTATAGCTACGTCACTAGCATCACACATAACCTCAAAGGGAAGAGTCCAATCCGGAGGTTGGATAATAGTTGCTGAAATTAGAGCTTGCCGAATGGTGTTAAACGCATCCAAACATTCCTGCGAAAACTCAAAAACCGCATCCTTCATCAATAGATTAGTGAGAGGTTTTGATATTTTAGAGAAGTCTTTAATGAAACGTCTATAAAATCCAGCATGTCCTAGGAAACTTCTTATCCCTTTCACCGAAGTTGGGGGAGGAAGCTTCTCTATAGTCTCTATTTTCGCCTTATCCACCTCTATCCCTCTACTAGAGATTAGGTGTCCTAAAACAATTCCTTCCTTTACCATAAATTGACACTTCTCCCAATTAAGAACTAGGTTAGTGTCCTCACACCTTTGTAAAACAAGAGAAAGGTTAGAAAGGCAATCGTTAAAAGAGGAACCGTATACGGAGAAATCGTCCATGAAGACCTCCATGATTTCTTCAATGTATTCGGAGAAGATGACCATCATGCACCGTTGAAAGGTGGCTGGGGCGTTGCAAAGCCCAAACGGCATTCTCCTATAGGCAAACGTACCCCATGGGCACGTGAATGTGGTCTTCTCCTGATCGTCCGGGTGTACCGGAATCTGAAAGAAACCACTATAACCGTCAAGGTAGCAAAAATGTGAATGTTGTGCTAACCTTTCAAGCATTTGATCAATGAATGGCAATGGGAAGTGATCCTTCCTCGTTGCATTGTTAAGCTTGCGGTAGTCTATGCACATCCGCCATCCCGTTACGGTTCGGGTAGGAATGAGTTCGTTGTTCTTGTTGGTGATGACCGTCATTCCTCCCTTCTTCGGAACTACCTGAACCGGACTCACCCACTTACTATCGGAGATAGGGTAGATGATACCTACATCAAGAAGTTTAAGAATTTCCTTCTTGACAACCTCCTTCATGGTCGGATTTAACCGCCTTTGTGGTTGTCTTGAAGTTCTAAAGTCTTCCTCCATTAATATCTTATGCATGCATAGGGAGGGTTTGATTCCCACTAAGTCCTCAATAGTGTAGCCTAAAGCTTTCCTATGTTTCCTAAGGACAATCATGAGCTGATTATGTTCATCTATGGTTAGATCGGAACTAACAATAACTGGATAAGTAGAGTTAGGTCCTAGAAAAGCGTACCTTAAATGTGTAGGAAGCTGTTTCAATTCCATTGCTTTCGGAGCTTCCAATGATCCTTGAGGAGCATCCGATGTCTCCTTAGAAGTTTCTAAGGGTGTTGAAGGTGTAGGAGAAGAATCGAAGGGAGTTGAAGAAGTGGCACGATCATCCCCTTCCACGGCCAAAATTATGGTTTCCCCATGTCCTCCACGGCCGTGGTTTAGGGCGTGGAAGGTGGTTACGGTTGCTCTGCCTTCTCCACGACCGTGTAACCCCCTGGAGTGAGCCACGCTTTGGGTTGTGAGATCTACGGCCGTGGAATATAGTGTATGGCCGTGGATTCTCACGTTTTCTGCCTCGTCGTGGAGTTTTTCAAACTCCACTTCACCCACTTCTTCTTGTGCTTCTAAGGCTTCAATTAACTCATTGCACTCCTCTTCTTCCCCTACATTCGTTAGACTCATAGTAATAACCTTTTGTAAAGGATCTTTGAAGAGAATAGCACTTACCTCCTCTCTAGACAACCCTTCTTTATCTTGGATATTGAATATATCCTCATCAAAGATTGGCTCCTTCACTAGAGTGGAAAGAAAGAACTCTACCTTCTCTTCTCCTATGTCAAAGGCGAGTCTAGCATTCTTGCAATCGACTATGCAGCCGGAAGTTGCAAGAAACGGTCTTCCGAGTATGATCGGGACCGGACTATCTGCAGGAATGTCAAGCCCGAAAAAGTCAATGGGAACAAAGAATTTACCTAGCTTGACTGGGACGTCTTCTACAATACCGACGGGGCGAGTGATGGATCGATCCGCCATGTATAACGTCATCTTTACCGGTTTAGGGTCGCCTAAACCGATCTTCCTACACAATGCAAGTGGTATGATGCTCACACTTGCTCCTAAGTCACATAATGCATCATATGTGACATCTCCCACTCCTATGGGAATGCAAAATGACCCCGGATCCTTTAGCTTGGGGGGCATTTTCGCTTTCATGGTCTTGATGAGATCCGAAGAATCCGAACTCATCTTAACCTCACCGAAATCTTCTAGCTTCCTCTTGTTGGAGAGGAGCTCCTTCAAGAACTTGCCATAAGCCGGCATACCTACAATAGCATCAATATAGGGTATATTAATATGCAGCTTGCTCATGAGTTCTATAAACTTAGCAAACTGTTTATCTAGGCGCGCTCTCGCTCTAGATTGAGGGAATGATAGGGGAGGTTTGTAAGCTGGAGGAGGAACGTAGACATCTTCCTTCTCCTTCCCCTTCTCTTTGTCTTTCTCTACGGGGACTTCAACAAACTTAGGCTGCGGATCGGTGGTAGTCACTCCGCTCCTAGTTGTGATTGCCATCACCCTTCCCTTAGGGTTGTCCTCCGTCTTTCCTGGAAGTTTCCCTTGATTCCTAGGAACTTCCCTCGCATGGCTGAACATTTGGTTTTCCAAAACCTTTTGGGCTTTATCAACCTTAGAAATTTGATCATCAACCTTAATGATGCGGTTCTCCAAACCTTGAAGCTTTCCCAAGATCGTTTCCAACATGGGATCGGGCTTCTCCTTCCCCGAAGTGTTTCCTCCATTAGATGTTTGCCCCTGGCTTTTCAAAGGAGTAGAGGAAGAGGAAGGTTGAGTTAGTGAATTCGAATTGGAAGGATAAGAGTTACCAGAATTTTGTTGATTGGAGCGCCAATTGTTGTTGTTTGAACCCCTATTGTTGTTCCAGTTGTTGTTCCGGTTGTTGTTGTTGCCATTCCAATTATTCCGGTTGTTGTTCCGGTTATTGTTGTTGTTGCGGTTCGTGTTCTCACCGCCATTGTTGTTGTTGCCCAAATAGCCAACATCCTTTCCTTGTTGCTTTGAAAAGTTGGTCTTGATAGCCTCCTTCAACTCTTTGATCTCATTGTTGAGGGAGAAAATCTGATTTTGAGCTTCATGTGTGAGCTTCGCTCCTTGCTCCACACGATTTCCCTCCACTTTCCGGTGGGAATACTTCTCTATGACTCTTGCTTGCTTGTCAATGAAGTCCCAAGCGTCATCTTCTCTCATGTCCATGAATGTACCACATGAGAGGGATTGGAGCTTGAATTGTGTCTCCACATCCAGCCCCTTATGGTAAATCTCCAGCAATGCAAGCTTGGATATGCCATGATGAGGGCAATCCAATAACAAGTCCTGAAACCTATCCCATGATTGAAACAAACTTTCGTTAGATCTCATGGAAAATGCATTAATCTTACCTCTAAGTTCCGCCGTTTTGGATGGCGAAAAGAACTTAGTGAGGAACTCCGCGGAAAGGTCTTCCCACGTGTCTAGTTTCCCACTAGGAAGAGCCTGGTACCAAGACAACGCTTTCCCTTTCAAGGAGAAGAAGAAAGGCTTGAGCTTATAGTTATTGGTAGTCGCGTTCTTCGGCCTCATTGTCTCCATCATACACTCAAAGTTTTGCAAGTGTTGGTGTGGAGATTCAGCGCTTGTCCCGCCAAATTGGTTTTGGCGAACAAGAGTAATAACTTGAGGGTTGAAGCTAAACCCTTGTACATCATCAGCATCAAAGTTCACACCTAGACGGCGTGGTTGCTGCGTTGGATCCATCCTTTGGCCAAGAGTCCTTGGCTCATTATCTACACGGTTCACCCTTACATTCCTAGGTGGAATGCGTCGGTTTGCGGTCGTCCGTGGAGCGAATGGATTCACATTGATCCTTGGATCAATCTCCGCTAACGGTGACATGGAAGAGTCGCTATCATCAGCGGATGAATGACTCCTATTCGACTTTAATGATCTCCTTGAGGATTTCTTGCTTCCCTTATTCTTGAGATTGCTTAGTTCTATCCTCATTTGGAACATCATGTCCTTCAGATCATTAACTTGGGATTGATGACGATCCATCTCATCCCGACGAATATTCTCATTCCATTGGAGTTGAGCTTCTTTCTCCGCTAACTCCGCTTGAAGATCACGTTCGTGTTCTTCAGCCATCTTCTTTTCCTTACGCTTTTGTCTTAAAGTTCTCTCAAGCTCTTGATCAAGAGGTGAGAGATCTTCGGTGTTCCTAGACCTGCGGATGCACTCAAAAAGATATCAAATAACGAGAGCAAGCTCCCAAGCTTGACAACCGAAAACCGAATTCGGCCTAGACCAAATCCCCGGCAACGGCGCCAAAAACTTGTTCGCCACTTAGCGTGCGTGCAAATAAGCTTTAAATTTATAAAACTAGAATCAAGCAAGCGAACCCGCAGTGTACGGATCGACGTAGTTAAGCAAGAATTCCAGAGTATCGAACACAGGGATTTGGGGGGAACAAATTCAATTTCAGATTATCAAGTAGGTAAATGTAAGAGCTTTGCAAATTATTGGGAAAACAACAATCCTAAAGATCCAAGTATCCAGCTGTGGCTATCGATTCAAGATATACTAATGATATAAGGACAGAGTTAAGATATGCAAAGGTATACTAATGTAAGGTAATCGTACGGTGAAGTTCCAAAAACCTTTTATGACTCACCTACAAGACGCTCTCTATAAAGGTTGTTGAGGCTTCAATATAGAAAGGTTCTAAAGATGAGAATTAATGTCAAATACCCAAACTTATAATCCAAGGATCAAGACTAACTAAACCGATTACGGTCGTGACACTCACAATCGAGGTAGAGGTTGTTGAGGCTTCACTACCACCTAGAAAAGGTAAGCCAAGACTAAGTTAAAGCAAATCTTTAACTTTGGATTAAAGTAAAAGCAAGTTTGTAAACTTAAGGAAAATCACGGTTAGTTCTTGAGGTTCCACGGCCGTGGACTCAAGAACAGGCCGTAATTTAGGGTTCATCGGCGATTCTCTCTAACTCTCAGGATCCAATCCGTTTACGATCGATCTATCATCATCTAAGCCACAACTATCAACCCTTCACCTTAGAATTGTTAAGGATTTTTAGCCAACAATAGTCATATTGATATCAAATTCAAGAATTAAAAGATTGAGAGATGAAAACTTCCGAAAACCTTCAATAAACTTCAAATCAATCTCAAAGTCACAATCAAGAACAAATATCGTCACTACATTCGGAATAGAACAAACAAACACAATCTTAGATAAGAAGGAAGAACGGGATGTCAATCCGTCTTCTAAATCAAACCTAAACAAGAAGAGAAATCTTCTTGCGAACAATCTTCCGAATCTTCGATCTTCCGTCAATCCGGAAATCGCCATTAGCGCTGCACTAAATCTCTCAAACACAACTTCCACCAAAAGCGAAATTAGGGCAATCCCAAGCACAAGTGTAGGCAAAAATGCGTCTATGCGTAAGCGAAGGTGTAAGCCTAAAGCGAGGTGTGGACGAAAGTGCGCCTAAGCAGAGGTGACAGAATCTCTCTTCGTCCATCCTTTTAAATTTGGTGGGAAATTTTGTATCTTTGGCAACGGCAAGAGCCGTCGCAAAATTTAAAATTGGTGGGAAATTTTGTATTTTTGGCGACGGCATGGAGCCGTCGCAAATTTTTGTGTTTTCCTCCAGCTCTACATATACTGCCAAATGAGGCTCAAAGCATGAAGAAATAATGCCCCGAAAGTTGAACTGCACCATAATTGGAAATGGAGGATATCAACTGCAAACATTCCCTAGTTCATGTATGAATAAAAATTAAAGTCCATGCAGCAAATTTGAGGCAATAGAATACAGTAACACCTAGTCACACAAAAGCAAAGCCAGAAATACAGCCATCGTAATTAGCAATGATAATAAAACGTTTAGACCAAACACATAGAGATGATATGCACAATGCAAATAATTCATATTTAATGAACCCATAAAAGAGATAAGGAACTACTTAAAAAGATGACATCACTAATGTATTTGGAAATATTACAAGTCCCAAATATAAGGCTACCAATGATGACACAAAAGAAATACTAGAGCTTAAGGCTGTCAAGTATTACCCCAGCTCCAGGCACTGAATAATCTTTGTTTCCATCTTTCTCTTGAAAAACCATAAAGCAAATTAGTGACATTAAAACATGAGCCTTTCTCAAGAAGGAAAAAAATCAAACTTTTTGTGGAAAGTTTTTATTGACTGGTCAATAATATCTATAATGCATACCTTATTTTAACTCCCTTGGTGTGCAGCAAGCTTCTTCTCATATTTCCTTTTCATATCTAATATGGCTTGGCTCTTGCCCTCAGATTTTTCAGAATCTTGAGCATCGCTTTTCATTTCCTTTTAAGTGCTTCCCCCAAAATTTTCTGCCAATTCCTCTTCAAATTCCAGTGTTCTTTGCAGTGCCTATAGACTCAAAATTGTTAAATGTGACATACATAGCCAAAACTTAGTGTTGGTATACTTAGGCAGGAGGGTAGCAACAACATATGATGGTTTCATGAGATCATAACTACATAGAACAATGATGAGAAATTCTTATTAGGAAGTGAGCAACCCCATGAGGGTGGGAAAAGCAGTTGAGGACATAGCCTCTTGATAACATCCATCTTAAGTTAGATTTTTGCTAACTATCATTACCATCCATCTTAAACTATTTAGAAGCAAAAAATTAATAGATCTGTGGTAGTTGATCGGTACCAATATGTCCTCGGACAGAATCAAGATAATTCCATCAATTGACGAGACATTAAGCAATTCTATCCCCCTTACATAAACATGCTTAAATTTATTTTCTAATCCAGAAAAAGGCAGCAAATACAACAGTTGCTGAGGCTAGACGAAACAAATAAGTAGTTTACAATTAAATGTGAAGAAAGGGATAAAAATCAACCCAAAAATAATGCAGAAATAACATGAAAAGCAGGTAATAATAGCTTACTAGTAATAAAGTTGCGACATCTGGCTTTTCTTTCAAATTATCGAGAATCTCGACAAGTTGTGCCCTGAAATGTCAAATCACCCGATTTATATATACGCCACGAGTTAATACAGAACATTCAATATGCTATATGTACAAAGAAAAAAATCACTTGTAAAGCAAGCAAATTAGTAGGTGACTGCAAGAGTTGAGACATTGCAGGAAGGAGCTTTCTTACAAGGAGTTTCCCAGCGGGAAGTAGTTTAATACAAGCTTGTCCTTGTTGTATCTATAAATTGATCACATTTTTATCATAGAAAACTAAGTACCTTGGATGCTAAGTTTGACATATTTTACTTTTTCTTTTTGAGGTACACAAATTAAAATTTTGTTTGAAGTACCATTAAAAGCAATTGCAATGTCTCAGAAAATAACTACAATAAACAAGGCCTGAAATATGCAAGAAGCATACAATTGATGAAAATAAATTTGTTTTGAAACCTTACAGAGTGGTTCAACGGAGGATAGAAGACAGACCTTGTAAGTTTACAGAACTAGATGCAGAGTAAATAAGGAACATGCCATGAAGGAGGAAAGATTTTCCATATTTCTTCGTTTGTTCTCAGTCGTCGTTTAATCCATGCATACCTCCTTTCTGCCTTGTCCAGCTTTGCCAATTCTGAATAAGCAATAAAAATTTACAAATTCACTACGTGGACTCATTGCAAAGATACCAAAAGAGGACAAGACTGTGCATTGACGAAAATACCAGCTCCCTCAAAGATCTGTCTATAGGAAGTAAGGTCCCTGTTGCAAAATTTTTTTACCAACTCTTCACGTATAGAAGGTTCTATGGCATCAACAACTAAACAAGCATCTGAAAGTTGCTGAAGTAAATTAGCTTCCTCCGTCTCCTTTTCAGTACCTAAGCTGGGATAGCATCAAATCAACAGTATAATAAATCACCAGAGAAGTGCTTTTAGAGAATTATACATGAAGAGGGATAACTAGATTAACCAATGTGGTACTATGAAGAACACAATATCACAAAGCATTATGATGATTCATAGTCCACATTAGGTCTAATCCCTTCAAGAATTCATTAACTAAGATAAAAATCCTGCAGAACTCAATCTTCAAATATTCCTTTCCTGGAACAAAATCAATTATTATAAACAACAGTTTTGTTTGGAATCTCTATGACTATGAACCCCAAACAAAAACAACACAAACATTCAAGGTATGCCCATACTGATTCATTGTGCTACTGTACTTCAGGAAATCAGTCTACTCCTCAATATCTCTTCAAATGATTAAAAAATTGCATTTCACATAGCATCATGATTTCCTGAACATAAATGTTTTCTCCAAGTACTTGTGAAATTTAAGCGAGATGAAGGATAACCAAGAGATAACTCAGGAACATATATTTCAAATTCTCTAAAGTCTAAACACAACAACACTACCATAAACCAATTATACGTTGTTAATCCAACTCGCAAACAAAAAGAGGTTCGGAAATCAACAATAACAACAGCAACAACAATAGGATTCCAGTTCAGCGAAAACAATCTAGCAAATCCACAAAATAGAAACGAAAAATTGATTAGGTGATGATACGAAGCTCGAAAAGAAAATTTCCATCATTCATTTCAATATCGTAAATCAAACTTCAGCACGAGATTATAACTCTGATGTTTAAGGACTAATTTAATCAACTCATGAATAATGTTAACCAGGAATATAGGATGGTATGGTACTCGAGATTGCGAGAGAGGAGTGTACCTGAGGCTGAGAGAGATCGGGACATGCTTGGAGTCGTCTTCGTCGGCCGACCGCTGATCTCCCCTAGTCTTTGCCAAACACCAGTCGCCGTCTCGCCGAAGTGCCGTTTGTTCCCAGTTAACAAATTTCAAAACCTAATGTTGAGTATCGGGTGATGAGGTGAGGGAGTGGGCTTTTTTTGAAAAAATTTATTGTTATTATTATTATTAATATTATTATGATTTTTATTATTATTATTATTATTGTCATTATGATTATTATTATTATTATTATTATTATTATTATTATCATCATCATCAGTAGTAGTAGTAAATGAGCTTTTGCAAGCCGCTCGTATTCGGCTCGTTACGAGCTCAATACCATACTCGTATTCAGGTCGTTTTATAATATGAGCGAGCCAAAAACGAGCTTTTGGCGAGCTGAGTCGAAAAGAACAAGATGTAAAAGTATGATGAAAAACAAGTAAAAAAGAGTTGTTAAAGAGAACATCAAGTTAAAGGAGATTAAGTCGGACATCAAACTGGAATTCCCGAGAAGTGATTGTCGGCTTCTTGGTAACGATGACGGAGAATAAACACAACACGGAGGAGAGTAGAAGATGGTGGCGAGTAGAGGGTGGTGACAATCGATTCCAACTATAATTTCGTAATCGATACTTTGGGCGAGGGTTTTTCGAGAAGAGTAGACGACGGTTTCAATTGATTCCAACAATAATTCCGTAATCGATACTTAGGGCGAGGGTTTTTGGAGAAGAGTAAAGGACTAATCAACAAGGTGGAGAGTTGAGGACGGTGTCAATCGATTCTAACTGTAATTTCGTCTGTAATCAATACTTTTGGAGAGGGTTCTTGGAGACAAACAAGGAAGACCGTTCATCGTCTCATCGATGAGAGGATTTTTGTTAAGGTTTTTTTAAAGGAGTTTTAATAAGCTGTCATTATTAGGAAATAATTGTAAAATTTTATTGATGGAAGGTTTTTGGAGATAAAGTTTTAAAACTTATAGGAAATTTTAATTATTTTGAAAGAAAAGAAAATTAATTATATTATTTTTAACGTTTTTTACCCTAATATTTCATATGGAGCCAAATAATATGGTTGTTGGCGTCGGCAACATAACCGTCGCCAAAGGTACCTTGTATTAGCCACGGTAAAGATTAGCCGACGCCAATTACAAGACTATTAGCGACGGTCGTATACCGCCGACACAAATAATTGGAAGTTTTGCCACGCTGATGTTGCCGTTGCTAAATAAAGACCAACGGCGATGGCAAACCCTTGCCGTCGCCAACAAGCGTGACCAATTGAATTATTTTTTGTAGTATACATATATATATATATATATATATATATATATATATATATATATATATATATATATATATCAAGATATAAACGTCATGCTACTACTACAAACGTAATCAGTCCATAAACAATTTACAATTCAACATACAAGTATAGTTCAAAACATCCTAAGTCCCCATATACATATCTACATATACACACACACATATATATACATAATATAATAATCAATAACTACGTAGCCGAGATCCGCGGAGGAAATGGTGGTCCTGTACATTCTACCCCAACTGACTCATGCACATGATTTGAAAACGAAATTCATTTCTTTAAAACTCAGAACCCTTGAGGGTTTTGTGTATTTTTATTCGGCTTTTAGAAGATTGCGAGTGCCATTGTTGTCAACCTAGGGCTCTAATACCACTTTTGTAACACCCCGAATCCGCGGGACTCGGGATGCTACGGGTTGGGACCTCACAGTGGGTCCCGACCCTTAGCCTGACAACAATTTCACCGGATCTTGCAACAAGGCACAAATAAAGGCCAAAACCGAAATACATTTTTATGCAATGTTATGAAACCCAAAAGTAAAAGAAAGGAAAGACTTCAGCCGTCCTTACAACAACATCAACACAATATACAATAACAACAACACAAGAACTCCAAAACTCAACTCAACCTAAAATGTACGGAACCCCGGCTGCCCACTCCTCCGGATCACTCGGCCACATCCTATCCTGCACATCAACTACAACAATCGGTATAAAACCGTTAGCTCACATTCTAGGCATTATAAATATAATATGGCACAAACACACACAGGAGAACACAAGGCACACAACATGAACATTCATTCCATAATATCTTTTTAGGTCGTTCCATATCTAATTCATTTGTTTCAAGTGTGACACAAGAGTCTTATAACTCTTGCCTCTGTCCTCATGTAACCAATAGGAGTGTGACGGAGCCCAACCCGTATACCCTGAGGGGGCGATGAAGAAGCCCGCCCGTATACCGTGTATGGCCCGGTCGCAAAGATCCCCCCAGTCTCCCTCGGGAAACTGAGCGGTGATGTCACCGCCCGATAAAAATAATAGTAGTAACGATGGGCCAATAAATAAGGTCAAGTAAATCCTAATCCATTTTCATGCTTAAAAGCGGTAAACACACACCACCATATATATATCCAAATAAGGCATAAAAGCGGCTAAGTAAGTGCGAGGACTTACCTCGTCTCAAAGGTAGCTAAAAACCGATCTCACTTCCCGTAGGAATATAACCATGGCCTGTTCAAGACAAGGCAAGATAATCAATAACTGACCGATAAGCTAGAAGCCTCGGACTTCTAGTCTCCCAAAACCTATACGAGGTCACACCCTAGCATGCTAGGTCCAACTCCTAATCTCGAATATCGTCCTAAGATCGTACCAAACATAACTCGACACAATCTCATAAACTATCCAACAACCATACACGGTTCAAGGCCATTACTTGGCATTCACTCTAAGTTATGCTAGATCCGACCTAGCATGATTCTACCACTACATATAACTAGATCGAGGAAGAGGTACTCACACGAGGTCAAAGGCGGAAAACGATTAACAAATGTTGAGTATGGACTCGTTGGGCCTTCTATGGGGCGCTCCCGAATCCTAAAACAAGACTAATCAAATTTAGCTCATTCGCTAAATTGGAACGGAATATATAATATGTATAAGACTAAGGAAAACTCGGTTTTCAAAGCCAATGTTAAAACTCGTTCAACCTTTTTGCCGGGAAATTATCCAATAAGAAAATTTGGTCAAAAGTCGCAATTAAATCTTTGGGATCATAACCCGAAATTAAATCAACAAGGCATAATATGTAGTATACTTAAAGATTAGAATATCCCCGTAATTAAATCCAAGGTTAAAAACCGTAGTTACATTTTACGGGAAAACTATACAATTTTTATAACATGGGTCAAAACCCAATCAACTTTCCGCGCCATAAATACGGACTCAAGAACTTAAGCCATTTCCGAAAATAACTTTTGGTCAAAACCGTAAAATAAATATTCAAGAAAGTTGGTCATATTTTCACAATTAATATTGTAGGGGTATATTTGCAATAAACTAGAAACTGGAGTACAAATTTGTAATAATCAAAAGTGGGTCACAATATGCAATTATACCAAAACAGAGGGGCCCGATCTGGATTAATGTGAAAGGTCTTCTTCATCCTCTGAATAGGTGTAGAAGGAGAGGAGGTTTGTAAAGGAGGCGGCATAGGCGGGCCTTCGACAGGGAAGGGGTGTTGGTGGTGAGGACCGTCCCGATCTCCGGCGACGAAGGGCAGCAATAGTCGACGGATCTCTCAGCCCGGCGAAGGTCACTAGAGCAAGGGGCTGTGTAGAGGAGAGCCAAGAAGACATGGGGAAGGAGAGGGCGGAAGAAGGTGGCAGTAGCAGTCTCGACGAGGGCAAGTTCCCGGCGAGGCGCTTGTCCCTGGCAGCTTCCAAACAGTTTTAGCAAGAAGTAGTGGCTCCGGTGGTAAAGAGGGGTTGCAGGGTGCGAGTTGCAGGGGATTGAGGAAGATAGGAGAGGCATAACAGTGAGAAGGTAACAGAGGAGGGGAAAGTGAGGGGTTGGGCTGTTGATGCAGAACGGAAGGAAGAGGGAGGGCAATGTCACTACAAGCTAGGGTTCGGTAGGCTGCAGACGGAGGGGGAAACGAGGGAGCGACTCCTCGCTACTCTACAAGGCGGGAGTCTCCAGCTCACAAGCGTTCAAGAGAAAAAAAAATGAAAAGAAATAAAGGAAAAAAAAATAAAAAAAAAGGGATAAAAAGGGAATAGGGCCATTTAACTCGATTAAACGATCGTAACGGGATTTTCGAATCGGGAATTTCCTACTTTTTCGACTAAATATAAAATACAAAAATACGTATATGTACACCAAAATAATAAAATACCCGAAAAGTTATTTTTATATCAAAGAAATATTTTTAAATAATAATAAAAAGAAATCTCGTGCTACGAACGAAATGAAAGTAGGGAGAAAATATAAATCGGAACGCACCCAAAAGAACGGGGCGTTACACTGCTCCGGTGTCCCAAATTTACCGGCGCCTATTGTGCCGCGGAGGACAAGGACGGTGAGCAACAGGCAAAGGACGGTGGCCTTACAATGGCGGACGAATCTGTAGAGCCTCCGAGCTTGACTAATCTGGTATGGATTAGGAGTTGTTGTAGAAGGTACGTGCAACGGAGAAAATTAGCAATAACTAGCATTGTTAAGTTGGGAGAATAAATTAATAGAAGCTTTGTAATGTGCTCTCTATAAGTAGCAGCTGAAGCATGAAGCACAAGTTTTTTTTGTTCTTTGAAGTGAGTACACATGGAAGTCATTTGTACTGAGAACTATCATATAACTCTACTCTGACTTTTACCTAATAATTGCTTTGGAAGTTATTATAAACATGGGTTATACTGGGGCAGATCCTCAAGAGGACGAGATTATCCAGTATCCACAAAGCCTTGTTCTGGTCCCACGTTAATTTTGCAGATGACTAATCTGGCAAGGTATTACCTTGAGCCAATTTGTTTGACAAGTCCAAGTGTTGAATGATTTCTTTTGCTGATTATGGTTTGTTATTTTGTAGGTATTGTGTTTCAATATTCTTATTACATTTTAGTTTATGATTTGCTTTGAATTAATGCAGCATATCGATGTCAAGAAGCTAATTAAGAGGAGGCCTTTGGAAAATCTGTATTAGTGTTTAGATGGAGCAGTTGTTTACATTTGAATGAGAAGGAGAGGTCTGTTAGTTAAGGAGGAAATCAAGGCTAATAAGGAAGGTGAAGATATGTATTTTTTAACTTCCAGTATGTAAATCCGGCATGTAAATCCGGTATGTAAATCCGGTATGTAAATTCCGGTATGTAAATTTCAGTATGTAAATTATAAGAAATAAAAAAAGACAAACAGAAAACACAAAAAAAATTCTGGTATGAATTTCATAACAGAAACTCATACCAGAAAATTATAAAAAATAAAAAAGGACAAAAAAAAACAAATCAAAAATTCTGGTATGAAAAAATCTGGTATGAACTTTGGTAGAAAATTTTCTGGTATGAGAAATTCTGGTATGAGAAACATCTGGTATGAAAAAATCGAAGACGCTTCATCTTCCATATTTAATTCGATCAGTTGACTCCCATCTCTGTAATATGGCTTCGATTCAAAATCGGCAACAACCTAGCTGGCTTTGAAGTCACACCGCCGAGGAAGAGTACCCGGAAATCCAAAACCACCGGGAACGAACCCCCGAGAACTGAAGGTTTTACGGTGCGCAAGCAGGGATCGTCGAGGGCACCGTCGAGAATGCATACATCAATAGATGGGGTGAAGCTCGAACAACCCAGATAGAGACATTTAATTCAAGAAACTGGAACTAGAAGTTTCACCTTAGATTGTTCAATCTCATTGATCAAGATAATTCCCTTTGCTAGGTATTCTAATCACTCTATTGTCCCATCGATTTCTCACATTCCTTTTGATGGTGATTTCTAACATCAGGTCTCTCTTTTTTCTTTTTTGGTGCATTGATGGAAAAGTATACAAATATTGATATCAACACCGTTAATAGGACATGAAAATCCAACCAGCATATTCTTCTTCCAGAGGCACCTACGTGCAAGTGTGCAACGCATGCGGATTACGTTTAATATACAAAAATTTCGTCCAACATCCCGTTTGGTAAGAATTTCTCGAAGATGAAGCAATAAGATCAGATATGAAAAAGGAGGCTAAAGATGAAATTTCATAAAAAAATCTGAACTTAGACACACATTTATAATAGACGATGGAGATGTTCGATATTATGTGTGCGAAAAGACCGTAAGAGAAGCTAATGCTCAACTGCCTCGAAGAAACACTCTCTTTGGAGAGCATGAAAAAACCCTAGTTGGAAATCTTTAGCCGCCGCCGGCTCCTACCACCACCCTTCGGGCGAAATCCGTCCCCTTCTCGAAACCCTAGATCTCAACATGATCTCCTCAAACACATCTACCAAATTAAAAGATATGGGATGAAGAGAGGCCTTGGCTTAAGGGTCGATTCTCTTCTATCCATCAAGATCTTTGCACAAAGGGGTTCACTGATCTCCTTGAGCTTTTTCGAGTCCCAACTTTCACCCTTAAATTGTGGTTGGCTTTAATGGTCTAGAAAGGGGTTATTTTGTCTTCCTCTGTAACTCTTTTCCATTGGTTTTAGGCTCTTCATATTTGTGAGTTTCATACGTTTCTCTTAAGAATGTATCACCTTGGCTCTTCTTTCTTCTCTTTGTACAAGAAGTGCTCTTATTTATTTGTTTTGTTTACTGAATCCTCGGTGACTCACTGCTTGTATGATCTGTGTCAAAAGAATGCCGCTAAAAGGCTATTTTTAAGGCCCTAAAGCCCAAACAAACAATTCCTCACCGCCCCTCACACGAGATCAATATCTCGAGTCTAGTTATCCCAATGTTGCTCAAACAAAAGTTTTAAAATCAAAATTTGTAATAATTGTCAGGTATAAGGCAACGATTGTGTGGATGAAATCCTCGGTCTTGAATTTTCTTCACCAACAACCCACAAAGGCTAATTCTTGGCTTACAACCAATGCAACTAGCAACACTAGTAAAAACTCAACAATCAAGCATGTTCATATGAATATTGTCGAGATCTTCCGTTTCTTAAAAATCAACATACTACTTTTGTTTCTTTACAAAAAAATTGGTTGATTTCCCGTGTCTTTTTCACGAGGCCCTTTTTTATGTTTTTTCTTGACGATAACACCTTTCAAAGCATTCTACTCCAAAAATTCTTTACCACTTTCACAAAGTTTTATGTAATCAATCTCTCTCCCTCAAGGAACCCTTGTCGGTCTAGAGATGAAAATGACTCAGTTTGTTCTTATGCCCAACCATACAACTCGGGCAAAAACTCTTCCAATCTAACTCAAATAAAGCTTTAATAACAAGGGATGCCCCCCTTTGTTTCTGTTCCCAACAAGAATCGGCAAGACGAGAAAGGAAAAATAAACGTGAAACAACTCATATACAAAAGCAAAATTAGTACTCTACTCCTAAGACGCACAAATTTTATTTACCATTGAGGAACCCTATAATGCCTTCAAGCATGTTTTTGTATTATTATAAAGCCATTTATGTAATCCTTCCTCACGTTAGGACCATGGACTTGGTCCAACCAAAAAATTCAGTTTACAACTCATTTTTGCAACCCCACCGGTAAAAAGTAATAATAAAAAAAAAAATTACAAAGAAAAAATATACCTTTAAAGCTTTTGTATGATGCACCAATTAATTTTCGTGGTTATAAATCACTCGGGCATAGTAAAACTCATTATCACAATCAACTCTTATCCATGATTTATGATAAAAAAAAAAATAAAAGTAGCAATAACAATCTAAAAAATTAACGTTCACCAAAAAATCTTGACCTACCGCGACCTAAAGACACCGTTCTCGCCCTAACGACACCAAAAATACCCAACAATGAAAACAAAAAAACAAATATGAAATTTTTTTTGAATGAGTTAAGGCTCAAACCTCGGCCACGCTCTACTCATTTATAAACAAAATCAGAACAATTAAAATAAAAACACTCCTTTCTACAAGATCCTGTATATTAAATCAATTTAAAACCAATTCGTTATGAACATTTTTCTCCTTATAAATTGTTATTCTTTCAACCATCATGACCACCTTTATATATCATGATACCCGTGTTTTGCAAAATCGTCTTCTTAGGTTTGATGTTGTCTTTTGGTGGCGGTTTCGAGCGTTTTCTCGAGAAGGGATCATGGATTTGTGATTGACTCCTGTAAGATGAATGTTTTTGCTCGTCGCTTCCTGTTGGCTGGATCATTCTGCTATCCCTGGAAGATCTCCTTGCATTCGGATTATTTATGATGTATTTTTGTGTGTTAATTTTCTCTTGTGTTGTGGTCCTTCATGATGGCTAGTCCGTCTATCGATATTTTCAGTCTTTTGTTCCACTAGACGACACGTCATCAAATGGTTTGAACTAGGGCTACAAAGGTTTGGACCGGACCGTAATTGTAAAAATCTGGTCCGGTCCATGATATTACGGTTCGGTCAGGTTTGGTCCAACCCCGGACCGGACCGGATTTATTCCATACAAAAATTTTTTATTTTATTTTTAAAAAATACAATGGTCTAAACCGGACCGTATTGGACCGGGCTGTAGTGGACCGGACCGTTACGGTCGGTCCAGTCCGGTCCATGGACCGTTTCACACTAGTAGTGCAACGGTCCGATCCGTTCCAAGAGTTTACGGTCCAGTCCGATCGGGTCCAAACCATTTGAATAGCCTTAGTTCGAACCGCTTTCCGTTATATAAAAAACTAAAACTTTTTTTTTTTTTTTTTTTTTACTTCTTTCTCGTTAAATCAACTATCACTTTTCACGTAAAAATTGGCCGAAAAAGGAGTCTTCAGTAATTAGTAAAACAGAGTACACCACTCTTTCTATTTGGGTATAAGTTTTAAATATTATGTCATTTATATTTTTTTAGTCTTCTATACCAGAACTAACATATTCAATAAAAAATCTAGTAAATTTGTTATGTAACTCGGCTCATAAAAATAAGTTAGTGAATCTTTCTAATGATAAATAAATAAATAAATATATATAATATTTTTATTGATATATAAATTATTTTATTCTTATTTAATATATTAACTTTTTTTTATTATGTTACAAGATTTGTATTTAATTCTTGTATATAATTTTTTATACATGAGTTTCAGGTAAAAAAAATCGAATCACTTGTGTAAAGTTTTTTTTAACTAATATTTGTAATATTTTAAAGTTACTTGAATACCAACCAGATCAATTCTTATAACTAAATTCATTTATTAACTTTTTATATTTTTTATGAAAATAATAAAGGTCAAAATATCATATAATAGAAAAGTTGTCCCTCGACATTAATCAAAGTTTTACTTAGCCAACTTACTTTTTCATCTTCTTTGACCTTCATCATTTTAAAAATCTTTGCCTACGACTTCGACTTTGATAATCTTTGTATAAAGGTGGCAAAACTGAAAATATGAAAAGGCAATGGCAATGATCTGAAAGACATGTGGTAGTGGTTGAAGGATTACATGATTAGTACATTACTTATCATATTCATCAATATATTGCTAATTAAGCTCAGCAATGATTAAGCTCAATTTGCCAACTTCATATTTTAATAGAATGTACTGTGAAATATTTATGCTCATTAGGTATTGGGGAATCACTTTATGAAAGGACATCACAAGATGTGGTCCAAGATGGTCTCATCCCTTTGGAAATTATTCTCATGCCTCAACTGTAATTCTGTGGCAAAATACCAAAGGAGGTAATTGTTTATATTTTAATTTTAAAATTAAAAAAAAAAAAATGTTATAATTGCTTAATTTCAAGAATGAAAATGAATTGTATTCGTTTTTAGGTAGCTCGAACTCGAGCATCATGATTACTATTAAAGTTCAACGACGGCAAACAATAGAGTTTTTACGCGTCCACAATTAGGATTGTGCACAATTGGATCGGACCGAAAAGAAGGGCCGAACGAGAAAATATGATCCACTCTGGTCCTAGGCCATTTTGTCTAATTTGATCCGGCCCTGTTTGGTCTTGGACCGTAATATTCCGATCCGGTCCAAATCACTTTCCCCCTTTCATATTTTTGAAAAATTAATGTAAACGGTCCGGTCTAGGTTTTTGACCGGATTGTATTGAACCATATAAAAGATATATTTTTGAAAAAAAAAGGTCAATCCGGTCCAGACTAGACCGGACCTTTATGATCGGTCCATGGACCGTTAGCGTGTAGGAATGCTAATGGTCCGGTCGGTCCACTACATTATTGTCCGGTCTAGTTCGGACCATTTGCATAACCTTATTTGCAGTTATAATAGTTGAAATAAGTTGTTGAGTTGTTTGGCAACGGATTTAACAACATATTAAACTTCAACAAACTGTAATGTGTGAATACAGTTGCACATACATATTAAGTTCAAGTTTCACACAAAAATGCAACACGGTTTCATCATAAAACAAATTAATAATAAGAAGAGTAAAGACTGAATTTGATTCCATAATCGTTGTGAAACACACACCTCAATAAACACATAAATAAATAAAAGGGAAATTCCGGATGGTACCCTAGTGGTTTGGGGTATTCCGGATTTTACCAAACAGTTTTTTCAAGTTCGGATGGTACCCTTAAGTTTATAATGTTTTCCGGATTTTGCCCAAATTCATTAAATTTTTTTAAAATCTATTCAAAAATACAAAAGAAAATAAACTAAACTTAAAAAACAAATAAAAATAGAAAGAATGATTTATTTATTTTAAAACTAAAGTAAAATAGTAACTTTTTTTATAAAAAATGTTTTATATTCATTTAAAAAAATAATTAATTAGATAATTTTTAAAAACTTCAAAAAAATCAGTTTTTATTTTATTTTAAAAATAAATAAATTGGGTTAGCATTTTTTAACAAAATCTAAAAAACTTAAGTGTTATACTTTATTAAAAAATAAATAAAATAAGGATTCTTTTAAAAATTAAAAAAAATCACTGTTTTAATTTATTATTAAAATAAATAAATCAGTTTTCTATTTTTTTATTTTTTAATATTAATTTATTTTATTTCTTTTAGTTTTTGGAAATAAATAAAATAGAAAAATTATTTATTTATTTTAATAATAAATTAAAACAATGATTTTTTAAAATTTTTTAAAAGAGTCCTTATTTTATTTATTTTTTAAATAAAGTATAACACATATGTTTTTAGCTTTTGTTAAAAAAATTCTCATACGATTTATTTATTTTTAAAATAAATAAAACACTGATTTTTTTGAATTTTTAAAAAATTATCTAATTATTTATTTTTAAATTAATATAAAATATTTTTTTTAAAAAAAAGTTCCTGTTTACTTTATTTTTAAAATAAATAAATTAATCTTTCTATTGTAATCTATTTTTGAATTTTAGTTTATTTTCTTTTGTATGTTTTTAATGGAATTTAAAAAAGTGTAATGAATTTGGGCAAAATCCGAAAAGCTACATAAACTTGTGGGTACCATCCGAACTTGGAAAAACTGTTGGGCAAAATCCGGAATACCCCAAACCACGAGGGTACCATCCGGAATTTCCCTAAATAAAAATTGGCATAAACGAAAACCATGTACTATTTATTAATAGATCGTTTAACCCTATAAGTTTTTTTTAATCTTTGTTCACCTATAATAATTTTAATTATTGGGTATTAGATCCGTCCGGTAGAAGTGTTAGATTATTCTAGAAGATTATGATTTCCTAAATAATCCATAGTGCAAGTCGAAGAGTTTGAGAACAGAGGTGATTTAGTACTAAATTTATGCCCGGTTTAGATTGGTGTTTTAAAAGTCAACTTTAGTTTTAGTGTTTGGTCTACAAAACTATGGTGTGTTCATTTTGGTTTTGCAATTTTGTGGGTGCGGTTGAGAATTTGTTGTTTTTAGAGTGTGTATTAGAGTAGAAGGCCTAATGAATATATGTACCAACCCATATGTAAACAGACCAACACATATGATGCGCCCTTGGCTATCACTATCACCCGCGTGTCTGTCCATTCTGACACTTTCAACGACACACCCTTTTTTTGCGGCAACATGATTTTACCGATGGATAATTGAGATTTATCCACGGTGCCGAGGGAAGATTTTTCCCACATATTTATCTTCGTCAACTTTTATATCTTTCATTTGTTTAAATATTTTTAATTAAAGGGCTATTCTTATGAATCTTTCCCTGTAAGAAGACATTTACGACTTGAAATAATTCTTAGAATATTTCTACCAAATCTCTTCTTTAATGCATGACATTTTCTCAATTAAGTATTGTGACTTGCTACCATCTTCCCTATATAAAGGATGGTTGACCTCATTTGTAAAACATGTTTAATTTTAATCAAGTTTAATTGAGAAGTATTTACTCCTCCTTGGTTTTGAGCATTACAATCTTCCTCTCTCAAAGTTATTATTTGGATCTTTGATCCAAGTCTTCACCTTAGAGGATTCTTTAAGAATCACTTATTCACTCCACTTTACAGCTTGCTCGATCTACCTAGATCGACTCAACCATTCGCTTTCGCATCCATCTCAAAGCTTCGGCCAACTCATTTCCATCGTTCGAATCCATATGCACATAATAAAGCGAAGTAGTTGAAATTCAAGCTCGAGCTACATCTGGAGTTTTTCCTTGAACGCCTCCAAGGACGCAACAAATTGACATCAGTGCAAAGGGATCGAAGCTAAGTTTTCTTTACTCTTGTTTTTGTGTTTTAATTATTTATCCTTTTTATCCTTTTGTTCAACCCATTCTTCATCATATTCTTCATCTTTCATCTCAAATTTCTTGAATTTTTTCTTGATCCATTTTGCCCAGAAATTTAAAAGATATTGTGGTTTGCCATGAAATCATATATCTACCAAATCTTTCGGCATTAATTAACGTAATCCAAAATATTTTTTTTACTAATTGCACTAGATTTCAATTGCAGTAATCTTTTAACAAAATTGGATATCACATCTTGGATATTCAAAAAAAAATAATAAATAAAAACTAACAAAATTTTCTATCTCAACCGGATTTGTTTTCCAAAGTGTGTTCCGTCTTGCATTTTTCACCCACAAAAATTTGCATTTAAAAGTTTAAAAAAAAGAAACAAAACAAAAAAAGTAGAAAGAAGTCCGGTAAGACTCTGGCCATCCGAAAATCGGGTTTTTAAAAGTTCAAAAGACCAAACCAAGTAGTACTTGTCGTTTTAAACAATCTCTCCATCTTTTGTCCTTCCATTTACGTACGTTTGCAAACTATCACATTGTTTTATTTGTGTGCAATTGGTTCACTTTTGTTGGATTAACCTTACTTGCTTAACCTCCCACACAACTATCCCAAATTAGAACCCTAACACAGTTAAACTTGGGTAAAGTTGACTTAATTCTTCATCTTACTCATTTGGTTTCATGCATTAGTGTGCGTTGAAATTAGAATTATGACTACTGATCACTTAGAAAACTCACAGGATTCTCAAGAACCACAAGAACAATAGACTATCCATTTGTTATATGAAGAAACACGACTCTAAGGCGTGTGATAGCATGAAATATGACGTAGTTTAGATGTGCATATAGGTAGTTTTCCCTTTCTTTTGAGTACAAGGGCATGCATTCATAGCACTTATCGAGCATATTCACCTATTATCTTAGAATGGAGATCTACCCAAACTTTGTTGTGATTTTAGGTGAATTGGAGCTGAATTGGAGTAGAAAGGGAGCATTCACTAAGTATTGGTCGATGAGGAATTCATTGGGAAGCATTGGAACATCATTGGAAGTAGTATGAAGTGAAGCAAAGGAGAAAAGCATCGAAAAGGAGGAAACACGGCCAAGAAGGAAGTTCCACGGCCGGGGTTTTGATAACTAATTGATTTCACACGTGGAAAGGAAGGTCGAGAGTCGCCACGTGAGGAACCACAGCCGTGGTTTTATGATGTCACCCGTGGTTTTCTTCGGAAAAGACCGTTACGTTAATCGCCACGTCAGCAAGAAAGGAAGGAGCCTTTTAACCTAATTTTATTTTATAAAAGGAGGTTGACGAATGCATTTTGGATATCACGCTTACGACGCGGATCACGCCTTAGAGCTCGCTTCGGATCGTGCCTAAACGACTTTAACACCATACTTCGGATTCATCTCTGCTGGAGATTGGATTGCTTCACCATTGGAGGGAGATTGAAGAGCTTTCTTTATTCCCGACTTGGAGATTTTGTGAGATTGTTCTAGTCTTGATTATTGTCTTGAGAACACATATTTTGGATTATACATTGTTTGATTAAGTTGTTTATTATTAAGGATTGATTTTGATTCATCTTTGTGTTCTTGGTTGCATGCCTTTCTTGATTTTCTTTCTTAATCTTGATTTGAATACGATGATGATTGTTGGCTAAAACCCCCTGCGATTCTAGGGTGAAGGGTTGATGGTTGTGGTACAAATGATGATAGATTGAGCCTAACAAATTGGACCCTGAGAGTTGTGAGACAAAACCCTCAAACGAGGATTTCCACGGCTTGTTCTTTAGGAACTACGACCGTGGTTTCCCAAGATCTGCCCGTGGTTTCCTCTGTTTTGCACGTTTCGCTTTTGCCTTTATCCAAATTTTAAGATTGCTTAAATCTACCTTTGTTAACCCTTTCTAACCTTTAGCCTGATTGGGTGTGAGTGTTTACGAGTTCTAGGTAATAGGGGATTCAAAGCCCTCTATTAAGGTAAGGAGTGTCAAAGCCTTTGCCTGTATCTTTCTTTTCCTTGGGTTTTGGTTTGGTAGGAGAGCCGAGTCCTATCCTTATGACCTCTTCTTGACGAGACTCAACATCCGTTAAGTAGAATCCTTGGGTTGGGACAAAAGGACGTTGGATCTTCACTGGACGACATCCTACCGAAGAATATATAAGTTTCCTATCCAACTCTGTCCATACACATCCTTAGATATCTTGAATCGAACGTCGCAACCAGATACTTGGATCTTTAGAATCTGCTTTCCATTATTCTTGCTTCTATATTCTTTATTGTGGTCATTGCTTTGCTTGCTACACAAGTTGGATTATCTTTGCTGCTTTGTTCTCACCGATTCCTTGAGATCAACTCCGGAATATCAGCCCATACTACGATTGATTCGTACATTGCGGGTTCGCTATCGTTAGGCTTAATTCTTGGATATAAATTTAAAGCTTATTTGCGCACACACCTTTTGGAGCGAACAACGTGAAATAAAGGAGATGAAGAAACAATTACGGGATTTTACGGCGTCCTCCCAACACCAAGCACCACCAAATAAAACCGTTCACAATGATCCTCCATCGGATCAGCGTCGCAAAAACAAAGGTATAATGGATGCAGGACCATATAAGGCTCCAAGTCTTGCCTCCGTAACCAAAAGTCAACGCTACCATTTACGTGACGGTGGTGAGTCATTTGACAAAGACGGAGAGGACCTTGGGCCTCTTACAAATGATACACACTTTGTAATCACGGAGGATAGACACAAGAAAAACCTTCGCTTGTGGTCCTTTAGTTTAAAAAGGTTCAAAGACCGAACTTTCCACGATGATTAGAAATCCTTGAAGATTTGATAGACTAGTATTCTTAATACCAAGCTCTTTTAATTTCAATAAATCCAATAAAATAAACTTCGCTTTTGGCCCTTCACTTGTTTTATTTTAACCAATAACAACATCACTTCTTTCAAATGTAGTTAAAATGTATAAAGCCCTTTGAAAAGAAGCAATATGAAAATCTTAATTCATAAAGATATATGCAAACAATACATTAAAGCATTATAGGAATCATGTTATCCATAGATAGGAGGAATTTTATCCAAGCAAGATAAAATAAAAACAAAAAAATATATTAAATCAAAAAAGACAAAACTTACAAGTGTTTGGTTGCAGAAGGAAAACTGTAACACCCCAAGTTCTGGGAACTTGAAGTGTTACGGGATAGGACCTCACAGTGGGTCCCGACCCTCAGAGTAGCAACAATAACATCAAATCTTACAACAAGACATAAATAAAGAAAACCAAAAACTTATATAAAACCAAAGGTTATAACAAAGGAAATCGTCAAAGACTCGCAGGCGAGTTCAAAACAAAAGGGAATGAACAACAATAGAAATATAAACCCGATCTTGTCCTATAATGTGCGGGAACCCCTTCTGACCACACCGTCCAGATCACTCAACAACATGCCTAACCTACGGAACATCTACAACATCGGTATAAACCGTTAAGTAACACTCTAGATATTGATAACACGATTTATAGCATAGTTTTAGGTGCACATTTAGGTAGAATTCTCGCTCAATCATGCATTATCTAGCACTAGTCCAATACGTTTTGCACTCAAAACATGTATTTTGTCGAGATAGACGTCTACACGGACTTGTGTGCGTTTTTGTAGGTATTTCGGGAAGTTTCGAGCCAAAACGACACGTTTGAGGGTCGCTCATTTAGAGGACATGTTTCCAAACTCATTAGAACGCAAGGCAAGGGCTGAGAAAGACTCAAGGAACCTTGCCAACACAGGCCATGCACCAAACCACAGCCTAATGATCCAAGGCGAAGTTTTTGCACAGAATCACGGTTCTCTGAAGAACCACGGCCGTGGAAATGACCGTGGATTTTGCCAGATTCTCATGACAGCTGTGCCACGACTCTCATGGCCAGCTCATGAAGAATTGGTTATAAAAGTGGTCCTTGATAGTTGTTAGAGGCAGCTGGGATTTGGGTAGTTTGAGAGCAGCTCACATATTCTCCATTTTTCTTTGACAAAATATATTCCAAGAAGAAGAAGGACTTTTTCTAGGAAGGAAAGTGCAAGAAGAAGAAGAAAGGAGCCATTGCCATTGAAGAGGAGAGGAGAAGACACACTTAGCTCTTGTATTTTCGGATTTATTTCTAGAAGTTTTTGAACTCTTGAACCTTCCTTTGGAAGGGTTGTAAGTCGTTCTAATTTCATCTTCAGATTTAGATTGTGTTTGAAGTTCATTTGTTCATCTTCTTTCTCTCATTTTCTTGCAATGGAGGTTATGAATCTATGCTTGTTTGTTTTGATTTCTAATATGAATGTTGTAGGCTAGATTGATGTGATTCTAGGGTAAGGAAAGGATGGTTATGGCTAGATCTATGATAGGACGAACTTAGATTTACCTTTGGATGATTTTTGTTTATGAACGTAGCTACTGTTAGGAATCACGGGTAGTTCTTGAAGAACCACGGTCGTGGTTTCTGTAGAACAAACCGTGGTTCTTCCTGGTTCGAAGGATCTTATCTTAGGTTCATAAAATTGTTGAAACCCTAAGTTTTTGCTGAGTTTAACCTACCCTAGGGTGTCCTAGTGTAGCGACTAAGTGTTAGGAGAGACTTACCCGGTAATCCTTGCCCTTAAAATCTAAAATAGCAAAACCTTAGGTAATGGTGAGCCTAATAAGCTGCCATTGGATTAAATGTGCTAGGATAGTTGATTAGGACTTCCCTTTCCGAGACTTACCCGGTGAGGATAGGTTAGATCCCTAATTAAACAATCCGGTTTGTGTTAAATTCCTCCCCTTAGGTTCTTAGAGACTTAACCGGTAATGAGACCTTAGGTGTGGATTAGTTGGATCATGAAACTTACCCGGTAATTGATCCCATTTTAGGAACACTTAATCCCAACATATCATAATCAATCCAAAGAATGAATAGATAACTTGAGTTTTATGCCATAACCGGAATTTCCAACTCCTAGAATCCGTCTTCCCTTTCTCTTAATCAACATCTTGTTCGATTTGTTTATTTGTGTCAATTTTCCGACTTAGTTTGATTGATTGTTTGCATGAGTTATGACCCTTGCTTGATGACCATAAAAACCAACAAAAACATTGAGTTTTCCATTTTCTTTGTTCCTCATCTTGTCTTAGCCTAGATTTACACTATTTTTGATCATTGCTTGACTCGATTTCACCTTAGTCTTTGAGTTCGACCTCGGAATACTTACCTTTCTACATAACGATCCGTACACTGCGGGTTTCGCTAGGTAGTTTAGGATTTAGTTCGAGTTTATAAATGTAAAGCTTTTTGTGCTATTTCCTAGCGTGACAAGTTTTTGGCGCCGTTGCCGGGGACTAGGTCTAGATTGAGTCATTTCGTGATTGTTGGTAGTGTAGATCTTTCTTGTTGCTTTTGATCTCTCTTTGGTGTGTGTCTTTGCTTTTCAGGACATCTCTTACTCTTTAGGTGTATGCGAAGATCTCGTGGCAAGGATTTAGCTCCATTCGATCCCGAACCGGAGAAAACCCTTAGATCTAGATCCAAGAGCATTCGAAAAGAGAAAGAGATGGCCGGTAGGAATCTCCAAGCTGAGTTGGATGAAGCCTTAGAGCAAATTAGGCTAAGAGATGAGCTCTTGGAGGAAGAAAGGAGACTTGCCAATGAGAGGCAAGAGGCAACTAGGAGGGAGATTGAGGAGATTAGGCAAGCACTTGTGCAAAGGGAGCTTAACCGTCAACAACCTCCTCCACCTCCACCACAACCGCAGCCGGCGGTGAACGTTAGGGTTGTGCCCATTGCTATGGATGAGCCACAAACATTGGGGCAACGTATGGATCCGGCACAAAGAGCACACCGACCGGGTGTGAATCTAGGAGATCCCGCAGCCCATGATTACGAGCTCCGCCCTCAAGTTTTACAAATGATCCGGCATAACCAATTTGGAGGGATGGAAGGAGAGTCTCCTCACCAACATTTGATGAACTATGAAATTTTGATGGAGACTCTTAGACCACCAAGATTGGAGAGCAACAACCATAAGCTAAGGGCCTTTTCCTTCTCTCTTAAGGACAAAGCCTTGGCTTGGTATCAATCTATTCCACAAGGGAGAGTTGGTACTTGGGAGGAGATGACAACCGAGTTCTTGACCAAGTTCTTCCCACCTTCCAAGACCACCGAGTTAAGGGGAAAGATCAATGCCTTTGTGATGAGGGATAGAGAAAGTTTGCTCAAGTCTTGGGAGAGATTTAAGGACCTTCTCCTAGATTGTCCGCACCATGGCATACCAAAGATTGAGCTATTGGAGATCTACTTCAAGGGGCTTGATGAAGATAGCCAATTCAAGCTTCAATCTCTTTCCGGTGGGACATTTATGGAGAAACATGTAGATGATGCTTGGGAGTTTGTGGAGAAGCAAGCTCTAGTGATTGAGAAGTACTCCCATAGGAAGAGTGAAGGGAGAAAGGCGGGAGCATATGAGGTGAGCGAAGTCACCATGAGCAATTTCAAGCTTGACGCCATCAACAATGAGTTGAAGTCCTTGAGAGAGTTGTGCACTACCACCTTGAAGAGCCAAGCAACTCCTCAAGCACCTCCACGAGCCAACTTGTCTTCCAAGGAGGAAGATGTGAATTATATGGGAAGGGGCAACTTCAACAATTACCAAGGCCCAAGAAATTTCAACAACAACCGGCAATTCAACAATTACCGGCCAAACCACAACCATCCCGGGTTTTCTTACTCTAATCCGGATGGAGCCTTGAACCCTCCCGCCTCCACAAGCACAACTCCACCACAAAGAGCTTCACAAGAACCTCCACCCGGTTTTACTCAACCTTCAAAGGATAGAACCGAAGTCATGTTTGAACAATTGCTAGGAAGATTGAGTGGACTTGAGAGCACCGTTACTTCAATTTCTAAGGCTCAAAAGGTCTTGGAAGCACAAGTCTTTCAAAAGGCGGGTGAGGCACATAGAGATCCGGGGAAGCTTCCCGGAAGAACCGAAGACAACCCAAGAGGCCAAGTTTTGGCTATCACAACAAGGAGTGGGTTGAGTATGAAGGATCCTTTGCCCAAGGACCAAGCTAAGGGGAGTCAAGTAGTGGTAGAAGAGGGAAGAAAGCAAGATGATGGAGGCAAGAGCAAGGATGTAGAGCCAACTTATGTAGCACCGCCTCCATACAAGCCACCACTACCGTTCCCACAATCAAGAGCAAGAGCTCGTTTGGACAATCACTTTGGTAAGTTCCTTGAACTAATGTCCAAGTTACATATTAACATTCCGTTCATGGATGCCATCTTAGGAATGCCGGCATACGGAAAATTCTTGAAAGAAATACTCTCCAACAAAAGGAAGTTGGAGGAGTATGGGGAAATTAGGATGACCAAGAGATCCTCGGAATTAATCCAAACAATGAAGGAAGCAATGCCTCCCAAGCTAAGGGATCCGGGCTCTTTTTGTGTCCCAATAGGAGTGGGAGATGTGAAATACGAGGCCCTTTGTGATCTTGGAGCAAGTGTAAGCATCATACCGCTTGCACTTAGCAACAAGGTCGGGTTAGGAGAGCCAAAGCCGGTCAAGATGACCCTCTATATGGCGGACCGTTCTATCACTCATCCAGTTGGGATTCTTGAGGACATTCCGGTGCAATTGGGAGGCTTCTATGTGCCTATCGACTTTGTAGTGTTGGACATTCCGGCGGATTACCCGGTTCCCATCATCCTAGGAAGACCTTTCCTAGCCACATCCGGATGTTTAGTGGATTGCAAGAATGGGACTCTCTCCTTCAACATTGGAGAGGAGAACATCAAGTTCAAGCTGTCCACAATGATGAAAGGGCCAACCCTTGATGAAGATATCTTCAACATAGTCGAGCAAGAAGAATCTAGAGAAATGGTGAGCTCGATTTTGATCAAGGATCCCTTGGAAAAGGTTCTTACCTTGAGTATGATGGAGGAAGACGTTGAGGAGAATTGCAATGAAGAGATCAAAGCCTTGAAGGCATTGGAAGAGGAGCCAAGAGTTGGATTTGAGAGCCATGAAGAAATTGTGAACAGCTGCAAGTTCCACGGTCGAGATTCAGGAACCACGGCCGTCAAACTCTCTGGACAACTCCGAGAAACAAGCCTGGAAGGAACCACGGTCGTGGAAGTTGAGCAACCCGTGATTCCAGCCGTGGTTTTCCCTGAATCAGCTTTTGATGATGATCAAGCTTCTAGGAGCCAAGGGGAATCCTCATTTGCTTTGAATTCATCTCATCCAACCTTGTTTGGATCGTCTTCAACCGATAAAGGTCCTCCCTCACTTGAACTCAAACCCCTCCCCTCTCATTTAAAGTATGCATTCCTTGGTGATAATTCTACATATCCGGTGATTGTTAATGCATGCTTGAGTGATGATGAACTTGCTTAATTGCTGCATGAACTAAGATTGCATAGGAAAGCCATTGGTTATACTATTGATGATTTGGTTGGCATTAAGCCATCTTTGTGCATGCATAAGATAATGATGGAAGATAACCACAAACCCTCTATTGAACATCAAAGGAGATTGAATCCTATAATGAAAGAGGTGGTCAAGAAGGAAATCATTAAGTTGCTAGATGCGGGAATTATCTACCCTATCTCGGATAGTAAGTGGGTTAGCCCCGTTCATGTAGTACCTAAGAAGGGTGGAATGACGGTAGTGACTAATGAGAATAATGAACTAATACCAACTAGGACGGTCACGGGATGGAGAATGTGTATAGATTATAGGAAATTGAACATGGCCTCTAGGAAAGATCACTTTCCCCTCCCCTTCATTGACCAAATGCTAGAAAGATTAGCTCAACACTCTCACTTTTGCTATCTAGATGGGTATAGTGGATTCTTCCAAATCCCTATCCACCCCGATGACCAAGAGAAAACAACTTTTACAGGTCCATGGGGTACATTTGCATATAGGAGAATGCCATTTGGGTTGTGTAATGCACCCGCCACCTTTCAAAGGTGTATGATGGCTATCTTTTCGGAATACATAGAAAATATCATGGAAGTGTTCATGGATGATTTCTCTGTTTACGGTTCTTCTTTTGATAATTACTTAGCTAATTTGTCATTGGTGTTGCAAAGATGTGAGGAAACAAATCTTGTCTTAAATTGGGAAAAATGCCACTTCATGGTAAGTGAAGGGATTGTGTTAGGACACTTGGTGTCTAACCGTGGCATTGAGGTTGATAGGGCTAAGATTGAAACAATAGAGAAGTTGCCGCCACCTACCTCGGTGAAGGGGGTAAGGAGTTTCTTAGGGCATGCCGGTTTTTACCGGAGGTTTATTCAAGATTTCTCTAAAATTTCTAAGCCTCTCACTAACCTACTAATGAAAGATGTTGATTTTGTGTTTTCCAAAGATTGTCTTGAGGCGTTTTGTAGGTTGAAGAACGCCTTGATCTCCGCACCTATCATGCAACCTCCGGATTGGAATCTACCATTTGAGATTATGTGCGATGCAAGTGATGTGGCCGTTGGGGCCGTTTTGGGGCAAAGGAAAGAAGGGCGCACTCATGCTATTTACTATGCTAGCAAGACGCTAGATGATGCCCAACTCAATTATGCTACTACCGAGAAGGAGTTGTTAGCGGTAGTGTATGCATTTGAGAAGTTCCGCTCGTACCTTGTTGGAGCGAAGGTCATAGTTTACACGGATCATGCGGCGATCCGTTATCTACTTACAAAGAAGGATGCCAAGCCAAGGTTGATTCGGTGGATCCTTCTTCTTCAAGAGTTTGATTTGGAGATAAGAGATAAGAAGGGATCCGAGAACTCGGTGGCGGATCACCTTAGTAGACTCCCACCATTAGAGCTTGGGAAAGACAACACCCCGATAGATGACTCGTTCCGGGATGAACAATTGCAAATGGTGGAAGAATGCTTATTCCAAGTGGCTAGGGGAAGTGAGCCATGGTATGCCGACATTGTGAATTACTTGGTGTGTGAGGAAGTGCCTCCCGGATTATCATATTCACAAAGGAAGAAGTTCTTCAACGATGTAAGGCATTACTATTGGAGCGAGCCATTTCTATTCAAGAGAGGCCTAGATGGGGTGCTTAGAAGATGCATACCGGAAGATGAAATGGAGAGTGTGATCCGGCATTGTCACTCCCTACCATGTGGAGGCCATGCTAGCTCACACAAAACGTGTGCCAAGGTATTGCAATCCGGTTTTTATTGGCCTAACTTGTTTAGAGATGTGCAAGGTTTTGTAGTGGCATGTGATGCTTGCCAAAGAACGGGGAACATCTCAAGGAGGAATGAAATGCCCTTGAACAACATCCAAGAAGTTGAGATTTTTGATGTGTGGGGTGTAG
Source organism: Fagopyrum homotropicum (assembly GCA_033239125.1). NCBI lineage: Eukaryota > Viridiplantae > Streptophyta > Magnoliopsida > Caryophyllales > Polygonaceae > Fagopyrum > Fagopyrum homotropicum. The sequence continues at coordinate 27,653,153 of BSWB01000004.1, read as the reverse complement.
ACTTCATGGGACCATTCCCTTCTTCATGTGGCAATCTATTCATCCTATTGGCGGTGGACTATGTGTCAAGATGGGTAGAGGCAATCGCCTCTCCTACGAATGATGCCAAGGTGGTGGTGCGGTTCTTCAACCGAGTGATCTTCCCTAGGTTTGGAACACCAAGGGTGATCATTAGTGATGGAGGGAAGCACTTCACAAATAGGAATTTTGGAGCACTTTTGGCCAAGTATGGGGTGACTCATAAAGTGGCCACACCCTACCACCCCCAAACTAGTGGCCAAGTGGAGATCTCCAACCGAGAAATCAAGGCCATCCTCGAGAAGACGGTGTCTAGAACAAGGAAGGATTGGGCCATGAAGCTCAATGACGCACTATGGGCATATAGAACCGCCTTCAAGACACCTATTGGCACCACTCCCTACAAATTGGTCTATGGCAAGTCTTGCCATCTTCCGGTGGAAATGGAGCATAGAGCTTATTGGGCCATTAAGTGGCTAAATTTTGACCTCAAGGAGGCGGGAGAGAAGAGATTGCTTGATATCAATGCCCTTGAGGAACTCCGGTTGGAAGCTTATGAGAATGCCCGGATTTACAAGGAGAGAACCAAAAGGTGGCATGACAAGAGGATCATTCCAAAAGAGTTGAGTGAAGGAGATCTTGTCCTTCTCTTCAACTCGAGGCTAAGGCTTTTCCCCGGAAAGCTCAAATCAAGATGGACCGGGCCATATGTGGTAAAGAAGATCTTTCCCCATGGAGCTATTGAGATAGGAGGGGAGCATTGTGGAGATTTCAAAGTGAATGGGCATCGCTTGAAGAAGTACATTCCGGGAGCCCCAATAGACATGATCGCCCCGCTTCACCTTGCATAAACGCTCCCGAGCTTGGTCAAGCTAATGACCTTAAAGAAGCGCTTGGTGGGAGGCAACCCATCGGTAAAAATTTTTTTCTTCATTTTAGCTTAGATTTTTCTGTTTTTGTGTGCTTTGTGTATTTTGTCTATTTTATGTGTGCTAGAACATTAGTGGCATTGGAAACCTTTCTTGGAAATGATGATGATGAAACCCTCACTAATCATGGGTGGAGCGGACGCGAAACTTGGACGGCTAGCGGTGCCTAGCGCGGGTTTCAAAGCTTGAAGGATGCTTAGAGCTCCCTACCATGGTTGAAAGGATCATCCAACATCAATCCTCTTAGGAATTCCCAAATACCGAAGAAAACCATTTTACATTGTGAGAACCTTCTTTCACTCTCTTTACTTGAATACCACATTGGGGACAATGTGTTTCTAAGTATGGGGTGGGGTTTGCATGATCCTTTGCATGATGAGCATCTAGGATAGGTTAATATTTGCACATATCTTGCATTGTACATACTTAAATCGAAAATTCCATAAAAATCAGAAAATTTAAAATTTTTTTGTGCTTTCTAGGCTTGGATATGATCCTAATGATGAAACTTGTCTTGTGATTGGCTATGAATGGCCTTATGTGTTGAATTGATAAATGCACATGTGGACTTGAACTACTTCTCTTGAATTCCATGAATGACTTGAGATCATGATGATTGCCTAGAATGGATTGAGTATTGAAAATCGAAATTACATGATAGTTCTTGCATACCATCTAGGAATGAATAAGGCACTTCATCTTTCTCTACTTCTCATCTTGATCATGATTGCTTGAGCACCTCAATTGATATAAAATTTGACCTCCTTTTAAAACCCATCCGGGAATAGGAGCATGCTAGTGTGTTTGAATGTGTAAAAAGCAAGTGCGGGGTGAAGATGTAATGAAAAGAATGTCGTGAATGGAATGCTGAAATTATTGTGGAAGTGTAGCCAAAATAGGTTTGGGGGCGTTGGTTTAAATGACAAGTAACTCGGTACACTTCACATAATCGGGTGTTGGTGCCTTGCCAAAGTCAAATGAGCCAATAGCCCTAACGAGCTTTGGTATGTGTGCCCGGTGTGGATGCACCTCGAAAAAGAGAAAAAGCCCGAGGATGGCTAATCACCGAGGTTTCGGCTATTGTACACCAATGCCATTGTCTCAAAAATGAGTTAAAGAAAAAGAAAAGAAAGTAAGATAGGGAAAAACATGCACTTGGGGGAAGTTGATCGAGGACAAGGAAGTGAAGTTAGTTCCATTCCCGGATTAGCATCACATACCTAGAAAATTCCCCTCCCCAATTGAAACGTTTCTTAGCCTTTTATGTCACAAGCCCTTATGACCTACTTGCATGTTTGTAAGACTTGGTAATCTAGATTGGATAGACTCTTGATCTTCTTGACATCTCCGTCCTCCCAACTCATGCATGTTTTTGAGTAAAGTACAATTGTCTTTCCATGACTTTATTGTTTAATACATAATTGCTTATTCAATTGCCATTGATCATGACTATGAAGGTGATCCAATAGTAGAAGCACAAAACCAAAAAGATTTTTGCCATTTTTTTGCATACATAAATCATGTCATCTCTTAGTCTATAGTTGGGAATTTGCTCGGGGACGAGCAAACCTTAAGTATGGGGTATTTTGATAACACGATTTATAGCATAGTTTTAGGTGCACATTTAGGTAGAATTCTCGCTCAATCATGCATTATCTAGCACTAGTCCAATACGTTTTGCACTCAAAACATGTATTTTGTCGAGATAGACGTCTACACGGACTTGTGTGCGTTTTTGTAGGTATTTCGGGAAGTTTCGAGCCAAAACGACACGTTTGAGGGTCGCTCATTTAGAGGACATGTTTCCAAACTCATTAGAACGCAAGGCAAGGGCTGAGAAAGACTCAAGGAACCTTGCCAACACAGGCCATGCACCAAACCACAGCCTAATGATCCAAGGCGAAGTTTTTGCACAGAATCACGGTTCTCTGAAGAACCACGGCCGTGGAAATGACCGTGGATTTTGCCAGATTCTCGTGACAGCTGTGCCACGACTCTCATGGCCAGCTCATGAAGAATTGGTTATAAAAGTGGTCCTTGATAGTTGTTAGAGGCAGCTGGGATTTGGGTAGTTTGAGAGCAGCTCACATATTCTCCATTTTTCTTTGACAAAATATATTCCAAGAAGAAGAAGGACTTTTTCTAGGAAGGAAAGTGCAAGAAGAAGAAGAAAGGAGCCATTGCCATTGAAGAGGAGAGGAGAAGACACACTTAGCTCTTGTATTTTCGGATTTATTTCTAGAAGTTTTTGAACTCTTGAACCTTCCTTTGGAAGGGTTGTAAGTCGTTCTAATTTCATCTTCAGATTTAGATTGTGTTTGAAGTTCATTTGTTCATCTTCTTTCTCTCATTTTCTTGCAATGGAGGTTATGAATCTATGCTTGTTTGTTTTGATTTCTAATATGAATGTTGTAGGCTAGATTGATGTGATTCTAGGGTAAGGAAAGGATGGTTATGGCTAGATCTATGATAGGACGAACTTAGATTTACCTTTGGATGATTTTTGTTTATGAACGTAGCTACTGTTAGGAATCACGGGTAGTTCTTGAAGAACCACGGTCGTGGTTTCTGTAGAACAAACCGTGGTTCTTCCTGGTTCGAAGGATCTTATCTTAGGTTCATAAAATTGTTGAAACCCTAAGTTTTTGCTGAGTTTAACCTACCCTAGGGTGTCCTAGTGTAGCGACTAAGTGTTAGGAGAGACTTACCCGGTAATCCTTGCCCTTAAAATCTAAAATAGCAAAACCTTAGGTAATGGTGAGCCTAATAAGCTGCCATTGGATTAAATGTGCTAGGATAGTTGATTAGGACTTCCCTTTCCGAGACTTACCCGGTGAGGATAGGTTAGATCCCTAATTAAACAATCCGGTTTGTGTTAAATTCCTCCCCTTAGGTTCTTAGAGACTTAACCGGTAATGAGACCTTAGGTGTGGATTAGTTGGATCATGAAACTTACCCGGTAATTGATCCCATTTTAGGAACACTTAATCCCAACATATCATAATCAATCCAAAGAATGAATAGATAACTTGAGTTTTATGCCATAACCGGAATTTCCAACTCCTAGAATCCGTCTTCCCTTTCTCTTAATCAACATCTTGTTCGATTTGTTTATTTGTGTCAATTTTCCGACTTAGTTTGATTGATTGTTTGCATGAGTTATGACCCTTGCTTGATGACCATAAAAACCAACAAAAACATTGAGTTTTCCATTTTCTTTGTTCCTCATCTTGTCTTAGCCTAGATTTACACTATTTTTGATCATTGCTTGACTCGATTTCACCTTAGTCTTTGAGTTCGACCTCGGAATACTTACCTTTCTACATAACGATCCGTACACTGCGGGTTTCGCTAGGTAGTTTAGGATTTAGTTCGAGTTTATAAATGTAAAGCTTTTTGTGCTATTTCCTAGCGTGACAGATATCAAAAAGACAGGAAATGCACAAACACACATAAGAAGGTAAACACATAACATGCTCTCACACAACCGGTTATTATCTTTCATTAAATTATCCATTACTAATTCAACTTCTTTTGTCACACGAGAATCTCTCAAAACTCTCTTCCGCTTCCGTATCCCGACAAGAGTAGATCAGTACTATCCGTTACTTGTGGGCTGGGGTCGCAAGAGCACCTCAAAGTATCATATAGAACTAGACAAGTGGTCACCACCCGATTATCATACACTTGGGTCAATTACAGTATAAAGGTCCATCCTAGTCCAGTTATTCGTTATAACAATAATAACAACGTAAGCAAGCCAATGCACTCAAACCAATATATGGAATGAAGCTAAGTAAGTCCAAGGGACTTACCTCACTCGACGGTAACTCAAGGGTAACATAAAGGTCAACGGACAACTCAATTTCATGAAGGAAAGGGAAGAATGTCTGCTTAAACAAGGCATTGCATTAGGAACGAAACGATTGCTAGAAGTCTATGACTTCTGGTCTCCATGATATCTAAGAGATCTCCACAAGCTAGGGTCACAAACCCTGGTCTTACAGATCACCAAGGGTCAATAACAACAAACACAACTCAAGGAAGGAACGAGGAAACAAGGGAAGGAAGCAGCTCACGTACCAAAGACGGGAGCAACTACAGGAAAACTGCAAGGGCGGCTGGATAGAGGCGCGGGGGCAGCACTGGGCAAATCCGCAGGGACGGCTCTGTGTAGGCGCGGGAGCGGTTTAGGCACAAAAGGTGGCGTCGGGGCTTCTCTTTGACAATGTAAGACCCCAGTCTTTTGCCTTCACCGCCCCTGCGGTAGGCCGCATCCGCGGCAGGGTCAGCCGCCCCTGCGGCTGACGACAGATCGCGCCCGATCTTTCTTTCGTTCGTTTTATCTTCCTTCCATAGATAGAATATCTGATATTATATCTTATTGGCCGGTTTCCTTATCTTCTTCTTAACCCTAAACGTCCTTCCTTCTATCTTTCCAGCGCATCTCTATATATTTATGCTTTTTCCTCCTTTTTCCCGTTTCTTGCATTCGTCTTCAACCCTAAAAGCTGCAGCTGTTTCCTTGCTTCCTTGTGATCTTGCTGAACGTGTAAGTTCATCATTTCTCGTTCTTCCTTACGTTCATGTACTGCAACATGCTTCTTTCTTTCTTTTCGTTTTCTCCTTCTTTCTCTTCTTTCTTCTCCTCCAAGAATTAAGTTTGAACCTTGATTCTTGTTGGCTTCTCGTTGTTGATGTATCGTTGTTCTCAGGCTCTCTGGAGTTGAATCGTGACGTGTTGGAATCAAAGGTTCAAGCTTTGGTGTCCCTTGCTATGAGTTCTATCAAAGTGAAAGCCGATAGCGCTTTTTGTCACGCAGTCGTCCCCGCGCCTGCACATCCCCGCCCACGCGGACATCCACCCTTGCGCCTCGTCCAACCGCCACTGCGGTTTCCTCTGTAGTAACTCCCGTTCTTGTGAGTTGCTTCCTTCCTTGCTTTCCTTGTTCCTTTCCTTGATCCTTATGGATGTTCTTTGTTCCTTGAGTATGCTATTAGACTAAGGTTGAGCCCTTAGCGTGTGGAGATCTCTTAGAGATCATTGAGACTAGAAGTTATAGACTTCTAGCAACCGTTTCATTCCTGATTCGTGATGCTTGTGTGAATAGGCTTTCCTTGCTCCTTTCCTGAGGGAAACTGAGCCGTTCTCTGAGTGTTTGCTAAGTGTTGAGATCACCTTCGAGTGAGGTAAGTCCCTTGGACTTACTTAGCTTCATTCCGTGTATTAGTTGGATTGTATTGACTTGTTTGTGTCGTTTATTATTGTTATAACGGATAATTGGAATAGGATACACCATTCATAACCTTAACTTGCCCAAGTGTATGATAACCGGGCGGTGACCACTTGTCTAGTTCTACAGGAGACTAGAATGTGCTCTTACAACCCAGGCCCGTAGGTAACGGATAATACTGATCTATTCCTATTGCTAGACGGAAGCGGAGGCGAGTTTCGGGAGATTCTCGCGTGACAAAAGAAGTTGAATTAGTAATGGATAACTTAAAGAATGATAATAACCGGTTGTGTGCAAGCATGCTATGTGTTTTCTTTACCTTATGGATGTTGTGCCTTTACGCTCTTGCTAGTATCTAGAATGTTAGCTAACGGTTTATGCCGTCGTTGTAGATGTTCCGCAGATTCTGGATGTTGTTGAGTGATCTGGATGGTGTGGTCAGCCGGGGATCCCGTACATTATAGGATGAGATCGGGTTTATGTTTCTTTTGTTGTTTCCCTTTTGTTTTAAACTCGGCTGTGAGTCTTTTATGCTTCCCTTTGTTAAACCATTGGTTTTATATTGAGTTTTGGTTTTCATTCGTCTGTGCCTTGTTGTAAGATCCATTTGCTGTTGCTACTCTGATGGTCGGGACCCATTGTGCGGTCCTAGCCCGTAGCGCTTCGAGTTCCCAGAACTTGGGGTGTTACAATATGGTATCAGAGCTCTAGGTTGACAACAATGGCACTCAAAATCTTCTAAAGGTCGGATGAATAAATAAATATAACCCGCAAGGGGTATAACGTTTTCAAAAGGGGGTTTTGTTTTAAAATTGTCGGCCTGGGATAGATGTACGGGCAACCACCACTACCTCCGCGGATCTCAACAGTGTAGTTTCTTATCTGTTGGCCTTTATATGTGCTTTTCTTGGATTGTGCTTTAGCTGTAGCGTGACCTTATATATATATATATAGTCTTATATATTTATCCTTATAGCAGATGGCACACACTAGAGCTGCCGCTGCTATAGGGAGAGGAAGGGGTTGACCACCACTTCCACCTGCCGTCCGTGGACGAGGACGTGCAGGAAGACCTTCACTAGCTAGAGGTCGGGGCCAAGCCTCTGTTGCTGATCCGCTTATCGCTGAGGCATTTGCTGAAGAGGTTGTTGAGAGTGTTGTTCTTGAGGGTGGGAATGAGATCGCTGCTAGGTTAGGAGCACAGAGAGCGCCATCGACGGAGTCTGCACGAGTGTCTATCGGAGCTTCTGCATATCAAGATTATGTGCAGAGAGTTAAGGAGGCTATCAGGACTGGAGGACCAGTGCTAGTACCACCAATTCTTGCGAGATAAGCTGAAGTTTCACAGAGAGTTTCACAGGTTGTTACCCTGCCTGCTGAAGTTGCTGAGGTTTTCAGAGCGCCGGCTGAGGCGAAGGAGTCGAAGCCCGACAGTTGGTTAAAGGCTTTCGACCAGCTAAAGGTTCCCACTTTTATGGAAAAGACTGGATTGGAGGTTGAGTTATGGCTTGGACAACTGCATGGAGTTTCAGTGTTTTTGAGGATCGATCTGAGATCTAGATATCACCAACTGAGGGTGAAAGAGCAAGACGTAGCCAAGACAACATTTCGGACCAGATATGGATACTACGAGTTTGTTGTGATACCATTCGGGCTCACGAATGCGCCCGCAGTCTTCATGGAGTTGATGAACAATATCTTCATCGACTCTCTAGACCAGTTTGTAGTTGTCTTCATAGACGATATTCTAGTTTACTTTCACAGTAGAGAGGAGCATGCAGGACACTTGAGGATTGTTCTACAAGTTTTACAAGATAGAGATCTCTGCACCAAGCTCTCTAAGTGCGAGTTTTGGATGTCCGAGGTAGCATTCCTTGGTCACATCGTTTTAACTGAAAGGATCAAGGTAGATCCGGCGAAGATTGAGTTAGTAGCTTCTTGGCCACCTCCTAAGAACGTCAAGGAGGTACGCAACTTCTTAGGATTGGCGGGCTACCACCGGCGTTTTGTCTAGGGCTTTTCAGTTATCGCCCGACAACTCACTTCCTTGTTACGGAAGTCTACAAGGTTCGTATGGTCTGAGTTGTGCCTGCTGAGCTTTGAGGAGCTGAAGAAGAGGTTGACCTCTGATCTTATCCTAGCTCAGCTAGAGGGCATTAAGGATTTTGTGGTTTACAGCGACGCATCCAAGGTGGGCTTGGGATGTGTTCTGATGCAGAGGGGTAAGGTGATTATTTACGCGTCTAGACAGCTGAAGACGTACGAGGATAATTACCCTACCCACGATCTAGAGTTGACTGCTATTGTTCACGGTTTGAAGATTTGGAGGCATTATTTGTACGGAGCTACGTGTCAGATGTTGACAAACCATAAGAGTCTGAAGAACATATTCACTCAGCGAGAGTTGAATAACCGCCAGCGCAGATGGTTTGAGTTGATCAAGGATTTTAATCTGGAGATCTTATACCACCCGGGGAAGGCTAACGTGGTAGCATATGCCCTCAATAGGAAGACTCTCCGGGAGATGGCGATCGCTAGGCTGACAGCTCAGCCATAGTTACAGCGAAATCTTGCATGGCTGGAGATGAATATCCATTTCCAGATTCCGACAACCAGTTATCCACCTTGGAGATAGTACCTGATCTGTTGGCCGAAATCCGACAAAAGCAGGAGAGTTGTCTAGCTTTGACGCAGATCCGAGACCGGATGTCTCGAGGAGAGGCACCACAGTTTGCAGTTGGTGCTGATGGAGTTTTGAGATGCCAGACGCGTGTTTGTGTGCCTTCAGATCGAGAGTTGAGACAGAGGATCTTTCAGGAGGCTCACTCTTCACCTTACTCAGTGCACCTTGACACGAGTAAGATGTATCAGGATATCAGACGCTCTTTCTGGTGGGGAGGTCTGAAGTTTGATGTCACGAGATATGTAACTCAGTGTACGACTTGTCAGCAGGTCAAGATCGAGCATCATAGACCAGGAGGCGAGCTACACCCACTTTCCATCCCTCAGTGGAAGTGGGAAGACATCTCTATGGATTTCGTTACCGGTTTGAGACCGAGTCGAGGCTTTGATGCTATCTAGTTCATAGTAGATCGACTGACGAAGACCACACGTTTCATTCCGATCAAGGAAACGTGGCCGGTGAGTTGATTGGTAGAGGAGTTCACGAGACAGATAGTGAGACTTCATGGAGTACCTAGGACTATAGTCTTTGATAGAGATGGACGGTTCATATCTAGATTCTGGCAGCAGGTTCATGCCGCCCTAGGTACGAGTATGCAGTTCATGACTGCTTATCATCCTCAGACTGATGGTCAGTCCGAGCGGACCATCAAGACTCTGGAGGACATTTTGCAAGCCTGCGTGTTAGACTGGGGGCAGGTGTGGCCAGATCACCTTCCCTTAGTGGAGTTTTCGTATAACAACAGTTGACACGCATCGATCAGGATGGCTCCTTATGAGGCTTTATACGGACAGAGATGCCGTACACCGTTGTGTTAGGACGAGCCGAGTAGTGCTAGTAGAGTAGCACCTGAGCAGATACAGGATGACATGGCTCGAGTAGCAGTGATCCGAGAGCGGATGTTAGCAGCACAGAGTAGACAAAAGTCTTATGCAGATAAGAGGCGCAGACCTCTGGAGTTCAGAGTTGGAGCTCATGTTTGGTTGAGAGTATCCCGACACGAGGCGTCAAACGTTTCGGTGTCAAGGGGAATTTGAGCCCTAGATATGCTGGACCATTCGAGATTTTAGAGCAGGTTGGAGAGGCAGCATACAAACTTGCTTTACCACCGAGACTCGAGGGTGTTCACCTAGTCTTCCATGTGTCTCAGTTACGGGAGTACATACCAGACCTGAGACACATCGTCAGTCATGAGGACCTAGTGATCGAGCCAGACCACACATTCGTAGAGCACCCGGTGGCTGTCTTGGAGTGTAGTACGAGACGCTTGTGTTCGAAGGACATACCAGTGATGAAGATTCAGTGGTCGATGCGAGGAGCTGATGAGGTAACTTGGGAGACAAAGGATAGTATCCAAAGGAACTATCCAGAGTTTTACGCTGAGCTAGATTCACCGTTAGCAAAGTCGTTTTGGTTGGTTTTCCCTTTGTTGTGTTGCATACGCTTTTTGTGACGTCTTGAGTTACGTACCCCGAGTGGGAATACATGAGTTCAGTTTTGTTTCTGTGTGTTGTTGTGTTCCTTGGACTTTTGCATGTTTCGGGACAAAACTTCTTTTTAGGGGGATATGATGTAAGACCCCAGTCTTTTGCCTTCACCGCCCCCGCGGTGAAGTGTGCCACCCCTGCGGCAGGGTCAACCACCCCTGCAGCTGACGACAGATCGCGCCCGATCTTTCTTTCATTCGTTTTATCTTCCTTCCATAGATAGAATATCTGATATTCTATCTTATGAGCCGGTTTTCTTATCTTCTTCTTAACCCTAAACGTCCTTCCTTCTATCTTTCCAGCCCGTCTCTATCGATTCCCGTCATTTCCTCCTTTTTCCCGTTTCTTCCATTCGTCTTCAACCCTAAGAGCTGCAGCCGTTCCCTTGCTTCCCTGTGATCTTGCTGAACGTGTAAGTTCATCATTCCCTATTCTTCCTTACGTTCATGTACTGCAGCATGCTTCTTTCTTTCTTTTCTTTTTCTGCTTCTTTCTCTTCTTTCTTCTCCTCCAAGAATCAAGTTTGAACCTTGATTCTTGCTGAACGTGTAAGTTCATTATTGCATTGTTACACGTTGTGTTGATCGTAGGCAAATAAAAGCTAAAACCGAACGAATCAAGGGAGAATAGAGATGGATTGAGCATGTTCGAGGATTGAGGACACCACAAGGGAGCTAAGGAAGGTGCTAGAATGAAAAATGACACAAAATAAAGGAGAATTACGAGCAATCTACGTTCCACGCTCTAAAATACGGCCGTATTGGAGTCCACGCTCTAAACCACGGCCGTGGAACTTTGGCAACACAAGCGTGGAGCATTCCAGAGGGTTACACGGCCGTGGAAGTTGTGAAGCACTGTGATGAATTTCCACGCTCTAAACCACGCTCTAAACCAAGGGCGTGGAATCCCAAGGAACCGTGATTTAGGCGATCTTTTAACGTACAATTTGAAGCCACGATCTTTTACACAATGGGCTGGACACATATTCTATCTTGCCCTATAAAAGGACGGAAAGAGAGAGATTCCGTCACCTTCGCTTACACATCCGCTTAGACTTCGCTTACGCTTATTGCACGTGCCTAGGGTTTCAAGTTGGACGTGTGGAGATTGCTATTTCGCAACGGAGATTTGCGAAAGACTTGGAGATTTGGAAGTTACGCTTTGTCCTTAGGTTTGATTAGAAGACGGATTGACATCCCGTTCTTCGTTCTTATCAAGGATTGTGATTGATTTGTGTTATTCCGAATCTGATATACATCATTATTCTTGTTTGTGGATTGAGATTGATTTGAGATTTATTAAAGGTTTTCGAAGGTTTTCATCTTTCATTCTTTTAAATCTTGAATTTAATATCATAATGACTGTTGTTGGCTAAAACCCTTTAGCAATTCTAAGGTGAAGGGTTGATAGTTGTGCCTTAGATGATGATAGATCGATCGTAAACAGATTGGACCCTGAGAGTTAGAGAGAATCGCCGACGAAGCCAAAATCACGGTGTGTTCTTGAGTTCCACGGCCGTGGAATCTCAAGATCCACCCGTAATTTCCCTTAGTTTACGAACCTTGCTTTTACTTTAATCCAAAGTTAAATATTTGCTTTAACTTAGTATTGGCTTGCCTTTTCTAGGTGGTAGTGAAGCCTCAACAACCTCTACCTCGATTTCGAGTGTCACAACCTTAATCGGTTTAGTTAGTCTTGATCCTTGGATTACAAGTTTGGGTATTTGATATTAATTCTTGTCTTTAGAACCTTTCTATACTGAAGCCTCAACAACCTTTATAGAGAGTGTTTTTAGATAAGTTATATAAGGTTTTGGAACTTCACCGTACATTGCCTTGCATTAGTATACGTTTGCAAACCTCAACTCTGTCCTTATATCTTTAGTATATCTTGAATCGATTGCCACAACTGGATTCCCGGATCTTTAGGGTTGCTGTTTTCCCGATATTTACAAAAGCTCTTACATTTACTTGCTTGACAATTCTATAATTGGATTTGACCCCCCAAATCCCTGTGTTCGATACTCTGGAATTCTTGCTTAACTATATCGATCCGTACACTGCGGGTTCGCTTGCTTGATTCTAGTTTTATAAATATAAAGCTTATTTGCACGCACGCTAAGTGGCGAACAACTCTCGTTGTTGATGTATCGTTTTTCTTTGGCTCTCTGGAGTTGAGTCGTGACGTGTTGAAATCAAAGGTTCGAGCTTTGGTGTCCCTTGCTGTGAGTTCTGTCGAAGAGAAAGCCGACAACGCTTTCTGTCACGCAGTCGCCCCTGCGCCTACACATCCCCGCCCCCGCGGCCATCCGCCCCTGCGCCTCGTCCAGCCGCCCATGCGGTTTCCTCTGCAGTAACTCCCGTTCTTGTGAGTTGCTTCTTTCCTTGCTTTCCTTGTTCCTTTCCTTGATCCTTATGGATGTTCCTTGTTCCCTGAGTATGCTGTTAGACTAAGGTTGAGCCCTTAGCGTGTGGAGATCTCTTAGAGATCATTGAGACTAGAAGTTATAGACTTCTAGCAACCGTTTCGTTCCTGATTCGTGATGCTTGTGTGAACAGGCTTTCCTTGCTCCTTTTTTGAGGGAAACTGAGCCATTCTCTAAGTGTTTGCTGAGTGTTGAGATTACTTTCGAGTGAGGTAAGTCCCTTGGACTTACTTAGCTTTATTCCGTGTATTAGTTGGATTGTATTGGCTTGTTTGTGTCGTTTATTATTTTTATAACGGATAACTGGAATAGGATTCACCCTTAATAACCTTAATTGGCCCAAGTGTATGATAACCGGGCGGTGACCACTTGTCTAGTTCTACAGGAGAGTAGGATGTGCTCTTGCAACCCAGGCCCGTAAGTAACGGATAGTACTGATCTATTCCTATTGGTAGACGGAAGCGGAGGCGAGTTTCGGGAGATTCTCGCGTTACAAAGGAAGTTGAATTAGTAATGGATAACTTAAAGAAAGATAATAACCGGTTGTGTGCAAACATGCTATTTGTTTTCTTTACCTTATGGATGTTTGTGCCTTTACGCTCTTGCTAGTATCTAGAATATTAGCTAACGGTTTATACCATCGTTGTAGATGTTCCGCAGGTTCAGGATGCTGTTGAGTGATCTAGATGGTGTGGTGAGTCGGGGTTCCCGTACATCATAGGACGGGATCGGTTTATGTTTTTTTTTATGTTTCCCTTTTGTTTTAAACTCGGTTGCGAGTCTTTTATGCTTCCCTTTGTTAAACCTTTGGTTTTATATTGATTTTTGGTTTTTATTCGTTTGTGCCTTGTTATAAGATCCATTTGCTGTTGCTACTCTAAGGCTCGGGACTCATTGTGCGGTCCTAGCCCGCAACGCTTCGAGTTCCTTGAACTTGGGGTGTTACAGACAACAACTCACAACACGGAACCAACGCGCGATTCTTTGTTCCACACTCTTCAATTCTCAACCAAGGGAGCCTGAGAACCATAACGTATCAACAACGGAAAGGCCAACAAGAATCAAGACTCAATCTTGATCCTTGAAGAAGAAGAAGAAGATGAAGAGAAGGAGGAGGAGGAGGAGAAGAAGAAGAAGAGAAGAACGAAAAGCGAGAGAAACAGAAAGGAGGAAAGATGCAAAAAGCTCAAGAATGTGAGGGAGAATCCAAGGAAAGAAGACTTACACGTTCAAGAAGGCTCAAAAGGGAAGAAGACTGCAACTTTCGAGGTTGAAGAAGAACGTATGCGAGAATCGGGAAAAGGAAGAGAAGGCGGGGATTAATAGGAAACAGTGGAAAAAGATAGAAGGAAGGACGTCTTTAGGGTTAGGAGATCAAAGGAAAGCCGGCCCATAACATAGAAGAACTAATCTTCTATTTATGGAAGGAAATAAGACGGAATAAAAAATCAGATCGGGTGCGATCTATAGTCAGCCGCAGGGGCGGCTGACCTTGTCACGGGGCGGCTGGCCGTGGGGGCGGTGAAGGCAAAAACCGGGGCATTACACAAACCTTCAAAGAAAACTAACAAGTATCTCGATGGCTAGAATAAGGAGGAATTAGAAGACTAATGAATTAAAGCGGAATCAACGTATCTGACCCTAAGGTTGGATGATAGGTGATAGAATCACTATCGTTTCTAGGTAGTTTTAGAGTCTTTTAGTTGTATTGTGTTTCTAATGTATAGATCTAGATGAAGAAGTTCACAATGAAGTAAACAAAGGATCTAGCAAAACTTGGGAGAAGAAGATCGAAGAAGATGACTTTCTGGAGCCACGCCGCCCCCACGGCCCTAGGTCACCGCCCCAGCGGTGACCGATGCCTCCGTCGCCGCACGCAACGGCTAGACAGCGCCCCGAGAGCAAGGATGTCACCGCCCCTTCGGCACTCACAGGCCGCCCCCTCCGTGACACCCCCTGAAGACCAATGCCGGCGCCCCTACACCCATGCCAGCGGACCAGCGAAGCTGAAGAGTTTGTGTCACTGCCCCCGCGGTGTCATTGAGCCGCCCCTGCGGATGGAGAACATAGGCGTCAAGAAGATCAATAGTCAAATGTTCCAAAGCATTAAAGGCATGGCCCCCGCGGCCCGATCATGCCGCCCCTGCGGCCCTCATGCCCGTGCCTGCGGTTTAGTAACAGACGACATAATTCTGGTTGTTTAACCCACCTTTATGACCATAAAGGTGGCTGCTTACACAACCTATTCACTCCCATTTACTGTCATTTCTAGTATAAATAGAGTCCTATGTTGATTGATTAAATTATCCTATTTTCCCACAAAAAAATCTCTTGTTTATTTGTCATTTGTATAGAGTGCTAAGTCTCCTAGCTACATTGGGTTGATTAAAGCTACATATAAAGTGATTGTAAGTTCTTTTCAATAGAAGTTTTATTCTGTATACAATTGTGTTATATTCCTTGTTCTAAACTTATATTTGCATGATTGTTTTCTACTTAGTTTGATCACCTAAGTTGAATAATTCATGCAAAAGGCTAGAATTATTTGCTTCCGGGTTCGGGTCATTAATCTAGTAGCAAACTTCTAGGTAATAACGGGTTGTGATTATCTATGGGTAAAGGAATATAACTACATAACAAGATTAACAGGTTGTCTCTCTTTTATGTATCTCTCTATCTTTGCATGAATGCTAATTTGCTGTTTGGTCTTGTAGGTTTACGGATCGATAACTTGTTAAGTTGTGTTAATACCGGTTGTCTTAATGCATAAATATGATCAAGATGAGAACAATTGATGAATGCTTCTAAAAAGAACCAACCAAGTTATTTGTGTGCGGAAATCTAACCTAGTCGATTCTATTTTATCCATAAGTAAAGTAAGCAAGTTCACACTTGAGTCAAGCAATATGGGGAAGCACTTCAAGTAGATTCCTTCTTGTAGGATTCTTCCTTTTTATTTTTTGACTAAACGAATTTCTTAATATTGTCATCATCTTTGCTTTATTGTTATATGCTTTCGGCTTGTCACATTACAATCCAACCCCACCCCCTTGGTTACTATTAATTGATAATTGAAGAATAATTTGTGCTTTAAATCACTTCTCACTCTCTTGGGTTTGACCCATATACATCGGTTAGTGTTAAGTTCGGAATTTTACTTTGATAAGTTTAAAAGCAACGACCACCGATTTTATGCTTGTCATTGGGGTATGCTTATATAGGGATAAATAGAGTTTGGGGTTTACAAAAAATATTAATTTTCTAAAGATAAAATTGGGATTTTGGAAACCCTATGTTGCGGTGGCGAGATGACCAACGAGACGGTGGTCATACGGTCGTCTAGTGGCCGTCAACCTTCCGTTTCACCATTTTCTACGGATTTCTTGGGCCGGGCTTTGAGTTAGGCTTTTGACACCGATGTTACGACCCAAACGACTAACCTACGGTTGTCTGACCTTACAATTTGGCCGTTTGGCTTCTTTGACGTACAAATCTAGATTCTTCAGCTTCGAATGTAATCCTATGAACTTTATGTTGTAGTGTGTTGTTCGCTCCAAACGGTGTGTGCAAGCTTTAAATTTATAACCCTAGACTTAAGCTTAAAACAAGGATGCGAACCCGCAGTGTACGGGTCAATCGTAGTAAAAAGCAAGGAATTCCAGGGGTCGATCACAGGGACTCAGTGAAACAAAGTCCGATAACGGTAAGCCTCGTAATTACTAACCACAAGAGCAATTAAAACAATCAAAGATGAATAAGAAGTCAAATAAGCAAACATGCAATTATAGGGATTAAAGCATCTAGTTGTGGTTCCAACTCAAGATCTAAAGATAAGCGGACAAAGCTGAGGTTTTTGCATAGGGAAGGTGTTACTAAAGTAGAATAGATCACCGGGTAAGTCTCACTATTCACTCATCCCAAACCGTAACTCCTATTACCGGGTAAGTCTCAAGGAATTAAGATAAAGAACTATATCCTCAAACTAACACTCCATCTAAGGGAATAGAATCAACCTTTACCGGGTAAGTCTCAGGCTAACTCACAAAGATGGGATGAAAGCACACTCAAACCCCAATAAAGGATAAACCTTTATTACCTACACTTATGATCGTTGGTACACAAACTAAGGAATTACCGGATAAGTCTCATCCTAAGCTTGCATTGGACCAGGAAAGGTGTAATAAGAATAGGATTTGGCAAACTCTAACACTTAACTCTCAGTTTCGGATCAGATAAGTCACCTCGGTCAGACGAATTCCACCCCGGCCGAGATGTTCATCGACTGAACGAGATGCTTAGGGTTAAGGTTAAAGACTCGAACTTTCAGGGTCCTTTTGGAATCTAAGATTATTCTATCATTGTTTTTCCCACAACCTTCAGCTAATCACCCTAGAATCACACAAGGAAATTAGCCACTCATCATCATGAAAGCAATAATCAAATTTATGGGAAGAAAGTGAATATTTGAACAAGAAGAATTTAATGAAAAGACTTCAATAACTGAATCAAATATCACAACAAAAGCGTTCCTTGGATAGCAATCCAACAAAACAAGACAACAAGGAAGGGAATCTAAGATAATCTTACAAAAACCCTTCAAAAAGCTATAAAAGCTATGATATTCAATCTTCCTTCAACCTTCAAAAAGGTTCTTCAAATCTCCCAACTGGAGTATGGCTGCTGTGTGATTCCCAACTGAATGCAGATTTTTCGGTGTAAGCGGGGTTATGGATTTGTGGAAATCTAACCCTTTTTATAGGAAAATAACCCTCCAAAGATAATATATCTTAGAAAGATCTCTTCCATAAAAATAGGTAAAATATAAAATCTATAATATCTTCTTCCTTCCAGGAGTCAAGGCCAAAAATATAAGATCACTTTCCAAAGATAAAAGATCTCAGCCAAGAATAAAATATTCTCGCCGCGTCCTAGGTATTCGCCTCGGTCGAGTCGGCTTCTCTGGATCACCTCGGTCGAGATGAATCTGCGATCAATCGAGGTGAATCACAACTGAATGTGAAATCTCTCAAAACTGGTCCAAAGTGAATCTTTAATCCATGGCTATGCTTCCTGGATGACTCCTTATATTCCTGAATGTAGCTCCAATGATTCCATAGCTCCTTTTGATGCAAAACGTGCCATTTTACCTACGATTACAACAAAACTAGGTGTAGACCTCGATTTTTGCAAAGGTAGATGAAATGGTAATATAATTACATAATGTACATACAAACATGCAGATTATTAAAGATAAAACGTCAAAACAAACCCCAAAATATAGACTATAATTCATGCTATCAAAATACCCCATACTTAGCCCTTGCTTGTCCCCAAGCAAGTTCCGCATATAAAAGACAAGATAAAATGGATTATAAGTCAAGAAAATCAATGAAAAGTCTTTCAAAAACATTTTTATGGTGTGCAACTATCATAGATCACTCTTAGAGAATACTTCATGGAATTTAAAATCAAAATATGATCAAAACATTTTATAAATATAGAAAAGTTGTTCATCTTTGCATAAAATCATAGAATGCATAATAAGTCATAATTATCGAAATTAATCATGCATAATCCAGTTTAAACCACTAAGTCAATCAACAAGCTCAAGGTCTCAAGGGCTTCCCAAAAGAAAGGTCAAGAAACGTGTAGGGTAGGGATGTATGTAAGGTAATGTGGTGCTAGAATCCGGGAAAAGGATGAACTTCACTTTCACTTTGACTTGCAACATCTTCCACCAATAAGCTTTGCTTATTTCACACTTTTTTTTCTTTTACTTTACTTTTTGGGATGCATGGACAGAGGTGCACAATAACCGAAGCCTAAGAAATCAGCAATCATCAATTTCTTGAGATGCATCAAACCCTTGATGCACATACCATGACCCGTTAGGAATATCGCTCAATCCGACTTTGGCAAGACACAAACACCCGGCTATTTGAATGGTGCCGAGTTACTCATCTTCATGATTGACTTCCCCAAACCTATTATTGCTTTCTAACACTTTCACTTCCTGCCACTTCTCAACCTTAACTTCACTTGCTTTCGCCACTTCGCTTGCTTCCAAATTCCCGGATAGGTAAAGGGAGGCAAAATGTATATGAGGAGCTAAGCATGATCAAGAAGAAGAAAAGAGAAGAATGAATTGCCTTGGTCTTTCCAGGAAGAAAGTGAGAGAACTCATAATGTGGTGTCAACCTTCAAATTCAACATAATTTAGACAAAAACGAAGTATTAAATATGCCAATAATTTCAAACAAAGCATTTAGTAACTTAAACATATTATAAAACCTTTCAAACATATAAAGATTTCAAAACCAGTCAGTAAGCAAGATCTTCACTGAGATCATATCCAGATAAGAAGCACAAAATCGTTTTCGAAAACTCTTAGTTAACTCACCTCGGTCGAGGTGTTCTTAGGTCAACCGAGGTGAAACATCTCGTTCGGCCAGAACTGCCCCGGTCGAGGTCAAAAAAAAGTTTTTTTTAATACCAGTTTTTTTCAGTTTCGACGTTTTTCTCAATCAAATAACCTGTAATTATGCATGCAGTCTCAGGTGAACATATAGAAGCAACTGAAGCGTAAATAGAAATATCTGATCAAGTGAGTCATACATCAAAGTCGAATAATACATCAAATACCCCATACTTGGGTCACACTGTCCCAGTGGGTCAAAATAAGTCTAAGGAATAAAATACTCACCGGACATAAAGCTGAACTGCATGAAGAAGAAGAAACAGCTCCCAGATAAGACCATCTCGATTGGCGAAGCACATCTCGGTCGAGGTGTTCTGACAGTACCCGAGATGTATCTCAGTAAAGCTCGTTTCCTCAACTTCTCGAAATTTTGTTCTTCCAGTGTAGCTCCTGAACTGTGATCCTTCCTTTTGGAATACCTGGTTGTTGTCTAGAGGAAAACAAAAACAAAGCAACTATCTAAACTAAACTAGAAAAGGGAGAAGAAAGCAATACCTTGGGTTGCCTCCCAAGAAGCGCTTGGTTTAAGGTCGCTAGCTGGACCCTTCTCCATAGAATTACTCAATGTACCTTGAACACCATGGAGTGCTCATCA
This sequence comes from Fagopyrum homotropicum, assembly GCA_033239125.1. Classification (NCBI taxonomy): domain Eukaryota; kingdom Viridiplantae; phylum Streptophyta; class Magnoliopsida; order Caryophyllales; family Polygonaceae; genus Fagopyrum; species Fagopyrum homotropicum. The sequence continues at coordinate 27,633,304 of BSWB01000004.1, read as the reverse complement.
CATCCATCATAAAATTCTTCCAAAAAGGTTCCGGTTCCTAATTTCACCGGCAAATGGTAAGATCTCCCACGTACAAGCTTGTACGGTTTGATTCTCACCGGAATCCTTCTAGCCTTCCTGCACTTCAATGGGACATAATCTAGCCTTGCGTCCCATCCTTTCCTTGATCGAGAAAACAACTTCTCGAGAATCCTATTAGCTTCCCCATCTTTAGCATGGGGATGGTACAAGGTCCTTAGCATGCGAGGGACCCCATACTTGAACAAGAGACACTTCATCGCCTTAACGGTGTAGTGCTTGCCAACTCCACTCCTCATGATCCGAGGAGCTTCCTCTTCCAACAATTTCAAGGAAGACTTCATCTTGATCTTTGGAGGTTCTTTTGGAAGAGACCTCCAACTCTCCGGTGCTTTCCTGAAAAATTCAGAAATTTTAATAGGGAATTCGAATGGAGTAAGAGAACTTACCTTGTAAAGTTCTCCAAAGCTCGGATCAGGTTTCATGTTAGGTTGATAACCAACACATGAAATCTCTCTCAACTCAGTTGATCTTTCTTCCACCTTGGTCACAATCTCAGTAATTTGACCAAGGTTCTCTGCATCTTCTGCTTCCAGTTTTGCAGATTCTTCCATCTCGGCCGAGATCTCTTCCACTTCGACCGAGGTCTCAACAGTCAGATTGAGACCTTCCGTATCCTCCTCTTCCTCAGAAGTTTCAGGAGAAATTTTTGGTTTGACTGGGGGAATGCTTGGAACGTGCAACACTTCCATATGCTCCTCTTGCGGCCTAGCATAGGATAGGGTGCTTTCCTTGAGTTCCGCCACCCTCTTCATTATCTTCTCCAATCTTGATTCGAGAGAATCTTCAAGAGGCTGCTCATAAGTGTTTCTAGGGATATTCTTCTCATCCCATATCGCAAGTTCACGCTGAATGGTCTCTTCTCTTTCCCATTCATTGTTGAACCAATAGAAGGAGTACTTCTCCTCTAAGTACTCATAATGGTCCGCCCTAGCACTTTGTCTTGCTATCCAGGCTGGATCAAATGTAGTCATCGGAAATCCTGAAAACTACAAAACTCATAGAAAGAGTAGTTAGTAGCAACAGGGGCAAGTGCCCCAAAAGCAAACCGTAACCGGCTCGGTCTAGACCAAGTCCCCGGCAACGGCGCCAAAAACTTGTTCGCTCCAAACGGTGTGTGCAAGCTTTAAATTTATAACCCTAGACTTAAGCTTAAAACAAGGATGCGAACCCGCAATGTACGGGTCAATCGTAGTAAAAAGCAAGGAATTCCAGGGGTCGATCACAGGGACTCAGTGAAACAAAGTCCGATAACGGTAAGCCTCTTAATTACTAACCACAAGAGCAATTAAAACAATCAAAGATGAATAAGAAGTCAAATAAGCAAACATGCAATTCTAGGGATTAAAGCATCTAGTTGTGATTCCAACTCAAGATCTAAAGATAAGCGGACAAAGCTGAGGTTTTTGCATAGGGAAGGTGTTACTAAAGTAGAATAGATCACCGGGTAAGTCTCACTATTCACTAATCCCAAACCGTAACTCCTATTACCGGGTAAGTCTCAAGGAATTAAGATAAAGAACTATATCCTCAAACTAACACTCCATCTAAGGGAATAGAATCAACCTTTACCGGGTAAGTCTCAGGCTAACTCACAAAGATGGGATGAAAGCACATTCAAACCCCAATAAAGGATAAACCTTTATTACCTACACTTATGATCGTTGGTACACAAACTAAGGAATTACCGGGTAAGTCTCATCCTAAGCTTGCATTGGACCAGGAAAGGTGTAATAAGAATAGGATTTGGCAAACTCTAACACTTAACTCTCAGTTTCGGATCAGATAAGTCACCTCGGTCAGACGAATTCCACCCCGGCCGAGATGTTCATCGACTGAACGAGATGCTTAGGGTTAAGGTTAAAGACTCGAACTTTCAGGGTCCTACTGGAATCTAAGATTATTCTATCATTGTTTTTCCCACAACCTTCAGCTAATCACCCTAGAATCACACAAGGAAATTAGCCACTCATCATCATGAAAGCAATAATCAAATTTATGGGAAGAAAGTGAATATTTGAACAAGAAGAATTTAATGAAAAGACTTCAATAACTGAATCAAATATCACAACAAAAGCGTTCCTTGGATAGCAATCCAACAAAACAAGACAACAAGGAAGGGAATCTAAGATAATCTTACAAAAACCCTTCAAAAAGCTATAAAAGCTATGATCTTCAATCTTCCTTCAACCTTCAAAAAGGTTCTTCAAATCTCCCAACTGGAGTATGGCTGCTGTGTGATTCCCAACTGAATGCAGATTTTTTGGTGTAAGCGGGGTTATGGATTTGTGGAAATCTAACCCTTTTTATAGGAAAATTACTCTCCAAAGATAATATATCTTAGAAAGATCTCTTCCCATAAAAATAGGTAAAATATAAAATCTATAATATCTTCTTCCTTCCAGGAGTCAAGCCCAAAAATATAAGATCACTTTCCAAAGATAAAAGATCTCAGCCAAGAATAAAATATTCTCGCCGCGTTCTAGGTATTCGCCTCGGTCGAGTCGGCTTCTTTGGATCACCTCGGTCGAGATGAATCTGCGATCAACCGAGGTGAATCACAACTGAATGTGAAATCTCTCAAAACTGGTCCAAAGTGAATCTTTAATCCATGACTATGCTTCTTGGATGACTCCTTATATTCCTGAATGTAGCTCCAATGATTCCATAGCTCCTTTTGATGCAAAACGTGTCATTTTACCTACGATTACAACAAAACTAGGTGTAGACCTCGATTCTCGCAAAGGTAGATGAAATGGTAATATAATTACATAATGTACATACAAACATGCAGATTATGAAAGATAAAACGTCAAAACAAACCCCAAAATATAGACTATAATTCATGCTATCATGTGTCCGCCATATAAGGTCTTCTCTTCAGCCCTGACTTCAGGAAGGATGCAATCTTGGCACATTTGATGCCTTAAATTCTTGGAACACATAAATACAAGGTAGATACCGAAATACAAATACTAGATGATTTCCGTATGAATAGGCATATATGGGTAGGAAAAGGGGATATGAAATGCATGAAAAAAAGGTGTAAAAAGTGTTATATTTGACACTCATCAAAAAACGCCATTGATAGGTGATGGAATCACTATCAATTAGGGTAGTTTTTAGAGTCTTTTTATTGCATTAGTGTCGGTTTATGCTACTAACTCCTTGGTCCAGAAGAAGAAGATCAAAAGAAGCTAAAGAAGGAGTTATAAGCACTTAGGAGTGAAGATCGATCACGAAGCAAAGCTTCTGCTGCCTTACCGCCCCAACGGGTCCTTGTAGCCGCCCTTGCGGTGACTTGCCTTGACGAGACGAAGACCAGCTCTCCTGCGTCTCCCACTGCGCCCTGCCTGCGCCTCGCCTTGGGAGCTGGAAGGTGAAGAGTCTGTGTCACCGCCCTTGCATTGGCCTTAAGGCGCCCCTGCGCCTTGACATCAGAAACGTCAAAAAAGCGAAAGGTCAGACGTTGAAGTGCATTAAAGATCCGCCCCAGCGGAATTGTGTAGCCGCCCTAGCAGTTCTGAAGAAGATCAACCAATTCTGCCTAAACCGCCCCTGCGGTCCTTGAAGGCCGCCCCTGCGGTTTAACGCTAGAAACTTTACTCCGGCTGTTTACACCACCTTTATGGTATTTAAGGTGGCTGTTTTAGGCCGGCTATTTACTCCTAATTAAGTGTCTTTTGTAGTATAAATAGTCCATGGCTGATTGCTAGAATCATCCATGCTTTTCCCCACAAAATCCATTTTAGACTTTAGTTTCTCCATTGTAATGAGTTGCTAACTCCCTTGCTACATTGGGTTGGTTTGAAGCTGCTTTGTTACTTTGGTTGTAAGTTCTTTTTAATATAAGTTTTTATTCAGTAATGCTTTGTGCTTCCTTGATCTCCATTATTTAATTGCATGTTAACTATTACTTGAGATTAATCACCTTAGGTTCTAAAGTGGATGTAAACAACTAGGATTAACAGGTTCCGGGTTCGGGTCTTTAATGTAGTAGCAACTTTAAGTAATAACGGGTTGTAATTACTTAAAGAAAAGGAACACAAATATAAAGATAAGTTTAACGGTTTTAATCTTCTCTTAATATCCCTTAGTCTTTGTTTGAATGCTAACTTGTTATTTGTTCTTGTAGGTTTACGGAACTTTAATAAGTTAAGTTGTGTTGATGCCGGTTGGCTCAACACATATGTATGATCGAGACGGGAGATTACTTAAGAATTTATAAAAGGAACGCACCAAAGTAGCAATTGCATGCTTAGAATCAACCTAGTGTAGATTCATCCGTTATTGTCTTAATTGTCGCATTAATCGTTTTCATAAGTTTTTGTGCATCAATTCAACCAACCCCCCCCCCTTTGTGTCACTTGTCATTATAATCGATAATTGCATCTAAAATACCTTAACTCTCTTGGGTTCGACTCTTACTTAATCACTATACTTGTTCTTAGTGCTAAGTCGGGATTTACTTTTGATTGGGTATAGACGACCATAGAAATACCTTCGGTCAAATTTTGGCGCCGTTGCCAGGGAGTTTTTGGTGTTTTATTGTTATTATTGATTATTGGTTTGAACCATTTTTATGGTTCAAACCCGTGCTTCTAATTCCGGCTTTGCTTTTTTTGATCTAGAAAGTTAGAGGACGCACATCCGGCAACGAAGACAACAACAACTACAACAAGATATGGCTGACCGTACTCTTCGTCAACTTATGCAGCCCACCTTAGCTCAAAACCCTCTTGCGGTCGCTATACCGGCACTAGGGGAAGGAGTCAACTTTGAGCTCAAACCGGGCCTCATTCACTTGCTTCCATCCTTCCATGGACTAAGTGGTGAAGACCCCATCAAGCACCTTGGGAAGTTCCACACCGTTTGTATGAGCATGAAGCTGGCCAACATTACCGAAGAACAGATCAAGATGAGGGCATTCGGCTTCACACTCAAAGATTCGGCGGATGATTGGTATTACCACCTTCCATCCGGGAGTATTGACACTTGGGAGAACCTTCACAAAGCATTCTTGGAGAAATACTTTCCAGCTAAAAAGGCTAATAGCTTGAAGAAAACTATAAGCAACATCGAGCAAGAGGCAACCGAAACTCTCTACGAGTACTTCGAAAGGTTTGCACGCCTCCGATCCAGCTGTCCTTTCCACGGATATTCAACTTAAGATCTAGTCTTGTACTTGTACAATGGCTTGCTAGACAATGAAAGGAGGATCGTCGATGCGGCTTGCGGAGGTAATATTCTTAACTCTACTCCTGACCTTGCTTTGGAAAAGATACAGGAACTAGCGGAAGGAACTCGGAACTTTGGAAGGACCCCGGCTAAGAAAGGAGTTCATGATGTGAGTTACGGGAAGAGCGAGATTTCCACCGAGCTAACGGAATTGAAGGAAATGGTGAAGATGCTAACACTTATGGGAACACCGCAACAGCTCAAAGCTTGTGGAGTTTGTGCTGACCCGTATCATCCAACGGACATGTGTCCACAAGTTCAAGATGACGATGCTGAAGTGAACGCGATGGGTTATGGACAACCACAACAGCAAAGACCTAGGAACGATCCCTATGCACATAATTTCATGCTAAATTGGCGTGACCAACAGAATTTTCGTTGGAGGGATCAACAAAACCAACAACAACAACCCCGCCAAGGTATGTATCACTCAACTGAAGATATGTTGCAGGTTTTGACTAAACACTTTGCTAATCATGTCCAAACAATAGAATCTAGCATCAAGAACCTTGAGAAGCAGGTTGGTCAAATGGCGGAAGCCATTACAAGAATTGAAACGAGGGCCTCCGGAGGATTACCGTCGCAAACAGTTATAAACCCAAAAGGCATGCAAGAAGTTGTTCAAACATAGAGGAAGAGTCCTTACGTCGAGCCAACAACGTAAAACAAAGGTGCTAATTCGGGAGGCAACCTGAAGGAATAAGAAGAGGAGCTTCTGTCAAGAAAACCGCCCCTGCGGCTCTAAAACCCGCCCCTGCGGCGACACCCCTGGCCAGCGCCACCCCCGGCGTTGGGCCTGCGTCTGCTCACGTAGGTCACCGCCCCCGCGGTGCCAACGCTACGCCCCTGCGGCCGCCACCCTTGACACGCACCCTCAGCTCCGCCCCCGGCGCTGAGGGTGTGTACCCTCTCTCTCTTGTCACCACCCCCGCGGCGACACACACCGCCCCTGCGGTACAGTTAAGGAAAGAAAAAAATACACTTCCCAAAAATAACCTACATCTACCACCTTCTATACTCCCTCTCCATTCACTCTTCGTAACCTAGCCGCCTCAACCCCCCACGCCCTTGCGCCTCCGGAAAATCTCGCCACCACCTTGTCGCGCCCTTGCGCCACCTCCGGTAACCCAGCAGCGCCACTCCTTTCTGCAAACACAAACAATCTCCACCACATACACTCAATCCTTTCGCCCCCTCCACTGTCCCACCTCCGGCAACATCTGCGACAACAAGGAAGACGTCGGAAAAGCCCCTTCGCCACCAACTTCGTTGAAAAGACCAAATCACCTTCTGCTCTTCACCCGCACCTGCGCCTGCAAGCTCCCGCCCTTGCGTCAAACCGCACGTGCGCCTCTTGCAGCCGCCTTTTGCGGTTATTACGACAGAAGGTTCGTCTTTTGATCAAATTACTGAACTTTCTAACTCTCTTACTTGATCAATTGCAAGAGATGGAACCACAAAGGAAATACAAGTTGACGGAAGGTAAGAAGGATCGGTATAGGATTGCTCAAAGCCGGGAGGTGCATGCAACCTGGTTCCTTGATGTTTCCACCTTGGAAAATCTAGGGATGTTGGAGAGTATGCAGTAATTTCTAAACAATGCCAGATTGGGTGATTTTTTGATAAAGAACCCCCCAACACACCCCGACCTCAATAGACAATTCATAGCCACTTTCAAAATGGAGGCAGAAGACCAATTGTGTGTTGGGCTTTCATTCAAGTACAACAAGAGGAAATACACGTTGGATTACACCCAAATACAAGAGGCATTAGGGGTGACCATAGCAGCTTTGGATGACTGGATGGAACCCATTCCGACGCCTGATTTGTTGGAATTTTGGCAAGCCGCCACTAGGATTGAGTTTCATGCAGGAGGTGAGTACTCCAACAAATTCACTCACCCTTGTTTAAGGCTTATCTCAAAGGTCTTCATGAGTGTCTTCTGTGGACACAAGGAAGAGAATAAGGTCGCTCTTAAGGACCTTCCACTGCTATACGCTTGTCTTCCCAACGAGTTTGTGCCAGATTGGGCATATCTTTTCTTTACCGCTCTAAAGCGGATTAGTAAGAACGAGCCTCGCGACATCGTTGGAGGAGGAATCATATCCCTATTAGCTGCCAGAGTGATGGATCTTCCTTCATTGGAAGAAGGTTTGGAGGCACCCTTATACACCGAAGGATTATTGAGGAGGTGCAGACTCCTCAGGAGAGACGGGGAGCATCGGTTCTGGATCTCCCTTGTAGATGGCAGTCACATCACATATCTGCCCCCTCGACTCCCATTAGGAGAAGTGCTCTCCGACCTATATGTACCGGCTGACCCTGTCCCTCCGAGACGGCCTCAGGTTGATATTGTTGGGAGGTACGTAGCCGGCTGTAGTAGGGCCCACACCACTGATGAGGAGATGCCGACGGCGGCAATTAGACCATGGAGAGTCTGCAGGCTCAGATGGTAGCTTTGACTACACAGCACCAGGCATGGCAGACCGAGTATCAGCGGTCCATGCTTGAGCAGCAGCAGGCGTGGCAGTCCAGCTTCGCCTCCTTCATGACCACTCACTTTGACCGTCATCAGGATGCTTGGCAGGCGGCTCATCAGCAGCAGTTGGAGACTCAGCAGCTAGCTTGGCAGGCTAGCTATGACACTTCGTTTCGAGAGAGGATGGAGGCTCAGGAGGACCGGATTGACACCCTTCACCGTCGTTAGGAGCACTTCTTCCGCCACTTCCCTTACCCACCGGAGGAGGGTCCTAGTGGTCCTTCCGGACCACCCTTCACCGTCGTTGAAGTGCATTAAAGATCCGCCCCAATGGAATTGTGTAGCCGCCCTAGCGGGTCTGAAGAAGATCAATCGATCCTGCCTAAACCGCCCCTGCGGTCCCTGAAGGCCGCCCCTGCGGTTTAACGCCAAAAGCTTTACTCCGGCTATTTACACCACTTTTATGGCATTTAAGGTGTCTGTTTTAGGCCGGCTATTTACTCCTAATTAAGTGTTTTTTGTAGTATAAATAGTTCATGGCTGATTGCTAGAATCATCCATGCTTTTCCCCACAAAATCCATTTTAGACTTGAGTTTCTCCATTGTAATGAGTTGCTAACTCCGTTGCTACATTGGGTTGGTTTGAAGCTGCTTTGTTACTTTGGTTGTAAGTTCTTTTTAATATAAGTTTTTATTCAGTAATGCTTTGTGTTTCCTTGATCTCCATTGTTTAATTGCATGTTAACTATTACTTGAGATTGATCACCTTAGGTTCTAGAGTGCATGTAAACAATTAGGATTAACAGGTTCCGCGTTCGGGTCTTTAATCTAGTAGCAACTTTAAGTAATAATGGTTTATAATTACTTACAGAAAAGGAACACAAATATAAAGATAAGACTAACGGTTTTAATCTTCTCTTTATATCCCTTAGTCTTTGTTTGAATGCTAACTTGCTATTTGTTCTTGTAGGTTTACGGAACTTTAATAAGTTAAGTTGTGTTGATGCCGGTTGGCTCAACACATATGTATGATCGAGACGGGAGATTATTTAAGAATTTATAAAAGGAACGCACCAAAGTAACAATTGCATGCTTAGAATCAACCTAGTGTAGATTCATCTATTATTGTCTTAATTGTCGCATTAATCGTTTTCATAAGTTTTTGTGCATCAATTCAACCAAACCCCCCCTCCTTTGTGTCACTTGTCATTATAATCGATAATTGCATCTAAAATACCTTAACTCTCTTGGGTTCGACCCTTACTTAATCACTATACTTGTTCTTAGTGCTAAGTCGGGATTTACTTTTGATTGGGTATAGACGACCATAGAAATACCTTCGGTCAGCCATCTTAAACCTTGCTCGTACTCGAGTAAGATCATGTCATATGCATGCTATGTGTGAAAATCAATGAGTGTCTCATCTAAGAGGAAATGAAACAACTCAAACCCTATCAACATAACATCAATGATAGTAGGAGAAATGAGTAAAGAATCATATCCATCTAAACCGCTCAGGTCTAATGTGTTTGCTCTCAATCTCACAAGATGTGTTTAGAGCTATATCAATAAACTCTCTAACTCATCAAACATGAATAGATCTTACCAAAGGTTTATCAAGGCGTTCTCTGTTAGCATGAAATATTGTGATATTTAGGCACGTTTTCTAAGTGTATTTGATTCATATTGATAGTCTTTGATTTAGCATTGTTGCATTTGTGAGCTAGTTTGCCTATATTGTCGATATGGATGTCTACACTAGCTTTATGTTGATTATAGGTGATTGAGAGCCATTTCCGAACGGAATCGAGCAAAGATGAGTTGATTAAGTGTTTCCATGGATTGAGGGCATTCTTAGGAGCAAAATGGATGTCAACTTCAGGAATGCACGAGGCTAGGGAAGAATCACGTTCTTGCCCTAAACCACGCTCTAAAATACGGCCGTACTACAAACCACGTTTAGTTTCACGGCCATGGAACCCTGCAGGAGAAGCGTGATTCATTCCATGAACTTTTACGGTCGTGGAATCCATGGTTCAAACCGTATTGATTCCCACGCTCTAAATTACGGTCGTGGAACCTTCCACGACCGTGATCTTGGCGATCTTTTTCGCCACATTTTGAAGCCACGATCTTTTGAAGATTGGGCCGGGCCGATATTTTATCTTGCCCTATAAAAAGACGGACGAAGAGAGATTCCGTCATCCTCGCTTACCCCCGCTTAGACGCGTTTTGCGACCTCGTTTAAGAGTTACGCTTGCATCTTTACTTTGGGATTTTTTTTGGCGGTTCTTGCAAAAGACGTATTTTGCCCTTTCTTTGGAGTTGCCCTAATCTCGCACTTTTGGTGGAGATTGCTGTGGAGATTTCCGGATTGACGGAAGATCGATGTTTTTGGAAGATTGTTGCAAGAAGAATTCTCTTCTTGTTTAGGTTTGATTTGGAAGACGGATTGACATCCCGTTCTTCTTTCTTTCCTAAGATTGTGATTGTTTGCTTTATTCTGAATCTATTGACAATATTCATTCTTGATTGTGACATTGAGGTTGGTTTGAAGTTTATTGATAGTTTTCGGAAGTTTTCATCTTTCAATCTTTTAATCTTTGAATTTGATATCATAATGATGATTGTTGGCTAAAAACTCATAACAATTCTAGGGTGAAGGGTTGATAGTTGTGGCTTAGATGATGATAGATCGATCGTAAACAGATTAGACCCTGAGAGTTAGAGAGAATCGTCGACGAACCCTAAATCACGGTTTGTTCTTGAGTTCCACGACCGTGGAATCTCAAGATCCACCCGTAATTTCCCTTAAGTTTACGAACCTGCTTTTACTCTAATCCAAAGTTACAGATTTGCTTTAACTTAGTTTAGGCTTGTCCTTTCTAGGTGGTAGTGAAGCCTCAACAACCTCTACCTCGATTGTGAGTGTCACAACCTCAGTCGGTTTAGTTAGTCTTGATCCTTGGTTTACAAGTTTGGGTATTTGACATTAATTCTTGCCTTTAGAACCTTTCTATATTGAAGCCTCAATAACCTGTATAGAGAGTGTGTTGTAGGTGAGTCATATAAGGTCTTTGGAACTTCACCGTACGATTACCTTACATTAGCATACCTTTGCATATCTCAACTCTGTCTTTATATCATTAAGAATATCTTGAATCGATTGCCACAGCTGGATACTTGGATCTTTAGGATTGTTGTTTTCCCAATAATTTGCAAAGCTCTTACATTTACCTGCTTGATAATCTGAAATCGAATTTGTTTCTCCCCAAATCCCTGTGTTCGATACTCTAGAATACTTGCTAATCTACGCCGATCCGTACACTGCGGGTTCGCTTGCTTGATTCTAGTTTTATAAATTTAAAGCTTATTTGCACACACCTTTAGGGGCGAACAAGTTTTTGGCGCCGTTGCCGGGGATTTGGTTTAGGCCGAATTCGGTTGCGGGTTGTCAAGCTTGGGAGCTTTGCTCTCGTTATTTGATATCTCTTTGAGTGCATGCGCAGGTCTAGGAACACCGAAGACCTCTTACCTCTTGATCAAGAGCTTGAGAGGACTTTAAGGCAAAAGCGCAAGGAAAAGAAGATGGCTGAAGGACACGAACGTGATCTTCAAGCGGAGTTGGCGGAGAAGGAAGCTCAACTCCAATGGAATGAGAACCTCCGCCAGGATGAAATGGATCGTCATCAATCTCAAGTTAACAATCTACAGGACATGATCTTCCAAATGAGGATAGAACTAAGCGACCTTAAGAATAAGGGAGGCAAGAAATCCTCAAGAAGGGCATCAAGATCTAGATGAAAAGGTCACTCATCCGCTGATGATAGTGATTCTTCCATGCCACCGCTAGAGGAGATTGATCCCACAATCAATGTGAATCCTTTCCATCCACGGGGAGCTGCTAATCGCCGCATTCCACCTAGGAATGCGAGGATCGAACGTGTAGATGAAGAGCCAAGAACTCTTGGCCAGCGGATGGATCCAATGCAACAACCGCGCCGTTTGGGCATGAATTTCGATGCTGAAGATGTGCAAGGGTTTAGCTTCAACCCTCAAGTTATTACTCTTGTTCGTCAAAACCAATTTGGCGGGACAAGCGCTAAATCTCCACACCAACACTTGCAAAACTTTGAGTGTATGATGGAGACAATGAGACCGAAGAGTGCTACTACCAACAACTATAAGCTCAAGCCTTTCTTCTTCTCCTTGAAGGGGAAAGCATTGTCTTGGTACCAAGCTCTTCCTAGGGGGAAACTAGACACGTGGGAAGACCTTTCCGCGGAGTTCCTCACCAAATTCTTTCCGCCGTCCAAAACGGCAGAACTTAGAGGTAAGATCAATGCATTTTCCATGAGGTCTAACGAAAGTTTGTTTCAATCATGGGAAAGGTTTCAGGACTTGTTATTGGATTGCCCTCATCATGGCATATCCAAGCTTGCATTGCTGGATATTTACTACAAGGGGCTGGATGCGGGAACGCAATTCAACCTCCAATCCCTCTCATGTGGAACATTCATGGACATGAGAGAAGATGACGCTTGGGACTTCATTGAGAAGCAAGCAAGGGTCATAGAGAAGTATTCCCACCGGAAAGTGGAGGGAAATCGTGTGGAGCAAGGGGCAAAGCTCACACATGAAGCTCAAAATCAGATTTTCTCCCTCAACAATGAGATCAAAGAGTTGAAGGAGGCTATCAAGACCAACTTCCCAAAGCAACAAGAGAAGGATGTTGTCTATTTAGGCAACAACAATGGCGGTGATAACACCAACCGCAACAACAACAACAATAACCGGAACAACAACCTGAATAACAATTGGAATGGAAACAACAACAACCGGAACAATAATTGGAACAACAATAGGGGTTCAAACAACAACAATTGGCGCTCCAATCAACAAAATTCCGGTAACTCTTATCCTTCCAATGCTAATTCACTAACTCCACCTTCCTCTTCCTCTACTCCTTTGAAAAGCCAGGGGCAATCATCTAATGGAGGAAACAATACGGGAAAGGAGAAGCCCGATCCCATGTTAGAAACAATTTTGGGAAAGCTTCAAGGGTTGGAGAACCGCATCATTAAGGTTGACGATCAAATTTCTAAGGTTGATAAAGCTCAAAAGGTTTTAGAAAACCAAATGTTCAGCCATGCGGAGGAAATTCCTAGGAATCAAGGGAAACTTCCAGGAAAGACGGAGGACAACCCTAAGGGAAGGGTTATGGCAATCACAACTAGGAGCGGAGTGACTACCACCGATCCGCAGCCAAAGTTTGTTGAAGTCTCCGTAGAAAAGGACAAGGAGAAAGAGAAGGGGAAGGAGAAGGAAGATGTCTACGTCCCTCCTCCGGCTTACAAACCTCCCCTACCATTCCCTCAATCTAGAGCGAGAGCGCGTCTAGATAAACAGTTCGGTAAGTTCATAGAACTCATGAGCAAGCTGCATATTAATATACCATTTATTGATGCTTTAGTAGGTATGCCGGCTTATGGCAAGTTCTTGAAGGAGCTCCTCTCCAACAAGAGGAAACTAGAAGACTTCGGAGAGGTTAAGATGAGCTCGGATTCTTCAGATCTCATCAAAATCATGAAGGAGAAAATGCCCCCAAAGCTAAAGGATCCGGGGTCATTTTGCATTCCCATAGGAGTGGGAGATGTCACATACGATGCGTTATGTGATTTAGGAGCAAGTGTGAGCATCATACCACTTGCGTTGTGTAGGAAGATCGGTTTAGGCGACCCTAAACCGGTGAAGATGACGTTGTACATGGCGGATCGATCCATCACTCGCCCCGTCGGTATCGTAGAAGACGTCCCGGTCAAGCTAGGTAAATTCTTTGTTCCCATTGATTTTGTCGTGCTTGACATTCCTGCAGATAGTCCGGTCCCGATCATACTCGGAAGACCGTTTCTTGCAACTTCCGGCTGCATAGTCGATTGCAAGAATGGTAGACTCGCTTTTGATATAGGAGAAGAGAAAGTAGAGTTCGTTCTTTCCACTTTAGTAAAGGAGCCAATCTTCGATGAGGATACATTCGATATCCAAGACGAAGAAGGTTTGTCTAGGGAGGAGGTAAGTGCAATTCTCTTTAACGGTCCTTTACAAAAGGTTATCACTAAGAGTCTAACCAATGTAGGGGAAGAAGAAGAGTGCAATGAGGCAATTGAAGCCTTAGAAACACAAGAAGAGATGGGTGAAGTGGAGTTTGAAAAACTCCACGATGAGGCAGAAAACGTGAGAATCCACGGCCATACACTGTATTCCACGGCCGTGGATTTCACAACCAAAACCGTGTCCCACTCCAGGGAGTTATACGGTCGTGGAGAAGACATGACAACCGTATTTCCCTTCCACGCCCTAAACCACGGCCGTGGAGGCCATGAGGAACCCGTAATTTTGGGCGTGGAAAGGAGTGATCGAGACACTTCTTCAACTTCTTCTGATTCTTCTCCCACACACTCATCACCCTTAGAAACTTCTAAGGAGACATCGGATGCCTGTCAAGGATCATTGGAAGCTCCGAAAGTAATGGAACTCAAACCACTTCCTACTCATCTAAGGTACTCTTTTCTAGGATCTAATTCTACCTTTCCGGTTATTGTTAGTTCCGATCTAAGCATAGATGAACATAATCAGCTCATGATTGTCCTTAGGAGACATAGGAAAGCTTTAGGCTATACTATTGAGGACTTAGTAGGAATTAAACCCTCCCTATGCATGCATAAGATACTAATGGAGGAAGATTTTAGAACTTCAAGACAACCTCAAAGGCGGTTGAATCCGACCATGAAGGAGGTTGTCAAGAAGGAAATTCTTAAGCTTCTTGATGCAGGTATCATCTACCCTATCTCCGATAGTAAGTGGGTGAGTCCGGTTCAAGTAGTTCCGAAGAAGGGAGGAATGACGGTCATCACCAACGAAAACAACGAACTCATTCCTACCCGAACTGTGACGGGATGGCGGATGTGCATAGACTACCGCAAGCTCAACAATGCAACGCGGAAGGATCATTTCCCATTGCCATTCATTGATCAAATGCTTGAAAGGTTAGCACAACATTCACATTTTTGCTACCTTGACGGTTATAGTGGTTTCTTTCAGATTCCGATACACCCGGATGATCAAGAGAAGACCACATTCACGTGCCCATGGGGTACGTTTGCTTATAGGAGAATGCCGTTCGGGCTTTGCAACGCCCCAACCACCTTCCAACGGTGCATGATGGCCATCTTCTCCGAATACGTAGAGGAAATCATGGAAGTCTTCATGGACGACTTCTCCGTATACGGTTCCTCTTTTAACGATTGCCTTTCTAACCTTTCTCTTATTTTGCAAAGGTGTGAAGACACTAACCTAGTTCTTAATTGGGAGAAGTGTCAATTTATGGTTAAGGAAGGAATTGTATTAGGCCACTTAGTCTCTAGTAGAGGGGTAGAAGTAGACAAGGCTAAGATAGAGACCATAGAGAAGCTTCCTCCCCCAATTTCGGTGAAAGGGATAAGAAGTTTCCTAGGACATGCTGGATTTTATAGACGTTTCATTAAGGACTTTTCTAAGATATCAAAACCTCTCACTAATCTATTGATGAAGGATGCGGTTTTTGAGTTTTCGCAGGAATGTTTGGATGCGTTTAACACCATTCGGCAAGCTCTAATTTCAGCACCTATTATCCAACCCCCGGATTGGACTCTTCCCTTTGAGATTATGTGCGATGCTAGTGACGTAGCTATTGGAGCTGTTCTTGGACAACGAAAGGAAGGGTGAACCCATGCCATATACTATGCTAGCAAGACGCTAGATGAAGCGCAGCTCAACTACGCCACTACCGAAAAAGAGTTTTTAGCCATTGTCTATGCTATTGACAAGTTTCGCTCTTATCTTGTAGGTGCAAAGGTGATTGTCTACACGGATCATGCTGCGATCCGGTACCTCCTTGCGAAGAAAGATGCGAAGCCAAGGCTAATTAGATGGATTCTTCTCCTACAAGAATTCGATCTTGAGATCCGCGACAAGAAAGGTTCAGAAAATTCTGTTGCGGATCATTTGAGTCGCCTAACACATCTAGAGGATGACCATTTACCCATCGACGACTCCTTCCCGGACGAACACCTACACCTTATTGAGGAGTGCATCGATGTGATCTCCAAAGGTAACGAACCATGGTTTGCTGATTTTGTTAACTATTTGGTTTGTCAAGAGATACCACCCGGATTATCCTACGCACAAAGGAAGAAGTTCTTTAAGGATGTCCGGGAATACTTTTGGAACGAGCCTCTCCTCTTCAAGAGAGGTCCGGATGGCATCATTCGGCGATGTGTGCCGGAAGATGAGATGCAAAGTGTCATCCGCCATTGTCATTCACTACCTTGTGGAGGACACACTAGTTCGAACAAGACTAGCGCAAAGGTATTGCAATCTGGATTCTTCTGGCCTACTATGTTTAGATATGTGCAATCCTTTGTTTCTTGCTACAATGCTTGTCAAAGAACAGGCAATATCTCTAGGAGGAATGAGATGCCCCTCAACAACATCCAAGAGGTGGAGATTTTCGACGTTTGGGGAGTTGATTTTATGGGACCGTTCCCATCCTCTTGTGGAAACCAATACATACTATTGGCGGTAGATTACGTTTCTAGATGGGTGGAAGCAATTGCCTCTCCCACCAATGATGCTATGGTGGTGGTTAAGTTCTTCAACAAGACCATCTTCCCGCGATTTGGGACGCCAAGGACTATCATTAGTGATGGAGGTTCTCACTTCATTGCCCGGCGCTTTGAAGCTCTTCTAGCTAAGTATGGGGTTAATCACAAGATCGCTACCCCTTATCATCCACAAACAAGTGGACAAGTTGAGATCTCAAATAGGGAGATCAAAGGAATTCTAGAGAAGACGGTTTCAAGGACTAGGAAGGATTGGTCCTTGAAGCTTGACGATGCATTGTGGGCATACCGGACTGCATACAAGACTCCCATAGGAACCACACCATACAACCTTGTGTATGGGAAGTCTTGTCACTTGCCGGTAGAGTTGGAGCACAAAGCGTTTTGGGCTATCAAGTAGTTGAACTTCAGCATGAAGGAAGCGGGAAAGAAGCGTCTCCTAGACATCAATGAGCTGGATGAACTCCGCTTGAATGCTTATGAAAACGCTAAGATCTATAAGGAGAGGGCGAAACGTTGGCATGATAAGCATATCATTCCAAAGGACTTCAAAGAAGGAGATCAAGTTCTCCTCTTCAATTCAAGGCTTCGTCTCTTTCCAAGTAAACTTAAATCTCGTTGGACCGGACCTTTTCTAATTAAGCGTATTTTTCCCCATGGTGCAGTTGAAGTATGGGGTGAAACGGGCGGAAGCTTTAAGGTGAACGGCCAACGACTCAAGAAGTATACGCCGGAACTCCAAGCTGAAGAGTTCGCGCCTATCGCACTCGAATAAGTGCGAGATTGGTCTAGCTACGGACCTTAAACAAAGCGCTTCTTGGGAGGCAACCCAAGGTATTGCATTTTCGTTTTTGTTTTTGATTCATAACTTAGCTTAGAATAGACGTTTTTACTTTGTTTTTGCCTTCGATTCCTTCCGGTATGTTTGTGTTTTTGGATGTAGGAACGATGGAAAAGGGAAAGGGAAGGATAATGTTGAAGAAAAGTGACGAAATTTGGACTTTGGAGCTTTACAGAGAGTTCCACGGCCTAAACCACGGTCGTGACAGCTACAGTGCCCGTAATTTCCAAAAGCCTTTGAAAAATCACCAAAACCACGGTTCCGTACAGAACCACGGCCGTGGAACACCCCGACAGACCGTGATTTTCAAAATTTTGCCTGTGACTATATAAACCACGTTCTTCACAAAATTCACCACAAAACCCCTCTTCCACGACCTAAAAGCCGAATCCACGCCTCCTCTCTCAATTCCTCGTTTCCTAATCGTTTTCAACGATTCTTCTTCCTAAACTGAAGCAAATTCGACCACAAACAAGATCCAAGCGACGAATCGAGCGGAAATTCACCAAGGAACGCGCAATTCGGATTTTTCAATCCGAAAAATAGGTTTTTCCACTCTTCTTGATCTTTGTCGATTTGGTTCGTTTTTGTTAGAGATTTTAGGAAGAACTGATTGAGATTGGAAGAAATTAGATTAGGATTGCCTGTTTGTGGAGATTGGTTGTTGATTTGCTCAGATTTGAGACTTTCTGAGACGAATCACGGTCTTTGGGAGAACCACGGCCGTGGAATCTGTAGAACAACCCGTAATTTCTAACAGAATGGACTTTGTGAGGAGAGTTTCGGGGAGGATCAAAGAGAAGAAGGATAACCAGAACAAGAAGAGGAAGGGTAATCCCTCCTCTTCCTCATCCTCTAGAGCACCACCACCCTCTTCCCCTTCACCTCCATCATCACCTTCCTCACCCTCACCACCTAGCCCTAGAGTCCCGACCATACATGAGGATCACCTTGATGCACTCGACAGGATCAAGGAGAGGGCTGTGATTGGTCCTAGGTACTTGTTGTTGGAGGATCTAGCTCCTCTCAACATAGTTGATGACCTCACTTGGCTCTTGGATAAAGCCGGACTTATTGTCTTCTTGGCTATCCAAGAAGACGCTTATGAGGAGATTACACGGGAGGTTGTGATATCTTTTGAGCACAGCCATGTAGACAGGACCGTCTCTTTCCGTCTCATGGAAAGAGACTATCATTTTAGCATCCGTGAGTTTGGGACCTTTTTCGGGTTTCAGGAGACCTTTAACGGTCGCTTTCCTAGTGGCGTTTACGCCAAGGATTTTTGGGAGGAGGTGGCGATGATTTACGCTAGCGAGGACCGCTGGCAGCCCGTTGACACCAAGGCTAGGTTGATGTACCACCTAGCCTTGAAGATTGCTCATCGTGTTCTTTCGGAGTGTCTCTTTCCTAGGACGGAGACGCCCCAAAAGATCAAGACGGATGAGCTCTTTTTACTCTATTCCATGCTGTACGGGCGCCGAGCTGACTGTGCCACTCTCTTGGCTGCTACTATGAGCAAGCTCAAGAACAAGAAGAAGGGCGACATCGGATATGGTGGGATAATTACCCACCTTGCTAGGAGCTTGGGTGTTGATTTTTCTGCTTGTACCCGCATACCGGCCGTTCCCTTAGGACTCCATGCCTTCATGACTAGGGGTCTCATCTTCCCCACACATAGAGGTCCGCCTTATGCGGCCATGCCTTGGGAGAGCAGGACGGGTAGGGGTATAGAGTGGCTACCGGAGTACTCCATTATGGCGGGACGCCATAATTGGAAGGAGACGTTCGCTGCTATGCATGCGAACAGGATAGCAGCTCCCCCATATGTCCCACCACCAGTTGTTGAGGAGGAGGAGATGGGAGATCAGTTTGAGGGTGGAGGAGGAGCCGAGCAAGAGTTTGGCACGTTTCCGGATCAGCCGGAGGCGGCTCCCGATGCACCTAGACGTTCTCCACGTCCAGCTAGAGCTTCAGGCTCGTCTTCTCGCCGCGCTAGCGTGAGTGAGAGACCTACATGGATGACCACACCTCCTGCATGGTACGGAGCTCCACCTCCTTGGTCTACAGAGCAGACAGCAGCACCAGCACCAGCACCAGCACCATCCGACGCTCCAGCATGGTACAGTCAGGCTCCGGGATGGTATGAGTAGATGCCTGATTGGGCTACCGGACTTTCAGAGAGAGTGGGAGCATTGGAGATCCGAGCCGATGCTAGAGATGGACGCTTAGATGACCTCGACCACATGATGAGAGACGTCTACCACCAGCAGTTTGGGCGGTTCTATGATCCTAGCTTCTCTCCATTCCCGCCTCCACCAGCGCCGCAGTGATGAGGATTTGATGATTGACCGTTCGCCTTAGACATTCCACCACCACTTTGTGAGTTTCTTTTTCTTTTCTTCTTTTCTTTCTTTCTTTTTGAACATTAGGGACAATGTTCGTCCTAAGTATGGGGTGGGATGTACTAAAAGTTTGTAATAACTCTTACTCACTATGTTGCTTCTATTCGAGACTATCATTGCATGTTCATTATATTGTTGCACGTTTCATTATTGCATTGCATGAAAAAGAACTTGAAAAACCCATAAAAATTGAAGATATTCTTGAAAATTTTGTGCTTCTAATGAATTGAGATGATTTGTATGATAATCACTACTTGTGAATTGAGTTTGATGACAATTGCATGCTTAAACGATTAGTGAATTGAAAAGAAATTAAATAAATAGATTATACCTCTTATGCAAGTTTCATAATGTGAAGAATGTTACCTAAATCATGTTGAGAAATTGAAGTTGAAATCACACTATAAGTTCTTATACTTCTTGTTGAGATGATTAAGGCAATTCGATTTTTCTTTCTTCTTTCTTTGATCATTCTAGCTCCTCATTGAAATATTGACCTCCTTTACCTATCCGGGAATTTGGAGAAGTGAATGAAAAAGGCATGTTTGATGTGGGAGGGCCATGAGAGCAATTATTTGCAATCAAAAGAATAGAAAGAAATTCTAGGTTTGGGGAAGTCAATCATGATGATGAGTAACTCGGCACCATTCACATAGCCGGGTGTTTGTGTCTTGCTAAAGTCGGATTGAGCGATATTCCTAGCGGATTATGGTATGTGCGCTAAGGGTTTGAGGCATCTCGTAAAAAATGGAGAAACGCCAATCTCCTAGGCTTCGGTTTTTGTGCACCTCTGTCCATAACTCCAAAAGTGAAGTCGAAAAATGAAAGGAAGAAGAGCGAAGCTCTAAGTTTAAGTGTTGCGGAAACCGCAAAAGAAGAAGAAGGGTAGTTGTCCACTTTCCCGGATTCATGCACCACCTTCCCTAAAAGTTTCCTTCCCTTCCACATTCTAGACCTTTTCTTTGAAAGTCCTTAAGATCAAAAGAATGTTATATGACTTTGTGGTCTAAATTGAAGTTTTTTATGATTGATTTTGATAATGTTTGAAGGTTATGATGCTTGTTTAGAAGTTTGATTAATTCATGAATTTTCTTTACTCTTTACTCTTTGATTAAGTATATGAAAGTCTTATAAACGATTGAAGCAAGGTTTGAGAATGATCTATTCTTTAAAAGGCACATTCCTCCAAAAGAAGTATTGCTTTGAGAAGGTACACATATTTCATCCTAACTTTTGTTTAAAGCTTTTTGAAAGACCTTGCTTAGGGACAAGCAAGTGTTAAGTATGAGGTTATTTGTTAGCATGAAATATTGTGATATTTTAGGCACATTCTAAGTGTATTTGATTCATATTGATAGTCTTTGATTTAGCATTGTTGCATTTGTGAGCTAGTTTGCCTATATTGTCGATATGGATGTCTACACTAGCTTTATGTTGATTATAGGTGATTGAGAGCCATTTCCGAACGGAATCGAGCAAAGATGAGTTGATTAAGTGTGTCCATGGATTGAGGGCATTCTTAGGAGCAAAATGGATGTCAACTTCAAGAATGCACGAGGCTAGGGAAGAATCACGTTCTTGCCCTAAACCACGCTCTAAAATACGGCCGTACTACAAACCACGTTTAGTTCCACGACCGTGGAACCCTGCAGGGGAAGCGTGATTCATTCCATGAGCTTTTACGGTCGTGGAATCCATGGTTCAAACCGTGTTGATTCCCACGCTCTAAATTACGGTCGTGGAACCTTCCACGACCGTGATCTTGGCGATCTTTTTCGCCACATTTTGAAGCCACGATCTTTTGAAGATTGGGCCGGGCCGATATTTTATCTTGCCCAATAAAAAGACGGACGAAGAGAGATTCCGTCATCCTCGCTTACCCCCGCTTAGACGCTTTTTGTGACCTCGTTTAAGAGTTACGCTTGCATCTTCACTTTGGGATTTTTTTGGCGGTTCTTGCAAAAGACGTATTTTGCCCTTTCTTTGGAGTTGCCCTAATCTCGCACTTTTGGTGGAGATTGCTGTGGAGATTTCCGGATTGACGGAAGATCGAAGTTTTTGGAAGATTGTTGCAAGAAGAATTCTCTTCTTGTTTAGGTTTGATTTGGAAGACGGATTGACATCCCGTTCTTCTTTCTTTCCTAAGATTGTGATTGTTTGCTTTATTCTGAATCTATTGACAATATTCATTCTTGATTGTGACATTGAGGTTGGTTTGAAGTTTATTGAAAGTTTTCGGAAGTTTTCATATTTCAATCTTTTAATCTTTGAATTTGATATCATAATGATGATTGTTGGCTAAAAACTCATAACAATTCTAGGGTGAAGGGTTGATAGTTGTGGCTTAGATGATGATTGATCGATCGTAAACAGATTAGACCCTGAGAGTTAGAGAGAATCGTCGACGAACCCTAAATCACGGTTTGTTCTTGAGTTCCACGACCGTGGAATCTCAAGATCCACCCGTAATTTCCCTTAAGTTTACGAACCTGCTTTTACTCTAATCCAAAGTTAAAGATTTGCTTTAACTTAGTTTAGGCTTGTCCTTTCTAGGTGGTAGTGAAGCCTCAACAACCTCTACCTCGATTGTGAGTGTCACAACCTCAGTCGGTTTAGTTAGTCTTGATCCTTGGTTTACAAGTTTGGGTATTTGACATTAATTCTTGCCTTTAGAACCTTTCTATATTGAAGCCTCAACAACCTGTATAGAGAGTGTGTTGTAGGATGATGGAGTTAGTTTGGAATGTACGTTACTATACGAAAACGAACCACAGTATTGTCGTAGGTGCCTCCAATTTGGGCATCAAGGGACTGAGTGTGAATTTAATGAAAGATCGAAGGCAGCAGGGGCTAAAAATATACCGGTACGAAGACGTCAACAACCTAAAGAAGCAGCCAAAGTAATGAAAGGGCCAGGGTTTGCAAATGCTGTGAAAGGTAAGGATGGAATTAATGATAAGAGACCTACTAATATTGATAATAATAAACCTGCAGGTATAATTACTTCGGTTAATGAAGGCATGGGACAAGTAGGTCCTTCAGTGGGAGGAAAGGCCCATACTAATGAAATAGAGCAGTCAAAGACGAAGACTGACGTTAAACAATCAGATGAGGAACGCCGTCGGGCCAAAGGTAAAGCAAAGGTCAATGAAGAGGTGGCGTTGGAAGATATCATGAAACCAACGACGAAAGAATCTAGTTCTGAAAGTGAGAATGCAAGTAATGATAATAACACGGAGGCTAGCAATGACGAAGATTCGGACTCTGAGGATATGGACATTAAATCAAGTGATAGCCGATCGAGTAAGCAGGCCAGTGATGGAAATTCCGAGAGTGATACTGAGGTATTCACTCCAGCACTTTCACGAGCCAAGAGACGTATAATCAGAAGATTAAATGCATCACTTGAGAAGCAGGGAAGCCAGGGTATTGGAGTACAACAGGGGGAAGGACCTAGACGTGTAACTCGTCTACGAACCTTGCAAAAAGATGAGGTTATAGGGTTAAAGCAACGTAATAAGGAGAAGACGAAGGGCGTACGTCCAGTATAGACATGAGTATTGTTGCATGGAATGTCCAGGGGCTGAGTCACCCTAGGAAACAGAATGGCCTCAAAGTGCTACTTAAGCAGTTAAAGGTCAGTTTATGTGGTATATTGGAAACTCGGTTTGACTCTACCATTATCGATGTGCAGGCACTTATGCGACGTAAATTTTCAACATGGAGCTACGTTCATAATTTTGACATGGATGAGAGGTGCCAAATGATTGTTTTATGGGATCCAACGAAGCTTGATGTCCAAATTTTACGTGTGCATGTTCAGTATATCGTTTGCATGGCCACATGCAAAGTTACAGGGGTCACATTCGGTACTTTCTTTATCTTGGGTGAGCATAGGGTATCTACCAGGCACGAGATTTGGCAGGGGCTACGTGAGTACGTTGGAGAAAGTAGTCTACCTTGGATTGTGCTTGGAGACTTTAACAACGTAATGTATATGGATGAGCGAGTAAATGGGGAACAGGTGAAGTTGTATGAGTGCAGGCCTCTTCTTGATGTATGTTACGATGTTGGGCTCATGGATGCACCAAATAATGATGATAATAAGTACACATGGACTAATGGAGTCATTTGGAGTAAGATAGACCGTATTATGATTAATGGTGCTTGGATGGATCAAGGGCTATTCTGTCAAGCTCGATTTCTTGAGTTATGGCACTTCTCAGATCACAAAATGGGGATTGTATATCTTCATCAACAGTCAAGGGGTAAGAGCCATACATTTATATATTTTAATATGTGGTCGCAGCATGATAGCTTCAAGGCACTTGTTAAGGAGCATTGGAAGTGTAATCAACGTGGAACATACCAGTATAGACTCTGCTTGTTGTTGAAAGCTATGAAGAGACCTCTGCGAGAGTTAAATAACCTGCACTGTAGTCACATCGTGGAAAGAACAAAGCTTGCAAATGAGAAGTATGCCAGGTTATTAGATGAAGTACGGTTGAACCCTGATTCTCAAGAGGTTAGGGCACAAATGGAGCAAGCAAAGTTAGTTATGGTTCGATTAAATGATGCTGATTATAGCTTCCTGTCACAGCAAGCCAAGGCAAAATTCATGATACAAGGTGATCGTTGTACAAGGTACTTCCATGGACTTATGAAATCTAGGGCCAGGAGGTGTCATGTGTCGTCAATCATTGGAAATGATGGGGTACTAACTACGTCTAGTGAGGGTGTGGCGCAAGCCTTTGTATCCTT
Organism: Fagopyrum homotropicum; assembly: GCA_033239125.1. Lineage (NCBI taxonomy): Eukaryota > Viridiplantae > Streptophyta > Magnoliopsida > Caryophyllales > Polygonaceae > Fagopyrum > Fagopyrum homotropicum. The sequence continues at coordinate 27,608,845 of BSWB01000004.1, read as the reverse complement.
TTATCAGAGTTTGTTTGGAACACGAGAGCAGGTTGATTTGCCGAATGCTATGGAATTGGCAATTGGACCAAAGGTTAAGATTCAGGATAAAGGTACCCTCATCTTGCCAGTTTCCAATGTTGAAATTAAAGAGGCATTATGGAGTATTGACGAGAGTAAAGCGCCAGGGCCGGATGGGTTCACTTCGAACTTCTTCAAGACAGCTTGGGACTTAGTTGGGAGTGAAGTATGCGTTGCAGTCAAAGAGTTCTTCATTAATGGTAAAATATTGGGTCAAATTAATCATACTATCGTGACACTTGTTCCGAAGAAAGAGAACCCAACAAGAGTTGAGCATTTAAGACCCATATCATGTTGTAACGTCATATATAAGATTATTTCGAAGATCATGATGAAGAGAATGAATCCTTGTTTAGAGTACATTATTGACCAAGCACAAGCAGCGTTTATTCCGGGAAGACTTATGTCGGATAATGTGTTTCTCGTGCAAGAGTTACTGAGGCGCTACAATGTGAAAAGGGACACAAAGAGATGCTTCTTGAATATTGATCTTGCTAAAGCCTATGATACGGTTGATTGGAGCTTTCTTCGGTTTGCCTTGAATATACTTGAGTTCCCGCCACAGTTTATTGAATGGGTCATGACATGTGTATCATCAACAACATATTCGATCAAAGTAAACAAAGAGACGCATGGATATTTTAAAGGCATGAGAGGGCTGCGGCAAGGGGACCCATTGTCCCCTCTTTTATTTGTATGCTGCATGGAGATATTTTCTCGACTTATTAAAGCTTATACAAGTGATCCAGCATTCCGGTTCCATCAACATTGCGGCGAACTAAGGTTAGCACACTTGGCTTATGCCGATGAAGTTGTTTTATATTGCAGGGGAGATAAGCCATCGGTGGAGATCTTGATGAAAGCATTACACCGGTTTGGACGAATAAGTGGACTCAAACTGAGCATGCATAAGTCGTCTATATTCACGGCATCGGTATCTCAAGGAGAAGCGGAGGAGTTAAGGCAACTCACTGGGTTCGCACGTGGAACATTCCCATTTCGGTACCTTGGGGTCCCAATGACCCCACATACGTTACGAGCAGCGGAATATACACCATTACTTGAAAAAATTAGAAAGCATATATCTACTTGGAACAAGCGTCATCTATCTTATGCTGGGCGGATTGAGTTAATCACATCGGTTATCCAAGGAGTTGAAGGGTTCTGGTTATCAATGCTACACCTGCCAGGAGTTGTCCTTGATCGAATGATTCGAATGACGAGGCAGTTCCTGTGGGCTAAACCAAGAGTTGCCTGGGAGAAAGTCTGTAAGCCGAAGAACGAGGGAGGCCTGGGCATTGTGGATATTAAAGCATGGAATATGGCATTTATGTGCAAACATTTTTGTCATATATATGAGAATAGAGAAAGCCTTTGGATCAAGTGGATACATCATCGGTATCTATCCGTCATTGGGCCGAATGAATGGGTTCCACATCGTAGGGACTCAGGCCTAATTAAAGCGATAATTCGAGGGCGTGATCTGATGAAGCAAGCAAGTAATGAAGGTATTGGCATGGATCAAATATTGGAGCAACTATCACCATCTGGAAAATTTAAAGTTACGGCTGCATATAACTTAATACGAAGGAAAGCAAGTACAGTTTCATGGCATGGAGCTATATGGGATTCAAGGCTAACACCACGACATGCGTGCATAGCCTGAATGGTAGTACTTCGCAGGTTGCCCACCCATGATAGAATGGGGTTCTTACACATTGATCCGGTGTGCCACCTTTGCCACAATCAGGAAGAATCGCATGATCATTTATTCTTTAGGTGTCATTACTCAAGAGCAATATGGAGGGACGTTCGTAGTGGGTTGAATCTACCAACAGGACTAGGGACAATGGATCTAGCACTCCGGTGGCTAAAGCATAAACGGCGAAGTAAACACAAGAAGGTAGCGGCAATGAAGTTCGCATTGATAACAACTATCTACTACATATGGCATGCGCGGAATGCAATTATTTTCGATCATAACTTTATTCCCAAAGATATAATTATTAAGCTTATAAAGGTCCATGTATTCCGACTTATGTTTGAGTCATACCCGGACTATGTTGGGAAAGTTGTCCAACAAGTCTAACTTGTTCATATTTGGAGTTGTGTAGCTCCATAGGTACAACCATATACGGTTAACGTTAGTTTTGTAGCTGAAATCATGAGATCATGAGAGTAGGCATATACTTTTACTCCTTTGAATTAAAATGCAACTTTGAGTGTGTTGTAGGTGAGTCATATAAGGTCTTTGGAACTTCACCGTACGATTACCTTACATTAGCATACCTTTGCATATCTCAACTCTGTCTTTATATCATTAAGAATATCTTGAATCGATTGCCACAGCTGGATACTTGGATCTTTAGGATTGTTGTTTTCCCAATAATTTGCAAAGCTCTTACATTTACCTGCTTGATAATCTGAAATCGAATTTGTTTCTCCCCAAATCCCTGTGTTCGATACTCTGGAATACTTGCTAATCTACGCCGATCCGTACACTGCGGGTTCGCTTGCTTGATTCTAGTTTTATAAATTTAAAGCTTATTTGCACACACCTTTAGGGGCGAACATTCTCTAAATCCACCACTTGTTAAATAAAACTAATATGCAAGATATATATCATGAAGTATTTTTTAAAGGTGTAACGGGGATATGGGACATCGAAAAGGGATGTTTGTAGGCCAAAAGAGTAGGTTAAAATGGCAAATTATATTTGGGGCATCAAATCTTTGTAATTCAAAACTCCTTCAAGGTATTGTCACTTCACACTTTCCTTCATAATTTATACTTCTTCATTAACCATAAAACTTTGAACTTTGTAGCACTTGATATCTCTTTCAAGGATAAGCTTTTGCTTCACTTTTAGAACCAATCACTATTAATTTATTGTAGCATATTTGGCGGGAACTTTTTGTCCTCTCCACCAAACATGGAAAGATCTTCAATAATGACAATATGCATCCAAACTCGCGTATTAACTTCTTGAATTTACTTTCACACTTCAAGGATACCCCATGCTTGATTTCTTCATTCTTTTCTTTCTTTACAACCCTGAATAAGGTCAAATGAGGCTAAACATGACTATGAAGCTTTTTTAGGCGCTCCAAAAAAGGAATAATAAAAGGAAATAAGTGGCTGATATAAGAGAAACATATATAAAGGTGAGAAAAGTCACATAGGCTTATCAAAGAGGGCCTCAATAAAGGTGAGAAGAACATCTCGGTCAACGCCTCTGCGCCTCGACCGAGGTCGAAGGCGAGATGATGTCAACTGAGACTACTGAAAATAACAAACTCCTTACTCCCTTCTCTGACATTCATCCTCAGTTGGTGGAACATTCTCTCCACCAACTTTCTGATAATAAAGGGCCTTGGTATGCTGATATTGTTAATTATCTTGTTTGCCAGGAAATACCACCCGGATTGACGTACGCTCAAAGGAAGAAATCCTTCAAGGACGTACGCCATTACTACTGGGAAGAACCGCTGCTATTCAAGCGCGGGCCGGATAGGATGCTTCGAAGATGCATTCCGGAATATGAAGTTAATAGCGTCATACGACATTGTCACTCACTTCCTTGTGGAGGACATGCTAGCGCCAACAAGACATGTGCTAAGGTATTACGTTCCGGTTTCTTTTGGCCTACATTATTTAAAGATGTACAATCGTTTGTTGTCTCTTGTGATGCATGCCAAAGAACAGGGAACTTATCTAGGAGGAACGAAATGCCACTTAATAACATTCAAGAGGTGGAAATCTTTGATGTATGGGGGATAGACTTCATGGGACCTTTCCCATCCTCCGGAGGAAACCTCTATATTCTTCTAGCAGTTGATTACATCTCTAGATGGGTTGAAGCCATTGCTTCTCCCACTAATGACGCCAAGGTGGTTGTGAAGTTCTTTAACAAGACTATCTTTCCACGTTTTGGAACTCCACGTATCATCATCAGTGATGGAGGGACGCATTTCATCAACCGGAAGTTTAAGGCACTTCTATCGAAGTATGGGGTGACCCACAAGGTAGCAACCCCTTATCACCCTCAAACTAGTGGACAAGTCGAGATCTCGAATAGACTACTGAAAATAACAAACTCCTTACTCCCTTCTCTGACATTCATCCTCAGTTGGTGGAACATCCTCAGTTGGTGGACCAACCTGTAGGCCCAAAGAGCGTCGTCCAATTTGAGAAGACGGAGTTTAACTGAGGTACATCTCGGTTGCTGTCACAGCACCTCGACCGAGATGATTTCCGAACAACCGAGGCGACTAGGGCTTCTGACAACTCACCTTGGTCCGTACCACCTCGGTCCAGTCGAGACCATCTCGACCAAGGGGACAACAGTTTCAGAAAAGGGTATAAAAGGGGGATCGAATTCTCTCTCATCCCTCTCTCACCTTCTCGACCGCCGCACAGTTTCACCTCGTTATCCCGTTATTCGATCGATTTCGACGATTCTTGCTTCCAAACTGCAAAGAAAGAGTAGAGGATCGGACTTCAAGCACTTCAGCTATGTCCGGTGAGTACTTATTTTCTAGACTTATTTGACCCATTGGGACAATGTGTCCCAAGTATGGGGTATGCGGATATGTTATTTGACTATGGATGATTGTATGCTACTTTGATGGATATTTATGATCTTATTATGCTCTATTTGCTTATCTGAGATTACATGCACGCATACAGGTTATTTGATTGAGAAAAACGTCAAAAATTGGTTTAGAAAAAAAAAATTTTTGACCTCGACCGAAGTGATTCTGGCCAAACGAGGTACTTCACCTCGGTTGACTTAGAACATCTCGACCGAGGCGTTTTTACTGAAAGTTTTCGAAACGATTTTTTTGCTTCTTATCTGGATATGATCTCAGTGAAGACTTTGTTTGCTGACTAGTTTTGAAATCTTTATAGGTTTGAAAGGTTTTATAATATGTTTAAGTTGCTAAATGCTTTGTTTGAAATTTTGGCATGTTTAATACTTTGTTTTTATCCAAATTATGTTGAATTTGAAGGTTGACACCACATTATGAGTTCTCTCACTTTCTTCGTGGAAAGACCAAGGCAATTCATTCTATTCTCTTCTTCTTGATCATGCTTAGCCCCTCATATACATATTTGCCTCCCTTTACCTATCCGGGAATTTGGAAGCAAGCAAAGTGGTGAAAGCAAGTGAAGTAAAAGTTGAGAAGTTGGCTGGAAGTGAAAGTGTTAGAAAGCAATAAATAGGTTTGGGGAAGTCAATCATGATGATGAGTAACTCGGCACCATTCACATAGCCGGTTGTTTGTGTCTTGCCAAAGTCGGATTGAGCGATGATCCTAACGGGTCATGATATGTGCATCAAGGGTTTGAGGTATCTCGAAAAATTGATGATTGCTGATTTCCTAGGCTTCGGTTATTGTGCACCTCTGTCCATGCATCCCAAAAAGTAAAGTAAAAAAAAAAGGAAAAGTGTGAAATAAGCAAAGCTTATTGGTGGATGATGTTGAAAGTCAAGTGAAAGTGAAGTGATATCCTTTTCCCGGATTCTAGCACCAAATTACCTTCTATACATCCCTACCCTACACGTTTCTTGACCTTTCTTTTGGGAAGCCCTTGAGACCTCGAGCTTGTTGATTGACTTTGTGGTTAAAACTGGATTATACATGATTAATTTCGATGATTATGATTTATTATGCATTCTATAATTTTATGCAAAGATGAACAACTTTCTTATATTTATAAAATGTTTTAAGCATGTTTTGATTTTAAATTCCATGAAGTATTCTCTTAGAGTGATCTATGATTGTAGCACACCATTAAAATGTTTTGAAAGACTTTTTCATTGATCTTCATGACTTATAATCCATTCTATCTTGTATTTTATATTCGGAACTTGCTTGGGGACAAGCAAGGGCTAAGTATGGGGTATTTTGATAGCATGAATTATTGTCTATATTTTGCGGCCTGTTTAGACGTTTTATCTTCAATAATCTGCATGTTTGGATGTATATTATGTGATTATATTGTCATTTCATCTACCTTTGCGGGAATCGAGGTCTACACCTAGTCTTGTTGTAATCGTAGGTAAAATGGCACGTTTTGCATCAAAAAGGAGCAAAAGGAGCTAACGAGTCAATGGAGCTACATTCAGGAGCTTGAGGAATAATCCAGGAATCATGGAATTGGATTAAAGATTCACTTTGGACCAGATTTGAGAGATTTCACATTCAGTTGTGATTCACCTCGGTTGACTACAGAGTCACCTCGACCGAGGTGATCCAGAGGAGCCGACTCGACCGAGGCGAACACCTTGGACGCGGCAAGGATATTTTATTCTTGGCTGAGATCTTTTATGTTTGGAAAGAGGATCTTATATTTTTGGGCTGGATTCTTGGAAGGAAGAAGATAAGTTAGCCCATATATTTTACCTATTTTTATGGGAAGAGATCTTTCTAAGATATCTTATCTTTGGAGGGTAATTTTCCTTTAAAAAGGGTTGGATATTCCACAAATCGAACATCCGCTAACGGCTGAACATCGTGCTATACCACAGAGCCTGCATACATCGAAGATCCACTATAGCCATACTCCAGTTTGGAGATTTGAAGAACCTTTTTGAAGGTTGAAGAAGGAAGTTTATAGCTTTTATAGCTTTGTGAAGGGTTTTGTAAGACTCTCTTAGATTCCCTTCGTTGTTGATTGTCTTATTGGATTTTGATCCAAGGAACGCTTGTTGTTTGATAATTGATTCAGTTATTGAAGCATTTCTCTTAAGGTTTTCTTGTTCAATTATTCTCTTTCTTCCCATATATTTGATTATTATTTTCATGATGATGAGTGGCTAATTTCTTTGTGTGATTCTAGGGTGATTGGCTGAAGGTTGTGGGAAAAACAATGATAGAATAATCTTAATCAGAGTAGGACCCTGAAAGTTCGAGTCTTTATCCTTAACCCTAAAGCATCTCGCTAAGTCGATGAACATCTCGGCCGGGTTGGAATTCTTCTGACCGAGGTGACTTATCTGATCCAAAACTGAGAGTTAAGTGTTAGAGTTTACCAAATCCTATTCTTATTACACCTTTCCTGGTTCAATGCAAGCCTAGGATGAGACTTACCCGGTAATTCCTTTGTTTGTTTACCTAAGATCATAAGTATAGGTAATAAAGGTTTATCCTTTATTGGGGTTTGAGTGTGCTTTCATCCCATCTATGTGATTTAGCCTGAGACTTTCCCGGTAAAGGTTGATTCTATTCCCTTAGGTGGTGTGTTAGTTTGAGGATATAGTTCTTTATCTTGATTCCTTGAGACTTACCCGGTAATAGGAGTTACGGTTTGGGATTAGTGAGTAGTGAGACTTACCCGGTGATCTATTCCACTGTAGTAACACCTTCCCTTTGCAAAATCTCAGCTTTGTCCGCTTATCTTTAGATCTGTAGTTGGAACCACAACTAGATGCTTTAATCCCTAGAATTGCATACTTCCTTTATTAACTTTTTATCATCTTTGATTGTTTTAATTGCTTTTGTGGTTAGTGATTACATAGCTTACCTATTCCGACTTTATTTCACTAAGTCCCTGTGATCGACCCCTGGAATTCCTTGCTTTTACTACGATTGACCCGTACACTGCGGGTTCGCATCCTTGTTTTAAGCATCTAGGGTTATAAATTTAAAGCTTGCACACATCGTTTGGAGCGAATAAGTTTTTGGCGCCGTTGCCGGGGACTTGGTCTAGACCGAGCCAGTTGTGGTACGCTTTTTGGGCACTTGCCCCCGTTTCTATTAACCACTTTACTTGAGTGACTTTCGCAGGTTCTTTTTCTTAGGTTTATGCGAAGAACCCGCGCTGGGAAGGAAATCGTTCCTTACGATCCCGAACCAGAAAAGACATACAAACGACGCTTGAGAGAAGCGAAGATGGCCGACCAAGACAATCGCGATCTTGAGGCCGAATTAAAGGAGGTGTTAGAACAGCTATGCCTCAACAGGGAAGAACTGAGGCAGGAGAAAGAAGAAACTCGCACCAGGACTGAAGCAATCGAAGCAGATATGGCACCCTTACGAGACCAGTATCTACTTAGACTTGAGTTTCTCCATTGTAATGAGTTGCTAACTCCCTTGCTACATTGGGTTGGTTTGAAGCTGCTTTGTTACTTTGGTTGTAAGTTCTTTTTGATATAAGTTTTTATTTAGTAATGCTTTGTGTTTCCTTGATCTCCATTGTTTAATTGCATGTTAACTATTACTTGAGATTGATCACCTTAGGTTCTAAAGTGCATGTAAACAACTAGGATTAATAGGTTCCGGGTTCGGGTCTTTAATCTAGTAGTAACTTTAAGTAATAACGGGTTGTAATTACTTAAAGAAAAGGAACACAAATATAAAGATAAGTTTAACGGTTTTAATCTTCTCTTTATATCCCTTAGTCTTTGTTTGAATGCTAACTTGTTATTTGTTCTTGTAGGTTTACGGAACTTTAATAAGTTAAGTTGTGTTGATGCCGGTTGGCTCAACACATATGTATGATCGAGATGGGAGATTACTTAAGAATTTATAAAAGGAACGCACCAAAGTTGCAATTGCATGCTTAGAATCAACCTAGTGTAGATTCATCCGTTATCGTCTTAATTGTCGCATTAATCGTTTTCATAAGTTTTTGTTCATCAATTCAACCAAACCCCCCCCCTTTGTGTCACTTGTCATTATAATCGATAATTGCATCTAAAATACCTTAACTCTCTTGGGTTCGACCCTTACTTAATCACTATACTTGTTCTTAGTGCTAAGTCGGGATTTACTTTTGATTGGGTATAGACGACCATAGAAATACCTTCGGTCAAATTTTGGCGCCGTTGCCGGGGAGTTTTTGGTGTTTTATTGTTATTATTGATTATTGGTTTGAACCATTTTTATGGTTCAAACCCGTGCTACTAATTCCGGCTTTGCTTTTTTTGATCCAAAAATTGAGAGGACGCACATCCGGCAACGAAGACAACAACAACTACAACAAGAGATGGCTGACCGTACTCTTCGTCAACTTACGCAGCCCACCTTAGCTCAAAACCCTCTTGTGGTCGCTATACCGGCACTAGGGGAAGGAGTCAACTTTGAGCTCAAACCGGGCCTCATTCACTTGCTTCCATCCTTCCATGGGCTAAGTGGTGAAGACCCCATCAAGCACCTTGGGAAGTTCCACACCGTTTGTATGAGCATGAAGCCGACCAACATTACTGAAGAACAGATCAAGATGAGGGCATTCGGCTTCACACTCAAAGATTCGGCGGATGATTGGTATTACCACCTTCCATCCGGGAGTATTGACACTTGGGAGAACCTTCACAAAGCATTCTTGGAGAAATACTTTCCAGCTAAAAAGGTCAATAGCTTGAAGAAAGCTATAAGCAACATCGAGCAAGAGGCAACCGAAACTCTCTACGAGTACTTCGAAAGGTTTACACGCCTCCGATCCAGCTGTCCTTTCCACGGATATTCAACTCAAGATCTAGTCTTGTACTTGTACAATGGCTTGCTAGACAATGAAAGGAGGATCGTCGATGTGGCTTGCGGAGGTAATATTCTTAACTCTACTCCTGACCTTGCTTTGGAAAAGATACAGGAACTAGCGGAAGGAACTCGGAACTTTGGACGGACCCCGGCTAAGAAAGGAGTTCATGTTGTGAGTTACGGGAAGAGCGAGATTTCCACCGAGCTAGCGGAATTGAAGGAAATGGTGAAGAGGCTAACACTTATGGGAACACTGCAACAGCTCAAAGCTTGTGGAGTTTGTGCTGACCCGTATCATCCAACGGACATGTGTCCACAAGTTCAAGATGACGATGCTGAAGTGAACGCGATGGGTTATGGACAACCACAACAGCAAAGACCTAGGAACGATCCCTATGCACAGAATTTTATGCCAAATTGGCGTGACCAATAGAATTTTCATTGGAGGGATCAACAAAACCAACAACAACAACCCCGCCAAGGTATGTATCACTCAACTGAAGATATGTTGCAGGTTTTGACTAAACACTTTGCTACTCATGTCCAAACAATAGAATCTAGCATCAAGAACCTTGAGAAGTAGGTTGGTCAAATGGCGGAAGCCATTACAAGAATTGAAACGAGGGCCTCCGGAGGATTACCATCGCAAACAGTTATAAACCCAAAAGGCATGCAGGAAGCTGTTCAAACATAGAGGAAGAGTCCTTACGTCGAGCCAACAATGTAAAACAAAGGTGCTAATTCGGGAGGCAACCCGAAGGAATAAGAAGAGGAGCTTTTGTCAAGAAAACTGCCCCTGCGGCTCTAAAACCCGCCCCTGCGGAGACACCCCTGGCCTGAGCCACCCCCGGCTTAGGGCCTGCGTCTGCTCACGTAGGTCACCGCCCCCGCGGTGCCAACCCTACGCCCCTGCGGCGGCCACCCTTGACACGCCAACCTCAGCAGACAGTTCATAGCCACTTTCAAAATGGAGGCAGAAGACCAATTGTGTGTTGGGCTTTCATTCAAGTACAACAAGAGGAAATACACGTTGGATTACACCCAAATACAGAAGGCATTAGGGGTGACCATAGCAGCTTTGGTGACTGGATGGAACCCATTCCGACGCCTGATTTGATGGAATTTTGGTAGGCCGCCACTAGGACTGAGTTTCATGCAGGAGGTGAGTACTCCAACAAATTCACTCACCCTTGTTTAAGGCTCATCTCAAAGGTCTTCATGAGTGTCTTCTGTGGACACAAGGAAGAGAATAAGGTCGCTCTTAAGGACCTTCCACTGCTATACGCTTGTCTTCCCAACGAGTTTGTGCCAGATTAGGCATATTCTTTACCGCTCTAAAGCGGATTAGGAAGAACGAGCCTCGCGACATTGTTAGAGGAGGAATCATATCTCTATTAGCTGCATGAGTGATGGATCTTCCTCCATTGGAAGAAGGTTTGGAGGCACCCTTATACACCGAAGGATTATTGAGGAGGTGCAGGCTCCTCAGGAGAAACGGGTAGCATCGGTTCTGGATCTCCCTTGTAGATGGGAGTCACATCACCTATCTTCCCCCTCGACTCCCATTGGGAGAAGTGCTCTCCGACCTATATGTACCGGCTGACCCTGTCCCTCCGAGACGGCCTCAGGTTGATATTCTTGGGAGGTACGCAGCCGGCTGTAGTAGGGCCCACACCACTGATGAGGAGATGCCGACGGCGGTAGTTAGACCATGGAGACTCTGCAGGCTCAGATGGCAGCTTTGACTACACAGCACCAGGCATGGCAGACCGAGTATCAGCGGTCCATGCTTGAGCAGCAGCAGGCGTGGCAGTCCAGCTTCGCCTCCTCCATGACCACTCACTTTGACCGTCGTCAGGATGCTTGGCAAGCGGCTCATCAGCAGTAGTTGGAGACTCAACAGCTAGCTTGGCAGGCTAGCTATGAGACTTCATTTCGAGAGAGGATGGAGGCTCAAGAGGACCGGATTGACACCCTTCACCGTCGTCAGGAGCACTTCTTCTGCCACTTCCCTTACCCACCCGAGGAGGGTCCTGGTGGTCCTTCCGGACCACCCCAGTGAGGGGTACATTTTCTTTCCCTTCTCCCACATTTATCTTTGACTCATTTCCACTTTGAGGACAAAGTACACTTCAAGTATGGGGAAGGGATATATATCATTGCTTGTACAGTTCATTTAGTTGTTTTTTGCATTTGTTTTTGCATTGTTGAATTCAGTTTCATTCGGGAATAAAAAAAGAAAAAGCCAAAGAAGTGAAAAAAGGCATGAAAATCCTTGGATAAACCGAAAACCCGAAAGGGCGGTTTAGGTAAAAAGAAGGTAGTCCGACCAACCTTAGTTTGGTGCAAAATTGGACTTGAGGGATGTGAGTTTAAGTGAGAAAAGAAGAAGAGTGGCAAGGTATCCCTTAGTCTTTGTTTGAATGCTAACTTGTTATTTGTTCTTGTAGGTTTACGGAACTTTAATAAGTTAAGTTGTGTTGATGCCGGTTGGCTCAACACATATGTATGATCGAGACGGGAGATTATTTAAGAATTTATAAAAGGAACGCACCAAAGTAGCAATTGCATGCTTAGAATCAACCTAGTGTAGATTCATCCGTTATTGTCTTAATTGTCGCATTAATCGTTTTCATAAGTTTTTGTGCATCAATTCAAACAAACCCCCCCTTTGTGTCACTTGTCATTATAATCGATAATTGCATCTATTTTACCTTAACTCTCTTGGGTTCGACTCTTACTTAATCACTATACTTGTTCTTAGTGCTAAGTCGGGATTTACTTTTGATTGGGTATAGACGACCATAGAAATACCTTCGGTCAGCCATCTTAAACCTTGCTCGTACTCGAGTAAGATCATGTCATATGCATGCTATGTGTGAAAATTAATGAGTGTCTCATCTAAGAGGAAATGAAACAACTCAAACCCTATCAACATAACATCAATGATAGTAGGAGAAATGAGTAAAGAATCATATCCATCTAAACCGCTCAGGTGTAATGTGTTTGCTCTCAATCTCACAAGATGTGTTTAGAGCTATATCAATAAACTCTCTAACTCAACAAAAATGAATAGATCTTACCAAAGGTTTATCAAGGCGTTCTCTAAATCCACCACTTGTTAAATAAAACTAATATGCAAGATATATATCATGAAGTATTTTTTAAAGGTGTAACGGGGATATGAGACATCGAAAAGGGATATTTGTAGGCCAAAAGAGTAGGTTAAAATGGCAAATTATATTTGGGGCATCAAATCTTTGTAACTCGAAACTCCTTGTTCGCTCCAAACGGTGTGTGCATGCTTTAAATTTATAACCCTAGATGTAAGCTTAAAACAAGGATGCGAACCCGCAGTGTACGGGTCAATCGTAGTAAAAAGCAAGGAATTCCAGGGGTCGATCACAGGGACTTAGTGAAACAAAGTCGGAATAGGTAAACTTTAGTAATTACTAACCACAAAAGCAATTAAAACAATCAAAGATGATAAAAAGTCAATAAAGGAAATATGCAATTCTAGGGATTAAAGCATCTAGTTGTGGTTCCAACTCAAGATCTAAAGATAAGCGGACAAAGCTGAGATTTTTGCATAGGGAAGGTGTACTAAGTGGAATAGATCACCGGGTAAGTCTCACTACTCACTAATCCAAAACCGTAACTCCTATTACCGGGTAAGTCTCAAGGAATTAAGATAAAGAACTATAACCTCAAACAAACACACCACCTAAGGGAATAGAATCAACCTTTACCGGGTAAGTCTCAGGCTAACTCACAAAGATGGAATGAAAGCACACTCAAACCCCAATAAAGGATAAACCTTTATTACCTATACTTATGATCTTAGGTAATCAAACAAAGGAATTACCGGGTAAGTCTCATCCTAGGCTTGCATTGAACCAAGAAAGGTGTAATAAGAATAGGATTTGGCAAACTCTAACACTTAACTCTCAGTTTCGGATCAAATAAGTCACCTCGGTCAGCCAAATTCCACCCCGGCCGAGATGTTCATTGACTGAACGAGATGCTTAGGGTTAAGGTAAAGACTCGAACTTTCAGGGTCCTACTGTGATTAAGATTATTCTATCATTGTTTTTCTCACAACCTTCAGCCAATCACCCTAGAATCACACAAAGAGATTAGCCACTCATCATCATGAAAGTATTAATCAAATATATGGGAAGAAAGAGAATAATTGAACAAGAAAACCTTAAGAGAAAGGCTTCAATAACTGAATCAATTATAAAACCAACAAGCGTTCCTTGGATAGAAATCCAACAAGACAATCAACAAAGAAGGGAATCTAAGATGATCTTACAAAAACCCTTCAAAAAGCTATAAAAGCTATAGACTTTCTTCCTTCAACCTTCAACAAGGTTCTTCAAATCTTCCAACTAGAGTATGACTGCAGCGGTGTTCCGGGTGATAGCGGATCTTCGCGTGGTAAGCGGGATACATATTTGTGGAAAATCCAACCCTTTTTATAGGAAAATTACTCCCCAAAGATAAGATTTCTTAGAAAGATCTCTTCCCATAAAAATAGGTAAAATATATGGTCTATCTTATCTTCTTCCTTCCAGGAACCCAACCCAAAAATATAAGATCCTCTTTCCAAAGATAAAAGATCTCAGCCAAGAATAAAATATTCTCGCCGCGTCCCAGGTGTTCGCCTCGGTCGAGTCTACTCCTCTGGATCACCTCGGTCGAGGTGACTTTGTAGTCAACCGAGATGAATCATAACTGAATGTGAAACCTCCCAAATTTGGTCCAAAGTAAATCTTTAATCCATGGTTATGCTTCCTAGATCATTCCTTAAGTTCCTGAATGTAGCTCCAATGACTCCATAGCTCCTTTTGCTCCTTTTTAATGCAAAACGTGCCATTCTACCTACGATTACAACAAAACTAAGTGTAGACCTCGATTCCCGCAAATGTAGATGAAACGGTAATATAATCACATAATATACATACAAACATGCAGATTAGTGAAGATAAAACGTCTAAACAAACCCCAAAATATAGACAATAATTCATGCTATCAAAATACCCCATACTTAGCCCTTGTTTGTCCCCAAGCAAGTTCCAAATCTTAAGTACAAGATAGAATGGATTATAAGTCATAAAGATTAATGAAAAGTATTTCAAAAATATTTTTATGGTGTGCTACAATCATAGATCACTCTAAGAGAATACTTCATGGAATTTAAAATCAAAACATGTTTAAAACATTTTATAAATATAAGAAAGTTGTTCATCTTTGCATAAAATCATAGAATGCATAATAAATCATAATTATCGAAATTAATCATGTATAATCCAGTTTAAACCACTAAGTCAATCAACAAGCTCGAGGTCTCAAGGGCTTCCCAAAAGAAAGGTCAAGAAACGTGTAGGGTAGGGATGTATGTAAGGTAATGTGGTGCTAGAATTCGGGAAAAGGATATCACTTCACTTTCACTTTGACTTTCAACATCTTCCACCAATAAGCATTGCTTATTTCACACTTTTTCTTTTTACTTTACTTTTTGGGATGCATGGACAGAGGTGCACAATAACCGAAGCCTAAGAAATCAGCAATCTTCAATTTCTTGAGATGCATCAAACCCTTGATGCACATACCATGACCCGTTAGGAATATCGCTCAATCCGACTTTGGCAAGACACAAACACCCGGCTGTGTGAATGGTGCCGAGTTACTCATCATCATGATTGACTTCCCCAAACCTATTTATTGCTTTCTAACACTTTCACTTCCAGCCAACTTCTCAACTTTTACTTCACTTGCTTTCACCACTTTGCTTGCTTCCAAATTCCCGGATAGGTAAAGGGAGGCAAAAATGTATATGAGAGGTTAAGCATGATCAAGAAGAAGAAGAGAGAAGAATGAATTGCCTTGGTCTTTTCAGGAAGAAAGTGAGAGAACTTATCTTGCGATGTCAACCTTCAAATTCAACATAATTTGGATAAAAACAAAGTATTAAACATGCCAAAAATTTCAAACAAAGCATTTAGCAACTTAAACATATCATAAAACCTTTCAAACATATAAAGATTTCAAAACCGGTCAGCAAACAAGATCTTCATTGAGATCATATCCAGATAAGAAGCTCAAAACGTTTCGAAAACTCTCAGTTAAACCACCTCGGTCGAGGTGTTCTAGGTCAACCGAGGTGAAGTACCTCGTTCGGCCAGAACTGTCCCGGTCGAGGTCAAATTTTTTTTTTCTGTCCAGTTTTTGACGTTTCTTTCAATCAAATAACCTATATGTATGCATGCAATCTCAGATAAACACATAGAAGCAAAATAAAGCATAAATATCCGATAATGTCGAGTCATACATCACATAAGTTATAAAATACATAAACACCCCATACTTGGGACACACTGTCCTAGTGGGTCAGAATAAGTCTAAAGAAAATAAAGTACTCACCGGACAAAGCTGAGCTGCATAATAAATAAGAAAGAAAATCCTGCAAGTTCTCAATAATCGCGATCCGGTGGTGGTGGTGGTGGCATGTACGGATACTGGGATGGGTCAAATGGATAACCCATACTCTGCTGAAACTAGATCTTCATCATCTTGCGCTGATAGTGCTGGCCCTCTAGCATCTGATGGTACAGCTGTTGCCTCTCTCGCATCCTCCATCAGTGGGATCCAAGCAGTCTGCCAATAGTGTGTATCATAAACCGAGAACTGGGGTGACCATCTGATCCCCTGTGGTGCAGTAGGATCCCATGGCATCGCCACATATGGCATAGTAAGTCCTCGGGGAACCAGTATCCTCCGAGTGATCATCTCCTGAAGTCCTAGCGGCTTGGCAGCCGCCACCATGGTACATGCGCTGAGATCCATATCCTGGTAACTTGCAATGTGAGTCACGATGCCTCCGCAGCAGATATCCCCCTTCGCCTTGGCCTTGATCTTAAGCAGATCCTCTGCCAACATCAAGCCAAAGTCTGGGATCCCTCCAGTCACCATGCAGTAAAGGCTGAACAGCTCACCCTGTCTGACCTTCTGGGGCGTCTCAGTACGCGCCAGAAGCGTCTCACAAAATCCTGTGAGCTAACCTAAAAGCTATGTGAAAAATAATACGCTCCCTGGAGTCTCCAAGGCGCCATCTGTCTACGTGCTCAACTACATGAGCAATCTGACCCCAGAACTTCCTAGCTACAGCTCGGGAGGGAAAATCAACAGCAGTCGGAGCCGGGAAACCAAAGATGTCCTGCCAGTACTCTAAAGGAACTATGAAGTTCCGGTTCATCAACCGGTACTTCACAGCACGCTTTGTGGGAAGGTAGGTAAAGGAGTTGATGAACTCCAAAGTAGGCTCTAAGTAGGCAGGTGCGCGGATCTCAGTAAACTGATCTAGCCCTACCATCAAAATCATCCGTCTCAAATCTCCATCATCCGTCGCTCGTGGATCACCAGTCTAGTAGGTCTGGAAGAAGAAGAAGAAGAAGAAGGGGAAGGGGAAGATCTGTCCCTCAGGACCAGCTGTCTATCTGAACTCACCTCTCAAACAACCTGTCAGATCACCTCGGTCGGCCTGACAACTCTCAAGAACACCTCGGCCAAGGCACAGGCCGATTGGACCGAGGCAAATAACTGCGCGATGAATTTCCTCAAAAAAATCCGGTTATTTTCCCCCAAAATCACTACAACTGGTTCCTATGGGGTACTTAATCTGTTTTTCAGCAAATGTAGGGGCGACCAAAGCCCAATTTGAAGGAAAACAGTGGAGAGGAGCGAGGTTAGGGTTTTTCTGATTTTACCTCGATTCGGTCGATTTAGTTCGTTTTTCTCGCAGATTAGCACTTGCACTGGAATCCTCTACCCTTTCTTTGCAATTTGGAAGCAAGAATCGTCGAAATCGATCGAAGAACGGCGAAGCGAGGCGAAGTGGCTGCCGCGGTCGAGGAGAAGGTAAAGGAGGAGAGAGAATTTTAACCCCCTTTTATACCCTTTTCTGGAACTGCTGTCACCTCGGTCGAGGTGGTCTCGACTGGACCGAGGTGGTACGGACCGAGGTGGATCTTCGAAAACCCTAGTCGCCTCGGTTGCTCAAGAATCATCTCGGTCGAGGTGCTTTGACAGCAACCGAGATGTGCTTCAGACAAACTCCGTCTTCTCAAATTCTCAAACTTTTGTCCTTCCAGTTGTGCTCCTGGTTTGTATTCCTTCCTTAGATGTCACCTGTTATCTGTCTAGGACGCCAAACACAAAACAAAGCAAAGCAAAAGCAAACTATCTAAACTAGACTAGAAAAAGGGAAAAGAAAGCAATACCTTGGGTTGCCTCCCAAGAAGCGCTTGATTTAAGGTCGCTAGCTGGACCATATGGCGTCTCTATGCGTGATGGGAGGTGCCCTCACCCCATACTTCACCTCCATCGTGGGGTGAAGTAAGTAAGTCTATCAAATGCTCCAACAAGTGCAAGTGCTCATCGGGGAATGAATCGTCTATGGGTGGGCTGTCCTTCTCGCGTGAAGATGGAGGTAGCCGGCTGAGGTGATCCGCAACAGAATTCTTGGATCCCTTCTTATCGCGGATCTCTAGGTCAAACTCTTGAAGCAAGAGAATCCATCGAATAAGGCGTGGCTTGGCATCTTTCTTAGCAAGCAAGTAACGGATGGCTGCATGGTCGGTGTAGACAATGACTTTCGCCCCTACTAAGTAGGAACGGAACTTCTCGAAAGCATATACAACCGCCAATAACTCCTTCTCGGTAGTAGCGTAGTTGCGCTGGGCTACATCTAGCGTCTTGCTAGCGTAGTAAATGGCGGTGGTCCGGCCATCCTTCTTCTGTCCAAGCACCGCTCCTACGGCTACATCACTAGCATCACACATGATCTCAAAGGGCAAGGTCCAATCCGGAGGTTGGATAATGGGAGCGGAGATCAACGCTTCCTTAATCCTGTAAAATACATCAAGACACTCCTGCGAAAACTCAAAAACAACATCTTTATTCAAGAGGTTAGTTAGAGGTTTAGAAATCTTAGAGAAGTCCTTGATAAATCTCCTGTAGAAACCTGCATGCCCGAGAAAACTCCTCACACCTTTAACAAAACAAGGGGAAGGGAGTTTATCAATAGTCTCGATCTTAACGCGATCGACCTCAATACCTCGATTAGAAACGAGGTGTCCTAGCACAATGCCTTCATTAACCATAAAATGACACTTCTCCCAATTCCAAACAAGATTAGTGTCCTCACATCTTTGTAGCACTAGAGAAAGGTTAGTTAGGCAATCATCAAAAGAGGAACCATATACTGAAAAATCATCCATAAATACCTCCATGATCTCCTCTATATACTCGGAAAAGATAGCCATCATGCATCGCTGGAAGGTAGCGGGTGCATTGCACAATCCAAATGGCATCCTCCTATAAGCAAATGTCCCCCATGGACAAGTAAAAGTGATCTTCTCCTGATCATCCGGATGGATAGGAATCTGGAAGAATCCACTATAGCCGTCTAAATAGCAGAAGTGTGAATGCTGGGCCAACCGTTCGAGCATTTGATCAATGAAGGGAAGTGGAAAATGGTCCTTCCGAGTGGCCGTGCTCAGCTTCCTATAATCAATACAAACCCTCCAGCCCGTGACGGTCCTGGTTGGGATTAACTCGTTGTTCTTATTCGTCACAACGGTCATCCCTCCTTTCTTCGGAACTACATGCACCGGGCTAACCCATTTGCTGTCCGAGATAGGATATATGATACCTGCATCCAACAACTTAAGAATTTCCTTCTTCACAACCTCTTTTATGATCGGATTTAACCGTCTTTGAGGTTCCCGTGAAGTCTTATGATCTTCCTCCATTAGAATTCTATGCATGCAGAAAGAAGGCTTAATGCCAATAAGATCATCTATGGTATAACCCAAAGCCTTTTGATGCTTTCTCAGGACATGCATTAGTTTAGACAATTCAGATTCGGAGAGGGAAGCACTAACGATAACGGGATAAGTGGAATCCGGTCCAAGAGAGACATACCTCAAGTGATTTGGGAGTTGTTTAAGCTCCACAACTGGGGGTGCTTTCTGAGGGGGATCCTTGCTTCCTTCTTCCAGTGGAGTAGATCTAGAAACTGGACTTTCGGAAGTCTCAGTTGAAGTCGTCTCGCCTTCGACCTCGGTCGAGGCGCAGAGGCGTTGACCGAGATGTTCTTCAATCGCCTCGCTTGGTCCAGAAAGTGTCTCGGTCGAGGTACTGTAACTGGAACCGAAACTGGAGATCTTCGTCTCCTGGATTAGTTTCTCAATTTTGGCTCTTGGATCTTCTTTCAGCGCCTTTAGGCTCCGTATATCTGCATCACAAGAAACATCTATACCTTCCTCCATTAAACTAAAACTAATAACTTTCTCAAGTGGATCGTTAATAAGGATAGAGCTCACCAATTCTATTGATTCTTCTTCATCATAGATGTTGAAGATATCATCTCCTAGATGCTCCCCTTTCATGGCCGCAAGTAATGCGAACTCCACTTCATCTCCGCCAATGTTGAATTTAAACTTGGCGTTCTTACCATCCACATTGCGACCCGAAGTTGCTAGAAATGGCCTCCCGAGAATGATAGGAACAGGATAATCTGCGGAAATATCAAGTACTACAAAGTCTATAGGTAAATAGAAGTTACCTAACTTAACCGGAACGTCTTCCAAAATGCCCATGGGATGGGTAATGGAGCGGTCCGCCATATATAACCTTATCTTAACCGGCTTGGGCTCTCCAAGTCCGATCTTCACACATAGCTCCAGCGGAATGATGCTCACGCTGGCTCCTAGATCGCATAAGTCTTCACAAGTGACATCCCCAACTTGAATGGGAATGTAAAATGAGCCGGGATCTCTCAACTTAGGTGGCATCTTCTCCTTCATGATTTGAATAAGCTCCGAGGATTTAGATGTCATCCTTACTTCACCAAAATCTTCCAGTTTCCTCTTCCTTGATAAGATTTCTTTCAAGAACTTCCCATAGGCGGCCATCCCTAAAATAGCATCAAGGAAAGGAATGTTAATGTGCAGTTTATTCATCAAGTCAAGGAACTTACCAAAGTGTTTGTCTAGATGTGCTCTGGCCCTTGACTGGGGGAATGGAAGTGGTGGTTTGTATGCAGGAGGTGGAACATAAACTTCAGTTTTCCCCTCCGCTTTTTGTGGTTCCACCTCGGTTGGCATCTCGGCCGAAGTGTTCTTCGACTGCACCTGGACCGAGGTGGTCTTCGTCGGTACTGGCACCGACCGAGGCACTGGATCTGTAGTCTTCAGTCCACTCCTCGTAGTTATGGCCATGATCTGGCCCTTAGGGTTCCGTCCTTGCTGGAAGCTTCCCTGGATCTCTTGGCGCTTCATTCGCCCTACTAGCAAGTTGTTGTTCAAAGGCCTTTTGGGCCTTCGAAAATGAAGTCATGGATGTCTCCATAGCACTAAGCTTGATCAAGATAGCCTCCAGCACCGCGTCTTTCTTTTCCGGCTGGTACGAACTTGATCCTTGCCCCTGGCTCTTTAATGGAGTAGAAGAAGAAGAAGAACGGGAAGAGAGGAAAGGATTAGAGGAATCGTTAGAATTGGAGTTAGAATGATTGTTACCCGAATTTTGGTTGTTCGCCCTCCAATTATTGTTGTTGGATCCTCTATTGTTGTTGTTGTAGTTGTTGTTCCGGGAACCGTTGTTGTTGTTACGGTATCCATTATTGTTGTTCCTTGATCCTTGATCTTCCTTCTTGGTTTGAGCAACCAAGAGTTCCTTCAATTGCTTCACGTCATTCTTCAAAGACGTGAGTTGATTGTTGTTAGGCGGAGCGTCTTGAAAGTTAACTCTTTTAACTCCACCTTCAGCTCCTTGGTGGGAGTATTTCTCCATATGCAAAGCTTGCTTCTCAATAAAGTCCCAAGCTTCGTCAATCGCCATGTCCATAAAGGTACCGGCGGATAGTAGTTGGAGGTTGAACTGGGTGCTTCCGTCCAGTCCCTTGAAGTATATCTCCAACAACTCTATCTTTGGAATCCCATGATGTGGGCAATCCAAAAGAATGTCTTTAAACCTCTCCCATGACTTGGACAAGCTCTCCTTGTCCTTCATAATGAATGCATTAATCTTCCCTCTCATTTCAGCGGTCTTAGAGGGGGGAAAGAATTTAGTCAAGAATTCTGTAGTCATCTCCTCCCATGTGCTGATTTTTCCTGGAGGAAGAGATTGATACCAAGTAAGAGCTCTATCTTTTAAAGAAAAGTAAAAAGGTCTTAGCTTGTAGTTGTTATTTTCTATTCTTGAGGGTCTCAAGGTCTCCACCAAGATCTCATAGTTTTATAGATGTTGATGTGAGGATTCCTTCTCTAGCCCTCCAAATTGGCATTGGCGAATCATGGAAAGAACTTGCGGTCGAAGTTCGTAGTCATGGTCCGTCGGATCTCCTAGGTTAACTTCTGGACGCCTCAATTATTGATTGGGGTCCATCCTTTGCCTAGGGTTTGCGGGATTCCTGCAAAAAGAGCGCCTCGGACTGGCATCCGAGGTGGAAGTACTTCGGCCGGGGCATCAGGTACTGGGACCTGCCTCGGTCGAGGGTCTTGAACTGGATCCTGCATCGGTCGAGGATCGGGAACTGGGTCTTCCCTCGGTCGAAGTAGATACTGGTCTCGTAAGGCTGCCATATCTGCTTCGATCGCTTCAGTTCTGGTGCGAGTTTCTTCTTTCTCCTGCCTCAGTTCTTCCCTGCTGAGGCGTAGCTGTTCTAATGCATCTTTCAATTCGGCCTCAAGATAGCGATTGTCTTGGTTGGCCATCTTCGCTTCTCTCAAGTGTCGTTTGTATGTCTTTTCTGGTTCGGGATCGTAGGGAACGATTTCCTTCCCAGCGCGGGTTCTTCGCATAAACCTAAGAAAGAACCTGCGAAAGTCACTCAAGTAGAGTGGTCAGTAGACACAGGGGCAAGTGCCCCAAAAGCAAACCGCAACCGGCTCGGTCTAGACCAAGTCCCCGACAACGGCGCCAAAAACTTGTTCGCTCCAAACGGTGTGTGCAAGCTTTAAATTTATAACCCTAGATGTAAGCTTAAAACAAGGATGCGAACCCACAGTGTATGGGTCAATCGTAGTAAAAAGCAAGGAATTCCAGGGGTCGATCACAAGGACTTAGTGAAACAAAGTCGGAATAGGTAAGCTTTAGTAATTACTAACAACAAAAGCAATTAAAACAATCAAAGATGATAAAAAGTCAATAAAAGAAATATGCAATTCTAGGGATTAAAGCATCTAGTTGTGGTTTCAACTCAAGATCTAAAGATAAGCGGACAAAGCTGTGATTTTTGCATAGGGAGGGTGTTACTAAGTGGAATAGATCACCGGGTAAGTCTCACTACTCACTAATCCAAAACCGTAACTCCTATTACCGGGTAAGTCTCAAGGAATTAAGATAAAGAACTATAACCTCAAATAAACACACCACCTAATGGAATAGAATCAACACTTACCGGGTAAGTCTCAGGCTAACTCACAAAGATGGAATGAAAGCACACTCAAACCCCAATAAAGGATAAACCTTTATTACCTATACTTATGATCTTAGGTAAACAAACAAAGGAATTACCGGGTAAGTCTCATCCTAGGCTTGCATTGAATCAGGAAAGGTGTAACAAGAATGGGATTTGGCAAACTCTAACACTTAACTCTCAGTTTCGGATCAGATAAGTCACCTCGGTCAGCCAAATTCCACCCCGGCCGAGATGTTCATCGACTGAACGAGATGCTTAGGGTTAAGGTAAAGACTCGAACTTTCAGGGTCCTACTGTGATTAAGATTATTCTATCATTGTTTTTCCCACAACCTTCAGCCAATCACCCTAGAATCACACAAAGAGATTAGCCACTCATCATCATGAAAGTATTAATCAAATATATGGGAAGAAAGAAAATAATTGAACAAGAAAACCTTAAGAGAAAGGCTTCAATAACTGAATCAATTATAAAACCAACAAGCGTTCCTTGGATAGAAATCCAACAAGACAATCAACAAAGAAGGGAATCTAAGATGATCTTACAAAAACCCTTCAAAAAGCTATAAAAGCTATAGACTTTCTTCCTTCAACCTACAACAAGGTTCTTCAAATCTCCCAACTGGAGTATGGCTGCAGCGGTGTTCCGGGTGATAGCGGATCTTCACGTGGTAAGCGGGATACGGATTTGTGGAAAATCCAACCCTTTTTATAGGAAAATTACTCTCCAAAGATAAGATATCTTAGAAAGATCTCTTCCCATAAAAATAGGTAAAATATATGGTCTATCTTATCTTCTTCCTTCCAGGAACCCAGCCCAAAAATATAAGATCCTCTTTCCAAAGATAAAAGATCTCAGCCAAGAATAAAATATTCTCGCCGCGTCCCAGGTGTTCGCCTCGGTCGAATCGACTCCTCTGGATCACCTCGGTCGAGGTGACTTTGTAGTCAACCGAGATGAATCATAACTGAAGGTGAAACCTCCCAAATCTGGTCCAAAGTAAATCTTTAATCCATGGCTATGCTTCCTGGATCATTCCTTAAGTTCCTGAATGTAGCTCCAATGACTCCATAGCTCCTTTTGCTCCTTTTTAATACAAAACGTGCCATTCTACCTACGATTACAACAAAACTAGGTGTAGACCTCGATTCCCGCAAAGGTAGACGAAACGGTAATATAATCACATAATATACATACAAACATGCAGATTAGTGAAGATAAAACGTCACACTTTCCTTCAAGGTATTGTCACTTCACACTTTCCTTCATAATTTATACTTCTTCATTAACCATAAAACTTTGAACTTTGTAGCACTTGATATCTCTTTCAAGAATAAGCTTTTGCTTCACTTTTAGAACCAATCACTATTAATTTATTGTAGCATATTTGGCGGGAACTTTTTGTCCTCTCCACCAAACATGGAAAGATCTTCAATAATGCTTGATTTCTTCATTCTTTTCTTTCTTTACAACCCTGAATAAGGTCAAATGAGGCTAAACATGACTATGAAGCTTTTTAAGGCGCTCCAAAAAAGGAATAATAAAAGGAAATAAGTGGCTGATATAAGAGAAACATATATAAAGGTGAGAAAAGTCACATAGGCTTATCAAAAAGGGCCTCAATAATTTTAATATCAATGCAAATAGAATCAAATGAGCGTGTAGTTTCGAAAGATAGTTAATCATAAGTTTTAAAAGAAACTAAACATGTTGGAGATCACTCACATAATAAGAAAGAAAGAACACATGAAAATGCAGGTTCAAAGGCTTAGAGCTCTCACAAGGGTTATGTTTGGGCAAGCTAATCATCAATAATCATTCAAAAAATCATATGCATAAGCAATAACAAGATGTAGAATTCCAAAGCATCGTTGACAATTCAGGAGTAATAACATTACATATTCTAATTTCTGGAAGTAATAATGATAAGAATCGACTCAATCTACGTTAAATGCAATATTTTTGTTGTTTTGTGGTTATGAGTGCATACGGAAAGGGGGAAGAGTCAATAAAAAGGAAAATACAAAATATGAAACGTGTGAGATGAAATGTGAATGTGAGTAAAGCACCCCATACTTAAACTACACATCATCCTCGATTTACAAAAAGAAGTAAAGAGAAGAAGGTAGTCACAAAGCAATGCATATGGTGGTAAGAGAGGAAGGGTATTAGAAAGGTGGAATGATGTGGAGGCTTCTTGAAGTACACATTGTGTATCCTTAGACCCTTCGAACAACCAGATATAAGACATATACATCAGTTGTCATCTAAAAAAGGAAAAATTACAAAGGCAAATGACAAAAAGGAAAAAAAAGGAAAAATCAAATCCATGGGTTGCTCCCATGCAACACTTGTTTTTGGTCATAAAGCTCGACCCATATGGATCACTCCGTAGGAAAAAATCCTTCACCACCACAAATGGAGGTGTATGCAAGGTGTAAATCGGCAGAACGCGGGAAGTGGGAAGGGACGAACAAGAGTCTCTTGCATCGTCGAGGGCGGGTAGAACAATGTTCTAGAGGTGGGGGAAATGGGGCGTTTGTGAGAGAGGGAAGATGAGGGTAGGGTAGTTTGTTTATTAGAGGACGGGGAATGATGAATGTATGGGGAAAATGTAGTATGATAGGGGTAGAAGATGATGGTGATTTAGAATGTTTGGAAGGTGTGGGAGAAGGTGGTATGATGGGGGTATCAGATGATGGTGCTATAGACAATATGGAAGGTGTGGAAGAAGGTTGACGTTTTAAGGTGATGGATGATGATGAAGGGAGGGAGTTGGAGGATTAGGTGGTGTTAGAAGTTCTTATAGAATTCTATGGGTCATAATGGGAAGGAGGAGAGGGTGAATGTGAGGTAGGGTTGGAGGGGGTCTTACTTTCATTGCTGGATTGTAAAGTCATGTATGGAATTTCCACTTGAGGCTTCCTAGCGCATGAAATGGGCATTGAGAGGGACGTTCTATGGTCGTTAGACGGGTAGTTGGACCATGCGGTGGCTATTTCCTGACCGTCTAACTCTGAACTATCAGAATCAAAGTTTTTTGAGGATGAAATATGGCACTTAACGACCGTCTATTGGCCGTTTGTTAATTAACACTTGGTCGTTTGAGCTATTGACTTATTGTATTTGATTCCGTTGAATTATTTGAATCTAGTCCAATCTCACTCTTTTCGCCTTCAAAGGTTGGGGTGTACAACGTTGCTTGAGTATCTTCCAACATGATTTCACAAGGACATTATCACCTACATCAACAATCATATTGAGAAAAGATGGATGCAAGCAAAATAGAAGAACATATATTCGTAATTAATAACTTGTTACCATTCCCTACTTGAAGACCATCATGACCTTGAGATGATTCCGAGAAATGGATGTTATCAAGTTGGAAGGTCACATGATCTATGGCACTCGTATCAAAGTACCACAATGGCTCATCGACGGAGGAAGGAGGCATCATATTAGCCGAGTGAGAAACGCGTTGTGGAGGCTCCAATGATTTGTTCAGTTGACTTTTTTCACACCAACGAGGAGGAAAGTCATTTTTGTTACGGTTGTATGAGGACGGGGCATTCATTGTGTGTGGTTGTTGTCCACTACCATAAGAGGGTTTTTTCCGACCCTGATAGGATCTATTGGACCGACTAACATGCCGGTTATAAGTGGAAGAGTAGTTTGCAAATCAAGGAGATGGTGTTTGTGACGACAATGGTGGAACTGATAATGGAAGAGTTGCCACAATCGAGTCTCGAGAGAGAAACTCTTCGTCATAAATGTAACACCCCAAACCCCGTTTTTTTTCTAGATATTTGGGAAATATATTTGCACAAATGATCATACAATAAAAGCTATTGTGTGTGTGAAAATCAGGGATGAAAATAGTCTATCTTTTTTGACTAGATGGAGTTTTCATCAGGTTTATACCCGTCCCTTGGCAAAATTCCTAAGCAAAACTGTGATTAAATGATGTCATCATGGGAAAGCATATTCAGTTAACTCTTGGTTGTTGTCAGCTATTGTGAGTGTATAAACCTATTCACATGATTATGTATGTTATTTTCATTTCAATAATGTGCTTGGCCTAAAATACCACAAGAATTTGCAAATTATTGGAAAATTCAAAGCAATAACAAGTTTGTAACTAATATATGCAACACTATGCTGGCCTGGATTTCCCAGTATGTGTTTCTAAACTCTAGAAATCCATGTCAGCATAGTGTTGCATATAATATGTTTGTAACTTTCTTGTTGATCATATGGATCTTGAGGTGAGAAATTTGTACTCTTTTATCTTTTAACATGTACTTTCAAGTCGTCATGCTTTGTATAACTAACAATGACTTATGTTTCATTCAAGAAACGCCATGGAGTGTGCCTGAGGCATTGTGCCTCTTGTATGAACCATTAACTGTGCTTGGAGTTGTTCACTCAAATGCTTCTTTGACATACCCAAATTTACACTTTTCCCTTGCATCTTTCCAAGTCGACATTGCGTGTAACAAGGTAAATAAACAACATTACATTGTTATTCAATCAACCAAGTGTAAAAATTAAGGTGAAAATATTACCTCGGTGACATTTACCGGGGTACGAACCGTCGGACCTCGCTCCCGTTAACCATGCTTCCTTAACCGGGTTCCCATGTACAAAATAACCGGGGTCTAGGGGGGTATTTGTACTAGTGAGATCATCCAACACCTAAGCTAGGTCAACACTCTCAGTCCACTACCCCATAGGCTCACATCATGATCACACTAGTATATGAATCGCTAATCTCGAAGATCTAAGTGATCTTACACAACACAACACAACAACCAACAAACCAACAACTCTCACAAGGTAACCCTAAGGTCCAAAGTCACTACTTGGCATTCCATATCTAGTCATGCTAAGTCAGCCTAACATGATAATAAGATGAAACAAACTCTAAGACGCGGAAAGGAAAAGAGAGAACAAGCTATCGGTAACCTACCAGTGCAGACGCCACCTCTGCGGTTTACGGACGTCGCCCATGCGGTGTACAGACACCGCCCCTACGGTTTGCAAATGCTGCCCCCGCGGTGCACAGTGTCCGCCCCCGCGGCTGAACCCCAAAAACACCGATTCTTCAGTTCTTCGATGTGCAGCAGCCCTCTTATTGCTTCCTTTGATGCTATGAACGTCCCTTAGCTTCGACCACAAGATCCTAGCCCTCCTCCATGGTCTAAGAAAACAAGAACAAGAGAAGACTCTTTTGAGTGAATCCATGGATCTCACCTCTCTAGGGTGCAAGAAGGAAGAAGAAAGGAGAAGAGAAGAAGGAGAAAGAGATGACTTACTCTGAATCACATCTCTGTAGTCCACACCTTTGGCTGACAGCTTCAAAAGAATAAGAACGCTAAGGTAGAGAATGGAGGAGAAGGAGAGGAGGAAGAAGGATGATGGAGAAAGAAGTAACGTTAAATGAAAAGTGGGAGAGGATAAATGAGGGAAAACCAAGGGTCTAGCAACCCAAAGGTCAACCACATAAAAGGTGGTCGGAGTCCATAAATGAGGAGACGAAAAGTCGGAAGGGACGGCTCGCCGCTCCCGCAGGATGACCAAGCTGCGATCGCGGACGGCCGCGACCGCGGGTCTCCTAAGCCGCAAGGACGGTAGCCTCCACTAAAGGCTACTAATGCCGCTCGTCAACGGAACCAAAATTACGGGCGTTACAATAAATGAGTAAACCGAATAGGTCGTCAACATTCGGATCATCCATACACATCATAAAGGTGATGATGAACGTACTGTGAGAAGAGTCAAGACCGTTCAAGATGAAACTAGTAAGATCATTCGTTGAGACCGTGTATAAACTCTCGGCAAAGGAGTCAGATAAGGCTCTTTTTTTCTCGACATATTTGCTCATGAAAAGCGAACCTTTGGTCATTGTTTGTAACTGTTGTTTGAGTGTCATCCTCCGGGAACAGGTTTGGGATTGATAGGTCTTGACCAGTATATCCCAAGCATTAGCAACAATAGAGGCCCGAGCAACAAGAGTGAGAGAGCGCTAAGTGAGATTCAATTGAATCTACAACAGGACCAAGTGGCCCTACTTGCACCAACCTGTAACGCCGGGTTGACTTTTCCACCTTCATCATCTTCGGTTGGAAGGAGTTTATCAGACATGTCAACAATGTTCGAGATCAAGTCTTTGAGTTCAAACCCTTCAAGGGAGAACGTGGCGGTGGATTTTGATGGACAATAGTTATGAGGGTCAAGTTTGACATTAAGATTGGTTAGTTGAAAGTTCATGGAGCCGGTGACGGTAGCAACAATGAGTATGGATTTGGATCCAAAGGCGGTGGAGGCCATTTGGACGGAGGTGGTGGAAGATTGTCTGTAGGGAAGTAACTGGGGAAGACATTGTTTTGAGGGGTTAACCTAAGAGGCTCTAGATACAATGTGACGTAGATAACAAAATTATGCTTTATATTGATATTCATATTGAGTATTTATACAAGAGGATGCATTTCCTTACTATAGTAAAAGAGGGAGTTCCCCCAATGAATAGGGGAATTCCTTCTTTACCCTTATACATGTTAGTTTTCTTTATTGTCCTTGTTGTTTTGTCCATTTTACTATCCCGTACTCCTTTCCTTGGACGTCAGATTTTCTCCATTTATGCATGTTGGACACGCGTTTCATTTTGCAGATAGGAAAATACGCGTTTCTTTCTCCCACAGTTTTCCTTACTTCTCCCCGAAGCGCCACTCGCCGACTCGATCTTATATTTCAATGAGGTTTCTTTCTTCTTCCTCTCTCAGTCTCGATTCTCCAAGACCTCCCTACTGAATTTTTGTTCTTCAAATTCTTTCTTTCCTTTGGTTGGAATTTCATAGTGCAAGCATGAGATTTGTAGATCTTTCGCAGGTTAGTCAAGGTTTGAACAATGGAGCCAACTACAGTGAAGCTTTCGCCGCTTGATTTTGGCTAGAAGCTGGTGAAGAATTCCGTTGAGGTTCGGCAGTAGATTGTTCAGGAGCCGGAAGAGGACGATGAACCTAGGGTTTCAATCGATCGTTTGTTCTTCTCATACCATGTTCGTAGGGGAGAAGCTGATGGCCTCAGTTCTAACTCGGTACTTTGGATTCAAACTTCCTTGCCCTGAAGGTATCACATTTTTATGCTCATCGGTTTTATTAGTTCTCTCTTTACTTTCTCACCGGCTTTTTCTTAACCTTCGTTTCTGCTTGATCTGTACACATGCCTTAGGGTTACAACTCACTTGCTTTATTTGGGAATTGCTAAACCTTCTCGGTTTCTTTTACGAGCTCGCCAACCACCGATGCCGAAGCCACTCCATCTTCCTCAAGCGCCGTTCTGATCCTCCTTCACCGATGCAGGTAGCCCTCTGAAACAGACTAAAATTGAGGATTTCTTTCAAATTCAAAAATTTGTACAAGTAACACCGAATCTAGGTTAAGGAAAGTGTGACCTAATTGTATGAATCAATTTGTTCAATGAATTTGTGATTTGATCTAATCAAGGGATTTGTTGTTGTTGCTTAGGCTGTCGGAAAAAGAGGAGGCAATCGGACTGTATTCCAGTGTCAAAGAAGAAGAAAAGGAAATTGTTGCCCTTCATTCCAAGTGATGATGGTGTAAGAGGACTAGAGCAGATGAGGTCATTAGTCACGGCACTAATGACGACGGGTGCAGAATTGAGCAACAAGCTCACTTGTCAAGGATGGCTCCAAGGTCAGCTAACCGTCCAGATTCCATGATAAAGCAATTTTGAAAATCAGTGAGTTTAATAATTAAAAAAAAAACTTTGAAAACAGATGCTCAGGTGAGTGATAATGACGCAGAACTGCAAGTGAAGGAGAACATGCAGCTGTTGAGGAGAGTTATTCTTATGAAGGCGAGGTGACTGTGTATCTCAATCTTTCTAATATTTCAATTCGAGATCTGCTCTTGTTCGAGTTTTTCCACACCGATTTGATTCGTCGAACTGCTTTTTCAAGCTCCTCTTCTTATGATTGAACTCTAATTCCCTTTGCATTTTGATTCGATGTTTGGATTGATTTATTTTCTTTGCTTATCGTGGTAATCAATGAATTTTAGGGATCGATTTCTCTTTTTGAGTTATAGACACATCACTCGAAAACCTCTTTCTTTATTTTTTTTATGTTCTGATTAGCTTTCTTTGTCATTTTCTCCTGCAAATTCAATCTCTCTTCATTCATCTCATTCATGTCATATTTGTTTGATTCAATCTCTCTATTCAATCATCTAGAATGTATATATTGTGTTTGTTTATGCACATGTAGTGATTGAGGCATCTAGAAGTTGAATAAATGCTCTCAGTGTGCTATTTTATTATGCAGCCAATTAGTGTTATTTGGTCAAGAATACGCTGTGAGTGTTTGTTGCTAACCTTTCATGGTTGCCTACCTATCAACTATGGTTATTACGATCATGCCATCAAATTCGATCATCTTTAATGATTACCAACTAATGAGATGTTTAGCCTGTTTCTAATTTAAGGAAATAGAAGATGATATCACGTGTATATAGTTCATTCTGATTCATTTTGAAGACATTCCCGGTATTGTCTTGATTATACATATGCTTTAGCTAAGCACTTCAAGTGTTCAATAAAATGCCTCAACAAATATTTTAGCGTTTTAGATCATTAAACTACCCATTTAGATGCTGCAATATGCTAATAAAAATATTGGATATTACCACTTAGTGTAAGTTTCTGATCAGTTGAATGCAGAGATTGTCTTGGGTACTGTTGAAAATGCCAAAGAGGTTAGTTGCACTTATCTTTATATATGCATGATGAGTAATCCTACTCTCTATAGCCTGGAAGCTGATGCTTTGGCAGCAAAGGCAACACTAGAAGAGAGCAGAGCTGATTTGGTAAGTCATTAATGGAGAACAATACTTTCTTTCTTGCATGAACTTCATTGGTTTCTATATTTTTTCTTCTTGATTTACATGTATGTTGTGTCTTTCATTTTCTAAAATTGTTCATGGTGCTCTTGAAGTGACCATTCCCGGTGCTCTTGATTTAATAGAACTGTAACCCTGTTTCTACTATCTGAGGTGTATTTCACAAAATGCATGAAATTGTTGTTGTATCATTAATGATTCACTCACTTGCCAATAAATGATTTGTGATTTTCGTTGATTTGGTTCCAAATTATGATGTGTGTCACCTTAGAATTTTAGGTTTTCGGTTTTCTATTTACTTCTCATTCATCTTTAAGGGGATTTCTACTTTCCTTTTTCCCTAAATTTATATTTGTATATAGGTTGTAATGGCAGAGACAAACAACATTGTGTAAGCTTTTCTGCAGCCTATTCTTTTGCTGAGTTCTTTTAGTATAAATTTGTATAAAATCTCTTATGACTTGCAACATTCTATTCTCTATCCCTAACATATTTTAGTCTTTGTGAGCAACTAAGGGAGAAGCGGCATCTTTCTCTTCTCGATCAAAAATGGTAGTTGTTTTTTTGGCTATTTGCTCCTTTCAGAATCATTTTACTTACCATGCTCACATGATGTTCTGAGAATTTGATTCACAATTATTATGATGTACTGATACTTTTTGTATTCAGTTTATGGTCTATATTGACTGGTCATTGCAGATGTAGTGCCTTTCTGAATATTTAGGTTGTAGATGTTGTTCCATGGACTCAAGCTCAGTTGCAAGAAGAAGCATAGGTAGTTAAAGATGCAAGGAAGCGAGCAGAGGCAGAAGCTGTTGTAGAAGCCAAGAAGAAGACAACTTGAAAGAGAAGCGGCAAGGCAAGCACTACAACAAGTAAGTTCGATCTCCTCTTTAATCATCATGTCTATTTGGAAGACCGGGTTAGTTTCCCCTATGTGTTTATGGTTATTGCTTGATGAATCGTGCGCATGGTTATTAGCATAACGAATATCGATTCGGGTTCTTGCAAGGATAGATGAATGACTGAATTTCAAGATTTTAGATCTGAAATATGAGTAATAGGATTTCAACACTGAGGGTATTTTGGGCACTACTCCAACATCTTCTGATCTTAGTCTCGATTATATGCTTGTTTGGATGTAATGCTTTTACAACTGATTATGATGTATCCTATCTCATGATCTTATACGTCCATCATAAATGAGAACTTGAGATTGTAAATAGAAAAAAATAGTTTATATGCATAATGTATTTAGAATTGAGCTCTAATTTCTTTTGAAAATGTAATGGCTTCATAGGTGATCTTAATGTTAGTTTTGGTTTTAATTTTTATTATGCAGCTTGCAACTGGTACTAGGATTGCTCCTTTTCGGTCATTCTTATGGTTCTTTGAAAAGCATGAGGTGTAGAAGGTGGATTCATTTTTTGAAGCAACTGTTGAAGCTTTAAAAAATCATCAATTTAATGACACGATTCAGAACACCTGTTTACTGAATCCTTTTGCAGTTCAATGGTCTTGCATGGCTCTTCTTAGATGTTCCAACAAATAGCTCATTACACTACAAGGAGGTAAACCCAAATCCTAGACAAATTGCTCTAAACCATTATGTAAAACAAGCTTATAACTTTAGTTTCTGTGCTAAAATGTCAGGAGTTTGAGTTGATGAAAGAAAAGTCACCACATAACTTTAGGTTGAAATTCCTTGTCAGCAAAGACCAAACAAACGACAAGGGTGCAAAGATGTACATCCAAACATGTATGGATCAAAGGTCCAGGGACTCCTCGGTCATTCTCTCTTGTTCTCTCTATTCGAGTTTGTATACGGCTCTCGATCCTGTGACACCTTTCTAGATGCTCTACTACTCACATTGGTTTTTAATCTAGCCTGTTTTTTGCACTTTTTAAAATCCTTTTATGGTTTTTGGTTTTATGTATTCAATAGACTCTTGTTTCTTGTTTGATGAATGCAAAACCTTAGTTTTGACGAACTATTCGTCTATTTTGTTTTCCAACAGTTGCATTCATATTCACTTGCAATATTTTTGGGTTGGTGGGATTCTCTTGCATGGATTTCTGTATAACCAAGCAATGATCTTCTAAATTTCTTTATTAGGGTCATTTAGTTAATACAAGATTTTTTTAAATTACCAACACTTGAATTGCTCTTTTCATAGTTGCTCTGTACATTAGGATTTAGATGATTCACTGTATATTACTTTTTGTTAACAGACATGCTAGCTTTTTTTCCCCTTCTATTCAAATGTTTCATCGTGGGTTTATTCTTAAAAGCTAGCATTAGGACACATTCAGGTTTTCACCCTACTTGAGACATTGATTATATATATGTACTGCTTGATAGTTCTCATGTAATCAGTACATTCTCAAGTGTATTTGAAATTTGCGGTAAATCTTTCGATCATTTAATGATAAATTGTACGTTTACAAGTCGCGGCGCGCGTGCGTAGCACGCGCGTCTACACTAGTATACAAGAGAACGCAAGAGATCATAAGGGTTACAAGGCATACAAGAAGTCATGAGTATTTAATACAATAGAGAGCTAATAGGGTGTTACAAGACATACAAGAAGCCCATGGCTAGTCAATGCACTTGAGAGTTGATGGCTTCTAACGCGACAATGACCAAAACTAGTGTCAACACCACGTCTCCATCTCGCCAACTCTCAGATGCACCTCAACCCTCCTCTAGCCAACATCAATGCTCTCGATGCCGATGTTATGAGTGATAGAATGTGGATGACGTTGGTGTTTTTCTTGAAATGTGCAATTATTAAGGAACAACGAGCTTCAAGTCATGATATTGGCTAGGGCTTCACAAAATTGGGTAGAAATCTAGCCCTTTACTGTTTATTTTCAAAACCGTAAACTATTCAAATCTAATTTAATTAAGTACATATATAGAGTAATTCACAAACACTCAAAGTATCGTTTGGAAACAATAATAATCGTTCCCGGTAACGGAATGATTCCGAATCAATAAAAGACTGTATTTGGTTAGAGGTTTCTTAACACATGAACATAATCTGAGTGAATTTGGTATATAGCTCTAGTTCACTAATTTTGATTAGTAAGTGTGCAGCTCAATAGTTTTGTTAGTAAATGGCCTTTTTAAATTTTATAGACAAACTTACCCTTATACAAGAATATAAAATATTTTTAATTTATTATTGGCTTTTAATTTGCCCACAATGATTATTGCCTTATAACTAAACCATATTCCCTAATTGAAGAAGGTATATATTGATGGAGTTACCAATTTTAATCAGCTGAATCAATTAGAAATTAACATAGTATAAAATTAAATGTTGATTTTATATACTTAAATCTACTATTTTCTTCTACAAGTCTGAATCGTCGATGTTCAGTTTCTCGATCAAAAGGTCTGTTGCATACTCTGTGAGATCTACAAATGAATTTGTATGAAGGTAATTCTTGTACTATGCCTATACCAAATGGGAATTGTGGTATTTGTTTATTCTCATTGAAAGATCTATACTGCATTCGGTACTGGTCTACTTTTTGTAAACTTTTCATCTTCCTGTAAATGGCTTTTGAGAATCGTTGTAAATGGAGTTTAATAATCTGATATTTCAATGATAAATCTTGTATTAGAAATCATTTATCTTTCTTTTGTATACTTAAAGGTTATTGTACGATCTGATAATTAATCTTGTATTAGAAATCATGTAATTTGCCTGCAACTGAATAGGAATTTTTCATGTAACATAGTAGATTTATCATTTCTTGTAAAAAGTTCTTGTACGATCTGATATTCATATTATTGGAATGATGGCGGTAATTGTTCTTGTAAAGCATGTATCATTATATTACTTGTTTGTAACGTTTGAGAATCTTATATATGGCTTGTATATGCTTGTACTCTTCATGTATCTCATGTATCATTATTGTGTCATTTGAAATATACCGTAACTTTCGCAGGATTGTCTTCTTCTCTAGAGTTTGGGCAAGAATGGTGTTGTGCCTCCATTTCACCTATAATGGTGGTATCTTGTACACTGCTCTCTAGAAATTTCACAGGGATTTCTTCCAAGTTTTACAATAATGGTGATATCTTGTACACTCCTCCCTCTCTCGAAAGAAATCCGAAGCAACGATTCAACTATCAAAGAAGGAAAAAGAAGGAAGACAAGTTGACGCTTCAACTTCTTCTTTGTTGGAATGACGTTCAGCAGTGTTTTGAATAAGATATTAAGTAAATGATTCTAATTTATTTATTTGCCTTCTTAAATTAAGATTATTGTATAATCAATTAGCAGATTCTTTTGTAACTAATAGGGTAATACTGAGATATATTAGCAGGGGCAAATTAGGTATTATAGATTAGAAGGTGTTATTTTGTTAATAAATTATAAGCTTATCTAAATTAGTTAATGAATTTTATGATGGGGGCATTTCATCCAATTTTCTCACATAATCTTATCATTTTCATTTCTTTTCCTTACCGTTATCCAATTTCATTTTGTTTTCATTCCATCACTCCACTCAAACCGACATTAAATTTAAAAAAAATCTTATGAACAACCCACTATCCCAAATAATTTTTTCCAAGCCATTTGACCTTGAAATAATCCCTTGATTCATTATGCGTGAATACTAGTATTTCCTAAATACATTATGTACGTAATTTGATTATTTAAGAATATGATATGCATGCATATACTGAACATTAATGTAAGAGTAGCAGCTATCTTTGTTTTAATTCTATAATAATTAGCTAAACTCATCTATATTGATTAATTTGCTTTACTTATAAAGAAGAGTATAAAGGATTTGGTACTGTTTCAAAGCCTAAAAAACGTAATTTGATTATTTAAGAATATGATATGCATGCCAACCTTTGAGATTCGTGTGTATTGGACAATAATATTTTTGATATCTTATAGTATTTAAATCATCAATTTAAATTGAGGTAAAGTCTGTACCAATCAAACTTGTGTGCAACTCTCCTAATTAATCTATATCGATTATTTAAAAAAAAAATTTTAATCACAATAGACAAAAAGAACATAGAGAAGATAAAGATTGTGATCGAGAGTTAAATGTTTTCATTCAATATATAAGGAAATTTTGTGCTCATTTGGTTGGAGCGGTGGAATGAAAACGGAATAGAATTGGATAAGGGTAAGAAAAGGAAATAGAAATCATAAGATTACTTTCATGTGTTAAAAAGACTTCTAACCAAACGTAGTTTTTGATTGATTCGGAATCATTCCGTTACCGTAAATGATTTCTAGCGCTTCCAAACAAGCCCTTTAATTTCTATAGAGAAGTATAAAGGAATAGGGATTGAAAGAGTATCAATAATATTGATAAAAGGCATTATGTATATAAAATTAAATACAAGAAACGACAATTGAAAAAAATATATAAAAAAAGTATTAATTTTTTGGATCCAAAAATGAAAACTAATGATTGCAGATTTCTTGTTGGGTTGCACAAAATCTAAGACATTTATGACATTTCTAATATATACTTATATATCTATATACTACTATTAAAGCTAAACTTACTTTTTACATATCTATTCTTAATTAACATCCTATATACTAAAACAAAGAAATTATATAATACATAAAATACATATTTAGCAAACTTACTTATCATTATTTTGAATGAATAAAAAGTTCAATTTTTTTGTATGTCACTAATAATTATTAACTTATATATAAATAAATATTATACTAATTATGTTAAAATTCATGTAATACCTTTCCATATACATTTTAAAAAATTATTCTATTTAATTTTACTTTTTTCAGATTATATTGGCATCTAAGTCACTTTACCTTTATATTACATCTTGTTTTATAACAAAGAAAATTATAATATGTAATCACATAAACCGCTAATTGTTATATAAATTTTTATATTAAAGGTGGTATATATATGTGTATATATAATACTAATATTAAAGAAAAGCCCTTAACCCCACGTTTCATTTTTCGTGCATTTGGTCGCGTGTCGTTTTTCTTGTGCATTTTCATTTATGTATATTTTTTTATTAAAAATATTATGTAAACTAACTATTTTTTTATTAAAAAAATTATCTTTCAGCACACATTTGAAGAAAAAATCTTTATTTTATAATTAGATAAATAATAGTATATAATTATGTAAATCACTAATTGTTCTCTATATATATTTATACAAAATTTGTTATTAATAATCAATAAAAACTTTAAAATTATTAAATACAAATAGTTTTAAATAAATTGTTATTTTTTAATCTAATTTTAAATTAAAATGAAATATTGATAGTTTTAAATAAATAATAATTTTTAATCAACTTTTAATTTAAAATTTAATGTAGTCACATCCGTTAGAAATCCATCCTCGTTTAGTATAATGTCCCTCATTTCCATACCCGTTCGGGGATTGAAAGTTGTCTCGTTCCCGTTAGAAATCTATCCCCGTCAAGGAATTCTCATCCTCGTTTAGTTTCATGTATAAATGATCTTGATAGTTTTTGGAGAATTTTCTCTTGGTACCCTCGAGATATTAACATTTTATTTTTTTCTTTTATTAATTCATAACGGAATATGTATAAACTAAATCAAAAATTAAAAATGGGTAAAGAAAGGAATATTTGTAAAGGTTTTAGGGCATCAAGAGAAATTTTAAAAACTTATAAATACTAAGAGAAAAAGACAATACCTCAATGATACCAAGATTAAGTTCTCTTTTCCCAATGAATTTTCTCGATTTAAACTATGTGAGTTTACTCAATATTCAGGCTTACTATTCGGGCGGACTCGTGCCTTCATAGAGGCGGAGTCCGCCCGCGCCAAGAAGGACGCGGAGGCGGAGTCCGCCTCCGCGTCCTTCTGCCCGTTATATTTTTTAAAAAAGCGACCGTTGGATTATAGCCGTTGGGGAATATAGCCGTTGTAGATTTTTCGAGCCTATATAATAACATGTGAAGTTATTGTATCATTCACTTTCATCCAAACCTCAACAATGTAAACAAAAAAGTCGTTAAAATTTCGTTGTATTCCGAAGAAGTAGATGTAGAATCCGATGGTGAAAGCTCTAGTATGCCGTTCGATATTGAAAAATATAGTGATCCGGAAGAAATTATCGCACAACTTGAAGTAAGTGTACAAACTCATTTATACTTTACTTTTATGTCGTTTTATTTAGTCGGATTTGTAAAATTATCAAGGTTAGAATAGAGAATCGAAATTGTAGAATTAGCAATGTTACAATAGAGAATCGAAATTATAGAATTAGCAATGTTAGAATAGAAAATCGAAATTATAAAATTAGCAATGTTAGAATAAAAAATCGAAATGATAGAAATAGCAATGTTAGAATAGAGAACCGGAATTGTAGTTTAGACATTTTAGAATAGAGAATCGGAATTGTATTTAGACATTTAAGAATAAAATGATGTGTATTTTAAAAATAATACTCTATGTTATTTTAATTTAGGATCTTATGGATTATTCTCGTGCTCTCGGTACCAATTATTCGTCAAAATTTGAGCTTCATGGATATTTTGCGGATAGAGAGAACTTATTGGGGTGAGCTCGGTATGTGGCAAACGCTATGAATATGGTGTTGGTCATTAAAAAATCATGGTTGGATAGAAGGGGTTTTCGTATCCTACAATTGGGTTGTGATACACACGGAGGACCTAGAAAAGAAAAAGACGTAGATCCCGATCATGTTCCAAGTTCTTGCCGGAAAAAAAAACTCGAAGAAGTGTATGTGTTTGTTTGATCTTGTAGGAACCCAAATTGAAGAAGAAAAGTGGACGGTGAGGGTTGTATGTGGAATCCACAACCATATAATTCCTTCGGTGTTAAGAGGTCATACATATGTTGGACGTATGACTCCGAAGCAGAGCCAAAAGGTGGAGCGTGAATTGAATTCTGGCTTAAAACCGAGACATATATTAAAATCCGTGCAATTAGACGATCCCGACAATGTCACCTCCATCCGTCAAGTTTACAACACCGGTTTGAAGATTAGACTGAAACAAGCCGAAGAAAGAGGTTCATTACAACAAGCACTTCACACGTTGAGGGAACGTGGATACTATGTAAACACTCGGAGAAGTCAAGATTCCGATGAGGTGATTGATTTCTTTATCTCACATTCCGACTCGAGGCATTTGCTCAGCATGTTTCCCTATGTTATTGTGATGGACTCGACATATAAGATCAACAAGTAAGTTTCAATTCAAGGCACATTTTTACTTTATTTCCTACACTCAATCATCTTTTCCTTAGAAACTTTTACTTTATTTCCTACGCAAGTCATTTGTTCAATAGCGTATACATATAACAACACACGCTTTGTGAGTCCGCGCACAAGTCATTTGTTCAATAGCGTATATATATAACAACACACACCTACTATAAGATTGCACTGGTTGTCCTAGGGAACATTCCAACGACATTCCTACCTATGACTACCACCACTCCCAACCAAGAGGCCCATATAGTCATTTGTTCAATAGCGTATATATATAACAACACACATTTTGTGCTGGTAGGTCGACGTTTTACTTTAATTCAATTTATTGTATTTAAACTCAATATTAAGTAACCATTTTCTGTAATTTCATATTTGTAGGTATGGTTAAAAGATGATGCACCGTTACCGCGGTTGAGTGATTATTGGAAACAATACCACGACCCAAGTGTTGATGGATGAGATGCGCCGTTCATTGCAAGGATAGCACATTATGAGGAGCTTCGTCGGACATGGGGAGTTGAAGACACTACTGCAGGATATCTTTAGCCGTTTTCAGAAATTGACTTGTAATCGTGTTTTAGACGTTATCATATGTTGTTGACATCATGTTTTAGTCGTTTTCATATACTGTTGTCATAATGTTGTAGTCGTTTTAAATAGTTGATTGAAACTTAGGTATAATAAAAACTAAATAAACTTAGGAAAACATCAAAACTAAAAAACCATACACTCAAGTGTATTATCCATCCAAAATAAAAATAAAAACATCAAAACTAAAAAAAACATACACTCAAGTGTAATAACCATATAAAAACATCAAACTACAACTACAAATATCTTGGAGGATGCTGTGAAGCCCGGACCTGATATGGAGCCACAGGAGGGGTACGTCTAATTGTCTCCTCTATCATGAAATCTACATCCTTAGCAGAATACGGAAGACCGCGAGCCTGCATCTCTCGTAGACGACCTACAAGAATGTGAAGACGCTGCAATACAGAAAATAAAATGTTAAAATAATTAAAAATTACAATAAAGAGTAAATTAAGGATTACAAACAAACGTACTCTAGCATGTGAAACCGGAACAGGTGGGGACGGTCTATAGGTAACTGGAGTGCAATGGACATCGGCAAGACGTACGGATGGCAATGGACCGTATACCAAGACATGTACGCATCATCGACGAGTCACGGAGGGGTAGCTGGTATCAATCCAACTAGTGAAAATCTGGTCTCCTCCAAATGGCGGGCTGCCCAACGATCGTATGTGAGAGGATATGA
The DNA here is from genome assembly GCA_033239125.1 of Fagopyrum homotropicum. Taxonomy (NCBI): domain Eukaryota; kingdom Viridiplantae; phylum Streptophyta; class Magnoliopsida; order Caryophyllales; family Polygonaceae; genus Fagopyrum; species Fagopyrum homotropicum. The sequence continues at coordinate 27,567,370 of BSWB01000004.1, read as the reverse complement.
AAGCCTATATACACGTCCGTTCGCCAGATGTATCTCATGAAGGGGAGGAATCCGGGGTAGAGGCACGAGCTGTACATATCCAAACTATCGCAAGAACCGGTCCGGCATATACGCCTCCTCTATGTTGGATATCCGTATGATACCCCGATACCGAGAAACACCAAACTCTACCCCAAAATCAAGCACACGATCATCATAATGTGTGTAGCCTCTCTACGCTAATAGACGGAATCTTCGGGACAAAAAGTCTCGAACACCACCATGCATGACCTATCAAATCCGGATCTTCCACAGCGACACATCCCAATGACGGGAAATGTGCGTAAATCCAAAACTGCACAATTTTTTTTTATTAATTTCAATCTTAACAATAAAGTTACGTTATGTAAAGAAAAATATTTATAACACCACACCCGTAACAGTGTAGTACATCCTGCCATCGTCGTCACCTTCTTCCTGGTGGCGTCCCCCAAACATCTGTAAAGTTAAGCAAGGGTCCCGATGCCACAAGCATAAGCTTATGTCCTCACATGATCTCGTACTAGATCAATAAGCCATTCTCGCACTTGTTGGTAGACTTGTCGACTACCAAAGTCGACGATATAAAAAATAACAGATATGCAGATGCAATAGTGTCACGTGGAGGCTTTGAAAGGTCCAACTTCTAAGCGGCTCTACTCCTAACAGTCTTGCAGAATAGCTGACTAGTCTGACGTCTAGCCTTTGTTGATGATAACCCAAGACGATGAACCATCCAATCATGTCGAACACTATCATCGACGGAAGCCCGTAATGCATCTCCATCAACTGGTAGTCCCATAATAATCTGAACATCGTGCATCGCTATACCCATCTTCCCCCATGGCATGTGAAATGTGTTTGTCTCTGGGTGCCACCTCTCGACAAACACCGTACTCAGACAATGATCGACACCGCGAAACTGTAGTCCTCCAAAATTGTGAGTCCGCTGCTTCTAGCTAAGCCAAACCATGAAAATGGGTCATCTACATCTCGTCGCCACTCACGTAATCTACTAAATGCGTCGAGCCTCCTAACAACTCTAATCACGGAGGAATCCATACCGGCTCATATAACGCTAGCTCTGTGGTCAGTATATCCTGTCAATAAAGGAGGTGCGTCCTCATCTACCTGCTCCTCATCAAGTACATGCTCAGGTAAGTCGTCCTGCTCCCTCTCAAAAGGTATCTGCTCCTGCTGTGGTATGTCCTGTTGCTGCTGCTCTACCTCAACTGGTATCTCCTCGTGCTCATCCTCCAGTATATCATCTAAATGAGACATACCGTGCGCAGACTCCTCTGTGTCGTAATCAGCAGTAAGTGAAACGGGTACGACATCCTCCTCGTCAAAAGCCTCTGTGTGTGCATGAACCTCTGCCTCTATAGGTGCATCCACAGGTGCCTGAACTGATGCCTCTACAGCTGCATCTACAGGTGCCTGAACGGATGCCTCTACAGCTGCATCTACAGGTGTTTGAACGGATGTTGAGGCAAGTCTAACTCATCGAGTTGTAGCCTCTCGACGGGCGGATGCTATGACTAGTCTCGTCGCCCTCTTCCTCTTCTCTCTAATGTTCCTCATCACACGCTGAATATTTTTTTAACAAAAATTTTTATTTTTCTATTATAATATATATATATATATATATATATATATATAAAATTGTGCTATTATAATAATCATAAAATCGATAACAAACCTAGTAACTCTCGGAATAATCCAATTTCAATTATTCCTAACTAACCGCATCTAACTAAAATATAAATTCACATATTTATTTTTTCTATTATAATATTATATATATATATATATATATATATATATATATATATATATATATATATATTACATTAACTATCATAAAATCGATAACAATACTACAAACTATCGAAAATAATCCAATTTCAATTATTCCTAACTAGCCGAACCTAACTAAACTAACTAGTTTCAATACTACTAACTATCGAAAATAATCCAATTTCAATTATTCTTAACTAACCGAACCTAACTAAACTAACTAGTTTCAAGTCTAATGCAAAAAATAAATAAACGATAAAAAAACAACATTAACTAACCTCAAATCGATCCACAAGTGGTCTACTTCTAGAACTCTCGATATCTGAATCTCCCTCCATTGTTGGACGTATCGAAGAAGAGAAGAAATGGATGAAAAGAAGAGAACAAAAGACACTCCAGGGAAAAAGAAGTGCGCGACGACTGCGAAACTCGAGGGCAAAGGAAGTGCGACGGCTACGAAGAAAACAAGGGCAAGGAAGGGTTGCAACCCGCCTCCGCGCCTTACCCTTATATAGGGCTCGCGCGGATGCGGGTTGGGCGCGTGCACTGGGCCTCGCGCAGGCCCACTGCGCACGCGCCTGCGCGCCCTCCTGCCCGCATGCGCCTTGCGAGTGCGCGAGACCCATGCGCATTCGCAAGGCGCCTCGCTGGCCCCTTCGCCGGTGCCCTTTAACATCACTCTTCTCAATATTTCATAGTTGATACCTCGAACGATAGTTAATTGTAGAATCATACTCATTTTATGGTACATGCATTTTCCTTTTAGTTTCTTCGATTTTTTTATTCTTGTTTGATTTTCTTGACGGATTTGTCCGATTGGTTCTCAACAGGGTTCTTGCGGGACTTTCTGGCGAGTTTCCTAGATGGAGTTGGATTCTTGACGTGGAGCGAGATAAATATATAAAGCGATAACCATCCCGTCTAAAAAAATATGATTTTAATCCGAACTCCGATTTATAATTCTCATCCGTTGACAGATATTCCACAGATAGCGGGAAATTCTCGCTCCATTGCCCGCATTTGTTAGTGCCCTCTAAGTTCTTAAATTACTATTGTGCAATGTTATTGATTTTTCTCACTTAAAATACTATTTTATTTTACACTGTGGTTCGGATGAAACTTGATACTAGTGTGATAGTTTTATATCATCAAAGAAAGCATGGTTTATAGAATTGTTGAGGGATTTTTTTTGGCGGTTTTGGTGGAATGTACCTATTCCATAATACACTATACAAACTAACCCCCTGTTTAAATGTTTGGAGAAATATACCCTATTACATCATGTCACCTTTCCTGCAATGTTTTTCTAACCATTGATTGGCGTACATATAAAAGCAAAGGAAATGTTTGAAAAGGAAGAAGTGCATTGTTGTCTAATCAGCCGGCGATGTGACATGGCTGCAGAAATCAAGTATCCTGCAAACTTCCTTTTTTATTTCCCTCCAAAACTCCATCCGCCTGCAATATTACACGAAAACAACACCCATTTCATCCATTTTGAAATCATCCTATCCAGAAAATTTGGGCATTATTGCTTTCGTACATTACAAATGAAAGTCTTCCTAATTCATTCAAATAGTTGAATTCGAAGCTAACACGAGTCATCTATTACTATGATAACTTATTCGTCATTGTCATACCCAAAATGATGATATTTTCATACCCAAAGTATACATACTCAATCCATTTTTTTCTCTTCAATTTAATTCACATTTGATACTACAAGAATACCCAATTTAAATTTGTCTACCCAAAATTTACACGAATCGATATTGTACACAAACATCAATATCAAATGACATTTGGTCATTATAACACAGTTTGGGTACCCATAGAACATACCCAACATTTCACCACACTTAAATAATCATGTAAGAATAACTACACATGCCCAAACGTACCAATAATGCTCTAACAGTATACACAATTCATCAAAATACATACACAATACTACTTAACAAAAACGAATCAAAATCATACCCAAAATACAGTGGAAATAGCCTACCCACAAAATTTAGTACAAATAGCCTACCCAAAAAATACAGATCTGATTTCCAGCAATGACGGAGGATCAATGACGAACCCAAAAATCTAGATCTAGTACAAATAGCCTACCCAACAAATCAAAATTGTACCCAAATAATACAGATCTAGCACCCTCCGCCATGATAGCCTAGCCGGCAATCTTACGATCTTTTGCCTCGATTACGGCCTGAGTAAACTCTAGAATGAAGGACGACCTTGACGGCGAAACCCTAGATCTCTCGCTCGCCCTTCGGTGTCTGACTGGTGGCCAAATGTGATCCCCGGTGGCCGGAGTACTGGAGTCGGCGACTGCACACTAGAGAAGAATGAAGGGTTATGGGAGAGAGAGTTTTGGGTAAAAGAAAGTGAGAAGAGAGACTTGTGTGAGAATGAGAAGGAATGCCTAAAATAATGCTACATTTTAAGGAAAAAAAATCAAATTTCACCCACCCATCATTTCAATAGGGGAGAGATTCAACTTTAAGACGTGACTCCTGCAGTACTTTCTTCATTTTTTATATTTTCCCTTTTCTTTTATATACTAGTTTATATTATTTTATATAGGTGAAAACCATGGAGGCCAAAATACAAAGATGAAAACCTTCTGGGGTCAATGTCACCAATTCTTTCATTTTTTTTTCTATCTAAGTTAATGTTTTTTATATAGAAATTTGTAAGAATATCCGAGGTTCTTTTATACAGTATGGTAAGCAATTAGGTTAGTCACGTGGAAATCCTGCGTGCTTGTTGATAAGTGGTAACACCGTTGACGTTTTTGAAAACATGATTGATCTTGGACCAAAGGAAATTACCAGTTATATTAAATGAATCCGACATGATTAAATAAACTTAAGAATATCCTAATGTTGACTATAAAATGAAATGGAGGTGTTTATTATAGGGTGTTGTTCACGTAAGGTACATTATTCCGGTAGGTCCGTGCGGCTGAACGTAGAGCCGACACGTGTCCCAAATTTTCCCCCCCTCCAAAAACGAGCGAAAGTAATAGTTCAAAACTTATTAAGGAATAATTCATAACTTATAAAAGGATAGTTCATGAATTATAATAGAATAGTTCATAGTGCAAAATTTATAAAGGAGTGAAAGTAATAGTTCAAAACTTATTAAGGGATAGTTCATAACTTATAAAAGAATAGTTCATGAATTATAATAGAATAGTTCAAAGTGCAAAATTTATAAAGGATAGTGCATAACTTATAAAATGATAGTTCATGAATTACAATTGAATAGTTCATAACATATAAACGATTAATTTATAAATAATTTGATATAATATATTAAAAAGTAATAGTTCATGAATGAGAATAGTTCAAAGTTTATAAGAGAATAGTGCATAAATTATAACATGGTAGTTCAAAAAAATTTTCAATCGTTTCTGAAAAAAAAAAAAATTCGGGACACGTGTCGGCTCTACGTTCAGATGCACGGCCGTACCCTAATAAATGAACCGTACCTGAACATTAACCGTATATTATATACTATGTTTTTGTTCCAATTTTAAGTTAGTAAAAAGTAATTAGAGTCCACATCTATTAAATATTATAAAATGGGTTTGACTTGTTTTGGTTGAGTTAGAATCTGGTTCGATGATAAAAAATAAAAAAAAAAGAAAAAGAAGAAGAGAGCTTGTGCTTTTACAAAGTTATGTGTTGAGTGACTCTGGGATGATGTAATGTCGTTGGGTCCTGATTGATTGAGGTCCACATTAGGCAACTTGCTTGCTCGCGTTTCTCCCATGATCATTAATAATGAAGCACTATATTGCAAAATGTTGCCAAGTTCTTAGGCTCTCTTCTCCTTTGAAGAACTCTAGCACCGCTATCCCTCCTCACTTGAAATCCTGGATCTGAGAGACAAAACACATAAAGAAAGAGTTCTTGCGAGATTTGGGCATATTGCTTTGTCATAGAACTTTCCGGTGGCCCCTTATGCGTCAAAACCTCGCTTCGCTGGAGGCTTAGTTAAAATCCTGATGTGGTTTTACCATAGAGCTTTCTTTCTCTTTATACTTCTTCATTCTTCTTTTCTTTTTGAGTTTTTAGAGATCCTTTATAGTTTGTATCTTTTACGCTTTTCGTGTAAACTTGTTCATATTGTACTTTGCTTAGCAGATTAGGTTGACTCTCCCTACTTGAGATCCCACATAGTAGATCTTAAAGATCGAACTACGTCACTAGTTTTCAGTGTTTATGAGTTTTTAAAAGAATGGATCACTCTATATTTGCTCAAATTTTGTTTGAAAAGGTATTATGAGTTTATCAAAGTAGTATCACTACGCCACATTGCAACTCGGAAATAATCTTCGCCATAATACAATTCCGTCGCCTAATGATTCAGGCGACGGAATATCCGCCGCAACACAATCGTCCCTCTAGTATTCAGGCGACGGAATTTCGAACTTGCGTCGCCTAATACATTCTTCGGCGACGGAAATGCTGAGTCATCGCCTAAGCATTGGAGTGACGGAATGCATTTAGGCGGCGGTTTTCTAGTTCTCATCATGCGTTAACCTTAATCAGTCCCTTCCTAAATCCGTTGCAGCCGCCCTTCACATCCGTCATCTGGTGGTGGTTCCAGGCCGAGTCTTCTTTAGGAGATCAACCGTAATTTCGAGTCTCCACTGCTACGGGTAAGTAACTACAACTTCCATCCTAGTACCATGGTGTTGTATAGTGTGTATGTAGTAGATTGTTGAGTAATGAAGAGCTTGGTTAGGCAAGAAAACTAGGAAGAGAGTAAAGAAATCAATAGGAGGAGAGAATCAACAAAATAAGTCAATAAGGTTCTTACACTTTTGGTTCTGTAGGATTCGAACTGCTGACCTCTAGGTAGAAATAAAGGAAACATGTGCTGGCCTGGAGAATCGAAATCAGGACCTCCTGCACCCCTTATATTCCAGCCTTGATCTGCTGACTTTAGGATCTAGTTTCGATACCTTAGATCGAGAATCCACCGTTGAATTTTTAATATGTTTTATATAGAAATATATAGTTTACTGTATTAAAATTTGAGAGAGAGTTAACGGTCGGATTAGAATTTATAAGGTCCGGAAGTAGAGCACTTGGGCTGTTTTTACAACGGGGGGGGGGGGGAATTAACTAAGTATGGGAAATTTCAGCTTTTACCTCAACTTTGGAGTTTTATGGGAGGATTATAGTTAAGTAATTTTGAGAGATCTTTACCCCTATGTTAGTATGTATATTATAGAGGAGATAAGATTCTATCTCGGGATTTTATATCCTTATCCAAGCCGTGTATATGAACCCAAAGTCGAACCGTTACGACCTTTTTGGTAAACTAAGAATGTTGGGTAACTCTTATAAATCCTTACCAAACTTTTCAATGAGAACTAGACTATGGACATAGGTTCTAAAAGAGAAGTTTATAACTTCTAAGAGTTTAGGGTCACTCAACACATAACTTTGTAAAAGCACAAGCTCTCTTCTTGTGCTTTTACAAAGTTATGTGTTGACTTTTACAAAGTCTATCATTTCAACTGATAGACTTTTTGGGAATTTCGGGACCAGGGGTAAAATCGTCTTTTCACCTTAAGAGAGCATTTTTCCGTAATCTCTCTTCATGAGATTGTACATCTTAGAAGTTTATAACTTCTAAGAGTTTAGGGATGTGATTTTGATCCACATGCCTTGTTTGACAGGCGTTTGAGTACCACGAGTACGGACCGAGTTGAGATTGGATAGAGTGTGATTTGATTCAGGTAAGTCCTTGCGACTTACTTAGCTAGTTTCTGGATGTTAGTTGAGTGATAATAGTAGTGTGTGCAATGTGTGTTTATAATTATAAATTGATAGGACGACTGTTATTATTATATTTTTAGGCCCAAGTGTATGTATAACGGGCCGTGACATCACTGCCCAGCTGTGACAGGAGACTGGGAAGTTCTCTATACCCAGACCATACATGTACAAGGTGAGATGCATCGGATCCATTCATGATGGTTACACGGGGGCGGAGGCGAGGTTTGGGAATCCCTCGTGTCACAAAATAAGTATCATTAGTAAGAGTGAATCACCTAAGTAAAGATAATAAATGGATTGTTTGAAAGCATGATGAGTGTTTACTTTTGCTATGATGTGTGTGTGTGCTATTATTACTTATCTAATGTTTAGATAGCTAGCTAATTGTTGTTCTATTGTGTTTTTAGATTTACCACAGGCTAGAGCAGCAGCTGAGTGATCCCGAAGTAGTGGTCAATCGGGTCTCCGTACTCCTTAGAGTGGGGTTGGGATGTATCTTGTTGTTTCTTTCTTCTTGTTAAAGACAATTAGACTTTTCCGTTGTTTAAGTACTACAGGCCGTTAGACGTTGTTGCATTCATCCCTTTAAAAATTCATTTTTATGACTTTCGGTTTTTCTTATTTGTGTCTTGTTGCAAGATCCTAGTAATATTGTTGTCAAATTGAGGTCGGGATCCATTGCGAGGTCCTAACTAGTAACGTCCCGAGTTCTGAGAATTCGGGGTGTTACAACATGATATCAGAGCTCTAGGTTGGCAACAATGACACTTGAAATCTTCTGAAAGACCGAATAAGTAATTAAGCGGAACCCGAAAAGGGATCCGAGTTTTAAAAAGGACTTTTGGTTTTCAAAATGCATGCATAGTCTGGTTGGGAATAGAAAGTACGGCTGACCACCACTACTACCGTGGATCTCAGTATGCTTAGTATGGACTTTAGGTTTTTACTCTCGTTGGATTTATCAGCTTCATTATAACGATATGTGATATAGATAAGTATATGCCGAAGATTAGTAGAAATTATAGTTATATTATGCCCTTAATGGAGATAACAAAATGAGATCCTCACTCCGTTGAGACGCCTAAGTATATTTGAAGGGTTTCAACGTAAGGATAAGTACGCTCAACTTATGAGCATTAGGGTAGCGAAGGTCCGGACAACTCCTTCGAACTTGTTAAAGAACATCGAGACGGAAAAGTAAAGACTAAAAGACAACACCATCGATGATGACAAGAAGGGAATCCCGAGTCAACTCAATAGGATCAAATGAAGAATATACATGAGAGTAGTTCCGGAAACGCGTTGGATGACCGACAAGTATACAAATTGGAAGAGACAACCCGTAGGTTCTTTCAAGTGTGGTGTAAAGCAACATTACAAATAAAGGGGATGCCTTCAGAAACACACATAGGCATGAAGGTCAAGGTGAAATATAGTAGCGATCCAGACAAGAAGCATTGAATCTAAGCTTACTGACGGACAAGAAGGTGAAAGTTTGAGGCTAGAAGCAAAGCGGAATATGATCACTCTCGACAAGCTACTTGCCACCACAATCAAGATGGGAAACCGAGACAATCATAAGTGTAGGAGTCAAGATAAGATACATTGTCCATCCCAGTATGAAGAATTAAAGAGACGCAAAATGAAAGCTTACAGGTTGCTAGAAAGGGGAAGGCCGATTTCACCAACATGGAAGTGGTGTGACCTCCTAGAACACACGAGAATTACAACAAGGATCGGGATGCAACAAAGACCGGATTTCTATAAAGGCGGAAGTACAAGCAGCACCCCAAGGAAGGAGGGTGTAGGAGAACGGTCTTTAAAAAAAAATAAAAAAATCAAGGATCGGGATACAACAAAAACCGGATTTCTATGAAGGCGGATTTCTATAAAGGTCTCTAATAACTTCTCACTCACGAAGGGATCTAAGTTAATAACACTAGCGGGTAATAACAGGGAACCGCAAGTGGACAATAACTCGGGTAAAAAGAATCATGGAGAAATGCCTACAAGTTATCGTAGAAGTTATAAGTCCGTTGACGGAAGACGAAGATACAACTAGACTCGTAAGAGTATAGTACTCTTATAGGAGTGTAATTTGTAGAAAGAGCTAAAGGAGTATAAATGGAAGATATATATTTTCACCTTGTATATAAAACCTTAAAAGAGATAGAAGAAAAGTAAGTCTACGATCTTATAGAAGGTCAACTACAAACTAATTGGTAACGATAGAGAATTTACACATGCTAGCTAACTAGCGATGGTTGGTTGACAGATAAGAAGAATAACCACAAGGTTATAAAGGAATTTTACCGACATCTGGTGAATTTCTTCCAGAGATCAACGACGACAATGGTGAAATTAAATCAATACAAGTACTAGTAGCCTTGATGGTAACATTGAATGAGTCCAATATGACAACTCTAATAAAGAAATTAAAGAGCAGCTCTTGACGGTCGATAATAACCATTAATGATAGCAATGGTGTAAAGGAAATTGTTGTGAGTAGTTACTTACTACTGACTAAGGAAAGATACATATCAAAGTTAGTATGAAGGGATTCTTGTAAGAAGAACTAGAAAAATAAGAAGAAATAGATGATTGTGAACATGTCCTATGTCTTTGCATTCCACACAAGTAGGATTGATGATGCTCCTCCGAGAAAAGGTGGGGTCAAACTGTCTAGATTGACAGAGGAAACCCTTGTGATTAAAGATGTGACACAAAATAATTGGAATTTCAGAGGCGGCACAAACATAGAGAGTATGATTTAAAACCTTGGTGAAATGTGTGGTCGAGTTGTGAGGTGATTGCAGATGGAATCTACATATTGGCTAGAACAGACATGAGAAGGAGTAAAGTTGAATGACTAAAGGCTATTATATGGATCCGGTATTACCCCAATAAGATGATTACCGAAAAGTGTATATATAAAACTTTAATGAGAAATGGAGGTACTCCAATGAAAATTCAAGCTAGACTGATGACATAAGAGTTTATGAAAGCAATAAAATCAACCAACGTGGTCCGTAAGGCGTATACGAGGAAACTCAAAGGGATTTAACTATCCTACTGGTGGTAAAGATTTAAAAGAAGGTAAAACGACATGAGTATAAGGAAAACATAATAAATGAGATGCGAGGAATTTGACTTTTGAGAAAATTATATGCATCTAATATTTGTATACAAAGGGTACAGATGACTTTGTGGTATACAGTGACACATCCAAGCTGCGCTTGGGGTGTGTTTTGATGTAGAGGGGTGAGGTCATAGCCTATGCGTCTCGGTAGTTGAAGACGTAGGAGGAGAACTACCCCACACACGATCTAGAGTTAGCTGCAGTAATCCATGCTCTTAAGATCCGGTGTCACTATCTCTATGGGGTGACATGTCAGATCTTCACAAACCATAACAGTCTGAAGTACATATTCACTCAGTGGGAGTTGAACAACCGCCAGAGGCGGTGGTTAGAGTTGATCAAGGAATTCGACCTTGAGATTCTCTACCACCCCGGAAAGGCGAATGTAGTAGCTGACGCTTTGAGCCGGAAGACGTCTCGGGAGAGGGCGATAGCCCGGTTGACGGTACAACCACAGGTGTAGAGAGACTTGGCTTGGTTAGAGGTAGAGATTCAGTTTCCCAATACAAGTAGTCAGTTGGCTACTTTGGAGTTACTTCCTGATCTGTTGGGTGAGATCCGACAGAAGCAGGAGACTTGCCCGACTTTGACCAGGATCCGAGACAGGATGTCTTGAGATGAGGCCCCACAGTTCACTATTGGTGCTGATGGAGTGATGAGACATCATGACCGCGTTTGTGTGCCATCAGACAGAGAGTTGAGACAGAGGATACTAGGTGAGGCTCATGCTACCCCATACTCAGTACATCCTGGAGCGAGTAAGATGTACAAAGATGTGAGACGGTCCATCTGGTGGAGTGGTTTGAAGCCCGACGTGGCTCGGTATGTAGCTCAGTGTGCGACCTGTCAGCAGGTCAAGATTGAGCATCGCAGGTCCGGAGGAGAGCTCCACCCACTTCTAGTACCACAGTGGAAGTGGGAGGATATATCTATGGATTTTGTCACAGGGTTGAGGCTCAGCAGAGGTTTTGATGCTATTTGGGTAGTGGTAGACCGTCTGACGAAAACCGCACGTTTCATTCCGATTAAGGAAACATGGCCGGTAAGTCGTCTAGCTGAGGAGTTCACCAGGCACATTGTGAGATTTCATGGAGTACCGAGGACTATCGTCTCCGATAGGGATGGACGTTTCACCTCGAGGTTTTGGCAGCAGGTACATACTGGTTTGGGGACGAGTCTCCACTTTACCACCGCCTACCACCCCTAGACTGACGGTCAGTTTGAGAGGACCATCCAGACATTTGAGGACATGCTGCGGGCTTGTGTACTAGATTGGGGACATGTATGGCCAGATCATCTCCCACTGGTAGATTTTTCGTATAATAACAGCTAGCACGTGTCTATTGGGATGGCCCCTTATGAGGCTTTATACGGGCGGAGATGTCACACGCCATTATGCTGGGATGAGCCTAGCAGAGGTGATGGAGTAGCTCCAGATTATATACAGGATGACATCGCTCGGATTGCCCTGGTCTGGGAGCGGATGTTAGCAGCTCAGAGTCGTCAGAAGTCCTACGCCGACAAAAGGCGTCGACCATTGGAGTTTAGGGTGGGTGCTCAGGTGTGGTTGAGAGTGTCACCAACGAGAGGAGTCCGGCGTTTTGGCATTAAGGGGAAGCTGAGTCCCCGTTATGTCGGACCTCTTGAGATCTTGGAGAGAGTTGGAGAGGTTGCCTACCGTTTAGCACTACCGCCGAGACTAGAGGGTGTCCATCCGGTCTTCCATGTATCTCAGTTGAGAGAGTACATCCCGGATCCAAGACACGTTATAAGTCACGAGGATCTGATAGTTGAGCCCGACCACACATTTGTGGTACCTAGTAGCTGTCCTGGAGCGCAGTATTAGACGTCTGCGGTCCAAGGAGATACCGATGTTGGGGATCCAGTGGTCTAGACGAGGAGCTGATGAGGCCACTTGAGAGACAGAGGAGAGTATTAGACGTATTATCCTGAGTTCACTGTGGGGATAGATGTTACTTCTGTATCGACGAGTTAGTACTCGGATGTTGTGTTATTTGACCATTCATGTTTTTATATTGGGGATCCAGTGGTCTAGACGAGGAGCTGATGAGGCCACTTGAGAGACAGAGGAGAGTATTAGACGTATTATCCTGAGTTCACTGTGGGGATAGATGTTACTTCTGTATCGACGAGTTAGTACTCGGATGTTGTGTTATTTGACCATTCATGTTTTTATATTGGATTGAGTGATTATGTTTTATGTGATGTGTGTCTAAGTATGATGATTGAGTAGTTGCATGGTAGAAAAAGAAATTTTTATGAAACTAAGATATACAAAGAAAGTCTTGATTAGGTACATTATTCTAAGTTTCGGGACGAAACTTCTTTTAAGAGGGCACTGATGTAACACCCAAAAGAATTTAAACTCCGTTTAATACCGGATTCCGATCCGCCAACCTTAATTCTTTTAAATAAAATAACACGACATTAAATTCTATCATTTTATGTGACCTTAATCCACATAAAATGATAACTTATATAATTCCGTAAATAATCCCGTAATTAATTCCGCAAACTTTTTACGGTTCCCGGTGAATAACGAGTTTCTTTTAACCCTTTTGTTTTAATTAAGGAGCATGCCAGTTCTAGCCCAACACCAGGCCCAATGACCTTCCAGCCGGCCCACATCCTTAAACCTTCCCTAATCTTACTAATTAACCTAATCTAATCCTAAACCTAATTAATCGTAACCTACTCTACGGTGCCGCAGCTATAATCCTTCATCCCAACTACAATTGTACCCTCTATTCCGCTCCTTCCTGCACGAACGATAGGAGCACTGGAGTCGGAAGCGTCGCCATAGATCAAACCAGAAGACCCTCGCCGCGCCGGAACCCTTGCGCCTTCAACATCCGGGTGAGTATCGATCCTTGCCCTCCTGTCCTGAGAGTATAATCCCGCTAACGCCTCCTCTACAACAGACCGCCTGGGACGTCTGCACTCGGTCCTCTACACAGACCGCCTGGGACGTCTGCACTCGATCCTCTGCACAGGCCGCCTGGGACGTTTACACTCGATCCTCTACACAGGCCGCCTAGGACGCCAACACCAGCCTCTGCGCTTGACGATCATCCGCTGCATGCCTCACCGAAGTGCTGGGCTCCCTTCTACAACCGTTTTAATCTAGGTAAGCAGCTTCCTGGTGCACCCCTCTCTCTCATCATGCGTTAACCTTAATCAGTCCCTTCCTAAATCCGTTGCAGCCGCCCTTCACATCCGTCATCTGCTGGTGGTTCCAGGCCGAGTCTTCTTTAGGAGATCAACCGTAATTTCGAGTCTCCACTGCTACGGGTAAGTAACTGCAACTTCCATCCTAGTACCATGGTGTTGTATAGTGTGTATGTAGTAGGTTGTTGAGTAATGAAGAGCTTGGTTAGGCAAGAAAACTAGGAAGAGAGTAAAGAAATCAATAGGAGGAGAGAATCAACAAAATGGGTCAATAAGGTTCTTACACTTTTGGTTCTGTAGGATTCGAACTGCTGACCTCTAGGTAGAAATAAAGGAAACATGTGCTGGCCTGGAGAATCGAAATCAGGACCTCCTGCACCCCTTATATTCCAGCCTTGATCTGCTGACTTTAGGATCTAGTTTCGATACCTTAGATTGAGAATCCACCGTTGAATTTTTAATATATTTATATAGAAATATATAGTTTACTGTATTAAAATTTGAGAGAGAGTTAACGGTCGGATTAGAATTTATAAGGTCCGGAAGTAGAGCACTTGGGCTGTTTTTACAACAGGGGGGGAATTAACTAAGTATGGGAAATTTCAGCTTTTACCTCAACTTTGGAGTTTTATGGGAGGATTATAGTTAAGTAATTTTGAGAGATCTTTACCCCTATGTTAGTATGTATATTATAGAGGAGATAGCATTCTATCTCGGGATTTTATATCCTTATCCAAGCCGTGTATATGAACCCAAAGTCGAACCGTTACGACCTTTTTGGTAAACTAAGAATGTTGGGTAACTCTTATAAATCCTTACCAAACTTTTCAATGAGAACTAGACTATGGACATGGGTTCTAAAAGAGAATATTAGAAAGAACTGATAGACTTTTTGGGAATTTCGGGACCAGGGGTAAAATCGTCTTTTCACCTTAAGAGAGCATTTTTCCGTAATCTCTCTTCATGAGATTGTACATCTTAGAAGTTTATAACTTCTAAGAGTTTAGGGATGTGATTTTAATCCACATGCCTTGTTTGACAGGCGTTTGAGTACCACGAGTACGGACCGAGTTGAGATTGGATAAAGTGTGATTAGATTCAGGTAAGTCCTTGCGACTTACTTAGCTAGTTTCTGGATGTTAGTTGAGTGATAATAGTAGTGTGTGCAATGTGTGTTTATAATTATAAATTGATAGGACGACTGTTATTATTATATTTTTAGGCCCAAGTGTATGTATAACGGGCCGTGACATCACTGCCCAGCTGTGACAGGAGACTGGGAAGTTCTCTATACCCAGACCATACAGGTACAAGGTGAGATGCATCGGATCCATTCATGATGGTTACACGGGGGCGGAGGCGAGGTTTGGGAATCCCTCGTGTCACAAAATAAGTATCATTAGTAAGAGTGAATCACCTAAGTAAAGATAATAAATGGATTGTTTGAAAGCATGATGAGTGTTTACTTTTGCTATGATCTGTGTGTGTGTGCTATTATTACTTATCTAATGTTTAGATAGCTAGCTAATTGTTGTTCTATTGTGTTTTTAGATTTACCACAAGCTAGAGCAGCAGCTGAGTGATCCCGAAGTAGTTGTCAATCGGGTCTCCGTACTCCTTAGAGTGGGGTTGGGATGTATCTTGTTGTTTCTTTCTTCTTGTTAAAGACAATTAGACTTTTCCGTTGTTTAAGTACTACAGGCCGTTAGACGTTGTTGCATTCATCCCTTTAAAAATAAATTTTTATGACTTTCAGTTTTTCTTATTTGTGTCTTGTTGCAAGATCCTAGTAATATTGTTTTCAAACTGAGGTCGGGACCCACTGTGAGGTCCTAACCAGTAACGTCCCGAGTTATGAGAATTCGGGGTGTTACAACATGGTATCAGAGCTCTAGGTTGGCAACGATGACACTTGAAATCTTCTGAAAGACCGAATAAGTTATTAAGCGGAACCCGAAAAGGGATCCGAGTTTTAAAAAGGACTTTTGGTTTTCAAAGTGCATGCATAGTCTGGTTGGGAATAGAAAGTACGGCTGACCACCACTACTACCGCGGATCTCAGTATGCTTAGTATGGACTTTATGTTTTTACTCTCGTTGGATTTATTAGCTTCATTACAACGATATGTGATATAGATAAGTATATGCCGAAGATTAGTAGAAATTATAGTTATATTATGCCCTTAATGGAGATAACAAAATGAGATCCTCACTCCGTTGAGACGCCTAAGTATATTTGAAGGGTTTCAACGTAAGGATAAGTACGCTCAGCTTATGAGCATTAAGGTAGGCGAACGTCCGGACAACTCCTTCGAACTTGTTAAAGAACATCGAGACGGAAAAGTGAAGACTAAAAGACAACACCACCGATGATGACAAGAAGGGAATCCCGAGTCAACTCAATAGGATCAAATGAAGAATATACATGAGAGTAGTTCCGGAAACGCGTTGGATGACCGGCAAGTATACAAATTGGAAGAGACAACTCATAGGTTCTTTCAAGTGTGGTGTAAAGCAACATTACAAACAAAGGGGATGCCTTCAGAAACACACATAGGCATGAAGGTCAAGGTGAAATATAGTAGCGATCCAGACAAGAAGCATTGAATCTAAGCTTACTGACGTACCAGAAGGTGAAAGTTTGAGGCTAGAAGCAGAGCAGAATATGATCACTCTTGACAAGCTACTTGCCACCACAATCAAGATGGGAAACCGAGACAATCATAAGCGTAGGAGTCAAGATAAGATACATTGTCCATCCCGGTACGAAGAATTAAAGAGCCGCAAAATGAAAGCTTACAGGTTGTTGGAAAGGGGAAGGCCGATTTTACCAACATGGAAGTGGTGTGACCTCCTAGAACCCACAAGAATTACAACAAGGAACGGGATACAACAAAGACCGGATTTCTATAAAGGCGGAAGTACAAGCAGCACCCCAAGGAAGGAGGGTGTAGGAGAACGGTCTTGAAAAAAAAAATTAAGGACCGGGATACAACAAAGACTGGATTTCTATGAAGGCGGATTTCTATAAAGGTCTCTCATAACTTCTCTCTCACGATACAACATGCATGTTATGTATATGTATATGTTTTGTAAGGCTGTCACATGTGTACATTCATACAATAAAAATATTATGTTTTGAAATTATTTTAAATACATTTGTGCCTTGTTGTAAGATCCAAGTAATGTTGTTGTTAAACCAAGGCCGGGACCCATTGTGAGGTCCTAACCAGTAGCTACCCGAGTTCCTAGAACTTGGGGTGTTAGAATAAGGAAAATGAGAATGGTTCCCCACAAATTATGTACATAATTTCACACGCAAATTATGTACATAATTTCACACGCAAATTATGTACATAATTTCACACCCAAATTGTGTACATAATTTGTGGTGTTTGTGAAAATTATCTACATAATTTGTGTTATGTGTGAAAATTATGTACATAATTTGCGTGTGAAATTATGTACATAATTTCCGTGTGAAATTATGTACAAAATTTGCGTGTGAAATTATGTATAGAATTTGTGGGGGACCACTCTCATTTTCCTTATTTAATTAAAAAACAACCATATTAATTAAGGGAGAGAATCTTTTTAATGAGAGTGGTCATCCACAATTAATATTCAGTTATCTTTTTAATTTAGTTTATCTTTTTAATTTTTAATAGTTATTTATCCTCAATAAAAGGCCTTTAAATAGATTCTCTTATTTAAAGAATTTTTTAATTTAATTTACTTTTATTTTTTTGCTAGAAAATAGAGGGGTCTAGATTGTATCTATGATACAAAAAAGGCTTCCCTACACCAATTTTCTCTAGTTTAAATATTGGTTAATGTGAGGTCTAACTTGTGGGATGTTTATAGCTGATTGTTTTTTGGGAGAATTTGACATACTAGGCTTTTTTTAGTTTTTGTTTAAGAAAATGTACCCCAAATTTTTTACCACTTTCATTTAATAGTAGGTAAAAATTATTAACCCTTCTATTAGAAAGAAAGAATAAATGATGTTTGTTATTTGTTATATAAGTATAATTTTTAATTTTTAATTATTGAATTTATTTTCTTTATTATTTTTCTTGCCTTTTTTATTTATTTTTTATTTTCTTTTTTATTTTCTGGACTGAGTTTCTCATACCGGAAATTCTCATACCAGAATTTTTATGCCAGAAATTTCATACTAGAAATTATCATACGAAAAGTTCATACTAGAAATTTCATACCAGAATTTTTTTCATACCAGAATTTTTTTCATACTATAATTTTTTCATACCAGAATTTTTCATACCAGAAATTTTATACGAAAAGTTCATACCAGAAATTTCATTCCAGAAATTTCTGAATTAAAACTAGCGGCACAATCAGCACTTGATCCTTGTGCTTTCTGTCTGCTATTTATTTTTGTTTACATAATACTTTTATTTTGAGACAATTTTAACATATAATTCTCCACTCAAATAATGCTCAACTCCTCCACATCTTGTCAATTTTTCATTGTCAATTGGGAAAAAGAACAAATCTTTTGGAAACCAAAGGAGACGGTGATGGACCCATTTTTGCAAACCGTCATCATATACGCAAATTACAATAAAAAAAAAATTGTAAAATTACAACGAGCCCCCTAAAATTTGCAAAATTAAATATTAGACAATTAAAAATTCATTCCGGTATGTAAATTTCGGTATGTAAATGTCCGGTATGTGAAATTCTGGTATGTGAAAATCCGGTATGTGAAAATCCGGTATGTGATAATTCCGGTATGTGAAAATCCGGTATGTGAAAATCCGGTATGTGAAATTCCGGTATGTGAAAATTATGGTATGTAAAAATTCCGGTATGTGAAAATCCGGTATGTGATAATTCCGGTATGTAAAATTCCGGTCCGGTATGTGAAAATTCCGGTATGTGAAATTCCGGTATGTGGAAATTTCGGTATGTGATAATTCCGGTATGTGATAATTCCGGTGTGTGAAAAAATTCTTCATTCTAGAAAATAAATAAAAAATAAAGAAAATAAAAAAGACAAAAAAAAATAAAAAAAAGAAATTCAGTTTTTAAAAAGCATTTGGAAGAAAGAAGAAAACAAGAGGATGGAGAACGGTAAAAAAAATAAGAGGGGTATATTTACTTAATTGAAAAACAAAAAAGCCTACTTACTATCATTATTTCTCTAAATAGCCTACTAACCAAATTTGCCCTTATTTTTTTGAGTTGTATTGAGAGAGTTGAACTACTCAGTTTTATTTATAGTTGTGATAGTTGAATTGCTTAAACTGCACATATAATCTTGTTCATGTTATTGTTTGTAGCTTGATTTTTTTTTATCCAAATTTGTTTGGATGCACTATCGAACTACTCAAACATTAGTTGATTGTTTGGCTGCATTATTGAGTATATGAGCAGTTATTTTGATGTTGATTGAACATCTTTGGGTTATAGCTAGTTGATTTTTTATCCAAATCTGTTTTGTCAAGGTTTGCCCAACAACGAGCGGTACTAGTATTCACGATGGAGTGGGTGACAAACAAACATCAAGGGATGAAGATAGAAGAATTATGTTGGTCCATAGTTGACCGTCTACAAGACATGCATATTTTTGAAGTCTTTTTTGTTAAATACGTTGTAGAAATTGATAGTAGCCGACTAGTTAACGTTTGCAATATTAAGGTTTTGAAGACTAGTTCTTAAGATTGAATATTTTGCGGCAAAATTGGCAAACTAGATCTTTTAAGCAAATCAATTGAGAAAGAAGACCCCTAGTGTTCGGGATTGGTATTTTGACCCCTATAAAATAGAGTAGAGGAAATATAGTACAAAAAGAGGGCAAAGTTTGACAACCCATCGGATGTGACATGTTGTACTATCTCACATGTCACATCAATCAGAAAAAGAAACTCCCAACATCCTTACTTTCTCACATATTACCCAAAAATCCTCTTACTCAAATAATGTCACAATCATACCCAAAAATAAATTTGTCAAAGTATATAAACATACTCGAAAACAACATACCCAAAAAATCAAATATTAAAATAAAATAATATCCATAAATTGGATAATATTTTATATTTATACTCAATTTAAACATCACTTAATACAAAAACCATATCCAATTTAAATTTGTCATACCCAAATTTTTCAAAACTCGATATTGTACACAAACATCAATATCAAATGACATTTGGTCATTACCCAAAAAGCCGCTTGACATTTGATCATTATAACACTGTTTGGGTAACCATAAAACATACCCATGATATCACTTTAAATATACTTAATATTAAGAAATATACTACAAAGTCAATACACGTATAAAAGCATACCCAAAAATATCACTTTTGGGTAACCATAAAACATGTGTTACAATGACCAAATGACATTTAGTCATTGTAACACAATTTGGGTAACCATAAAACATTCCCAAAAATATCACTTTAAGCATACTCAACAATAAGAAACATACCACAAAAACAATAAACATATACCCAATAATTAGAAAAATACTACAATTCATATTTTGGTAACGAAAACAATGTCACCCAAAAAAATTAAACATTCATGGACTTGAAAATTTCATCAAACCAGCTACATTAACCAAAACTGAAAAGTAAACATGTAAAAAAGATACTTAACCCAAAAGTAAACATCTAATCACCATCATTTTAATTAGAGAAATTATTGCCCCTATTTTTTAGTTTTCATACATATTTTTTCTTCCTTTTGTATAGAGACCTAGTTTGCAAAAAGAATTTCAAGGGGTCCTATTTCTCTAATTAATTCATATTTTGCTTCCACAAACATCTTTCGACGTAAACTAGTTAACGTTTTATTCAATCATAATATCATATTTCACACACACACACACACACATATTGTTGAGACTAGTTTGTATGTACAATGTGTAGTAGGGTGTTTATAATGGCGCATAGAGGTGTTAATAATATTTAGTGTCAACCCCAAGATATAAGGGATTGACGCTAAATATTTTTTTTACCCATTACTCAATTCTCGATGTTTTTGTGAGATGAAGTAAGAAATGGATTATATGGCGCCAACATTTATCGAATTTAACATCCTCTTGACTTGAATATGTAACTTCTTCTCACTTCAAAATCAAGTGTCATATCTCTAGTCTTCACTTATTTGCTCAAAAATCAAGCTTCATTTGCAACCTTAATTTTCTATTTCCTAGTTTTGAATAAAACATATTGCAACTAGAAAATTAGGATCGAGAGAAACCTGTTTTTCTAGAAAATAAGTGTAGACGAGAGATGTGATACTTGACTTCAAAGTGAGAAGAAGAAGCTACACTAATGAATTCGAGTAAAGAAGATGTCCAATTCATTGAGCGACAAATGACGGAGAGCAACGATGAACTTGACATCTCTAGAGTATAGGCAATTAGTTCTCATTTTCCCCTTCTTTTTCTACTTTCATTTCTCTTTTATTTTAGTTGAAACTGACGGAAACCGTTAGAATTAAATGACATATACAAATTGGCACCTAATGGAATGAAATGAACACAGAGGGAACCAAGTGACTATGAAGTCAGCCATGAGGATAATAGTAAGGTTACCAAAGATCGATACCGGTCTAATCATCCATGTAATCAATACATTGACTCAGTTCTTTCGTCGGTGGAACTTTGAAATAATATATATTTTGACTAGATTGTATCCCTTAGTCAAATAAATGACTTCAAATCAATGACACGTCAAAAACATACAAGTCATTTGTGTTTTTATTATGATTGGAATCAACCACAACGTAGAAGAAACTCAAATACTTCACTTTGGTATAATACTCGTACACAAATAGAACACAATTAGACTCCTTCTAGCTACTTCCAAGTTAAACATACAACTCGATTGTGTTATTATTATTCTCACACAAACTTTAAACACACTTAGACTCCTTTAAAGTAGCTTCATGTTAAACATAGTTAACTTAATCATAGGCATGAGGGTTGGCAATAAGGTAGTCCTGCAACTTCTTGAACAGCTCCTTCATTTTTCCTTGTCCAATCTTAATCTTCTCCTCTTCCAACACCACATCTCCCTTGGGGTGGTAGTGGTTAGTAAAGGTGAAAAGAGTACCGCTCCCGGAGGCCGCAAACTTCGCTTCATTACTGACACGGTTGATGAGCCACGAGAGCATGAGGAGGAGGTCCTCGCGGATCCAGTTGTCTGGGAGAAGGAGATTGTGGAGCAGGACACTAGGATAGAGGAGGAGGTCCTCACATATCCAGTCCTCTCAGAGGAGGAGGTCCTCACAGATCTAGTCATCCGAGAGGAGGATGTCCTCACAGATCCAGTCCTCCGAGATGAGGAGGTTATGGTGGAGGCGTATAGGGTTAAGGTGGTCCTAGAGGGCAAAGATAATTTTAGAGGAGGTTGAGGTCCTAGGTGACAGAGACATTTTGTGGAGGAGATACAAGATAAGGTAGTTGAGGACCCCGTTGAGGAGGTCCGAGGTCCCCTAGAAGAAGACCGAGCATCCGGCCCTTTAATTGCTTAAATCATAAAGCATTATAACACACACGTGACCATCGAGATATTGGAGGGTATTGAGAGGGGAGATTTGCATGTTTATCGACATCTCAAAATAGTTGATTAGTGAACCGAGGTTGTTAGACTGCAGTTGGATGAGCCAGGGATTTGGTTATGGTTTGCTCGTCGTAGTGGACTCGTCGTGTTGCACGAAGTCGACTACAAGAGTGTTGCTCGTAGCTTGATATATATGCATTTATGGAGCATTGGTATCCGGAGACCAACAACTTTCACTTTCCTTGGGGTGAGATCACGATCACGCTTTACGATGTCGTGAAGATTTTAGGATTGCAGATAGATGGAGATATGCTCACTAGTACCTCGAGTCGTGACACTTTGATAGCTTTGTTTGAGAATATGTTTGATATGGCCGGCAATGATATTAGGAAACAAATCTAGGAGGGAGGGATCAAGATTAGCTTGGTAGATGAGAGGATTACACGTATGAGACATGATGGCCTATTTTCAAAGCACGTGGCTAGTGAATATCTGCTTATATTGATTTCTTCGACATTATTTTTGGACAAGTCTACAAACCGGGTGAAGCATCATTTTTTAGATGTCGTGCAAGATCACGAGAGGACCGGGACGTTATCTTGGGGTTTGGCTGTGTTAGCCGATCTTTATAGGAAATTAGGTAAGGCCTCTCGTGTCAGTTGTGCATAGCTAGATGGATGCACTGTCCTAATTTATGTATATTAAAAAAATGTTGGAGATTTGGGCTAAGTCTTCATTGTAACCGTTGAGCTTGTCTTGAGACAAGGTGCAATGAGTTGTTCAGATGTGTGTCACTATGGTCCGGGTTGCGGGAGGCAAGACAAGTGACCAGCACTAAGAACAACTAGTATTATAAGGGGAGTCGAATCAAAGCAAGGTGATTCACGACAAGGTCAACTTGTGCTAGCTTTTAGAAGGCCGACGTTTGGGGCTTTTTAGCCACATTTTATCGGCACACCTTTGGTTCTTAGGCCTTATATTGGCTAAAGAATATGTGGTTAAAAATTGGGAGCAATCCAAGCTCAAATGCTTAGTGAATGTCAATGAAGCAGCTAGTGAGCTTCTTAAGGAGCTACACTAGCTTGAGCTAAGATATTGAGTGTTTGAGGATCTTGGAGCTTACCCTAGCTATATTAAAGTGAATGAAGCTCATTGGAAGTGTTTGGACCAAGAAAAATAAGCTAGCTCTAAGCAAGCTCCGGGGAATGGTTTTGGGCTTCCTATGTGGGCCTCGGGCATCGGGCTTTCTAGGACTTCAAGGCCCATCTTCCAAGTAACTTCCACGTAACTTCCATAACTGATTTTAACCTCTTTTAACTCCCCAAAACCGTGGCCCCCTATGCCTATAAAAGGGAGAGCCATTTGTACTTATTTGAAGATTCGTTTTTGCAACAATAAAGCTTTTAGTTCCATTGTATTGACATAGGATAGACCTTCTTATAAGCTTGTTTGTAAAACTCGAAAGACCAGTATAGTTCCTTTGTATTGACAAAGGATAGGCATCCATCTTAGTTTGGTTTTGTATTGACAAAACCAAGGAATACCATTTCTACAAAGTAAGACAAGTAAGTCTCTTACTTAGTATTTGTAACGTGTAACGTTTTATCCTACTAAGGTATTTGGATATTCCCGGTGTAGGGGAGAATACACTTAGAAGGAAAATTCATTTATGAATGACTCATTACATAATCCAAGTCAATGTTTTAACATATACCAATCGGTTTTTAAGACTTGCAATTGAACTTAATTTCTATTAGAGTTTAGTCTACTCCTTTTTGGAGATTATAAACTCTTGGTTGTGTTTTGTCTACTCCTTTGTGGAGATTACAAACCCTTGTTTAATAATTTATTTCACTTCAAGATAAATTATATTAATTTGATTGGCAATTGGGACAACCGTCTACTCACTTAAGTGAGACTACGGCCCTTTGGTCTAAAACCGGACACCGAAAATCCAACAATCTTCTAAGTGTATTTATTGTTAATTGTTTGGTAGGATTGGATTGATCAATAATGAGTAATACGTTAATGACAGAAATGACTTCTCGTTTTGGGAAGTTGGATAAGTTTGAGGGTGTAGACTTTAGGAGGTGGCAAAAGAAAATGCACTTCCTCTTGACTACACTAAAAGTCGCTTATGTACTCACTACACCTAGACCGGCCGAGCCGGTTGATGATATGGTAGAGGAGATAGAGGCTGTCCGACGAAGGAGCAAATGGGATAATGATGACTACATATGTCGTGGTCATATTCTCAATGGCATGAGTGATGCATTGTTTGATGTCTAGCAATGTGTAGAGTCATCAACATCAATGTGGGATCAATTGGAGTCTAAGTACATGGCGGAGGATGCTTCATCTCGCAAATTCTTAGTCTCGGATTTTAACTCATATAAAATGGTGGACTCAAGGCCGGTAATGGAACAATACAATGAATTGCTCCGGATTCTTGGGAGGTTCACTCAACATGCCATGCATATGAATGAGGCCATTGCGGTTATGTCTATAATGGATAAGCTCCCCCTTCTTGGAAGGACTTCCGCCATGTGCTAAAGCACAAGAAGGAAGAACTCACGTTGGTGGAACTTGGCTCTCACCTTCAAATTGAACAAGGTCTTAAGGCACAAGAAGGGGGACTCAAGAAGGAGGATAAAACTTCTACTTTCCACGAGGCCAACATGATGGATGGCAAGGGCAAAAGGAAGAGGTTCAAAGGAAAGGACAAAGACAAGGACAAGGGAAATAAGTCCAAGAAGTCCAAGAAGGATAATATTGACAAGAAATCAAAAGGTTCTTGTTGGAAGTGTGGAAAGTAAGGCCACTTCAAACGGGATTACAAGGTTAAGGACAATGGATCCAAGGGTGGAGGCCAAAGTGGCCAAAACCCCTCAAACCAAGGTGACTCACTTATGAGTCTTGATTCTAATTTTGATATAAATTATAATTTGAATTATGTGTCATTGACTTTTGAATGTTTGTCCATGCAGGATGATGACCTTGGATGGGTTGACTCGGGTGCAACAACTCATGTTTGTAAAGATCGGCGTTGGTTCAAGACATACGTTGTTGCTAACAATGAAGCACTCATATATATGGGAAACGAGTCTACCACCCCCGTTCTAGGAAGAGGACGGGTTGATCTATACTTCACAAGTGGCAAGACTCTAGTCTTGTCAGATGTACTACATGCACCGGCCATTAGAAAGAATGTGGTTTCTGGTGGTGTACTCTATAGGCTTGGCTTCAAACAAGTCATAGAAGCCGACCGCTATGTATTATCTAGGAGAGGAACATTTGTAGGCTTTGTCCATTGGAACAATAATATGTTTCTTCTCTCTTTATGTAATAAACTTTCTAATACTAATATAAACAAGAATAGTTTGTTTACATTGTCTTCTTCTTCTTCGAATTGTGATTTTGTCAAATGGCATGCACGGCTTGGACATGTTCATTTTAAGCGTATGAATGACATGACTAAGGCTGATATTTTACCTAAACTTGACTTGCCAAAAGACAAGTGTAAAACGGCATGTTGACCAAGATAACAAGACTTCCATTTCCTAGAGTTGAAAGAGAACAATCAATGCTCGGCTTAGTCCACTCGGATCTAGGCGACTTGCACTCTACTCCTTCATTAGGAAAGAAGAAGTATTACGTAACATTCATAGATGATTACTCTAGGTATTGTTACGTATATCTACTCTTTGCAAAGAGTGATGCCTTAGACAAATTCTATGTATTCAAGAATGAATCTGAGTTGCAACAAGGTACCTTAATAAAAAAACTACGCACGGATCGTGGTGGTGAATTTATGGATAAGGAATACTTTGAGAGTGCCGGGATCATACATGAGACCACGGCACCTTACACACCACAATCAAATGGTGTGGCCGAACGAAAGAACCGAGTGCTTAAAGAAATGGTCAATACCATGTTGTCTTACTCGGGTCTTAAGAATTCGTTTTGGGGTGAAGCTATGCTCACGGCAAACTACTTGATTAATCGTGTTCCAAACAAAAGAAGCAAGAAGACTCCTTATGAACTATGGTTCAAAAGGAAACCAAACCTACATTACTTACGAGTTTGGGGATGTCGAGCCATAGTAAGGCTAAATGACAACAAACGTAAGACTTTAGGTGAAAGAGGTGTTGAGTGTGTGTTCATTGGCTATGTTGAACACTCCAAAGCTTATAGGTTTTTATGTGATAGAACCAAATGACTTCATCTCGGTTAATACCGTAATAGAGTCTAGGGATGCCATCTTTGATGAAGATCTCTTCACCTCGGCTCCTAGGCCTAGGGAAGTGATCAACATGACCTTAGATGAGGAATACCCAAACAAGCATCATAGGATTCAAGATGAATCCCGGCAAGCGTCCCACGGGCTTGACTTGCCAGAGATTGCTCCTATGAGCACTAATTTGTCCCAAAAATCGATTTTCCAAGTGTTCTTGGTTGAAGGGTCAAGGGATAATGAAACAGATCGTCACTCTTACTTTCATATAGATGAGGATCCAAAGACATTTGACGAGGCCATGAAGTCTCAAGATGTTGCCTTCTGGAAGGAAGCAATCCAAGAGGAGATGGACTCCATTATGGGTAACCATACATGGGAGTTAGCCAACCTTCCTTCCGGTTGCAAACCTTTGGGATACAAATAGATCTTCAAGAGGAAGATGAAAGTTGACGGTTGCATTGAGAAGTTTAAAGCACGCTTGGTCATCCAAGGCTTTAGACAAAGAAAAGGTGTCGATTACTTTGACACATATGCTCCGGTGGCTAGGATTACAACCATTAGGTTATTAATAGCTATGGAGGCTATACATAATCTAGTGATTCATCAAATGGATGTCAAGACAACATTCCTTAATGGTGATCTAGATAAGGAAGTGTATATGAGACAACCTGAAGGGTTTTTTTTAAAAGGACAAGAGCACAAAGTGTGTCGCTTGGTCAAATCCTTGTATGGACTAAAGCAAGCTCCAAAACAATGGCATCAAAAGTTTGATGATGTCGTATTGTCAAATGGATTTAAGATAAATCAAGCTGACAAGTGTGTCTATAGTAAGTTTGATCATACCGGTCAAGGTGTGATCATATGCTTATATGTTGATGACATGTTGATCTTTGGAACAAACCAAAGACAAGTAGATCTCACTAAGGATTTCTTGTCCACTAAGTTTTCTATGAAAGACTTAGGTGAGGCGGATGTGATTCTAGGCATAAGAATCAAACGTGATGCTAAAGGCTTAAGCCTCACACAATCACACTACATTGAGAAGATTGTCAAACGCTTCCAATGTGATAAATGTTCAACTGTTAGTACTCCTATGGACTC
The DNA here is from genome assembly GCA_033239125.1 of Fagopyrum homotropicum. Classification (NCBI taxonomy): domain Eukaryota; kingdom Viridiplantae; phylum Streptophyta; class Magnoliopsida; order Caryophyllales; family Polygonaceae; genus Fagopyrum; species Fagopyrum homotropicum. The sequence goes on along the minus strand of BSWB01000004.1, from coordinate 27,539,543 downwards.
AAGTGAAAAATTGATGCCCAACCAAGGATCAACTGTCTCTCAACTTGAGTATGCACAAGTAATAGGATGTTGCATGTATGCAATGACTAGCACTAGGCCAAATATTGCTTTTGTTATTGGTAAATTGAGTAGGTACACAAGTTGTCCTAGCTCACAACATTGGAAGACACTAAGGCGTGTGCTTAGGTACCTCAAGGGGACCATGGGTTTTGGCATCTTGTACAGTAAGTATCCTTCAGTGATAGAAGGCTACTCGGATGCGTCTTGGATCACTAATCTAGATGATCACTCATCCACCACAGGATGGGTTTTCTTGTTAGGTGGTGGTGCCATTTCATGGGCTTCAAAGAAGCAAACATGCATCACAACCTCGACCATGGAGTCCGAGTTTTTGGCACTTGCCGCTGCCGGTAAGGAAGCTGAATGGCTAAGAAATTTGGTTCTAGAAATTCTTCTATGGCCAAAACCGGTTTCTCCTATCTCAATTCATTGTGATAGTGCAGCTACGTTGGCTAAAGCTTATAGCCAAATGTACAATGAAAAATCAAGACATCTTGGTGTGAGACATAGTTCGGTTAGAGAGCTCATAACTCACGGTATAATATCGGTCGATTTTGTGAGAACACATAATAATCTAGCCGATCACTTAACCAAGAGCTTGGCTAGGGACTTAGTTCAAAAGTCAGCCAAGGAAATGGGGTTAACGACCTAAATTGAAAACGACTTGTCATGGGACACCCAATTCGCCTATGGCTTGATGCCTTAGCCGAATTCAATGAGGAAAGCCCATTCCAAGAAGTTGTGAGCATAAAATGTCCATCCAAGGTAATGCTCTATGCCTATATAATATGTATAGTTTGAAATATGTAATTTCTTAACAACTCTTTTGAAAAATTGCAATTATAGGTGCAAGATCAAAGAGAGTTAGCTACGTGAACGTGAAGTGTCAAGGCTTCTTCAAGGGAGTAGATGGTCGACTCGCCTATATGTTCATTAAAGGATTAGGACACAATAGCCTTTAAATGTGTCATTTATTTGTAAAGGAAATGTAAATTTCGTGTATGTTGCCTTCATGTACTTAAACAAGTTAAGTGGTTCAATCCATTAGGACACCACAATTCTTTAGTGCAGAATGTGTAATTATACTAATTCAATAAATTCAATCGAAAGATATTTATGATTATACGAATATTTTGTTTGGATGTATGTCTATTAAAAGTTTCTTGACTTTGCTCAAATGGGGGAGGAATGTTGGAGATTTGGGCTAAGTCTTCATTGTAACCGTTGAGCTTGTCTTGAGACAAGGTGCAATGAGTTGCACACATGTGTGTCACTATGGTCCGGGTTGCGGGAGGCAAGACAAGTGACCGGCACTAAGAACAACTAGTAATATAAGGGGAGTCGAATCAAAGCAAGGTGATTCACGACAAGGTCAACTTGTGCTAGCTTTTAGAAGGCCGACGTTTGGGGATTTTTAGACACATTTTATCGGCACACATTTGGCTCTTAGGCCTTATATTGGTTAAAGAATATGTGGTTAAAAATTGGGAGCAATCCAAGCTCAAATGCTTAGTGAATGTCAATGAAGCAGCTAGTGAGCTTCTTAAGGAGCTACACTAGCTTGAGCTAAGATATTGAGTGTTTGAGGATCTTGGAGCTTACCCTAACTATATTAAAGTGAATGAAGCTCATTGGAAGTGTTTGGACCAAGAAAAATAAGCTAGCTCCGGGGAGCGGTTTTGGGCTTCCTATGTGGGCCTCGGGCCTCGGGCCTCGGGCTTTCTAGGGCTTCAAGGCCCATCTTCCAAGTAACTTCCATAACTGATTTTAACCTCTTTTAACTCCCCAAAACCGTGGCCCCCTATGCCTATAAAAGGGAGAGCCATTTGCACTTGTTTGAAGATTCGTTTTTGCAACAATAAAGCTTTTAGTTCCATTGTATTGACATTGGATAGACTTTCTTATAAGCTTGTTTGCAAAACTCGAAAGACCAGTATAGTTCCTTTGTATTGACAAAGGATAGGCATCCATCTTAGTTTGGTTTTGTATTGACAAAACCTAGGAATACCCTTTCTACAAAGTAAGACAAGTAAGTCTCTTACTTAGTCTTTGTAACGTGTAACGTTTTATCCTACTAAGGTATTTGGATATTCCCGGTGTAGGGGAGAATACACTTAGAAGGAAAATTCATTTATGAATGACTCATTACATAATCCAAGTCAATGTTTTAACATATACCAATCGGTTTTTAAGACTTGCAATTGAATTTAATTTCTATTAGAGTTTAGTCTACTCCTTTTTGGAGATTACAAACTCTTGGTTGGGTTTTGTCTACTCCTTTGTAGAGATTACAAACCCTTGTTTAATAATTTATTTCACTTCAAGATAAATTATATTAATTTGATTGGCAATTGGGACAACCGTCTACTCACTTAAGTGAGACTACGGCCCTTTGGTCTAAAACCGGACACCGAAAATCCAACAAAAAATTTCTTTGTTTTTTATATTTTAAAGTAGTATATCTTTTTTTTTTCATTACATGTTTTTACTTATGAATGTAGTGTTGGATATGGTACTATTTTCCGGCTTTGCGAAGTGCTTTACACACGGACACCGATAGGCATGGATCATGTCGGTTTGCATTACAGGCTGGTCCGAGGCCTCATGGCTTGCACACTGATGAGAGTGCCCGATGATACAGGGTTCAACTGGATCGATGTAGAGCGGAGGATGTAAGATTTGGACACTTATTTGTAAGGGTTTTGTTGTCTTGTAGTTTTCTACTATACACTAACACTTGATTTTTTTTCCCTTTAGGTTATATTCACCCCATTTGGATCGATTGACCTTGTTGTGGGGCCTCTACGTCTTTCCCGTTATAGAGGGCTTATTGGACACTTTGATCGATACGAGTCATACATGCCGGAGAGTGTCCTTAGGTAGTTTGGGTGTGTGCAGTGTATTCCCATCCTAGAGTTGATTGAGCTTGCGAGTTGCAAGCGACCAAGGAAGGGTGGTTACAAGCTGACGTTCACACATGGTCATCATTGGGCGACTCAATATGAGCATCTCTATGACATTTTTCAGCAGATGAGGTGGTTTCAACTTGGGATGTGGACGAGCACTATTATATTGGTTTGAGCCACGTAGCCAAACTTGTAAATTATATACAATGTTAGACTACACAATATAAGAATATATGAAAACATGTAAATATAAAAGCTCACCGGGACAAAGAGATTGTCGTTTAGTAGGGCAATTGCATAGACCTTAGATGGGGGCCGTTGACCAACCGAGGTCGTGATCATCGGGAGAAATGTGCATGAATCTTGCCGACTAAAGAAAGCAAGTTCTACTTGATAGAATGTGGCAAATTCCATTGTAGCTAGGGGAACCCTCATCCAATACTCAGTACTACAAGGGTTAGGATTTGAGTAATTAAACCTGGTCAATCAGACTCGGAAGCACTTCTTTATCTTCGACGCGACTGTATAGTTCAAAGTGTTCGGTCAACTCCCAAGCTAGCTCCACCCGGACCCTCATATATTCATGCTCATCGTAACGCTAACAACTTTGCAAACGATCGATATCCACAATGTCCGTCACCTAGAACATCAATTACGCGATCCACATAAGCCAACATGAAAGGGTCGATGTTTTGATAACCCCAAATGAACCTCCGAGCTATAAAATCCCGGGGTCCACTCCCACTTGCCATTCCATACTCTTGTGAAGTCTCTTTTGCACCCACAATATCATTTAGAATATCTTCTTCTTTCGGTATAATCTCACTTGGACCGTATGTCTCGGCTTTTCCTTTTTATACGTCCTCTCCCCGGTCCTCTCTCACGACCGCGCCCAACTTGTGATACCCTCTTGCTCAAGCTAGATTCCATGTCTTTTCGGGCATAGTCAAATGATGAAGCGTCTCGGGTTGTTGAGTAACAGTTCTTTGGTCTTCCTTTGTTTTGTAACCCAACATCTAGCACGTTCAACATCGAATGCCCCGAGTACTTTATGTTTAAGTAATAACAACCCAAGTTTTCAAGTTGGTCTTGATTGAGTTTTCCTTCCAAATGATCGTTATGCATTTATGTACACAGGATATCTCCTAGAGAAATATCATCACTTGTGATTACGACATGCAAGATATTGAAGTTTTATTAATAGAATTAACAACAATTAATATAATACACAAGATAATTTTACTTACCTACAGAAATAGTTGTTGGTTGGAGTCCTTCATCTTCTTCGATATTCATCCGGTCCCACTTTATTTGCTTCCAAAATTTGTGTATCTCTTGTAAAGTAATAGGCCTACCAGCTTGGATGACATTTGCAAACTCGTGTACACAAAGAATTCCGTAAGTGTATCTCCAATACCAATCGTGACATTCAAAATCATATTGCCCCTCCAATACTTTTTTGTGATTATCAATGAGGTACTTCATGCATGTGTTGGATATCTTGTACAAGAAATTTTTGGATATTCCTTTCGAAGCATATCCAAAAATTTTACCGGTTTAACGCCGGAAACGAAACTGAATCTCACCATTTGTATTTGTTCGCTCGTAAGCCGACAAGAAAATGAATGGCCTTCTAGTGATGGTAGCATATCGTGGTTGTGAAGACCGTGAACCACGGTAATCTTCCACTTAGTCGGCACAACTTCATTGCTCCCTTGTACTTCATCTCCCACTATCGTAAATATACAACCTCGCTTCTTTGACTTCGATCTACGCCTTTTCGAAGGATCAACATCTTCATTCTTCACACTCTTCCTCCCAAATTTTTCACACACCAATACAACCTTCCCATATTGGTGATCTCTCAACTTGAATGATTTTAATATGATCATCACCATATGATGTTTTCTACCTTCCTCATGAACCCAATTAATTAGAGTATCTTTATCCGGAAAATATTGTTCAACTCCAAACACATCCAAATAATCTAGTTCCTCTATTTCGGGTTGATTTTCCATTTCATTCATAACCTACAATATATATTAAAAACTTGTAAATATATCTATATCTCGAATTTAAAAATATTAATATAAAGATACGATAAAACATACCTGATTTTGCAAATCATCGCCGGAAGAAATACCGCCGGCATCATTTGATGACAATTTCCTTTTTCTTTCTTCTTAGTTTTTTTTTTTTGTAGAATATGACTGAATTATTAAGATAAATAAAATATAGACAGAATTATTAACGTTACAAATATGACCGTTTTTCAACGCTCATATTATAAACTACGCTAATGGTAAGCGTAGTTGTAGCAAATGACCGTTGGATGTTAAATAAATTAACTCTAACTACGCTAATGATTACCATAGTTGGAGTTTTTTTTATATAAATTCACTCCAACTACGATAATGGAAAGCGTAGTTGGGGTTTTTTTTAAATATAACATCAACTACGCTTACCAGAACCGTAGTTGATAGGCTCCTATCGGCTTCGCCTCGGCTCCAACAACGGAGGTCACAAGCGTAGTTAGCTTCCGGTGCTGAAAAACGAAACTACACATTTCGCGTGCGTAGTTTCGATTACTAATTGTGATTTTTGCCGGCACGTCTATCAACCTCCATTGTTTTTATTTAATTTTCTTATTTCTGTGTATAATTAAATAGATTTTTTTTCTAGATACAAAGATATAGTCTTAGTGGAGTCGACCATTTTGAGTTACAATCTTGACTTTAATAATCAATATTTTCTTCATAAGTTGTCTTCATCTTAATTTGGTAGTGTTCTCCAATCTAATCCCATCGTCTTGTTGTTGGACAATAGATCGGAAAACACCAGCAAATTTGTAAACAATAGATGCTCTTCAGAAAATTTATCAATTCAATTAAAAATTAAATTAGCTCAAAACAACGATACATATCAAGACATACCCAATTCAAACAACACTTCCTAAACTAAAAACATTATTCTTAAGCAATATGTATTCCTAGTTTTGAAGACAGCATATTGCTACTAGAAAACTAGGGTTGAGAGGAACCTTTTTTTAGCAAGCAAGTGTGGGCAAGAGATGTGATACTTGACTTCAAAGTGAGAAGAAGCTACTTTAATGAATTCGAGTAAAGAAGAGGTCCAATTCATTGAGTGACGGATGGCGGGGGAGTAGCGATGAACTTGACATCTCTAGAGTATAGGCAATTAGTTCCTATTTCCCCCTCTTTTCTACTTTTATTTTTCTTTTATTTTAGGTAAAACTGACGGAAACCGTTAGAATTAAATGACATATACAAATTGGACACGTAATGGAATGAAATGAACACGGAGGAAGGAGACCAATAGAAAAATGCAAACATAGTGGTCATCAACCGGAAAAGACTAAATCTTAAGGTTGCCAAGCAGAATTGTCCTTAAAACATACCAAATTTAGTTGAGTTTTTATTATGATTCCACTCAACAACAACTTAAAAGAAACTCAAATATATAATTTACTTTGGTGTAACACTCGTACACACATACAACACACTTGGACTTCTTTGAGCTACCTCCAAGTTAAACATACAACTCGATTGTGTTGTTATTATTCTCACACAGGCTTTAAACACACTTAGACTACTTTAAAGTAGCTTCAAGTTAAACATAGTTAACTTAAACATAGGCATTAGGGTTGGCTAGAAGGTACTCCTCCACCTTCTTCAACAACTCCTTCATTTTTCCTTGTCCAAACTTAATCTTCTCCTCATCCAACACCACATCTCCCTTGGGGTGGTAGTGGTTAGTCAAGGTGCAAAGGCTGCCGCTCCCGGAGGCCACAAACTTCACCTCATGGACAACGAACTCCACCTTGTCCTCCAACACATCTCCCTCAATAGTCGTGTATTTCACGTACAAGTTTTCCACATCAACCTCGTCGTATTTGTTTTTGACATATTTCAATGGATGTCCTGAAATATTCCGAAACAACATTTCTTTGTTAATGAAAACGGTTTAACTCATATGTACATATATTGACTATATATATGCATACGCATACCTTGAGCGAAGTTATATTGCTTGATGGATCCTGCCGCGACACAATCGCCTTGTAAAAACTCGATGGACTTAAAAGTCTCGGGCACAAGCTTTGGCAAGAGAGTGTGGGCGTCAAGGCATAGGGCCTTGAACAACCTAGATGGAGCTACTGGGCTTGAAACCTCAACCTTGTACGATTGTACACCCATATTTCTTAGGTAAGTATATGTGTGTTATGATTATTGAAGTTGGTTGTTTGTGATACAAAATGGAAGAATTTGGTACTATTTATAGGGATACAACACTCTTTAACTTGCTCCATTATTCAACTTTATCATCACCTACCTAATTGTTTTAATTTGATTTTCGTATTTCTGTGTATAATTTAAATAGATTTTTTTTTCCTGGATTCAAAGATATAGTTCTTAGTCAAATGTTCTAGACGGTCAAGCATTTTAAGTTACAATCTTGACTTTAATAATCAATAATTTCTATGCATGGTAGTTGGTGTTTAGAGTTCATTAGAATAAACCTATACTTGATCTACATATACTAAAATTGCCAAGCTAGGCTTTCTCCGAGGGAGATATATTATCTATCTAAACAATTTTAAGGTATGTTTAGATTATATATATCTGGATAAATATGGACTCGGACCGGACTTTTCAAAAATATTTATATTTTTTTGGTTTATTTAACATATAATAGGTTTGCATATATAATTAAAAGTACTTAAATTTAGAGAAAAGTCTAAAAAATAAAGTATGAACTTTGCGACATGTGAATGGAAAAATGTTAATATGAAGACGAATTAAGGATTTTATCCGGTCAAAAATTAAGAAAGAGGTGTTTTTATCTCTAAAATTAATTTATATCATCTAGTATTTCATACATACAAAATTCTTATATTCAACACAACATAATCTAATAAAAGGAAGTATTCAACTTTGGTGGCCCAAAACGGATCATTTAGTCAAAGTAGTTGCACTGACGTGTTTCTCCTAATATTTATGGCGGATGATAGATGTACCGGCGAGTAACCTAAATTACGCACGCGAAACGCGTAGTTTTGTTTTTTAGCTCCGGAATCTAACTACGCTTGTGGCGTGCCTAGTTGGAGCCGATAGGAGTCGATGAACTACGCTTATGATAAGTGTAGTTGAAGTTGATTTTTTTTAAAAAAAACTCCAACTACGCTATTGGCAAGCGTAGTTGGAGTAAAATTTTTTTTTTTAAAAAAAAAGAACTTCAACTTGGTTCTCATTATCAAAGTTGAATTAAAAAAACACTCCAACTACGCTATTGGCAAGCGTAGTTAGAGTGATTTTTTTTATTTTTTTTAAAAAAAAGAAACTTCAACATTGGTTCTCATTATCAAAGTTGAATTAAAAAAACACTTCAACTACGCTTACCAATAGCGTAGTTGGAGTTAATTTAAAAAAATATTCATCAGCTCCAACCGGCTCAGGACGGCTCTTCAACTACGGTTTTCAAAAGCGTAGTTTGAACCCAAATACGAAAAGCGAAACTACGCACTTCGCGTGCATAGTTATGGCTACAAATAGCGTTTTTCGCCACGTCTAAAATTCCCCATATTTATTTACTTTGTGTAACATTATATTTGAATTGGAAAAAAAATATTCATCATGTCTCTCATTTTCTATTATTGTATACTAGGGACGTGCGCGTGATTCAAAAGAAGACACGTGTGGTCGATAAATTTTTTATGTGTTTTAATCTTCATCATGATCTTGAAATTGGAAGGAAATAAACAAAGTACACTGAATCACAATTTTGATCATTTGTTTCGGAGTTGAAGGTATAAAAACTAGAGACAAGAAACCAAATGTATAAAAAAACGTGGTATATGGTTTCGGAGTTGAAGGAAATAAACAACGTGGTCCTATGGCAAAACTTTGGGGATCTTATCGGGCCTCCAAATAGAATGGGAGTTGAAGGTACCTATGATTGAAGTGGAAAAGGATCCGGAGATCGTAGCTAAATTGATACATGGAAAAATCGAGACCGATCGTCCTATACCTAGCCGGCTAGTAACATATTGTCAAGTCTTCTTACCAAGAGATTGGATCATCCAATTTCGACATGCTTATCGCGAAGTAAACCTGGTGCGAATTTTATTTGTAATCTAGTTTTCATTTTACCGATTGGCTATTTTAGTTTTGACGATCTCGTGATTGGGATATGGACTTTGTTGAACAGAGATATGCAGGAAGTTACGATTCCACGCATGGTTATTTTGTAAGTGTTTCGATTTTTAATCAATAAGATGGCGGAACATGCTAGCATGCTCTCGCCGATTCACACTAAAAACAAATACGGATAAGTAGGATAGTTGCCATTTTGACTAAAGTTATGGAGAGCCCTGGGCTAAGTTTAGGGGTGTTATACGAACCGAACGAGCCGAGCCTTAGCATGCTCAAGCTCGACTTGTTTATAAACGAGCCGAGCCCGAGACGAGCTTTTGACGAGCCGAGCCCGAGTAGCTCGTCTAAAATAATGCTCATATAGTGTTATTTTAGCCAAACGAGCCGAGCTTTACCCGAACGAGCCGAGCTTTACCCGAACGAGCCGAGCTTTACCCGAACGAGCCGAGCATTGGTATGCTCAAGCTCGGCTCGTTTATAAACGAGCCGAACCCGAGCCGAACTTTTAACGAGCCGAACACGAGCCAAGCCCAAAAAACTTGTCTCATGTATCAGCCCTAGCTAAGTTTAGAGTCCGTGCAACGATAAGTGACTTTTGATTTTAGCAGCCTCTTGTTATATGGAAATACTCTTTTATTCGACTAATGTTGGACTTTATTAGTAAATATTTTGATGTCACTGTCCACTAAATTCATCTCACCCAACCCTTCTTGTGCTCCAACTAGAAGGAAGGAACCATAGCTATGTTGGAGTTGGAATTAGTTAACTTAACTTAATTACACCTATTAGAGAGGTAAATTGTATTGATTATCTAGTGATAGTGTATATATTAATTTGTGAAACAATTGCTTTCATTATGTTGATCGTGAGGAATTGACAAGTATTGATGTTTGATTGATCGTTTGTTATTTTTGGTAATTGTGTGATATTTGAGTAAGTGTATCAAGATAAATACTTGTGGGTATTTATATGAGCGTGATTAAGTTTAATACCATTTATATGTTGCATGTATGACTTTGAAGCTTTGCAAAATGTTGAGTTAGTATTTATGAACTATACGTTTATGATTTTTCAAAGAAATGTGATTGTTGATGTTGATTTCTTTTTGAAATTTTTAGTTCACCCCTCGATTTATGCAGAACATGTTTAACAATGGTTTTCTGGTTTGTGCGGCTCAAGGTTGTGTCCGATCATTGTGTGTTAGAAAAGGAGTCATTTGATCAGTAATTGTCGTGTTTTTCCGGTGGTTGGGGTTAGAAGGTACCTTTGTATTCAAAAAATAGGCTTGAACATGTTTTGAATGTATTTATTTCACAATTGGTTTTGAATATAATATCTAAAATAAAGAATGACCGAGCATGTTTTTAATTATTTTACAAAGGTTCTTTGAGATTGATTTTAGAAAGGAAGAAAGCTTTACCTTGTTATTATGTTATTGTCAGTTTACAATTCAAGTTTGGTTACAATTACATACTTGTTTCACATCGTTATGTTCATAAGTGAAACATTCTTACAAACTGTACTCAATTGTGTATTTTTATAAGTAATCATGTGAGATTATCTATGATTGTATACTTGTCTAGTCAGATAATAAATTACTTATGTATCGACTTATTTTAGTGGAAGACTGACCCTACCATGGCGGAACTAACTATATTTTCATAACTAGGGTCAATGTCAACTCAGAAGCATAGAGGTTGGACGACCTAGATAGCTAGTAGGATATTGAGTTAGTGGATTGTATTATCTAAACTTTATTGTTATGACCTCGAGTTTGACCCAATTATTTATTTTTTAACCTTTACTATCTATACAAGGGACATTGAATTCTCCATCTTCATAATTAGGTCTTTTTAAGTAGAATAATTTATTTATTAATATAAGATGATTAACTTGTGTATATATACGTGAGTGGGCCAAGCACCGGTATAAACTAGCCTACATGTCTCACCTTGACCTTGGTGCTTGTTATCTTATCCCATTCTTGGACCTAATCCTTACCTACGGACCCATCCCAAATAGCTTGACAGGACACCAAAATGGATTTCCCTCATAGTTCCCTGCTTTCAACCCCATCGGCGCCGAATTTGCTACAGGTCCTTCCAATTTCGTCGGGCTCCATCTGCCATTGCGCAGTCTTCTTCCATCCATCCACTCAGCCTGCAAATCGTGGTACGTGACCTGCTGCTGCCGCCTTCACGAACAGCTTAACGCTAATGATTGAGCACTCTTGCAATTGTTGACTCCGCACTAAAATTACTCGCACGAATCGCATTGTCGTTTATCCAGGTTATACTTCACAAGACTCCCGGCTCTCAAATCCCGCCCACCGCCAGCTTAAGCGGACTGCAATACGAGGCAATTTACGGTCCTTCCCTCATAGAAACTGAGTTGGTTGGTTAACTACAGGCCTACCTGTATGCGTTATTTGGTGTTATGCCTGATTGGCGATGGATCTTGGTCGGATGCAGGTTATATTGGGCAAGATGTTGAAGGAAACGGGACATGATCGTGTGTTTAAGTATTGATGCACACCGCGTATTCGATGAAATGCAAATGAAAGGTTTTGTACCAAGCTACACGCGTTTTTTCTAGACTTATCATCAACCTTTAATTTCATTCCCTTCTCCGATTCCATTCTGTTTCCGTTACACCGGCTCAACCGAACGGGCACTAAATGTTTACCGGAAAACTGTGTGGATGCATCATGCATTAATGCTTCTTTCTCTTTCAATATGTGGGCTGCAGCTTTGAGTTCTATTTAATCTCTTGTATTTTGGTGTCAATATTGGAAAAGTTACCTAATCGATTCATCCTTGTCTATTTTTTGTAGGTGGTGATTCTTTAAGCCTCCGGAAGTATCATCAACAAGTATAACTCGTTAACTATACTTGAAAAGCCTTGCATTCCATCAATAGACATTGAAGCTTCATCAATGAAAAATATGTGGATGCCACCTCTGGTATTCTTTCTTATTGTCAACAACCGTAAGTGGACTTCCTTGTTCAATACTTACGCACGAGAAACTAGGAGTCTCATTAGTTGGGACAACATCTATACTATACTTTTTCATATGAATTCGTTTCATAAGATTGAACTTTGAATCTAATTCATATTAGGTAAGACATTTTCAACATTTGAATCTCTGACCGGTGATGTGATATCCCATTTTGTTCAGGGTAGTGTGGAGGATAGGATATCAACCCTGATCTTGATCCTGCACGCAAGACCCTTAATGAGGCTCCTGGCCTAGGATGACTACTTATGTATGGATTCATAGCAAAAGGTAAATCTTTGGCTATTCTACATGGATTGAATATGTACCTCTTATATTACCACTTACGCTTACAAAGGTTAGTTGATTATAATAATCATGCGTCTTATTTTTCATAATAATGTTTTTAGTTTTGAAAAGCTTATTCTAGCAGTATTAACTCATTTGATACATGAAAAATCTCAAAATTAGGCATTTGAACATCTAATCTATATACATCAAAAATCATACAATGAGCAAAACCAAGTGACGAGAAAAGATTTTTATCTGTTATCTAGTCAAAATTTTAAAGTTTAAGGCAAGAGGATGTACCTCTAGAGTAGACCTGTTCATATTCGGACTCGGGCCGGACATTAGCTAATAAAAGCCCGTTTAGCCGGCCCCGGGCCGGAACTGTAAGAGCGCCGTACCTGTTTGGCCGGGCTGCTGGCCGGGTACCTTTTTTTTTTAAATAGTTGTTCAGAGAATCAGATTGCTGCAATCTGCAATACCAATCTATACCTCGTTTCAAATTTGCACCTGCATTTCAATACAAGAAACACAAACTGAAAAAACACATACAAAACCTGCATGAAAAATCTGCACCTGCATTTTATTGAAAGAAACACAAACCTCAAAAAAACACATACAAAACCCGGAACACGCATTTCAATGAAAGACGCAAAAACTAAAAAAAAAACACATACAAAAGATTATCAAAGTTCAATAAATCGCAACTCCGCAAGCACAAATTGTTATTACAACATGAAGGATGTGCTAGCATTACACAATGAGTCAAAATGCTCAATAAATGCAAACATTATCAAACAAACAAAACTCCTGAGATAACAAGTTGATATATAAAAACAACATAGAGGCATAGAGCAATGATTCTTCTAGTCTTCTTCGTCTTCACCCTCTTCAACCGGTACTCCAGTTCTAAGGACTTGGATGAACCTTGAAATGTTAAAATCAAAGTATTAAACAACTTCAAATTGATATAACATTATTATAGTAGAAAAACAAAATATAAAGAGATAAATTACCTTCATACAAGTCATGCAAACGTAACTAATCTTCATATCCTGAAGTGCTTCAGTAGTGTCCCACCGCAAGAGGGCTTATCGCTGAAGTTATCATCTTCTTTCCCAAGCTAAAAGCCGATTCAGATGGAACAAATAAGGACGCTTAGAATATACTGGGCCAAAGAAGAAAGGGTTGAAAAATTATCAATAGTAGTCTTCCAAAACTCTAGAATATCAAACTCCTTCCTAAAATCATGATTTTTCTTATCAACAGTAGTCTTCATTCTCTTGGACAAATGGATATACAGGATCTCATAAGGAGAGTAAGCAACCCTCCTAACACTAACACCAGAATCAGCCATCACATTCAGTACCGCAGCCTCACTAAATTCTGCATTGTTTGTGTTCACTATACGATCTTTGTAGTTACCTAACAGGTCCAACCATGTTTCCTTAATCTTATCCATCATAGGCTTTTCAACCCCAAACAACTTCTCATAGCAAAATCGAACCCCTTCCCATTTCATACGAGGGTCCAAAATAACAACGCAAGATAAAAACAAATTGAATCACCCCAATATTTTGCAAACTTCAATTGCATTTGAGCAACGATGTCAAACACAACAAAAGATGACCTTCCATAACAGATAACAAATGCATATGAATACTCCACACTCCATGTAAATAAACATTGATAGTAGGTGTCTTTGATGCAGAAAACTGATTTCTTACCTCATAAAATATAAGCAAAAACTTGTGAATATCATCATTTTTTTCACAATCCTCAATTGTCAAACGGTGAGCTTTCAAATCAGAATCTTTTGTAACAAAGATATCAATTGGATCTTGAAAGTATAGAAAACGATCAAGCATTGTGAAAGTAGAATTTCAACTAACATGCATCTCCAAACACAACTACTTTGTAGGGTTCAAACCAAAGGTAGTGCAAGCAATTTCACAAAATTTCTTCTTCTTCAGTATTGAATGGCTTAAATGAATGATAATCTTGCGGATTTGACAACTACTACATCTATGAGCTTCAAACCAACTTGCACTACCAAGCTAATGACGTGACAACAACGCATATGAAAAAACTGTCCATCAAATAGCAACGAGTGCTTCCTAACAATATGATTCCTTAGATATGCAATCATAATATCATTATATGAAGCATTATCAAGTGTGATGGTAAAAATTTTATCCGCAATTTCCAATCACCCAAACAACAAAATCTCTTCAGCAAGGGAAACACCATCAAAAGGGGGAGTTAAAGTTGAAAACTTAATCATACGCTTTTGTAACTTCCAATCACGATCAATCCAATGACTTGTCAAGCACATGAACTCTTCAGAATTGTTCTCACTTCTCCATTTGTCGGTTGTAAAACTAATCCTACCGGGAGCATTTTGCAACTTAACACAAATCAGTTATTTTTGCTTCCTTATAACGAGCAACTGAATCTCTCTTAATTGTAAGTCTACCAACAAGTTGAAAATCAGGTGCAACAATTCGCATGAGATTTTTAAAATCAGCTTCCTCCACAATACTAAAAGAATAACCCTCAGATACGACAAACTAACACAAAGCTTCACGGATTTCTTCAAAACAAGCAAAATGACTTCTCAATGACACTTGATTCACATTAATAGAATTACTACTAGAACCAACACCAGAAATACAATAGCTTTTAACATCATGGATACAACGAGCAGTACATGAAGAAATGTGCCTTTTAAGATGCGATGTACCACTAATTGGATGATCATTTAAGACTTTCTTATAATGGTTGCAAGTAACTTTAATTGAACCACTATCAATCACTGATCTAGTCATGTCAGCCCACACATTTGAAGTCAGTTTCTTTCCTAATGTAGTGCATTGCGTGTTTATACCTCCGCTTGAAACCTCCACTTCATCATTGTCAGCCATCATCTACAATAACACAACATTTGCACAAAATTAGTTTATTGTTGTTCAATTTAACATTCTACAAAGATGTCAAAACTATAATCTATAAACATTAAACAACAAATCCACGCTGCTTAAATTTATGAGTAATAAATCTTCAGTTTATAGAATCATAGTCTACAAAATCTACCGATAATAACTTCAGTTCCACAAATCTTCAGTTTATAGAATCATAGTCAACAAAATTTCAATTAAAAAGGCATAAACATTAAACAACAAATCGACAAAGCTGTCAAAACTATTACTGCTTTCTGTAAACTACAAAATCTACAGATCATCACTTCAGTTCAAGTGTATGCCTTAACTGAGTAAATTTATATTTAGTTTTTTAGGTATAAAGTATTATACACTAACTTTATGCATACTATATTTAGTTCTTTAGAAGTTTATAAAGAAAAACTCATTACAAATAAAACCAGTAGAAAATATATAATCAAAGTAGTAGGGCGATTTTAGAAAATTTTGTTTTATATTCTCAAAGGATAATAAATACGAACCACTAAACAACAAGAATTATAGTGTGATGTAGTGGTTATGGGACTCTAGAAAATTTTAATGTTGTTTTGTTGTGTGAGTTCAAATCCTAATGCTCTCATTTCTTCTTATTTATTTTAGATTAAATTTTCATAGAATATATGTTACACCAATTTAACTATATTTTATTTATTTATTATTGTGTGTGTTTTATTATCGGTTGTAAATCTTTTTTTATATATATTATGTATTTTTATTGTTGATAAAATATCTATTTTTATGTTTTTTTTAGATTAAAATTTAATAGAATATATTTTATACTAGTTTAATTATATTTTATTTATTTATTATTGTGTTTCTATTATTGGTTATAAATCTTTATATATATATATATATATATATATATATATATATATATATATATATATATATATATATATATGTATATATAATAACCGTATAGGTGAATATAAATGATATAAATACTCTAGAGGGGGAGGGGATGTGTTGAATAGAGTATGAAAACTTTTTGCAAAAATCTAATTTCAAAGCCTTGATGTCGATCTGTGCTCTTTGTGAGACAACTGATTTTCAAGGGTTTTGAAACTGATTTCAAGGCCTTTGCTCCAAAAACCTGCAAAACAATGTTAGTTAGAATTAAGCAAGAAATGTGCGGAATGAAAAGATCGACATAGTGATATGTTTACGAAGTTCAGCTCTAACAGTCTACGTCTTTGTCTTAGGGTTTCTTTGCCCGCAAGATCTAACTATCTACCATCTACTTCAAAGAGTCTTAGATACAACTAGAAGAAATCCCCCTCTTCTCTCACTGTAGCCAATGGTACGATCTTGTTCCAACTCTTAACCTAACAATAATAGCCTAGTTACTTCGCAAAGTAACACACACTCAAGTATAACACTCTCTAGATATTCCAATGAAGCTCTCGTGCTTTTCTCTCTCTAGGGATGTAAGCTTTTGTAAACTAAGAGCAAAAAAAACTTTTGGAACGAATGAAGATGCTTTGGATCGCTTGAAGACTTAGATGTTTCCGTGTAAGCTTGTTGTTATTCTCTTCAATTGTCATCTTCATTTATAGTCTTCGATGGAGAAGTCTTCTAGCCGTTGTAGAAAGGACCGTTGTGAGTTTCTTCATTCTCCATGAAAAACGGTGTTAGGTTGAGATGAAGTAGACATTGTAAGATCTTTAATCTTCTTCATCTCCTTGACGCACGTTGAGAGTCTTCTTCTTCGAGATCTTCTCTTGAAATCCGTTGAAGATCTTGTCGTTGAAAATCTTGTCGTTGAAGTCCTTGTTTCAATCTCCGAAATCTTCAAAGTTGTTGATGATCTTCGGTTGAAGATATCTCTCTTTGATAACCCTTGAAGATCTTCCTTGGATACGAGATCTTTGTGAGTTTTGTTGGATAAAATCTCCAATCTTGCGTCGCTTAAGATCTTTCCAGGATCTTTTTGTTGGGCCGATATCTCTTCTACCAAATCCGTTGGAGATCTTCTTTGTTGAGCTGACCGAGATCTTCTTTTGATATCTTGTTTGAAGATCTTCCCTTGATCCTTGGTATATTTAGTTGTTGAGATTGAATCTTGATTTTGATATGCTTCCAGCTGATGTATCCTTGTATCACGTTTCAAGGCTTCGGCTTTTATCCCTTGAAATGTTTTTCAAGGCCTCCGTGTCGAACCCTTCAGACTGCTTTTCAATCTCTGCGCACGAATTTCAAGGCCTCCGTTCATCCTTTGAAATGCTTTTCAAGGTCTGCACACATCTATATTACTTACTAAAACAAAGGACACTAAGTCCACATGTCAATCAACTAGGTATGCCACATAGGATTTTTTCTAAAATATTTACTAAAATGCCATTCTATTTAAATTTTGTGTTATTCATCTTATTAATTAAAATAAAAAGATTTTGTTAACTAACTAGCTAAATTAATAAATTTAAAAATACTTTTAAAATATTTTACCTATATCTATTATACTTACTAAAACAGAGCACGGGTTGATGACGTGGCGCGCTGTGGACGCAGAATTTTTGAAATTGAGCTCCCACAATTAAAGCCAATAAATCTTTATTTTTTACACTATTTTTTAAACCATAAAATCTTTTATTATTAAAATAATAATTTTATAGAAACCAAATCTATTATACTTACTAAAACAGAGCATGGGTTGATGACGTGGCGCGCTGTGGACGCAGGATTTTAGAAATTGAGCTCCCACAATTAAAGCCAATAAATCTTTATTTTTTACACTATTTTTTAAACCATAAAATCTTTTATTATTAAAATAATAATTTTATAGAAACCAAATCTATTATACTTACTAAAACAGAGCACGGGTTGATGACGTGGCGCGTTGTGGACGCAGGATTTTTGAAATTGAGCTCCCACAATTAAAGCCAATAAATCTTTATTTTTTACACTATTTTTTAAACCATAAAATCTTTTATTATTAAAATAATAATTTTATAGAAACCAAATCTATCTATTATACTTACTAAAACAGAGCACGGGTTGATGACGTGGCGCGCTGTGGACGCAGGATTTTTGAAATTGAGCTACCACAATTAAAGCTAATAAATCTTTATTTTTTACACTATTTTTTAAACCATAAAATCTTTTATTATTAAAATAATAATTTTATAGAAACCAAATCTGTTATACTTACTAAAACAGAGCACGGGTTGATGACGTGGCGCGTTGTGGACGCAGGATTAGATTAGAGAAGTATACAAAACAAAAGCACGTAAAAAAAACCTATTTCACAATATTCTTTCTCATTTTTTTCAAAACCCGCACAAGGTGCGGGTATTATACTAGTTTAACTAACACAAAACCAAATTGCACTAGAAATATAATCGATATTTGGTTGTGTATAAACCACTCATAATGTTAAGTCTTCCATCATTACATATACAAATATATAACCAAGGTGGAGTTATCAATTATGTATTTTTTTATTGTTGATAAAATTTCTATTTTTATGCTTAATTTTGGAGTTTGTTCATTGTTTGATGGAATTTTTTTTAAGTTTATTGATTAATGTTAAAATTTTACTTTTTAAAGTTATAAGTAGCGATAAATATGGCTTCTCATTCTCGCTTGGAGTTTGTTGGTTGTTTGATGGAACTTTTTTTTAGTTTATTGATTAATGTTCAGTTTTACATTTTAAAGTTACAAGTAGCGATAAATATGGTTTCTCATTCTCACCAACAATTAAACATATATAACTTCTACTTATTTATTCTACCTGTTTATATCCTCCTTCAAACAAACTACGTAAACTAACAAGCCTATACAATTGGTAACAAAAATTATATTATAAGTAATTTTAACTATAAATACACCTTTTCTATGTACAAGCTCAAATCAATTTGAAGTGTGCAACAATTTATTTCATCAATTCCAATGTATCGTTCTAAACAAAAGTTCGAGGAACTCAAAATAAAAAAACCAAGTTGAGTTTGATTTAAATAAAATGCCTGATGAGCACGGAAAGGTCGCGACGACGGTACAGGACAAGGAACATCGCTTATTGTCGAAGGACAGTGTTGATGTGCATCCACCTAACGTAGCTAAACAAGTTATGGCTTCTAAAGAGTATTTCGACATGAAATAACATTTGACATTTGGTTTAAACAAATGGCCAGACGAAGGACCAGATTTTTATGAAGATCACAAAGCTCAAAAAGCATTATCAAGCATGTATAATATATTTTTTCCACATCTTTATTGACATATTCGTAGCATTTGAGATGATTATTTCTACATTTATTCGTATTTTTTTTTATCGTTTTCTAATTGTAATAATTTTTAGTATTGTTATTAGAATGTGATATTTAAAATAATAAGTATAATAATGTTTTTTTTGTTAAGAAATTGCTATTAATAAAGATATGTGTATTTAATTTAATTTAATTTAATTTAATTTTGAATTAAATATAATAATATCATATTTATTATATATAATTATACGTGTCTTTCTACTTCAGTTTTGTAAGCATTTACTTTTATTTATATTTGTTGTACTAAATAAAAGGTAAATAAAAAAATTTCTTTTTTAACATGGAAAAATGACTAATACCTATAGCTAACCTCACTAGTCATTACGTACAACCTTCTACCCACTTACCAAAGCAACTCATATCTCAAACTCTCTTGTAAGGATTTACTTTTATTTATATTTACTGTATTAAATAAAATATTCTTTTTTAACATAAAAAAGGACTAATCCCTGTAGCTAACCTCACTAATCACTACAACTTTCCAAGCTTTCACCCACTTACCAAAGTAGCTCATTTCTCAAACTTTCTGGTTGTACGCCTAACCAGCTAATCTAGCTCTTCATCTTCTCTCTTAAAGTTCGATATGCAGCGCCTCCTCCTCAAGATGAAAATCAATTTGAAAGGTATTCAAAGACGTTCTCTAAGCGCGTTACTACATCATGCATTTGAGGGAAGCTATTCGGGCTTAGCCCTCCTCCTATTTCTCAATTATTTCGGTTTGATGGTAATGGACATGCTCTCGTTTCTCATCTTCCTCTTTTTTCAAACTCTCTGGTTGTATATATGTCTAGCTCTAGTTTATCTCACCGGCGGGGTAGGGAGGAGCAAGGAGAAGAAGAGTGTTCAAGAGCCGCCCACTAGTCCACACGAGCCACACCACCGTGCATTAGTCCATCTCTGAAAAAATTCGCACCGACCTCCCCAAACTAAGCTCATAAAAATCAAAAGCCCTAAACTAGCTAGGAGATGTGTTCACAAGTGAGTTGACGCTCGCCATCTCACGTGCTTATCCCAATTGACTATCATTCTAAATGATTTCTTTGTTCTCTGTACTTTTGTATGTATCAGTTGTTCTATATTCATGGAAACACCACAAATAAAACACAATTATGTTATTTTAATTCTCTAATTACAAAATGGCAATTCATATGTTGAAATCAAAAGCCCTCAACTACGAGATGTGTTCATAGGTGCATTTTTTGTTTTAACGTGAAAGGTTAGTGTATTACCATATTGAGCCTCAGGAATTGAAGATTTTTGCGGCTATTTATTTAATGGTTTCTGGATGAACAATTATTAGGATGTTGAGCTCAAGGTGCGTGATTATGCACTTGATCAGTAATGAGTGCTTAACATTATTGTTTATGCAACCTATTATCAACATGGTTAAAGTTCACTATCTGCAATTAAATGCAACTGCCCTTACTAGAAAAACATTGTATCAAGCAATATGTAGCAGACAGTGTAAAAGCAAAATAAACCTACTGATGAGCATGAAAATCCACCATAATTCTTGTAATTGATTGAAAATTTGAAATTTTTTTTTTTTATTAATCATATTCATTATCAGTATCACCCTCACCATCTTCATCTTCCTCTATATCTTCTTCTTCTTCAAATGATGAATTCACGGTGAATGGGTCAATGTCATCATCCATGTGCAACTTGTTCTCCCCCTCAACATCGACCATCATAGATGTTCCAGTTGGATCTCGCAAATCTTCTGGAACAACATCATCATCGTTCATTGACATTGAAAATCCTTCGTCTGGTTGGTAAGCTTCTTCAACAATTGTCCATCTTTGCTCAATTGTGCTATGAGCTTTTGTTTTGCATACATCCAACCATTTTTTTCCGATCTCCGGTTGCACCGGGATAAGATGCATAATACACTTGCTTAACTTGTTATGCCAAAATAAATGGATCATTAGCTCTATATAGTTGATTAGGATTGACATCTACGAGATCATACCTTTTGTGAAATTTCGTGCCTTTGGATGGATCAAACCAACGACATTTGAACAGTAAAACTTGCTTTGTAGGAACCCCAACATTCTCAACCTGTATTATCTCTTCGAATAACTCATAATAATCAACTTCGCCACCATGACAATCTTTTCCCTTCACCCAAATTCCACTGTTCATAGTAGATTTGTTTTCTCCTCTTTTTAAAGTATGAAAAGTGTATCCATTCACCTCATATGTTGGTCAAGATATAACTTTGGTTTTCTGCACCCTTGATGAACTTCTTATGAATACATCGGTAACATTGTTTTGAGGACTCGAAACTTGATTAACCAAATACATTGTTGGTAGTGAACAAGAGAGAGAAAACATACTTGTGTGCGTCTTCTACAATGACAATAGTCAAGGTTTTATACACAAGATTAAAAACAAGTAACATTTTGTGATATAAAAAATTGTAAGTCACGTACATATGAGTAGAACCACGGAGAAAAATCAACCTCCAAACTCTTATCATTGACACCACCAACTTGTTCTGAAAATAAGCTGCAAAGTTTTTAATATATATCTGCGTAAGGGTGTTATAAATATACCGTAATGTGATGATCTTGATACTTACCTCGTGTAAAGTGTAACCTCGTCACAATTTAACAAATTACACGTTTGAATTGTAGTATTTTCTTGATCGTCTTCAGTAAGCCACCATGATGTTGACTTCCCAAATCCTCGACCCAGTAGATTGAAGATGGATACAGGCAAGTTATTATGAAAACCTTCGTTTGCATCACCATTATTTTGTTGACGCCTCCTTTTGGATAAAACTTCAAATTTGAAGTAGTGTTGTTTTAACATTGATATGCTGAGCAAATGGAAGCCTCAACATGTGCTTTATTTCCCATTTTTTCTTCAAGTGATATAAAAACCTACAAAATATAAAGACGTTCAAACATGAAAACTTTCTACATAAGTAATTAAAGATAGTGGATATGGACAGCTTGAATTATTACTTTAGCATTCAAATCGCTGATTATGAATTTTGTTGTTATATATTTTTGTTTTTAAGATTTGTGTACATTTTGTACAGATTTTGTGTTTCTGATTTGTGTAAATTCTGAATTTTGAGCATTCTTGAGTTAGATATTGTAGACTACCTGCTGAAACATGATACTAAGCTTGCAAATTGTATAAAACTGAACATTAATCCCTAAAGAGTGATGAATATAGACTATGGTGTGCTGTGTTAACATGGTTGATTGTGCGATAAGTTTGAGATGCATATGTAAGGATTAAAGTGTTGAAAAAGACCTTTCCTTTTCCTTTCTGCATAAGTAAACAAATATAGTGAAGATGGACAGCTTGGATTATTACTTTCAATTTACTGAGTATGAATTTTGGTGTTAAATATATATATATATATATTTATATGATTTGTAAACATTTTGTACAGATTTGGTGTTTCTGATTTGTGTAAATTCTATATTGAACATTTTTGAGTTAGATATTATAGACTACGTGCTGAAACATGTTACTAAGCTTGCAAATTGTATAAAACTAAACTGTAATCCCTCAAGGGTGATGAATATAGACTATAGGTGTGTTCTTGCATGGTTGATTGTGTGATAAGTTTGAGATGCATATATAAGGATAAAAGTATAGAAATCAATAAAGACCTTTCATTTTTCTTTCTGCACAAGTAATTAAAGATAGTGGATGTGGACAGCTTGGATTATTACTTTTAATTTACTGAGTATTAATTTTGGTGTTATATATATATATATATATATATATATATATATATATATATATATATATATATATATATATATTTATATGATTTGTAAACATTTTGTACAGATTTGGTGTTTCTGATTTGTGTAAATTCTGAATATTGAGCATTCTTTAGTTAGATATCGTAGACTACCTGCTGAAACATACTAAGCTTGCAAATAGTATAAAATTGAACTTTAATCCCTAAAGAGTGAAGACTATAGACTATAGATGTGTTTTGATTATAAATTTTGATGTAGATATTTTTGTTTTTCTAATTTGTGTACTTTTTGTATAAATTTTGGTGTTTCTAATTTGTGTAATTTCTTAATATTGAACATTCTAAAAATTGGATGAAAATATTAATAACAAAAACCACGTAGAAATTATATATATATATATATATATATATATATATATATATATATATATATATATATATATATATATATATATATATTAATAAATAATTCTTACTCTGACAAAAGGAGAGTGTGCACACTCTATATTAATCGTTTGAAACAATTTGGTTTACTAGGCTTTTTCTAGTTTTGTGTTTAGTAAATGTACCCTTTGAGAGAAGAGTGTGTAAAGTTTGAGAATAATACAAAAGGTTGGGGTATATTTACTTAATTGAAACATTAAAAAGCCTAGTTACTACTCTAGTTTCTCAACAAGGCCTAGTTAGCAAAATTACCCTTAATGTTTTTTAAAAATATTCCTATAATCTTATATTATAGGAAACAGTTTGTTAGAAGAGATTTACAAGATAACTCCCCCTCTCATCACTTTGATTCTCCCAACGCCATTCTCCCCTCTACACCAACTCTCTGATTTGTTTCAACGCTAATATATTAAACGATATAACACATTCGTAACAAAACTAATAATAACTACGAATAATCCATTTAACCAACAACTCATTCCTAGGAATAACAACTACGAATAATTCTACTATAACTACAAATAATTCTACTAATAATAACTACGAATAATAACTACGAATAATAACTATAATTCTACTAATTACGAACAATACTCTATGATTCGTAACAAAACTAATAATAACTACGAATAATCCTTCACAATTTTTGCTTGCATTGCACGGAGAACAACCAGTTCCTCCTCCATCTCCTTCAACTCCTGCTCAACGCTGCTGAAAACGAGCCCTAGGATACGAGCCTTGGAAAATGCCGCAGAAACCGAGCCTTGAAAATTGCCTTTTCCGGGGGTGCAATTCAACTACTGCTCGACGTTGCTGCAAAAAAAAGAGCCCTAGAACACGAGCCCTGGAAATCGCCGCTGTAATCGCCGCCCTATACGCCCTAACCGTTGCAGCCTATACGCCTTGGAAGTCTCCACACAATCGCCTGTTCTGAGAGGGGTGGAAGGTTACGGTATATTGAAGAGAGAGGCCAAAAGGGGGTATTAAAGGCGTGTGG
This sequence comes from Fagopyrum homotropicum, assembly GCA_033239125.1. Taxonomy (NCBI): domain Eukaryota; kingdom Viridiplantae; phylum Streptophyta; class Magnoliopsida; order Caryophyllales; family Polygonaceae; genus Fagopyrum; species Fagopyrum homotropicum. Next base: position 27,514,704 of record BSWB01000004.1, on the reverse strand, counting down.
GTGTGTATTTGTTTTACATAATAATTACGATATCTACCCTAAATCTCGACCCTTAATACTCACCATCCAACAGTCTAAGATTGTTCTCATGATACACAATAATGCTTGTTCTCATGGAAAATGCACCCTATATATATATATATATATATAATACACAGAGCGAGAAGCAAAAACACATAGGAAGGAAAAAAAATACCTCTCGAATAGATACATCCAACGGTATTGCACCGGTCCTCCAATCTTCGCCTCCCATGGAAACTGAATGAGTAAATGCTCCATTGAGTCAAAGAATGATGGAGGAAATATTCTCTCCAACTTACACAAAAGTAACGGAATTTTCCGCTCCAACTCTTGCATATGTGCTAATTAAGTTGGCGAATATAGCGATTGAAAAAGCCGACTCAACTCGGTGATTAGGCCCCACACTGACTGGGGTAACATTTCTCTAAAAAGCTATTGGAAGCAACATTTGCATAAAACATGACAATCGTGAATTTTCATTCCTATGAGCTTACAATCGTCTAATTGAATACATCCTCCCATGTTAGAAGCATATCCATCAGGAAACTTTAATCATTTAACCCATTCACAAACTATCCTTCTTTGGTCTCTTGTAATTGTGTACACAACTTTGGGTATTTGTCCAGGATGATTCTCGTCCACTTCTAGTTCTGGACGATCGCAATATAACTTAATATCTTTCCGAGCATTTAATCCGTCCTTAGTTAGCCCCTTGATGTTCATGATCGTATTAAACACTTGTGACTAAAATATACTTTGCTTAGTCCACTTGTGACTAACCTTGTAACCAAGAATATCGGCTTTAGGGTTTTCCTTCACAGTTGGCAACTCCTTCTCTCAATTCCAAATACCATCACCGGTCAGACGTCGACGAGCTACAAATCTCTCTTCATGTTTCTTAAAGAACGCCTTACGATTTTTCCTTAACGGATGGTTTTCCGCCAAGAAGCATCGAGTATAATCAAACCATGATGGCTTTTTACTATGTTTCAACCAAAAAGTTTTTGTATCTGACATACAATAAGGGCAAGCCATTAAGCCCGTTGTGCTCCAATCAAACATCATTCCAAAAGTTGGAAAATCATTGATAGTCCATATTAATGCAGCTCGCATTCGGAAAAAATTACCTTGTGTTTGCACACCTTGTGTTTGCAACAAATTAAATTCCTCTATCAATGGTTGAAGACAAACATCTATTAACTTTTTGGGATTTTTGGGACCGGGGATGACTAATGTGAGGAACATGAACGACTTCTTTAGACAAATCCATCGGCATGTGATATTGCAAAGTTCATAAATTCACGAACCCCATTTAGAAACTCGTTTCTTATTCCATCACGTTGAGGCTCATTTCTGTTATACCTCCAACTTCGATCCATATATTCGATCAACAAAACCTATTTAACAAACACATAAACTATATAAGATATTCGTGTATAGGTTTACCAAATCTACCCTAATAAGAAAACCAGAAGTGAAGTAGCATAACCAGTAGAAAGAAGAAACACACTGCAGAAGAGAAATGGAGAAGGAGACGGTGCAGATACGGAACGGCGGAGAAATCCTCTGGAACGATTTTTCAGCAGCTAGAGAAAGCCTCTGGAACGACTTGTTTGACTATAGACTGTAGGCTAGAACGAATTGTCAGCAGTTAGAGAAAGTCTTTGGAACGATTTTTCAACAGCTAGAGAAGTCCTCTAGAATGATTTTTTTAGCAGCTAGAGAAAGTCTCTGGAACGACTTGGCTGACTATAGACTGTAGGCTGGAACGATTTGTCAACAGCCAGAGAAAGCCTTTGGAACAACTTGTCTGACTATAGACTGCAGAGAAAGCCTCTGGAACGACTTGTTTGACTATAGACCGTAGGCTGAAACAATTTTTCAGCAGCTAGAGAAAGCCTTTACAACGATTTGACTCTACAATTTGATATGCATCAAGTCATGATTAATTACCAAAGTAACTATTTAAAGCATATTAGAATAGATTAAGCAATCTTACTGTATCTTTGCATGATGATAACAATAGTTTCAATATCAAAATATACTTTTCGATAATACTACTTCGTCAAGTTGAAATCTAATAGGAATTGTGGTCTGCTTTACTTGTAGAGGACGATACAGCCTATACTTATATGAACATAAGCACATAGCTCCTTATCGTAAGATTATAAGTTATCACATGTAATCCAACCATCTTCATGTTCTCTAGAGTCTGTTGGTGTGCTTTAGCGTTGTCCCACGAAAAGTCATATCTAGCCACTGCACATTAAAATCGAAAAAACATAAGGTATTGAAAATTTAAAAGCAAAAGACAAACCCTTTCGGAGAGCAAACAAAACCTTCTGACTATAGACCGTAGGTTGGAACGATTTGTCAACAGCCAGAGAAAACCTCTAGAACGATTTGTCTAACTATAGACTGTAGGTTCAGTTTCAATCAATTCCTATAAAATAATTGAAAACCTACCTCTCAAAGAACATAGAAAACAATTATGTTATTTTGACAAATCACAAGATTGCTAAATTTTAAAATATATTGTTTTTTTAATAGCTTAATTTTACTTAGCTGCTCACGTAGGTTCCAATCACATTGAAATATATTGTTTTTTTAAATAAATTTATTTTTATTTGCAATATTTCCTAATTAAAATTTAAAAACATATATGTTGTAAACCATTTTGTGTTTATCAATTAACTTCTCTTCTTTGCTGGATATATTTTGTTTATCAGCGGTCCTCCAAATCCATTGATTGCACTTAATATAATTATTTTAAATGGTATACACGTGGTGTTGTATGTGTGGATACATTAGTTGTCTAGAAGATCTGAATTGATCGATTAGAATATTTATTTATCTACAGAATTAATTTAAACAAAACCTAAGGCAACTTACATTCAACCCACGTCCCCCCGGCACTCAAGACGCACATACAATTTGTTATCTTTATAGAAAATAGATTGCATTTCTATCTTCCTTGCTCATTCTATTCCTCTTTTCTCTACAGAAACAACATTCCTTTGTTACCTAGAAAACCACGTCCCTCTTTTCTCTGCAGAAACGGCATTTCTTCGTTACATGGAAAACCACTTCAATAAACAATGGATTTTGGAGAAAATGATGTGGAGGATGTGATGTACAACAACCCTACAATAGAGACAAATGATATTACCTTATCGATTAACGGAGGTTCTGATCTAGAACAAGGTAACGGAGCCGAAGGTGACGATGCTAGCTTTCCCCTAGTATTGGAGGAGTCTGATAGCTCAGGCGAAGAAGAGGTGGATGTTGAAACAAGACTAAAAATTCGACCGATTGGCAACACGTAAGTTTGTTTACTAGATCAATATATTTTTCATTAGTTCAAATGTGGCAATGGTAACAACTCAGTGTAGTGATTGGTAGGTTTAAGAATTCAAAGGAAGTGTTGGGCGAATCATATACGATCATTGAGTCTATGTACGATGGGCCATGGATTCGTTTGAATGAAGTTCCAAGAGATACAAAGGAAATTTGGTTTGGCGAGTTTAAGGTTTGTTTGCGTCTTTTGTAGTAAGCTGAATACAGAAGAAATATGCATAGCACTGTTCCCTATAAATTATAGAGTTTTTTTTTATTTTGATTAAAGTCTATATTGTTAGAAAATTTACGATTCCGTTTCGAAATCAAACACTATAATGGATCTAGACTTATACATGAATCAACCGATATATCCGTATATAAATCGAAGACTAACCTTTATCCATTTGAGTCTTCATCACAAACCAAACGAGTCCGAATCGATCGTAAGCGTAAGCGAGTAATCTTCTTCTCCTTCCTTAATCCTTCACTTTGATAATCTCTAATGGATGAGATTAGTGTTTAAACTTTTCACTTATCTCTCATTAACTTTGATCTTTCTGTTTGCTCTTGTGATTTGCGTGTGCAGTTGTTACAGAAAACAAAATTGTTTTCATTCTATTGCAAACAACTGCTCATCACCCTTTTTTTTACAAAATAACTGTCATATATATATATATATATATATATATATATATATATAATATATATATATATATATATATATATATATATATATATATATTTACTATTAGACAAGGAAGGAGGGATTATAATTAATCCCGTAATTTTAACGTCTTTAACCGATACCGATCCATTACGGTTTCGACTTTATATTAAAATTACACAATATAAATTGGACTTAACTTTATATATTAAACCTAGACACATTTGCCACATAGAATATATATATATTATAAATATTCTTACATTCTCCCACTTGGCATGTGTGTCATCTTAATGGTTCAATATCTTTATGCGGAAACTTATATAAGTCCATAAAATATCCATAATCCATAATTGATTCAAAATTGATTGGATCGTGGCGGTCACACGTCATTGAGCGACATGATTCCTTCCAAGTATCACAAATCAATTCAAAACTCAATATTGCTTTAAGTTTGAGATGCACTATAAGTCTCAAATTACGTATCATCAGAAAACAATAATTGTATACAAATACGATAATGATGACAAGTATTGTAAACCAGAAACATATCAATAAGTGAATTCAAAGTGTTATAAACTGATGAACGAAATATAATTATAATAGCAAGGTTTTATCTATAACACCCATACGTTCTACATGGCCATTGAACGCCTTAGGTGGTAAACCTTTAGTTAACGGATCTGCAACCATCATGTCCGTTCTAATATGCTCAAAAAATACTCTATGTTTCTTCACTTCATCTTTAACTGACAAGTACTTTAACTCCATGTGTTTAGCACCCTTAGAGTACTTGTCGTTCTTCGAAAAGAACACGGCTGCAGAGTTATCGCAATAAATTCTCAGCGGCCTAGCTATTTTGTCAACAATTCCAAGCCCCGAGATAAAATTCCGCATCCACAATGCATGGTTAGTGGCCTCAAAGCATGCCACAAACTCAACTTCCATGGTAGAAGTAGCAATGATAGACTGCTTCCCACACCTCTAGGAAATAGCTCCTCCCACTAATAGGAACACATATCTGAACGTAGATTTCCAACTATCCACACATCCGGCAAAATCTGAATCTGAATATCCAATGACCTCTAGATGATCGGATCTCCTATATGTAAGCATGTGCTCTTTGGTGCCTTGCAAGTACGCGAGAACCTTTTTAGCAGCCTTTCAATGGTCCATTCCGGGATTACTTTGATATCTACCCAACATGCCTACAACGAAGCTAATGTCAGGTCAAGTACATGTTTGAAGATAATTCAAACTCCCAACCACTGAAGCATAAGGAATATTTTGCATTTCCTTTCGTTCCAATTCATTTCAAGGACCTTGTAGTTTACTAAACTTATCTCCCTTCTGAATTGGAACTATCCCTTTAGAGCATTTATCCATTCTATATTTCTCTAAGACTTTATTGATATAAGCTTTTTGAGACAAACCTAACAATCCTTGTGATCTATCCCGAAATATTTCTATTCCAATCACATAGGATGCCTCACCCATATCTTTCATTTCAAAGTGCTTAGAGAGATATTTCTTTATATCATGTAACATGCCTATGTTATTTGCAGCAAGCAAGATATCATCAACATATAGGACTAAAATAGCAAATTTACTCCCACTGACCTTTATGTAGATACACCGATCAACGGGGATCTCTATAAAACCATAAGACGTGATGATATCATTAAACTTAAGATACCATTGTCGGGAAGCTTGTTTCAGTCCATATATTAATTTTCTCAACTTACACACCATATGTTCTTTGTTTGTGGTCAAGAACCCTTCAGGTTGGTCCATATATACTTCCTCCTCTAAATCTCTATTTAGAAAAGCGGTCTTTACATCCATTTGGTGAAGCTCAAGGTCATAATGAGCCACCAAAGCCAAAACAATTCTCAAAGAGTCTTTCTTTGACACAGGAGCAAAAGTCTCCGTGTAGTCAATGCCATCTTTTTGAGTGTATCCTTTAGCAACCAATCTAGCCTTATACCTTTCAATGTTGCCTTTAGAGTCCCGTTTGGTCTTAAAGACCCACTTGGACCCAACTGTCTTGGAACCCTCAGGCAACTCAACTAAATCCCATACTTGGGTGTCACTCATCGATTTCATTTCTTCTTTAATGGCAATTAACCAATTTTTAGAATTATCACTTCCCATGGCTTTCTTAAATGAAACTGGATCTTCATCAATGCTTAAGTCACATTCACTTTCAAGAGAATAAACCACATAATCATCTGGAATGGCAGATCTTCTTTCTCTTGTAGACCGCCTTAATGATTCATGTGGTTCATTTGTCTCTTCTTGTACTATGACGGGTTCATTTATTTCATTTTCAACTAATGGATTTTGGACATCATTTTGTTGTTCCAACTTGTCATGTAACTGTGATATGACAATTGGTACAACAACCTCAGAAGAAACCACAGGTGAAAGATCTTCAACTTGAATTTCTTGAATGTCCACTTTTCGTGGATCACCACTCCCACTAGTTTGACCATTCTCAATGAACCTATTGCCAGTTTCTATGATTCTCGTACTATGGTTAGGGCAATAAAATTTATACCCCTTTGACTTATCAGGATAGCCAATGAAGAATCCACTAACTGTTCTTGGATCAAGCTTCTTTTCATGTGGATTATACACCCTCACTTCTGCAGGACAACCCCAAACACGGAGATGTCTCAAACTAGGTTTCCTGCCCGTCCACAGTTCATAAGGGGTCTTAGGAACTGCCTTACTAGGAACTCGGTTCAATAAATATGTTGCAGTCTTTAATGTGTGTATCCACAATGATAAGAGCAAAGAGCAATTACTTAACATGCTCCTAACCATATTAATTAATGTACGGTTCCGCCTCTCAGCTACACCATTTTGCTGAGGTGTACCGGGCATTGTATACTGTGCACAAATGCCTCTATTTTCAAGGAACTTTGCAAATGGACCTGGACACTGTCCATTTTCATTATATTTCCCATAAAATTCTCCACCTCTATCGGATCTCACAACTTTTATTTTTCTATCTAATTGCCTTTCCACCTCAGTAACAAATACCTCTAAGGCATTTATAGAATGAGTCTTTTCGTGCAATAGATAAATATATCCATAACGTGAGAAATCATCAATAAAAGTGATGAAATACTTTTCACCGCTCCATGAAGGAACGTCAAAAGGACCACAAATATCAGTGTGAATTAACTCAAGAAGTTGAGTGCTTCTTGTGGCGGCTTTCTTTGTAGTGTGTTTAGTTTGCTTTCCTTTAATGCATTCTATACACACATCTAAATCACTAAAATTCAAGTGAGGTAGGATATCATTTTTCACCAACCTCATTAACCTTTCCTTAGATATGTGTCCTAATCTTTGATGCCATAAGAAAGCTGAATTTTCATTAGATGTACTACGCTTGATGCCCACATTAGCTTCAACATAAAGCAAAAATTCAGAAAATTTAATATCAAGATTAAACTTGTAAAGTAAATCAATCAATGTACCACTACCATAAAAGATATTATGTTTGTACAATGAAAATTCACCATGTCCAAATTTAATCATAAAACCTAAGTTGTCCAATCTACTAATGGAAACAAGATTTCTAGCACATTCAGGTACATAAAGACATCCTTCAAGATCTATATAACAACCAGTGTCCAAGATCAATCTGTAAGTCCCAATGCCCTCTATCTTTGCCTTCATCCTATTTCCCATGAACAAATATTGTTAAGCTCCTCTTATGGGCCAGATCATACTAAATCCTTGTTTAATATGAGACACGTGAGTAGTAGCACCAGAATCTATCCACCAAGTATTATTAGGCACTTCTATAAGGTTTGATTCAAAGGAAACAAAACTATAATGTATACCTTTCTTCTCAAACCAAGCCTTCCTTCTAGGACAATCCTTCTTGAAGTGTCCCGTTTTCTTGCAAAAGTAACACTTCACTTCCTTCTTAACATGACCCTCATTGACTTTCAAAGGGTTCTTGTTCCTCTTGTCCTTTTTACTTGACTTACCCTTACTGCTGCTGGCACCATCATGACTTGTAAAATGGACAACTTGATCCTTTATCTTCCTTAATCTCCCTTCCTCTTGAACAAGCATGTCCTTTAATTCCTGAAAGTTCCATTTGTCTTTAATGGTGTTATAGTTCACCTGGAACTGACCAAATTCAAAAGGTAGAGAGTTAATGATAAATTGGACCAAGAATGTTTCATTAACGTCCATTCCCAAGGTCTTTAACTTTGCTGCCAAATTAGACATATACGTCACATGATCATGGATAGGCTGAGACCAGTCAAACTTCTTCGTAGTCAGCTCACTCATAAGGCTTTCTACAATTGACTTGTCCGCCAAATCCGACTGTGAATACTCCTTAACTTTCAGAAAGAATTCCTTTGCATTCTCTGTCTTAGGCATTGATGGCTTAATACTTTCAGCCATACTCATCCTCATGAGAATCAAACTCAGCCTGTTAGAACGCTCCCAATCCTCATAAAGAGACTTTTCAGCTTCGGAGCTATCCTCTGTATTGGCTGCTGGTAGATTATCCATGAGTATAGCAAGGTTCAACGACATAATGCCCAAAGTAAATCGGACTTGTGCAGACCAATCATCATAGTTTTGCCCATTGAACTTGACAACAGAGTTTGCAGATGTAGATAAATTTGACGAAGCTGCAATAATTTATACACGCTTACCTATTAGTGCTTTGACTATAATATAGATTCAGATCATATATGTAAAATTTAAAGCATGTATTCAAGCAACCTTTGGGCAATACTTAAAAACACACACACAATCATTGATGCTAAAAAGTACATTTAGTAGATTATCATGACATACATAAATTAAATAAGCATGCTATCTTTGGATATACACACTATTCAACCTAAGTAGTATGATTAATCTCTTTTAATATTATTGACTATTTTCAATGATTCACCTTTGGGTGATCTCCTAGAAATATAGTCAACAACAACAATTAATCAATCAAACTTTTATTAAGCATCCTATAATCATGAATAATTGAACTTGATTAATTTAAATGTCTTAATTAAAATTATAACAAGGCCACTTTGGTGACTAACACGTTATACATAATTTAGACATTAAATTATATTAATCTACCGTGTAAACTCACACTTTTTATTATACCTAATATAGTTTAGTAAATAAAACACCACTGCATGTATACATATATACTCAAGTTCTTATGCACACTATTATATACTACACGTGAGAAATCATTAATTTAAACATGCAGATTGCAAGTTAGAATAAAAGGTTTACACATAATAAAGACTTTCATGAAATCTCTCTTTACATAATCCATGATACGATGACGAAATATTTATATTTATAAAACATTACGCATCATGGTGCTATCTAACTATCATATAATAATCATAAACATAATACATTCTGCAGAAAGGATTTTAAGAGGTTTGAAAACATGCTGTCAACACCAAACCATACATATATATAATTCTGGATTTGCATACGAGTAAAACGGTGAATCATGTAAATCTAAACCTTGCTCTGATACCAATTGTAAGAATATTTACGATTCCGTTTCGAAATCAAACACTATAATGGATCTAGACTTATACATGAATCAACCGATATATCCGTATATAAATCGAAGACTAACCTTTATCCGTTTGAGTCTTCATCACAAACCAAACGAGTCCGAATCGATCGTAAGCGTAAGCGAGCAATCTTCTTCTCCTTCCTTAATCCTTCACTTTGATAATCTCTAATGGATGAGATTAGTGTTTAAACTTTTCACTTATCTCTCATTAACTTTGATCTTCTTGTTTGCTCTTGTGATTTGCATGTGGAGTTGTTACAGAAAACAAAATTGTTTTCATTCTATTGCAAACAACTGCCCATCACCCTTTTTTTACAAAATAACTGTCATATATATATATATACATATATATATATATAATTAATTTATTAATTAATTTAATGAGATAAGTATATATTTACTATTAGACAATGAAGGAGGGATTATAATTAATCCCGTAATTTTAACGTCTTTAACCGATACCGATCCATTACGGTTTCGACTTTATATTAAAACTACACAATATAAATTGGACTTAACTTTATATATTAAACCTAGACACATTTGTCACATAGAATATATATATATTATAAATATTCTTACATATATATCATCACTCTCAACTCTCATACGTATTTACTTAAAAATTTATTATGTGATTGTCGACATGCATTTTCACACTTGAATACAAGAAGCTAGAGCAATGAAGAAGAAGTAATTAATCTTATTAATTAACTCTACCAATATTTTCTCTCTTTTCAACTACTAATTAATTGGTGCATTAGATAAAGAGTCCCCAGTCCACCATTAATATACTGTAATCACCACCACTCGTGCATTTAAGCCTCTCTCTTAAGTTTCAACTGCATCCCCAACCTCCAATTAAGTGACAAAATTGATATGCAATTACTATACTTTTCAGATTATAAATGCTATGTGTTTGTTTATTTCTACTACTTATGTTTACATTCTTTAATGCCGTGAAAAAGCTTTGGGCTAATTTGTGACTTGTTTCTGAGATAGATACTTGTTGGTACCTTATTTCAGTATGTATATTATCTATTGTTGTCTACTGATTTTTATTTTGAATCAATAGGCATAACACAATAGGTAGTTGTTGGTACACAATAGGTATATTATATTTTTTTGTCTACGGTTTTTGCTTTTGAATCATTTGGCCTTACACAGTAGGTAGTTGTTGGTACACAATAGGTACCGTTTTGTTAAAGTTGTCTACTGCGTAATAAGACAGTATATTTCACAATAGGGAAAGGAAACCTTTTCTTCTTTATATTTTCGATAGGAAATGAAAACCAAAATATTCACCTTTGAAAAGTTAGATGCACTACTTTTCATGGTTCTTTTGTTTTGGAAATTGTCATATGAATATCTGTCAGTTAATTACATATCTTTTATTGTTTATTTTATTTCATGTACGTATATTATCAACTTTTGTCTACTTTTTTTCTATTTCAGGTAAAGTTTATTTGGAAGATCAAACATTCACAGAGGGTAAGGGCGAATTGGAGTATTAAATGTAGTTCTCATCTACGTACCGCCTTTTCTTATGCAATAGTAAAAAAGAAGAAGCCTCATTTTGTCAAGAGAAAATATTGGCTGGACATGTTGGAAGTATTCAAAAGTGATGAGTTCAGGAATATAAGTGATAGAAACAAACATAGTAGAGCTTCTGAAGGTCATGATGGGGCTGCTGGATACACAAGAGGATCTAAAAATGTTCATGAACATGTAGCTGAGTTTGTAAGTATTTTGATCGAGGTTATTGAATTCATTTTATATTGTTCTCAAAAATGATTAATTGTTCATTTTGCAGGAAAAAACACAACAATGCTAGAATGAGACAAGAAGATCTCGTGAGAATAACATATTAGAAGAAAAGAACAAGCGAGTGATTAGGTTCTAAGCCTCAAAGAATAATTGTATGTGTTTTGCTATTTCACTTTTCTACAACTTCATATATTTTAAGTCTTGCTTTTTTCTATTAATGTTTTTTATTCGTCTTAGAATTACTACAAGGAATTGTGCAAAACATTCAAAGAGACACACCCCGAGGGAATGATTGAAGAAGATGCAAGTATGTTATGGTCCAAAGCAGCCGGGGTTGATAACAAAGGAAGAATGTTCGGTCAAGGATCACTCAATAATCCAATATGTGATTTTCGAAATCCAACTGCTCAAGGGTCTTCCTCATCAATTGTAAGTCTTACAACTAGTCAAATGGGGGAGATTAGGAAGTCAATTGAAACAAAATTTTGAAAAACGATTGAGGATGATCTTAGGAGATCAATTGTGCAAGAGATTCGAGATTTGATTGAGAGGGATATAAGGAGGAGCATTTGGAATGAGTTTTTGGAGGACAAGATTCGACAACAAATTATTGCTTTATAACAAGAAGAACGAGAAATACAACTTCAAAGGTTGATAGAGACTATGCAACCAACCTAGTACATGAACCCTCCTAATCGAAATGATACATCATTAGTGGCCTTGTTAAACTCAGCCTCACTTCCTCCAACTTCACCTTATACCCCTTTACCAAATCCAACAAGCTCTTCTAAAATTCAACCAAGTATTTCTAGGTAGATTGTAGTATTTGAAAATACAATTTGATTTCGTTTTAGTATGTTTAGACTACTTGTGATTTGCTTAACTTTTATTATTTAAATTTAGACATTAACAGCGTATAATTTGGTGTTGTAAAGTTTGAAGGTTTGAATTAGTATTTAAAATTTAAGTTTATGGATTATAAAGTGTTTAGTATTATTACAAGCAAGCATTCGGGTTTATGTATTTTAAGTTGTTTCTAGCATTATATTGTTTTAATTTGTTTGTTTAAATTTAGTACATCTTAATTTTATAATATTTACAGGTCCCAAGTTATATTAATTATTTAAATTTAATTTATCAAAAATTGATAATTAATATTATATTTTCTCCTTAAAATTTAGCAATGCCCAAATGTGTGGGATTTATGATATTTCAGTATACGCAACGCCAACGATAAACGTAGTTGAAATATCGTTGGAAATTATGACAATTTATGACATTGAGATTTATGTTGCGAAATCTCACACCTTTATGGTCGGTAATAGGGACATGTTTCCAACACTATGAGTTAATGGAAAATCTCGTACTCTTTATTGTTTGAAATACGAACACATTGTGGTGCTATAGATTATGTTAGAAAGTTTCACACCGTACATGGTTGGTAATAGAGACATTATTACCAACACTATAAATAGTTGGTGAAACTCACATTACTATTGTTGGATGTAGTAACAGTTTGTCTTGTGGTTTAAAATTTGTCACACCCCATTTAGTAACATACACATTGCACACTTTTTAGTGTTGAAATGACCCGCATGTACTCATTTATTGTGACTAATTATTACAATATAAGGTTGTAACACCCCGAATTCTCAGAACTCGGAGCATTACTGGTTAGGACCTCACAATGGGTCCCGACCTCAGTTTGACAACAATATTACTAGGATCTTGCAACAAGACACAATAAGAAAAATCGAAATTCATAAAATAGTATTTTTTAAAAGAATGAATGCAACAACGTCTAACAGCCTATAGTACTTAAACAACGAAACAGACTAAACATCTTTACAAGATGAAAGAACCACAAAGGAAACATCCCAACCCCATTCTAAGGAGTACGGAGACCCGGCTGACCACTACTTCCGGATCACTCAGCTGCTGTTCTAACCTGCGGTAAATCTAAAAACACAACAAAACAACCATTAGCTAGTTATCTAAACAGTAGGAGAATAATAATAACACACACACACATAAAAAAATAATAAACACTCATCATGCTTTTAAACAGTCCATTTATTATCTTCATTTAAGTTATTCACTCTAATGATACTTATTTTGTGACACGAGGGATTCCCAAACCTCGCCTCCGCCCCCGTGTACCCATCAGGAGTGGATCCGATGCATCTCACCGTGTACCTGTATGGTCTGGGTATAGAGAACCTCCCAGTCTCTTGGCAGAGCTGGGCAGTGATGTCACGACCCGTTATACATACACTTGGGCCTTAACACATAATAACAACGGTCGTCCTAACAATTTGTTATTATAACACACATGGTACACACACCACCATTATCATCCAACTAATATCCAGAAACCAACTAAGTAAGTCGCAAGGACTTACGTGAATCAAACCACAACTCTCACAATCTCAACTCGGTCTGCAACCGTATAAAATCAAACGCCTGTCATGCAAGGCACGTGGATCAAAATACATCCCATAATCTTAGAAGTCTATAACTTCTAAGATGCACAAACTCATCAAGAGAAATTTTCTAAAATGCCCTCTTAAGGTAAAATGACCATTTTACCCCCGGTTCCGAAACTCCTAGATTTGTCTATAACTTAGTTTCAAACTCTCCTTTGGAACCCATTTCCATAATCTAGTTCTTACGGAAAAGTTTGGTAAAGATTTATAATAGTTACACAAAATTCTAGATTTTCACAAAAAGTCGTTAAGGTCCGATTTTGGGTTAAGATACGAGGCTTGAACAAAAATATAAAATTCCGTAATAAATCTCCAGGTCATCTATGATATACAAGATACTCATAGGAGCAAAGATCTCTCAAAACTATCCAGCCACAACTCTTACATAATTTCTTAAACTTGGTTAAAATATCCAAGAATTCTATACTTAGCCAAATTCTGGGTTCTTTCACAAACTGCACAGTCGGCTTACTTTGGGCTCCTATAACTCCAGATCTGACCGTTGGATCGGTCTCAACTTCTGATACATAACAGTATGCAACTCACTCTATATCATACTAGAATTTGAACGGTGAATTATAATTCTAAGGTATCGGAAAAATGAGGTCAAAGTTGACTGTTCAACTAACTTTCTGGAAATCAAAATAGGGTCAGCAAATGGGTTTAGAGATCGAGTCTCGTCCCTAACAATTGTGGTCACAATACACTAACAAGGACAATAAAGATTATTTTATTAACAATATTCATGCCAACTATCTTCTCTTCCTATACCCATTAATCTATGGATGATTCAACACTAAGATGACACCACTCTCAAATGGTACCAAACGCATATGCAGTCCCTTGAACTCTACATCCACAATACTATACTATGAAGGCTTGCGAGATGGAAATGACTCACCTTTGAAGGCTACTGTTCGATCGAAACCATGAAAGATAACTAGGACGAAGAGAGGGGAACGACTGCTCCGGTGTGTGGACAGCAACAAGAGAGCTCCGCTTTGTTGGTTTGTCCGAGGTTAGCGTCGGGTCCAACACCTGCTGTGGTATACCCAGGCTAATGGCGAGCCGGCGAGAGGTGAAGACATGGACCGCCACTGTCTACAACTCCCTGCGGTTGATGTGAAGCCGGTAGCACGAGGAGGCCGACTGGTACTGCGTGGCATGGAGTCGACTGTGCAGGAGAGGGAGAAGGGGGTGAAGAGGGGGAACGACTGCGTGCCTTGGCTTACTCGGTTGTTGTTTGTGCATCGGTAAAGTTACCTCTTAAATCCGCAGTCACTAATGTCTCTTCTTGACGGTACCTCCTCGTCAATACCAACCAACCCTTACACGTCCTCAGTTGACGTCGGTTAGTCTACAATTAACTTATCTCAATATCCCGGACTTACTCTTCTCATACCGACATTGCGATTTCTTTGAGGTGGTTAAAACCTCTCCACACTTGTAAAGTCTACATTTGCTTCTACACTCCATTGTAGTTATCCCTTCCATGCACTTTAGACCCTCGTATCCGGTCGACATCTTATCTCTTTTGGTCTCTCAAGCTTGTCTTGTAAACTCTTCTACTAGGTGACTCGTCTTATAACAATTTCCTCCCCTGAATCGGTCTCAAGTTTCAATTGATCATTACTGCCCATTTCATGTTAGAATTTCAATTACGTTGTACTCTTGCATAGATTCTGCAAAGGTATCCTCATCTCAACACTCTATTCCAATTTAGCAAGGCCCGCCTTTTTATACATGACTTACCTTCTTACTGGTCAAGTTATTCTTTTGGTTTACACTTTATCCATCCAAGCGCTATCGGTCTGACGTGTATGACTTTTATTAAACACCTATCGGTACCGTTTGCATAAGAACCTCAGTTGTATATGATTTTATCAAAAACAAAGTTCTCGACTCGCATTTATTATGTTGTCCTTATGCTCGTGTCGCTTCATCTTCTATAAATATTTATCCCCTAGTAGGATAGTTAAATCCCTTTGTGTTTCCTTGTATACGCCTTACGGACCACGTTGGTTGGTCTTATTACTTTTATCAACTCTTATGTCATCAGTCGAGCTTGAATTTTCATCGGAATACCACCATTTCACATTACTCTTATATAGACACCTTTCGGAAAAGATCTTATTGGGGTAATATCGAATCTATTTAGCAACCTTTAGTCATTCAACTTTACTCCTTCTCATATCTGTTCTAGCCAACACGCAGATTACATCTGCAATCACCTCACGACTCGATCATACATTTCACCAAGGTTGTAAATCATACTCTCTGTATTTGTGCCGCTTCTACAATTCCAATAATTCTGTGTCACATCTTTAATCACATGGGTTTTCCTTGTCAATCTAGACAGTCTATCCCCACTTTTTCTCGAAGGAGCACCATCAGTCTTACTTGTGTGTAATGCTAAGACATAGGACATGTTCCCAATCATCTACTTCCTCTTAGTCTTCTAGTTCTTCTCACAGGGATCCCTTCATACTAACTCTGATATGTATCTTTCTTAGTCAGTAGTAAGTAACTACTCCCACAATTCCCTTTACACCATTACTAGCATCAATGGTCATTACCGACCGTCTCGAGCTGCTCTTAAATTTCTTTATTAGAGTTATCATATTGGACTCATTCAATGTTACCATCCAGGCTACTAGTACTTGTATTGATTTAACTTCACCATTGTCGTCGTTGATCTCTGGAAGATATCCACTAGATGTCGGTATTTCCTTTATAACCTGGTGGTTATTCTTCTTATCTGTCAACCAACCATCACTAGTTAGCCAGCACGTGTAAATCCCCTATTGTTACCAATTAGTCTGTAATTGACCTGCTATAAGATCGTAGATTTACTTTTCTTCTATCTCTTTTGAGGTGTGATACACAAGGTGAAAATATATCTCTTCCATTTATTTTTCTTTAGCTCCTTCTACATATTACACTCCTATAAGAGTACTATACTCTTACGAGTCTAGTTGTATCTTCGTTTCCCGTCGACGGACTTATAAATTCTTCTACGATAACTTGTAGGCATTTCTCCATGATTCTTTGTATCCGAGTTATTGTCCACTGGCGGTTCTCTGTTATGACCCGCTAGTGTTATTAGCTTAAATCCCTTTGTGAGTGGTAAATTATGAGAGGCCCTCTTTTTCACCAAGACCATTCTCTTACACTCTCCTCCCTTGGGGTGCTGCTTGTACTTCCGCCTTTGTAGAAATCCGGTCTTGGTTGTATCCCGATCCTTGTTGTAATTCTTGTGTGCTATAGGAGGTTACACCACTTCCATGTTGGTGAAATATGCCTTCCATTTTCTAGCAACCTGTAAGCTTCCCTTTTTGTGCTCTTTTATTCTTTGTATTTGGATGAACAATGTATCTCATCTTGACTTCTACGCTTATGATTATTTCGGTTTCCCATCTTGATTGTGGTGTCAAGTAGCTGGTTAGGATTGATCATATTCCTCCTGTTTCTAGCCTCTCCTTCTGGTCCGTCACTAAGCTTATATTCAATACCTCTTGTCTAGATCACTACTATATTTCACCTTAACTTTCATACTCATGTATGTTTCTCAAGGTATCCGCTTTGTTTGTAACATTGCTTTACACCACACTTGAAAGAACCTATGGGTTGTCTCTTCCAATTTGTATATTTTCCGGTCATCCATCGCTTTTCCGGAACTACTCTCATGTATTTTCTTCATTTGGTCCTATTTAGTTGGCTCGGGGTTCCCTTCCTGTCATCTTCGTTGGTGTTGTCTTTTCAGTCTTCACTTTTCCGTCTTAACGTTCCTTAACAAGTTCGAAGGAGTTGTCCGCCATTCGTCTACCCTAATGCACATAAGATGTGCATACTAATCCTCACGTTGTCACCCTTCAAAATCTATTTAGATGTGTCCAAGGGTGAGAAACCCATTATGTTTCCTCCGTTAAGGACATAACATAACTATAGTTTCTACTAATGTTCGACATGTACTCAGCTATATCATATACCTTTATAATTAAGCTAAAAAGTCCAACTAAAGTAAAACCTAAAGTCCATACTAAGCATACTGAGATCCGCGGTAGTAGTGGTGGTCAACCGTACTTTTCTATCCCCAACCAGACTATGCATGTATTTGAAAACCAAAAGTCCTTTTTAAAACTCAGATCCCTTTTCGGGTTCTGCTCAACCTAGAGCTCTGATACCATGTTGTAACACCCCGAATTCTCAGAACTCGGAGCATTACTGGTTAGGACCTCACAATGGGTCCCGACCTCAGTTTGACAACAATATTACTAGGATCTTGCAACAAGACACAATAAGAAAAACCGAAATTCATAAAACAATATTTTTTAAAAGAATGAATGTAACAACGTCTAACAACCTATAGTACTTAAACAACGAAACAGACTAAACATCTTAACAAGATGAAAGAACCACAAAGGAAACATCCCAACCCCATTCTAAGGAGTACGGAGACCCGGCTGACCACTACTTCCGGATCACTCAGCTGCTGTTCTAACCTGCGGTAAATCTAAAAACACAACAAAACAACCATTAGCTAGTTATCTAAACAGTAGGAGAATAACAATAACACACACACACATAAAAAAATAATAAACACTCATCATGCTTTCAAACAGTCTGCCCCCGTGTACCCATCAGGAGTGGATCCGATGCATCTCACCGTGTACTTGTATGGTCTAGGTATAGAGAACCTCCCAGTCTCCTGGCAGAGCTGGGTAGTGATGTCACGGCCCGTTATACATACACTTGGGCCTTAACACATAATAACAACGGTGGTCCTAAAAAGTTGTTATTATAACACACATGGTACACACACCACCATTATCATCCAACTAATATCCAGAAACCAACTAAGTAAGTCGCAAGGAATTACCTGAATCAAACCACAACTCTCACAATCTCAACTCGGTCTGCAACCGTATAAACTCAAACGCCTGTCATACAAGGCACGTGGATCAAAATACATCCCATAATCTTAGAAGTCTATAACTTCTAAGATGCACAAACTCATCAAGAGAAATTTTCTAAAATGCCCTCTTAAGGTAAAATGACCATTTTACCCCCGGTTCCGAAACTCCCAGATTTGTCTATAACTTAGTTTCAAACTCTCCTATGGAACCCATTTCCATAATCTTGTTCTTACGGAAAAGTTTGGTAAAGATTTATAATAGTTACACAAAATTCTAGATTTTCACAAAAAGTCGTTAAGGTCCGATTTTGGGTTAAGATACGAGGCTTGAACAAAAATATAAAATTCCGTAATAAATCTCCAGGTCATCTATGATATACACGCTACTCATAGGAGCAAAGATCTCTCAAAACTATCCAGCCACAACTCTTACATAATTTCTTAAACTTGGTTAAAATATCCAAGAATTCTATACTTAGCCAAATTCTAGGTTCTTTCACAAACTGCACAGTCGGCTTACTTTGGGCTCTTATAACTCTAGATCCGACCGTTGGATCGGTCTCAACTTCTGATACATAACAGTATGCAACTCACTCTATATCATACTTGAAATTGAACGGTGAATTATAATTCTAAGGTATCGGAAAAATGAGGTCAAAGTTGACTGTTCAACTAACTTTCTGGAAATCAAAATAGGGTCAGCAAATGGGTTTAGAGATCGAGTCTCGTCCCTAACAATTGTGGTCCCAATACACTAACAAGGACAATAAAGATTGTTTTATTAACAGTATTCATGCCAACTATATTCTCTTCCTATACCCATTAATCTATGAATGATTCAACACTAAGATGACACCATTCTCAAATGGTACCAAACGCATATGCAGTCCCTTGAACTCTACATCCACAATACTATACTATGAAGGCTTGCGAGATGGAAAGGACTCACCTTTGAAGGCTACTGTTTGATCGAAACCATGAAAGATAACTAGGACGAAGAGAGGAGAACGACTGCTCCGGTGTTTGGACAACAACAAGATAGCTCCGCTTTGTTGGTTTGTCTGAGGTTAGCGTCGGGTCCAACACCTGTTGTGGTATACCCAGGCTAATGGCGAGCCGGCGAGAGGTGAAGACATGGACCGCCACTGTCTACGATTCCTTGCGGTTGATGTGAAGCCGGTAGCACGAGGAGGCCGACTGGTACTGCGTGGCTTGGAGTCGACTGTGCAGGAGAGAGAGAAGGGGGTGAAGAGGGGGAACGACTGCGTGCCTTGGCTTACTCGGTTGTTGTCTGTGCAGAAGGCCGACTGGTACTGCGTGCCTTGGCTTACTTGGTTGTCGACGGAGAAGATCAACGAAGAGCCGGTGGTGGGCTGCTATCTACGTTGCGAGGCCCTCCGTCTGCTGCGATGCGACCTAGATCGGGGCGGAAGTCGAAGAAGCTTCAGCGGCTGGCTGGTATCCGCTGGTGTGCGAGAGGTTTAGCAGCGGCGCGAGAGGAGGAGCGTTGTTAGGTTAGGGTTAATTTTAATTAATCAGATTAAGGTCTTAATCAGGCCCAAAATTAATTAGTTAGATGAGCCGAAATTTATTACTTAGATGAGCCCAAATTAATTACTTAGATGAGCCCAATTTGGATAGCTGCGGAAGGTATGGTTTTTAACGTGTAAAGGCCCATCATAGCAACTCGATCCTGTTAAAGACCCGATAACGTAACATTCCGTCCCATAAGTGTAACTTGGATGGTTATCGGAATAATGTTCTCCGGGTTTGTCTAAATAAATAAACATAGCTAGGATTGTAAGATTAGGGTTTGGTGTAATCTCATCATTTTATGTGAATTAAAATTCTACATAAAATGATAGTTTGTGGAAGGAGAAAAACTAGATAGAATGGGAAAAAGTCAACGGATCGAAATCCGATTTGTCTCGGAAAGGAAAAAAAAAAAGAAAAACGGGATAAAATTTTACGGGTATTACAAAGGTGTTACTAAATCTATTTCTTCTTGTAGTGTTGCCCTCCTTCCCTTGCTGAACGTGTAAGTCTTCTACTCAAAGTTCTTCATCACGTTCATGAGTTGTTGCATGCCTTCCCTTCTATTTCGCTTTCTTCCTTTGTTCTTCTCTTTTCTTCTTCTCCAAGAATCAAGTTTGACTCTTGATTTTTGTGGAGCATTCCGTTGTTGATTCGTTGTTGTTCACATGCTCCCTTGGTTAAGTTGTGACGTGTGTGTGTTGAGAGAAGTTTTGGCCCTTTATGTGTTCCTTGCTGTCCAAGGAGTCGACATCGCTTCTACACCGAAAACCGCCCCCACGCCTCTATTGTGCCGCCCCCACGGGAAGTGCTTAGTGCCGCCCCCGCGCCTCTGTCCAGCCGCCCCTGCAGTTTATCCTCCAGTCTCCCCGTCTTTTGTGGGTTGTTTCCTTCCTTCTTCCTTTGTTCCTTTCCTTTTCTTTCGTGGATGTTGTTGACCCCCCTGTTGTAAGACTAAGGTTGAGACCTTAGCTTGTGGAGATCTCTTAGAGACCATTGAGACTAGAAGTTATAGACTTTTAGCAACCGTTAAGTTCTGATTAGTGATGCCTTGTATGAACAAGATTTTCTTCCTCCTTTCCTGCGGGAAACTGAGTTGTTGTTTGATCTGCAAGTTACCTTCGAGTGAGGTAAGTCCCTTGGACTTACTTAGCTTCATTCCGCTGTAACACCCCGAATCCGCGGGACTCAGAGTGTTTTATTGGGCTAGGATCTCACAATGGATCCTGAACTTAGCCTGACAACAAGTTCACTGGACCTTACAACATGGCACTAACAAATATAAAACAAATGCATAAAACTGTATAAATTTTACAACCAAAAAGGTAAAACAACATAGCCGAGTATAACAACAACGTTCTCACGCAGGAGGTAACAAAAGATCATCCTCACGCAGGAGGGAAAAGTAAACAACCCCAAACGACCATAACATCCTATGTATGAGAGGTCCTCGGCCTGCCACTCTGCTAGGTCACTCAACAACACGCCTATCATGTGGGGTATCTACAACATGGTAGTAAACCATTAGCTAACCATACATATATAGAGTAATGCATAAGCGCAATCACAATCATGCAAAGATAAACACATCAGCATGATATCACACATTTACCTATTTATCATCTTTATATAATGGTCATTTACTCAAATCGTATATATATAGATAAATGAAAGTATGTGACACGAGGACCGATACATCCTCGCCTCTGAGCCTGATAGCCAGCCGTACGAGTATCGGTCACACAATCCGTGTACACTATGCGAGTGGATTGCACCATTCTTGTAAACCAGTCTGGCCTGACATCAAAGAACCTCCCAAACTCCACGGAGGGATGAAAGGGAAAGGTTATCACAACTACACAACGGGGCAGTCAATAAAACATAAGTCGGTATAAACGATAACTCATGATGTCATAGCAAACATATAAAACACACACCACTCATGCAAACACCCAATATAAGGATGGTAGCTAAGTGAGTCCTACGGACATACCTCAACCTCATATACACCTCAACCACAAACAACCTCCAATCCTGAGAGAGGGGCACTGCGTGATAACAAGGCATAGAAAGATATCAACCTCTATTCATCAAAGGGTCACACCTAGATCTAAAGGGATCCATAGGGATCATACTCATCCTCAAAACCTCAACTAACATCAACCTAAGTCCTTGAAGTCGTATAAGGGATCCATAGGGATCATACTCATCCTCAAAACCTCAACTAACATCAACCTAAGTCCTTGAAGTCGTATAAGGCATATATCGATCATAACCTCATCAAAACACATCCTTACACATCTGGCATGATCCTATACACTCACACTAGGAAAGGAGGGAACAAAGGCATCCTAAGGTAAGCCTAGAAGCATCACACACCTGCGGAACCAAGTGCAGGACCTTGCTGATGCAGGTAGCCGCACAGGCGGATCCTAGGTGGCACAAGGGAGGTTATGTCCAGCGTTGGGGCGGCTGGACAGTAGAGGCACCACTTCAGCCCTTTTTTCACTTCTTCCTTCGATCCTTTCACTCCTTCTTCACTCCAACATCAACATACATACAGAACATACATATATATACATCAACACAAGCCAATCATGGCTGAAGCATGGTCCAAACCTAAGGAATCTAAGATAAACTAAGGAAAGGTAGGAAAAGAGGTAAGAAGATGAAAGAATGAAGAAAGAAAGGATAAAAGCCATGAAAGCTTACCAAACTAAAAGTCTAGAAGCTCAACACATCACCATCACACCCTCAAGCTGGCTCACAAGGCTCAACAACAACAACCAGCAGCAAATCAAGCATCAAAGCTCTCAAACTCACACAAAACTCAAAAGAAGATCAAAGATGATCCAAGGGAGAAGAGAGGAGAAGAAGAGTACGTAGGAGAGAGAGAGAGATGAGTTGTGGAGAAGGATACCCTCATGAGAAGAAAGTAGAAGAAGGTTATAAAGGGTGAAAGGGTAAAGCATGGGTCAACGGGTCAAAGAAAACGGTTGCAGACACACAAAGCCGCAAGGGCGGACTTTGTGAGCCGCAGGTGCGGCCCAGGCAGCCCGTAGGGGCGGCCACTGGGTCATGCAGGGGCGGTCTAGGCTAAAACTAGGTCCTCAACTCACAAACTCAGAAACTCAACAACTAGGCTCTTACATCCGTATATTGGTTTGAGTGTTTTGGCTTGTTTGTGTTGTTATTAATGTTATAACGGATAACCGGAATAGAATTGACCATTATAACCGTAATTGGCCCAAGTGTGTGTAACCGGGTGGTGACCACTTGTCTAGTTCTACAAGAGACTAGGAGGTGCTCTTGCAACCCAGGTCGTCAGGTAATGGATAGTACTAATCTATTCCTGTTGGTAGACGGAAGCGGAGGCGAGTTTCGGGAAATTCTCTTGTGACAAAAGAAGTTGAATTAGTAACGGATAACTGATAGGTGATGGAATCACTATCAATTAGGGTAGTTTTTAGAGTCTTTTTATTTCATTAGTGTCGGTTTATGCTACTAACTCCTTGGTCCAGAAGAAGAAGATCAAAAGAAGCTAAAGAAGGAGTCATAAGAACTTAGGAGTGAGGATCGATCACGAAGCAAAGCTTTTGTTGCCTCACCGCCCCTGCAGGTCCTTGCAACCGCCCCTGCGGATGACGTTTTCACTGGAACGCTCCCTGCGCCTTCACCAGCGCCGGACATGAAGTGTGTCACTGCCCCTGCGCCACTCCTTGGCGCCCCTGCAGTGACTAGCCCTAAAGATATGAAGACCAGCTCCCCTGCGTCTCCCACTGCGCCCCTGCCCACGCCCCAACCTGGGAGCTAGAAGACGAAGAGGCTATGTCAACGCCCCTGCGTCGACATAGGGACACCCCGGCGTCTTGACATAAAAAACGTCAGGAAGGCGAAAGTTCAGACGTTGAAGTGCATTAAAGATCCGCCCCAGCGGAATTGTTTAGCCGCCCCAGCGGCTCTGAAGAAGATCAACCAATTCTGCCTAAACCGCCCCTGCGGTTCCTGAAAGCCGCCCCTGCGGTTTAACGCCAGAAGCTTTACTCCGGCTGTTTACACCACCTTTATGGCATTTAAGGTGGCTGTTTTAGGCCGGCTATTTACTCCTAATTAAGTGTCTTTTGTAGTATAAATAGTTCATGGCTGATTGCTAGAATCATCCATGCTTTTCCTCACAAAATCCATTTTAGACTTGAGTTTTTCCATTGTAATGAGTTGCTAACTCCCTTGCTACATTGGGTTGGTTTGAAGCTGCTTTGTTACTTTGGTTGTAAGAACTTTATAATATAAGTTTTCATTCAGTAATACTTTGTGTTTCCTTGATCTCCATTGTCTAATTGCATGTTTACTATTGCTTGAGATTGATCACCTTAGGTTCTAAAGTGCATGCAAACAACTAGGATTAATAGGTTCCGGGTCCGGGTCTTTAATCTAGTAGAAAATTTAAGTAATAACGTGTTGTGATTACTTAAAGAAAAGGAACACAAATATAAAGATAAGTTTAACGGTTTTAATCTTCTCTTTATATCCCTTAGTCTTTGTTTGAAAGCTAACCTGTTATTTATTCTTGTAGGTTTACGGAACTTTAATAGGTTAAGTTGTGTTGATGCCGGTTGGCTCAACACATATATACGATCGAGACGGGAGATTACTTGGAAACTTGTAAAAGGAACTCACCAAAGTAGCAATTGCATGCTTAGAATCAACCTAGTGTAGATTCATCCATTATTGTCTTACTTGTCGCATTAATCGTTTTCATAAGTTTTTGTGCATCAATTCAACCAAACCCCCCCCTTTGTATCACTTGTCATTATAATTGATAATTGCATCTAAAACACCTTAACTCTCTTGGTTTCGACCCTTACTTAATCACTATAGTTTTTCTTAGTGCTAAGTCGGGATTTACTTTTGATTGGGTATAGACGACCATAGAAATACCTTCGGTCAATAACTTAATGAAAGATAATAACTAGTTGAGTGCGAGCATGCTATATGTTTATATTACCTTATGGGTGTTTGTGCCTTTACAGACTTCTTGATATCTAGAATGTTAGCTAACGGTTTATACCGATGTTGTAGATGCCCTGCAGGATATAGGTGTTGCTGAGTGATTTGGACGGTGTGGTCAGCCAGGGTTCCGGTACATTATAGGACGGGATCGGTTTTATGTTTCAGTTGTTGTTTCCCTTTTGTTTTGAACTCGGCCGTGAGCCTTTTACGCTTCCCTTTGTTTAAACCTTTGGTTTTATTATGAGTTTGGTTTTCATTTATTTGTGTCTTGTTGTAAGATCCATTGTGTCGTTGCTACTTTGAGGGTCGGGACCCAATGTGAGGTACTAGCCCGTAACGCTTCGAGTTCCTAGAACTTGGGGTGTTACAATATGGTATCAGAGGTCTTGGTTGGCAACAATGACACTCAAAATCTTCTAAAGGTAAAATAGATAAATAAACAAAACCCGCAAGGGGTCTACGTTTTCAAAAGGAGGTTTTGTTTTTAAACTTGTCGGTGTGGGATAGATGTACGGGCGAGCACCACTACCTCCGCGGATCTCAGCAGTGTAGTTTCTTTTATGTTGGCCTTTATGTGCTTTTCTTGGATTTTTTCTTTAATTATAGTGTAGCCTTATATATCTACATCCCTATCGCAGATGGCGCGTACTAGAGCTACATCTACTGTGGGGCGAGGAAGGGGTCGACCACCTCTTCCACCTGCCGTCCGTGGACGAGGATGTGCAGGTAGACCTCCACTAGCTAGAGTTTGGGGCCAAGCCCCAGTTGTTGATTTGCCTATCGTTGAGGCATTCACTGAAGAAGTTATTGAGAGTGTTGTTCATGAGGTTGGGAACGGGACTGTTGCTAGGTCCGGAGCACAAACAGCGCAGTCGACCAAGTTTGGTCGAGTATCCATCGGAGCTTCCGCATATCGCGACTATGTGCAGAGAGTCGCGGAGTCTATTAGGACTGGAGGACCTGCACCAGCACCGCTAGTTCTCGCGAGATCAACTGAGGTTTCGCAAAGAGTTACGAAGGTTGTTGCTGCACTTGCTAGAGTTGCTGAGGTTTTTAGTGCAGCAACTGAGATGAGAGAGCCAAGGCCCGACTGTTGGTCGAAGGCTTTCAATCAGATGAAGGTTCCTCCTTCCATGGGGAAGACTGGGTTGGAGGTGGAGTTGTGGCTAGGACAGTTGGATTCTGCTATGGAGGCGATCGGTTGAGTAGAGGGACGTCGAGTCGACAAAGCACAAACGTTGCTGAAGGATCAAGCTCATTCCTAGTGGAGGACTGCTCACGGTAAGGTCACAAGTTACCAGAAGATGAAGACGGTGGTCAGGGATCGCTATTGCCCTACAGCGATGATCAGAGATCGTCTTCAGGATTTCATTGAGGCTAGATTCAAGGATTTGCCTATTGTTGAGATTGTCAACAAGTTCCAAGAGGAGTTGTCTTTGCTGGGTCCGTCTGCACCACCTGAGGATCAACATGTGTATCTGTTCTCTTGGAGGTTGAGGGAGTCTACCCGCTCTTATCTTGATGGTTTCCGTTGTGAGCCTTTGATGGACTATCAGGATAGAGCATCCGCGTAAGAGAGAAACCGACTGGGTCAGAGGAGAGCTTTTCATACAGGAGGTCCTGAGAAGAGGAAGAGGACTGGATCAGCCAGTGCTGGAACAACTAGGTTCTGGCATAGTCAGACGCCGGGATGCTATGGTTTTCAGGAGTCGACATAGAGTTCTGACAGATGACGGTAGTGTCATAACTGCGGAGGAGCTGGTCATATCCGAGTAGATTGCAAGAAGGATGCAGTGACTTGCTACTCTTGTGGCAATCTTGGACATAGAGCTCCGCTCTGCCGTCAGGGCAAGGCGCTATCCCAGCAGGGATCTTCACCTACTAGTGTTGCAGGAGGTGGACAAAGACCTCAGTATCAGCAGCAACAACAATAGAGAGTTCCTGGTTCTTCCATTCCTTAAGGTTCCACTCCAGGACAAGGCAGAGGACGAGGAGGTGGTACTTTTGACACCATAGGTGCCTCAGCTAGAGTTTATGTGCTGAGGAGTGTAGTGGAGCCGACTGCTCCAACAACCACAGGTACCATTCATATTAATGGTTTTCCTATTAGAGTTCTTTTCGATACCGGTGCTACACATTCTTTTATATTTGATGCTTGCTTATATAGATTGACCTTTGTTATCGTAGAGGATAGACCTTTCTTTATAGGGTTACTAGATGGTGGTAAGATCAGGGATACACGAGAGGTTCCCGATTGCCCTATTAGACTAGGAGGTCGCGTTCGGCTGGATGACTTCTTCGTCATGTACTTAGTACATGAAGAAGTGATTCTGGGCATGGATTGGATGGATCGACATCGAGCAGTTCTGGACATCGGCAAGAGGAGAGTGATGGTAACTACAGATGTAGGCCATGTAGAGATCTTTAGAGGATAGGATCTAGGGAAGACCGGTACAATTATCAGTGCAGTCCGAGTTGCGAGATTTATTAGTCAGGGTTGTGAGGCTTTTTTGGTGCTATTCCATGAAGGATAGTACGAGCCTAGATTTGGAGGAGATCCAAGTAGCGTGCGAGTTTTTAGACATTTTTGGAGAGCCATCATGTTTACCTCCACAGAGGAGTGTAGACTTTGGCATTGATCTAGAGCCCGGGACGAGACCGATCTCGAAATCTCCTTACCATATGACGCCTATTGAGATGCTTGAGCTTAAGAAGAAGATCGAGGAGTTAGTTGAGAAGGACTTCATCCTCCTTAGTGTATCTCCTTGGGGCGCACCAATACTTTTCGTCAGGAAGAAAGACGGGTCAATGAGGTTATGTATTGACTACCGAGAGCTTAACAAGGTGACCATCAAGAATAAGTACCCATTACCCCATATCAACGATCGTTTGGACCAGTTGCATGGAGCTTTAGTGTTTTCACGAATCGATCTGAGATCTGGATATCACCAGCTGAGGGTGAGAGAGCAGGACATAACCAAGACGGCATTTCGGACCAGGTATGGCCACTAAGAGTTTATAGTGATGTCATTCGAGTTCACGAATGTGCCCGCAGTTTTCATGGAGTTGATGAAAATCATCTTCATCGACTTTCTAGACCAGTTTGTAGTTGTCTTCATAGATGACATTTAGGTATACTCTCGCAATAGAGAGGAGCATGCAGGACACTTTAGGATCGTACTCCAAGTTCTGCAGGATAGACAACTTTACACCAAGATCTCAAAGTGTGAGTTTTGGATGTCCGAGTTAGCATTCCTTGGTCACATCATTTCAGCTGAAGGGATCAAGGTAGATCCGGAAAAGATTGATTTAGTAGCATCATGTCCGCCTCCTAGGAACGTTAAGGAGGTACGCAGCTTCTTAAGATTGGCGGGCTACTACCGGCGTTTTCTGGAGGGCTTTTCAGTTATCGCCCGACCTCTCACTTCCTTGTTGAGGAAGTCTACGAGATTTATATGGTTCGATCCGTGCCTGTAGAGCTTTGAGGAGCTAAAGAGGAGGATGACCTCCACTCCTATCTTAGCCCAGCCAGAGGGCATTGACGACTTTGTGGTTTACAGTGATGCATCCATGTTAGGCTTGGGATGTGTTCTAATGCAGAGCAGTAAGGTGATTACTTACGCGTCGAGACAGTTGAAGACACACGAGGAGAAGTACCCTAACCATGATCTGGGGTTGGCTGCAAATGTTAATGCTTTGAAGATTTGGAGGCATTATTTGTACGGAGCAACGTGTCAAATATTCATATACCATAAGAGTTTGAAGTACATATTCACTCAATGGGAGTTTAATAACCGCTAGCGCAGATGCTTGGAGTTGATCAAGGACTTTGATATTAAGATCTTATACCACTTGGGAAAGGAAAATGTGGTAGTGTTCGCTCCAAACGGTGTGTGCAAGCTTTAAATTTATAACCCTAGACGTAAGCTTAAAACAAGGATGCGAACCCGCAGTGTACGGGTCAATCGTAGTAAAAAGCAAGGAATTCCAGGGGTCGATCACAGGGACTTAGTGAAACAAAGTCCAATTACGGTAAGCTCTAGTAATTACTAACCACAAAAGCAATTAAAACAATCAAAGATGATAAACAGTCAATAAAGAAAATATGCAATTCTAGGGATTAAAGCATCCAGTTGTGGTTCCAACTCAAGATCTAAAGATAAGCGGACAAAGCTGAGGTTTTTGCATAGGGAAGGTGTTACTAAAGTGGAATAGATCACCGGGTAAGTCTCACTACTCACTAATCCTAAACCGTAACTCCTATTACCGGGTAAGTCTCAAGGAATTAAGATAAAGAACTATAACCTCAAACTAACACACCATCTAAGGGAATAGAATCAACCTTTACCGGGTAAGTCTCAGGCTAACTCACAAAGATGGGATGGAAGCACACTCAAACCCCAATAAAGGATAAACCTTTATTACATACACTTATGATCTTAGGTACACAAACTAAGGAATTACCGGGTAAGTCTCATCCTAAGCTTGCATTGAACCAGGAAAGGTGTAATAAGAATAGGATTTGGCAAACTCTAACACTTAACTCTCAGTTTCGGATCAGATAAGTCACCTCGGTCAGCCAAGTTCCACCCCGGCCGAGATGTTCATCGATTGAGCGAGATGCTTAGGGTTAAGGTAAAGACTCGAACTTTCAGGGTCCTACTGGAATCTAAGATTATTCTATCATTGTTTATCCCACAACCTTCAGCCAATCACCCTAGAATCACACAAGGAAATTAGCCACTCATCATCATGAAAGCAATAATCAAATATATGTGAAGAAGGTGAATATTTGAACAAGAAGAATTTAATAAAAAGACTTCAATAACTGAATCAAATATCACAACAAAAGCGTTCCTTGGATAGAAATCCAACAAGGCAAGACAACAAGGAAGGGAATCTAAGATGATCTTACAAAACCCTTCAAAAGCTATAAAAGCTATAGACTTTCTTCCTTCAACCTTCAAAAAGGTTCTTCAAATCTCCCAACTGGAGTATGGCTGCTGTGGTGTATAAACCCTGATCGGTGGTATAGCATGATGTTGGATTTGTGAAAATCCAACCCTTTTTATAGGAAAATAACTCTCCAAAGATAATATATCTTAGAAAGATATTTTCCCATAAATATAGGTAAAATATATGATCTAGCATATCTTCTTCCTTCCAGGAGCCAAGCCCAAAAATATAAGATCTTTTTCCAAAGATAAAAGATCTCAGCCAAGAATAAAATATTCTCGCCGCGTCCCAGGTGTTCGCCTCGGTCGAGTCGACTTCTCTAGATCACCTCGGTCGAGGTGAATCTGTGGTCAACCGAGGTGAGTCACAACTGAATATGAAATCTCTCAAATCTGGTCCAAAGTAAATCTCTAATCCATGGCTATGCTTCCTGGATGGTTCCTTATGTTCCTGAATGTAGCTCCAATGACTCCATTGCTCCTTTTGCTCCTTTTTGATGCAAAACGTGCCATTTTACCTACGATTACAACAAAACTAGGTGTAGACCTCGATTCCCGCAAAGGTAGATGAAATGGTAATATAATCACATATTATACATACAAACATGCAGATTATTGAAGATAAAACGTCCAAACAAACCCCAAAATATAGACTATAATTCATGCTATCAGGTAGTTGATGCCCTTATTAGGAAGACTCCCCGGGAGATGGCGATCGCTAGGCTGGCAACTCAGCCACAATTACAACGAGACCTTGTGTGGCTAGAGATGGATATCCACTTTCCGGATTCCGACAACCACCTATCCACCTTAGAGATTTTTCTTGATCTATTGGTAGAGATCCGACAGAAGCAAGAGAGTTGCCCAATTTGACACGGATCCGAGACAGGATGTCTCGAGGAGAGGCACCATAGTTTGCAGTAGGTGCCGATGTAATCTTGAGAAGCCAGGAGCATGTATGTGTGCCTTCAGATCGAGAGTTGAGACAACAGATCCTACATGAGGCTCACTCTTCACCTTACTCAATGCACCCCGATGCGAGTAAGATGTATCAGGATATTAGACGTTCTTTCTAGTGGGGAGGTCTGAAGCCAGATGTGACGAGATATGTAGCTCATTGTGCGACCTGTCAACAGGTCAAGATCGAGCATCATCAACCAGGAGGAGAGCTACACCCACTTCCCGTCCCTCAATGGAAGTTAGAGGACATCTCAATGGACTTTGTTATCGGTTTGAGACCAAACCGAGGTTTTGATTCCATCTGGGTTATAGTAGATCGACTGACGAAGACCACACGTTTCATTCCTATCAAGGAAACGTGGTCGATAAGTCGATTAGCAGAGGAGTTCACTAGACAAATAGTGAGACTTCACGGAGTACCTAGGACTACATTTTGTGACAGAGACGGACGGTTCACCTCGAGGTTTTAGCAACAAGTGCATGCCGCCTTAGGTGCGAGTTTGCAGTTCACGACTGCTTATCATCCTCAGACCGATGGTCAGTCGGAGCAGACCATCCAGACTTTGGAGGATATGTTGAGAGTCTGGGTGTTAGACTGGGGACAAGTGTGGCCAGATCACCTTCCCTTAGTGGAGTTTTCGTACAACAACAATTGGCACGCATCGATCAGGATGGCTCCTTATGAGGCTTTATACGGACAGAGATGCCATACTCCGTTGTGTAGAACGAGCCGAGTAGTGCTAGCGGAGTAGCACTTGAGCAAATACAGAGTCGTCACAAGTCTTATGCAGATAAGAGGCGCAAACCTCTAGAGTTCAGAGTTGGAGCTCAAGTTTGGTTGAGAGTATACCCGATATGAGGTGTTAGACGTTTTGGCGTCAAGGAGAAGCTGAGTCCCAGATATGTCGGACCTTTCGAGATTCTTTAGCGAGTTGGAGAGGCATCATACAGACTTTCTTTGCCACCGAGGTTGGACGGTGTTCACCCAGTCTTCCATGTGTCTCAGTTACGGTAGTATGTACTAGACCCAAGTTACATCGTCTGTCATGAGGATCTAGTGGTTGAGCAAGACCATACGTTCGTTGAGCATCTGGTAGCTGTCTTAGACCGTAGACGAGACACTTGTGTTCGAAGGACATAACGATGATGAAGATTCAGTGGTTGATGCGAGGAGAAGATGAGGCGACTTGACGTTTTAAGTTATCCAGTGTTTTATGTTGAGCTGGATTTACCTTTAGCATAGTTGTTGCATTTTGGTTATCTTTGTTGAGTTTTACGTATGCTTTTTTGACGTTTTAAGTTATGTGCTCCGAGTGGGAATTCATGAGTTGAGTTAAGCTTTTCTGTGTTGTTGTTGTGTTCTCTTTTAGGTTGTTGCAAGTTTTGGGACAAAACTTCTTTTTAGGGGGATCTGATGTAAGATGTTGTTTTTAGCCTTCACCGCGATATGCTTTTCGTTAGTTTTATCTTCTTTTCATAGATAGAAGATCCGATCTTCTATCTTATGGGCCGGCCTTCCTATCATGTACGTAACCCTAGAATGTCCTTCCATCTATCTTTTCCCCTTTTCCTATAAATTCCCTCTTTCTCTTCCTTTTTGCCTTTCTTGCATACGTTTTCTTCAACCTTGAGAGTTGCAGTAGTTTGCCCTCCTTCCCTTGCTGAACATGTAAGTCTTCTTCTCTGAGTTCTTCATCACGTTCATGAGTTGTTGCATGCCTTCCCTTCTGTTTCTCTTTCTTCCTTCGTTCTTCTCTTTTCTTCTTCTCCAATAATCAAGTTTGATTCTTGTGGAGCGTTCCGTTGTTGATTCGTATTTGTTCACAAGCTCCCTTGGTTGAGTTGTGACGTGTGCAAGTTGAGAGAAGCAACCTTTGGCCCTTGCTGTGTTCCTTGCTGTCGAAGGAGTCAACATCGTTTCTGCACTGAAAACCGCCCCCGCACCTCTGTTGTGCCGCCCACGCGGGAAGTGCCCACTATCGCCCCCGCGCCTCTGTCCAGCCACCCCTGCGGTTTATCCTGCAGTCTCCCCATCTTTGGTGAGCTGCTTCATTCCTTCTTCCTTCGTTCCTTTCCTTGTCTTTCGTGGATGTTGTTGACCCCCCTAAGAGTGTTGTAAGACTAAGTTTGAGACCTTAGCTTGTGGATATCTCTTAGAGATCATTGAGACTAGAATTTATAGACTTCTAGCAACCGTTCACTTCTAATTAGTGATGCCTTGTGTGAACAGGCTTTCCTTCCTCCTTTCCTACGGGAAACTGAGTTGTTATTTGATCTACGAGTTACCTTCGAGTGAGGTAAGTCCCTTGGATTTACTTAGCTTCATTTCGTATATTAGTTTGAGTGAATTGGCTTGTTTACGTTGTTATTAATGTTATAACGGATAACCGGAATAGGATTGACCCTTATAACCGTAATTGGCTCAAATGTATGATAACTGGGCGGTGACAACTTGTCTAGTTCTACAGGAGACTAGGAGGTGCTCTTGCAACCCAAGCCTGCAGGTAACGGATAGTACTGATCTATTCCTATTGGTAGACAGAAGCGGAGGCGAGTTTTGGGAGATTCTCGTGTAACAACATAAGTTTAATTAGTAAAGGGATTAACTTAAAATAAGATAATAATCGGTTTGTGCGTTTATTGTCTTTCTGATATATGGAATGTTAGTTAGCGGTTTATACCGATGTTGTAGATCCTTTCAGGATATAGGTGCTGAGTGATCCAGATGGTGTGGTCAGTCGGGGTTCTCGTACATTATTGGACGGGATTGGGTATATATTTTTGTTGTCGTTCTTTCAATTTGATTTGAACTCGGTTGCAAGTCTTTTATGATTTCCCTTGTTATAACCTTTGGTTTCATATAAGTTTTGGTTTTCATTTATGTGTGCCTTATTGTATGATCCAATGTTGTCGTTGTTACTCTTGTAACACCACAAGTTCTTGGAACTCGGGGAGCTACTGGTTAGGACCTCACAATGGGTCCCGACCTTGGTTTAACAACAACTTTACTAGAATCTTACAACAAGGCACAAATGTATTTAAAACAATTTTAAAACATAATATTTTGATGGTATGAATGTATACATGTGACAGCCTTACAAACATATATATAAATACATAACATGCATGTCGTATGGAAGACTCCCCCGTCCCCGTCTAATGAATACGTGGACCCGGCTGACCATCCGTTCCGGATCTCTCTACAGCTGTCTATCTCTACAAATCTACAACACGGATAAATCGTTAGCTAACAATCCAAATATAAGCAGAATAAGGATAGCACAAACACAAATAAGGTAACATAAACAATCATCATGCTGACACACAAACCAGTTATTATCTAGTAGTTAAGTGATTCACCTTATTCCATTTTACAGTTGTGGCACGAGAATCTTAAGAGTTCTCGCCTCCGTTCCTTATCCAACTGGGTGTAGGTCTAGCTTACCTCTGCCGGTAGCATCACTACAAACCGAGTGTGGACTAGTCCCTAAAGAAACCCCCAGCGCCCTCAAGCTAACTGAGCAGAATGCCACCACCCGTTACTCTTAGGCCAAGGTATAGGTCGGTTTATAAATATTACTAAAATATAACTATAAGCATCTCATTCACACACCACTACCATTATTCATACTCATATCTAGAAGTCAGCTAAGTAAGCCCAAAGGACTTACCTGTATTCAAACATAATCTCGTTATCTCGACTCGGTCTATAACCGCAGGAACTCAACCGCCTGTTGTAAAAGGCAAGTGGATCAATAATATATCCCACTTAATTAGAAGTCTCTGACTTCTAAGATATTTAACTCTATTATCAGCTAAATTACCAAAATACCCTTATACGGATAAATGACGGTTTTACCCCTGGTCCCGAAACTTTATAAAATTTCATAACAAAGTTCCAAACTATTCTTTGGAACTCAAAACCACACTCAAACTCTCAAAGGAAAGTTTGCTAAAGATTTAGAAGATTTAACTACATTCTTGACTTTCATAAAAAGTCGTCAAGGTCCGACTTTGGCTTAAGATATGAGAACCGAATAAAAAATATAAAAAGTCTAACAAAAATCTCTAAGTCTTTTATGTTATGCACTATATCCATAGTAGTCAGAATTTCCCAAAAATACATAATAATCACTTCTACACAAATTCTCAAAGTCAGTTCCTAAACCAGAAATTCAGACTTAGCCAAAACTGAGTATTTCTTAACTGCTCAGTCAGTCCACTTTGGACCTTCATAGATCTAAATCCAACCGTTGGATCAACCCCAACTTTTGATACACCACACTATGCATGACACTCTCTAACATATTAAAAACTGAACGGTGGATTATGTTTCTAAGGTATCCATACTTAAGCTCAAACATGACTGCACAACCCAGATAATTCCAGCACTCAATAATTTCAGCAACATCCAGAAAACTGTTTAAGGTCTCAACTTCAAAAATTCATAACTCCTAAAGCACTTCCTGGATTCATCCCAAATTTTAATATGTTCCACCACAATATGCCAACTATATCATATCCAAAATTCAAGTCAAACATAGATCAAACTCTTATTCAAAACTATCTCTCAAAACAGCATCACATGCTGTTTTTCCCAACACTCAACAGAGTTATAAAAACTGTGTGAGAAGTCAACTTCGAGACACCATAACTCTCAAACCATAGCATGTATTCCTCTAAAGTTTTAGTATGATCTACTATAATATATCAACTATAACTTGTCAGAAATTCAAGTTTAACAGAAGTCAATAACCCCTCCAAATATATTCCACAAAACTGCATCTCAAGCAAATTTCCTCAAACTGAGCACACTAAAAAAAAACTGCATGAATAGCCAACTTCGGGATACTATAACTCTCACACCGTAACTCCGATTGTTCCCAAATTTTAGTATGATATACTATGCAACACTGATTACCACATACCCGAAAACCAACAAGAAAGGAGAAGTCTAACTTACCCAAATCTGGACCCGAAGACCACTGCTTGACATTTCGTAAAAACTCAAAATTACAGGACCACTCTCGTTACTTCTGTGAGTCTGTACAAGGGTTGCAAGTATGCATCAGCCATAGCATATATCAAGGAAGACAAGGAGGAGGAGGAGGAGTATCCTTACTCAGTTGCACACTCGACCAAAAACAAAGCGGATGGCTCGACTGTGCCCCTGGCGTGACTGCGGTTTGGAAGAAGGATCCTGGCGGGAAGAAACGAGAGCCGGCTCCGCCTCACTGTTTCAGGAAGAGAACGTCCATGGCTCTTCGTGTAGGTATCGATGGAGAGGCTGAGTGGTTGCGCGAAGTAACAGCGTTACGTGAAGGAGGGAGAGTCGGCTCCGCCTTGCTGTGGCGCTGCGTGCAGGAAGGAGGGTAGCGGCACTGCTGGTGTCGACTGAGAGGAGAAGGGAGGAAGAGAGGGGAGAGAGGCCGCCAGCGTGAAGGTAGTAACAACGTGGCAAGAGAGAGGGGAGAGCAGCCGCCAGCGTGAAGATGCAGGTGCGGTTTAGGGCAAGGAGACGTAGGAAGAGGAGGTGGGAGATAGGAGACTTAATGGGCTAGTTGGCTTACTCGAAACGGGCCCGGATGGTAAGGTTCATGGCTGAAAATGGGCTTGTCAAACTCATGTCCTGACTTTGTCAAAAGTTGTCATGACTTCGTCTGGGTCTCGTCATGACTTCGTCAAAACTCGTCAAAAGACCTAGATATATATATAACTAGGGTTTGGTGTATTTTTCATTATTTTATGTGGTTATAATACTTACATAAAATGATAAAATTAATTCTAGTCATAAAGTTAGGTATCTTAAAGAGGTCAACGGTCTCTAAAACTCGGTTTGGCTCGGAATTAATCGGAAATAAAATTTTCGGTTATTACATCAGTACCTCCTAAAAATAAGTTTCGTCCCGAAACTTAGGGTTAGATAATCATGATTGGCCTTTAAGGCACCAGTCGGGTGTATCTAATCACTACACAAAAACCTTGTCGTTTCTACATCTAAGTATTCACACACCAAAGGTTATCACTATAACACACATGACTAAGCACTCAATCAAGAAAAGGAAACAAGTAGTCATACAATATCACACACTTGCAGGGTCAAGCCCCAACTAGTTGTTTTCAAGGTTACAACTATCTTTGTAATGATCTCTGAAAGGTTACGACATCTCCTAATATCACAATATCTCAAGTAGCCTCGTCGGCTTTCCACAAAACCACTGACTCCGAAAATCTTTTCATGTACATACCTCACTAGCGCTTGCTACCACGTTCTAGAGTGGTTATCGGATAACTCACCGGTATCATTCGGCTCAACTGTCCGATCCTCTATTCTGAGGAGCTAACTCGTGTCTAGTAGGTATTCCCTCTAACTAATCCCTGGACAATGGGGTTGCTCTCCTATATAGGGCGAGGTATACTAGTCCTTCACTCACTTTCAACTCCGCTTGTAAGGTCTCACAAGGTTGTCTTACCTAACTCACCTCTAAATCTTTTGATGACCTTCCTGAGGTAATTTATTCCAATTCTTTTCTTTCTGATCTTCTGAAGGGTTCCGGGTATCTGATCTAGGATATCCCCCCTTATACACCTCCCGGTACTTTACTAAGTATTTAAGGCTAGTTGTATCATAACTCACTTGGTCTTATTTCATAATATGGCTCCGTCATATGGTTCCTCCATTAAAGAACCGTCATCTGCTCATTTTTAGTCTTAAACTTGATATAACTTAACAACCAAAACCCGGTGGTCAATCTTTGTATTCTATCAACCTCATCATATTATTTTATAGATCTCTAGTTCAACTCAAGCTTCTTACGCAGTATCAAGATCTTAGGTGATATAGAATGTATTCGCGATGACAACACTAGGCACAAGGTAATCTTACCTCACCATCGTTTGATCATAATTGCTCGATAACTGCTAACACACCATCAACATTCCACTCTTATATCCCTCACGTCTATCAGACCGATAATATTTCTCTGACATGCAACGCAACTCGGATCTGTTTTGATATAAAATTCTTCTTATACTCTACTCTTGAGATTATGTTTTCTATATGTACGAGTACTGGTCTGTAAGTACACTCCCGTAGCTTCCTTTTCTTATCTGTCTTTCGATTCAACTTGATAGTTACTCCCTTGACCTTGTTAGTGCAGGCCCTACACAATACCTTTATTACATCGTTACTTCCTTTTTCATTCCATCAAGAAACTCATTCTAAAGTACCCTGCTAGGTATTAAGTTCCAAATTTACTTGTCTGCCGACATGTGACGAGGTCGGCATGCTTCACTTGTATCTATAATGGGGTACCACCCTCTTTCTATACTTCTATGTGCACATACTTTCTCGTCTATCTATATGGTGATACAGTTCCTCTACAAAATTTCCTGTCACTCCACGTAGCCTATTTCACGTTCCTTCCAAACGAAATGCATTTTACCAATTATCAGCGTCTTACACTCGACACGTCATTTTCTGTACTCTCGAATTTCTTGTTATGTGGGTTAGGACCCATCATGCTTCCGTTGTGTTACTTTGATAATTATGTTGTCACCCGTTAATCATAAGGACATTTTCCGTGAGTCCAAAAGGATTGACCCCAAAACTCTTCCTCTCAATTACATCATACGTCCTATCCGGATGAAGTACCCAATACCTTCCTTATTTGCCTTAAGGAACTAAGATGACGGTTGGAAGACGACCTCTTCCGTTTACCTTTGGAATTCTTCTAACATGGATCTAAACTCTCTGACTCAACCGGAGTTTGATCTTAACCAGCCAAGAAGTAACCTCGGACACGATCCTCTCTATACCTTTAGTTATCTAAGAAGATTTTCGTTACCTACTTGAGGAAATCCTCCAAAGTATCGGTATAGTTAATTCAATAATCCACAATCACAAATATCTCTTCTTAACTGTACATAACTCATCAATACCAACAACACTTGCACGTCCTCCGCTGACGTTGCTTATTCTATAGTTGACTTACCTCAACATATCGTACTCACTCTTCTCATACTTCTAATGGCGTAAAATTCCTGGTACGCATCCATTACTCGGTTAACTCTTTTCCCCTTTGTTATTTCGTTCTATCCTCCCCACTTCCGTTTCCTTAGACCAATTCTCTTTCACTAGTCCACTAGGTCATTCTCACATGTTCCTTCATTAGCGTTGTTTATAATATAGCTCTATTGAACTCCATTGACTCTGCTACCGGCCTCTTACTCCTTTTGATACTGGTATCGTCATTCCTTACAACTTCTTATATCTCTGACGAGGTCAAAACTCCTCTACACTTGTGGAGTCTATCTTCGCTCTTACTCTCAATTGTAGGTCTTCATTCTGTGCATCTTTTGGTCATAAGGGTTTCTTCCCCAATTATCGTAAGAGAATCCTCATCCTCTCTTGTATGAATGGTTACGCACACTCTGTCTTGACTGACATAGAACCTTATCAAAGTGTATACTTACTCCTCTAGTTCTCCTTTTATAATTCATCTGTACTAGTTGTGATATGTACCTTTTTCCTAGCCAGTAGGTAGTAAATCACTTACACAGTTCCCTTGGTCTCAAATAACATAAGGGGTCATTCTTGGCTGTCTAGTCTTCCTTCTTAAGTTCTTAATTAGAGTTACTAACTCGACTCACTCCATGTTACTATTAAGGTTACTAGCACGTGTACCGATTTAACTTCACATTTGTCGCCGTTGATCTCTTGAAGGGTCCTCTAGATGTTTATAAAATTCTTTCATAATTATCTTCCTTATTTGTCAACCAGTTACTACTAGTTGACCCATACGTGTTATGTCTCAGTTATCACTACTCTGTAGTTGCCCTTCTATAAGATCACGGACTTATTGTTCTTCTATCTCTTTTAAAGTTTGATACCCTTCGTGAAAATCTATCTCCTCCAGTTTCTTTGTTAATATCCCTTTAGCTCCTTCCATAGTCTGCACCTCTCTTGTTTTCTTATGAGATCATTATACTCTTCTGAGTCCATTTATAGCATTTATCTGTCGTCAAGGAGTTCATCAAGTCTTCCACAATAACTTGTAAGCGTGTCTTCACGATTCTTCTTACTTTGTTCATCGTCTGTTTGCGGTTCTCTAATAAGACCGTTAGTATTGGTAACTTAAATCTTTATGTGAATGAGAAATTATCGTGGACTCTTTAGTCCACCAATATCATTTTCCCACATTCTTCCCCTTAATTGGTTTTGTTTTGATCATGATACCTTTATGGAATTTCGTTGTCACAATTTTAGCCTTCTAGTTTCTTTGATACTTATGTCGAAGTTTCTTTCAAAATGTTCGTATCCTTGGAGGACTCCACATGCTTCCATGGTTACACATTCACCACTGGGTCAACACCCTATCCTCTTTGTACTCTCATGTCCATGCTTGCATATGGTGGCATCCACCTCGATGGTAACGTCCTTCACTCCGAAATTATTGGTTGTACTCCGTTTTATATGATACTTGTTCCCTTATTGTTATCCCTAATCTGATCTCTTGTCGTCTCTTGCGTGGTTATTCTAATTCATCTCTCGGCTTCATCCGACCAAGTCCCTTGTATGACTTCCTATTCCTTCTATGTGAGCTGACTCGGGATTTTCTTTTTCATCGGATTGTGCTTGTGGTGAAAATTATCTCAACATCTTTACTTCCTTGCCCACCCGTTCTCCGGATGATTTATAGGGTCGCCAGGACGCCCACCAGAGTATAATACTCAATCCTAGGACTGAATCCATTGTCTCGTGTTGAAAATTCCTCAAGTCCGCTACGAATTTATCATGAGGCGATAATCGCTTCATGATATCACAAGTAAATGATCAAAAATATCCTTTATGATACTAACATGCTACACATATACATATATATAATCATATATTAAATCATATCGATATAACTCTATATACTAACACCTATCATTCGAAGTTGCAAAGATCCACGGAGAACGATGGTGGTCCGACGTACTACTAACCCAACAACCCGACTATGCACGTGTGTAAAAACAGAAACCGTTTTGAACATCTTAGACCCCTTTCGGGTTCTAGTGATTTTATACATTCGGTCTTTCAGAAGATTTCAAGTGCCATTGTTGCCAACCTGACTCTGATACCATGTTGTAGCACCCCAAGTTCTTGAAACTCGGGGAGCTACTGGTTAGGACCTCACAATGGGTCCCGACCTTGGTTTAACAACAACTTTACTAGGATCTTACAACAAGGCACAAATGTATTTAAAACAATTTTAAAACATAATATTTTGATGGTATGAATGTATACATGTGACAGCCTTACAAACATATATATAAATACATAACATGCATGTCGTATGGAAGACTCCCCCGTCCCCGTCTAATGAATACGTGGACCCGGCTGACCATCCGTTCCGGATCTCTCTACAACTGTCTATCTCTACAGATCTACAACACGGATAAACCGTTAGCTAACAATCCAAATATAAGTAGAATAAGGATAGCACAAACACAAACAAGGTAACATAAACAATCATCATGCTGGCACACAAACCGGTTATTATCTAGTAGTTAAGTGATTCACCTTATTCCATTTTACAGTTGTGGCACGAGAATCTTAAGAGCTCTCGCCTCCGTTCCTTATCCAACTGGGTGTAGGTCTAGCTTACCTCCGCCGGTAGCATCCCTACAAACCGAGTGTGGACTAGTCCCTAAAGAAACCCCCAGCGCCCTCAAGCTAACTAAACAGAATGCCACCGCCCGTTACTCTTAGGCCAAGGTATAGGTCGGTTTATAAATATTACTAAAATATAACTATAAGCATCTCATTCACACACCACTACCATTATTCATACTCATATCTAGAAGTCAGCTAAGTAAGCCCAAAGGACTTACCTGTATTCAAACATAATCTCGTTATCTCGACTCGGTCTATAACCGTAGGAACTCAACCGCCTGTTATAAAAGGCAAGTAGATCAATAATATATCCCACTTAATTAGAAGTCTCTGACTTCTAAGATATTTAACTCTATCATCAGCTAAATTACCAAAATACCCTTATACGGATAAATGACTGTTTTACCCCTGGTCCCGAAACTTTATAAAATTTCATAACAAAGTTCCAAACTATTCTTTGGAACTCAAAACCACACTCAAACTCTCAAAGGAAAGTTTGCTAAAGATTTAGAAGAGTTAACTACATTCTTGACTTTCATAAAAAGTCGTCAAGGTCCGACTTTGGCTTAAGAAATGAGAACCGATTAAAAAATATAAAAAGTCTAACAAAAATCTCTAAGTCTTTTATGTTATGCACTCTATCCATAGTAGTCAGAATTTCCCAAAAATACATAATAATCACTTCTACACAAATTCTCAAAGTCAGTTCCTAAACCAGAAATTCAGACTTAGCCAAAACTGAGTATTTCTTAACTGCTCAGCCAGTCCACTTTGGACCTTCATAGATCTAAATCCAACCGTTGGATCAACCCCAACTTTTGATACACCACACTATGCATGACACTCTATAACATATTAAAAACTGAACGGTGGATTATGTTTGTAAGGTATCCAAACTTAAGCTTAAACATGACTGCACAACCCAGATAATTCCAGCACTCAACAATTTCAGCAACATCTAAAAAACTGTTTAAGGTCTCAACTTAAAAAATTCATAACTCCTAAACCACTTGCTGGATTCATCCCAAATTTTAATATGTTCCACCACAATATGCCAACTATATCATATCCAGAATTCAAGTCAAACAGAGATCAAACTCTTATTCAAAACTATCTCTCAAAACAGCATCACGTGCTGTTTTTCCCAACACTCAGCACAGTTATAAAAACTGTGTGAGGAGTCAACTTTGAGACACCATAACTCTCAAACCGTAGCATGGCTTCCTCTAAAGTTTTAGTATGATCTACTATAATATATCAACTATAACCTGTCAGAAATTCAAGTCTAACAGAAGCCAATAACCCCTCCAAATTTATTCCACAAAATTGCATCTCAAGCAAATTTCCTCAAACTCAGCACACTAAAAAAAACTGCATGAATAGCCAACTTCGGGATACTATAACTCTCACACCGTAACTCCGATTGTTCCCAAATTTTAGTATGATATACTATGCAACACTGACTACAACATTCCCGAAAATCAGCAAGAAAGGAAAAGTCTAACTTACCCAAATCTGGACCCGAAGACCACTGCTTGACATTTCGTAAAAACTCAAAATTACAGGACCACTCTCGTTAATTCTGTGAGTCTGTACAAGGGTTGCAAGTATGCATCAGCCATAGAATATATCAAGGAAGACAAGGAGGAGGAGGAGGAGTATCCATACTCAGTTGCACACTCGACCAAAAA
Source organism: Fagopyrum homotropicum (assembly GCA_033239125.1). Classification (NCBI taxonomy): domain Eukaryota; kingdom Viridiplantae; phylum Streptophyta; class Magnoliopsida; order Caryophyllales; family Polygonaceae; genus Fagopyrum; species Fagopyrum homotropicum. The sequence goes on along the minus strand of BSWB01000004.1, from coordinate 27,471,119 downwards.
CAAAGCGGATGGCTCGACTGTGCCCCTGGCGTGACTGCGGTTTGGAAGAAGGATCCTGGCTGGAAGAAACGAGAGCCGGCTCCGCCTCACTGGTTCAGGAAGAGAACGTCCATGGCTCTTCGTGTAGGTATCGATAGAGAGGTTGAGTGGTTGCGCGAAGTAACAGCGTTACGTGAAGGAGGGAGAGTCGGCTCCGCCTTGCTGTGGCGCCGCGTGCAAGAAGGAGGGTAGCGGCACTGCTGGTATCGACTGAGAGGAGAAGGGAGGGAAGAGAGAGGAGAGCGGCCGCCAGCGTGAAGGTAGCAATAACGTGGCAAGAGAGAGGGGAGAGCAGCCGCCAGCGTGAAGATGCAGGTGCGGTTTAGGGCAAGGAGACGTAGGAAGAGGAGGTGGGAGATAGGAGACTTAATGGGCCAGTTGGCTTACTCGAAACGGGCCCGGATGGTAAGGTTCATGGCTGAAAATGGGCTTGTCAAACTCATGTCCTGACTTTGTCAAAAGTTGTCATGACTTCGTCTGGGTCTCGTCATGACTTTGTCAAAACTCGTCAAAAGACCTAGATATATATATATACTAGTAGGACGCGCGTGCTTCGCACGCGCCGTAAATGAGATCGGAAATCGATAGTAGTAGATGAAATCGGAATGGAGTTGATAAATTCTATTAGTTATGGAAAAGTGGATAAATTCAACATTTTCTTTGAATCTTACCAATATCACACTATAATTGTAGGTGAGCAAGCCGTTGTAGCGGACACTCAGTTATGTGAGGATATCATATCACAACGCTGAATCTTTAACTGATCTGAGTGAAAAATACTACTTGTTTTAATGATTTTGATTTTTTTTTAATTTTGGCTCATTGTCTGTTTTGGATGTGCATATGATATCTCGGATTTATATTTTTGGCTTGTTGGCGTTTATCCAAACTATACTGCTCATTATGGTTCCTGCTCTTTTATGTAAGCTGATTGCGGATGATGATTACGATGAATGAAATTTTGCCTTATATATACAAAAAAACTTAAAGCAAATTAAATCATATATATAATTTTAACTTGAACAATCAAACTTTATCTAAAATTTTGGTTGAATACTACCTCTAAAAAACGGGTTAAATTTCACCCAGAAAAAAAAAAAAAAGTCTACTGTCTATTCGGCAGATACGGGTATGGATGACAAAAACTATGGGTCAGGCGAAGATTTATAGGTAACATGTTCAGTTATGGAAGTGATACATCCCTACACCAAAAAACTTTACCCAAGTGTCTACCAGATGAAGATGAGCTTAAGATATGATACAACATAGAGCTGCTAGATTGGCAACCAAAATGTCATTTTCCTTGTATCTTCTTTCAATTACAGTGTTCTTCAAATTTATGGTACACAGAAAGATCAAAGGAAAATGAACTGAACAAAAAAACAACCCAATATATGTATAAATTACATCATTGTTTTTGTCAAAGAAATAGTCATAAAATCACAGTATCGTATATATCTTGGTGTCCTTCAATATGAAGTAACCATCAAAGCTTTGCACTGCATTTATGAGGATTAATAGCCCGTACTCAAAACACCAAAGCTTTTCACTGAAATTGGCAAGTTAAGTCACTACACGAGTAGGTAGAAACTCTTTGCCTCATCAAATGTCATGATCTGCAACATAAAAATTTAGAGTAGTCAGCAAGGCCAACATAAAGGGAAAAAGATTATTAATCAACAATTAACAAACAAGAAAAGGAAACAACTCAGACTAATTGAAACAACAAAAATGATACCGTATAAAGCCCAAAATAAGTGCCAAACTTGGATCACGCTAGGTTCAGCCTTAACAGGCTTGTTATCAGTCAACTATTATAGGCAGTCGACCACAAATCAAAAGGAAGCAAAATCAGACACGATAAAGAATAAAGAACAATCAAATGAAAAACTCCGAAGAACTTGATTACTAACCATTCGTCGATGACTTACGTAAAGCTTGAAGATGATGAGCCCGACGGTTGGACAAATAGCAATAGCTTGGGGAAGATTAGGAATAATATATAAAATAGGGTTTGAATATGACCATGAAGCTTGACGCAATTGAAGATTGGAAAACGTTAGAATAAAAAATAGATGAAGAAACAAGATGATTGCATACCTGATTGAAGATCCGGAGAAAAAGTGTGAAGACCGTAAAATCTCCGTCGTAGGTGGGAAATCAGGAAGTCAAAACCAAGTGAAGTCCCAAAATCACAACCCTCACCTCCCTATGTTGTCTCTTCCACGAGTTTCAAGAGAGGAAAAACAGAGGCAACAAGCAGCGAATCCCCTCTTTCTCTCTCCCTCACACACACACACACACTTTGGAACAAAGCAAAATCTACCAATTAAAGAGTGAAGGAGATATGGGCTGATTGTGCTTCTCGACAAAATCCACCACCCAGAAAATATCACCCAGAAAATTCAGATCCGAACCTGCACACAAGAGGAAAGGTAATCAATGGTGAGTTGGGACGGAAAAGGCTAATGGACGGTGGTCGCACAACGGTGATCGGAGGAACGAAGCAAGAGCGGAAAATTTGTGGCAGACGACGTGTGAACCCCACAACAACCCTCCTGACAGCTGTTCTCGGACAACCCACTCTATCTTCGATCGGGACACCACATACGACATCGAAAGGGGCCCGAGGAGAAGCCTCCCATCCCCAATTCAAAGATCTGGATTGACAAAATTTGGGGAGAGAATAGAAGAGTAATTGCTTTATAGAGATCGAGAAGAAAAAATAGGAATCGATAGGCTTTCAGAAGAAGTCAGGGGCTTTGAGAAGAAGCCACAACGGGGCTTTCACAAGAAGACACAACGGGGCTTTCACAAGAAGACACAACGGGGCTTTCACAAGAAGCCGCAACGGAACTTCAAGAAGAAGACACGGTAAGTAAAGAAAGTTGAGTTATCAAAATAAAGGCAAAAAAAGAAATTTACAAAAATAAATAAGGGTAAAATAGGAAAATAGAAAATTTGAAGGGTAATGTGGGAATTCCCCTATTCATTTGGGGAACTCCCACTTTTATTATAGTAAGGATATAACTAGGGTTTGGTGTATTTTTTATTATTTTATGGGGTTATAATACTTACATAAAATGATAAAACTAATTCTAGTCATAAAGTTAGGTATCTTAAAGAGGTCAACGGTCTCTAAAACTCGGTTTGGCTCGGAATTGATCGGAAATAAATTTTTTGCTTATTACAACTCTGAGGATCGGGATCCATTGTGAGGTCCTAACCTGTAACGCTTTGAGTTCCCACAACTTGAGGAGTTACAAAATATCCAAAAAAACTTTTTATACATTCTTTTGAAATTTTATAACAAAATTAAATTTCCAAATAGAATTTCAAATAAATATTCAAATTTGATCCGAATAAATATTTTTCCAAAAAACAAAATGTAGCACCTGTTTTTTCCACGTCACCGCCCCCGCGGTGACGATGGCCTACGGTCGCGGCCAAGTGCTCTTGCCGGCGCGGCGTGGTCTAGCCGCGGGTGCGGCTGACCCCAGATCGCATAAGATCTGTTTTTATCTTCTTTCCTTTCTTAGAAGATCCGATCTTCTAATCTTGGGCCGTCTTTCCTCTATCTTTTAACCTAGTTCTATGTCGTCCTCTTCCCCAACCATACCTCTTTCTTATTCATGTTTTATCTCTTGCTCCCTTCCTCTTGCCTCCTTGTCTTTCTTAACCGTGAGCAAAGTTGCAGTCTTTGTTCCGTGAGATATGCTGAATCCTTGTAAGTTCTCCTCCTTTACGTTCTCCTTTTCCTCAGGTGTACTCCTGCTGCTTTCTACTTCTTCTTCTTCTTCTTCTTCTTCTTGGCAAGAATCAAGATCGAGTCTTAAGTCTACTTGGCCGTGGTTTGATTGTTGTATGTGTATAGCTATGCTCTTATGGTTAGGTGTTTTGTGTGAAGAATCACATAGGAAAGCTAAGCCAGCCTGGTATGGTTCTGTTGTCGACAGAAGTCCCGACGTTCGCCTCTCTCACTTTACCGCCCCCACGGCTGCAAGAAACCACCCCCGCGGTTTTACTCCAAACGCCTCACTTGCGCTTCTTGTCACCGTGTATGGGCCTCCTATCACCCGCGGTCGCGCCTTAACTCTAGTGGCTACCGTCTTTTAGTAAGTCAATTCCCTCCTTGCTTCCTTATCCTTTCCCGGTGTTAGATCATGCTAGGCGAGACCTAGATGAATTAGGGTGAATGTCAATTAGTGGCTTGTGGATTCCTAAGAGTTGGTTATGGTTTGGGAACCCTTGAGCTTGTGTTGTTGACGTTGATCCTTGAGGATCTTTAGACTAGGAGTAGTAATTTCTAGCATGTGGGAGATCTTGTAGAGATCATTGAGACTAGAAGTAGGAATCTTATAGCACGTTGCTATAAATCTTGTAGAGGTCAATGAGACTAGAAGTACATACTTCTAGCATTTAGGATACCTTGTCTGAACAGACTTAGATCTTTTCCTGCGGGAAGCTGAGCAGTTTAGCTGATTCGAGTTACCTTGATATAAGTAAGTCCCTTGGACTTACTTAACTACATTCTGTGTATTAGTTTGTTTGTATTAGTGGTGTTTGTTTACCTTATCGTTATAACGGAAACTCGGACTAGGACGACCTTATACCGTAATTGGTCCAAGTGTGTTATAATTGGGCGGTACCCACTTGTCCAATTCTTCAGGAGACTGTAAGGTGCTCTTGCGACCAGGCCCACACGTAACGAATAGATGCATCCGATCTATTCCTATCGGTAACGGAAATAGGGGCGAGTTTCGGGAGATTCCCTTTTCACAAAAAAGTTAAATTAGTAATGGATGACTTATTAAAAAAGATAATATCCGGCTTTCAGAGCACGCTATATGTTTAGATTTTATATGTGTTTGTGCCTCTAATATTATTTTTGATATCTAGAATGTTAGCTAACGGTTTATACCGTCGCTGTAGATGCCCTGCAGGTTAGAGATGTTGATGAGTGATCCGAACGGAGTGGTCAGCCGGGTTCCCGTAATTATAGGACGGGATCAGGGTTTTTATAATTATTGGTGTCTTTTTTCGATTTGTTGTTGAACTCGGCTGAGAGTCTTTCGCTTTTCCTTTGTTATATCTTTTTATATTTTATCTATTTTGGTTTTTCATTTATTTTTGTCTTGTTGTAAGATCTAGTTATATTGTTGTTACCCTGAGGGTCGGGACCCACTATGAGGTCCTAGCCCATAACGCTCCGAGTTCCAAGAATTTGGATGTGTTACAATATGGTATCAAAGCAGGTTGACAATAATGGAACTCGCAATCTTCTGAAGGTCGAATAGATAAATAAACAGAACCCTAAAGGGGTTTGAGTTTTGAAATGAATTTGGTTTTCAACTGACAAGTCGATCTGGGATAGAATGTACGGGGGACCACCACTACTTCCGCAGATCTTGGAAGCTTAGTTTTTATGATTGGTTGTAGTTCTGTGTTGAACCATACTTGTTTTCCTGGATTTTTGCACTAGTGTAGAATGTATAGCTTAGTCTTATACGTAGTATGTCCTTATCGCATATGGCACGCACTAGAGCTACATCTATTGTGGGACGAGGAAGAGGTCGACCACCTCTTCCTCCTACCTTCCGTGGACGAGGACGTGCGGGCAGACCTCTAGTAGCTAGAGGTTGGGGACGACTCCCTATCGTTGATTCATGATAACATGAATTATGGTCTATATTTCAGATATGGTTTTTGCGTTTTCTCATCATTATTATGCATGCATGGATATATATTCTACTTGATTATGTCATTATTTGTTTACTTTGCAAGAATCGAGGTCTACACCATGTTTGATTGTTTTTGTAGGGAATAAGGCATATTTTGGATCAAAACGGACCATTGAGGTCCAAGGAGGCCATGGAGCTACATTATAAAGTAGTTGGAAGGACAAGAAGGAAGGCATGAACCATAGGAAAAGAATGGAAGAAAAAATCAGGAGAAGATATGAAGAAATGTACGTAATTCACCATTGATCTCGGACCACATCGTGATGCACCTCGACCGAGATGGCCAACTGATCCTAGCTCGAGGTCGACGGCCCACAACCCAAGAGAGATAATTATTTTTACCTGAAATTTCTTCTATAAGAGGGGAAGGTCAATATCGTAGAAGATATCTTTGGATCACAAGATTTTCGGAAAGACGGCAATTGGAAGAAAGGTGGAAGGATAGAGATCTAAGGAAGGATTACTTGAAGTTCAAGGAAGATGGGAAGATAATTTGTAAGGTTTTCTTGGAAAGTTACTAAGTGATTGTTATCATCTTTTGGAACACACTGTTGACGATTGTTTAATTGTTTTGCATCATTGCTTATTGGAAACCTTTGTTGAGTCTTTTATTCTTTTACTTTGATATCTTGATTAAATATTAATTGGTTGCTTTGAACATGATGATTGTTGGTTAAAAACCCTTGCCATTCTAGGGTGATAAGATGAAGGTTGTGGTATAGACGATGAAAGAGTGAACCTTTATCGTGAGTGGACCTTGAAAGTTAAGTTAACCCTAAACCGAAAACCGTCTCGGGCTTTTCTTGGAGTCATCTCAACCGAGATCGATAAGAACTGCACGAGATGGCCCGTTGCATGTCCGATCTTGAGTTGAGGTTATAGTTTGTCAAATCCTATCCTTGTTGCACCTTTCCTAGTTTATATTCAAGCCTAGGAAGATACTTACCCGGTGATTCCTTTGCTTGTTTACCGATGATGATGAGTGTTAGGTAACAAAGGTATATCCTTTGTTAGGGTCTGAGTGTGCCTTAATCCTACCTTTGTGAGTTAACTTGAGACTTATCCGGTGATGGTTATTTATGTTCCCTTAGGTTGAGAGTTGGTTTGAGATATAGTACCTTTCCTTGGTGCCTTGACACTTACCCGGTAATAGGATCTTTGGTTTGGGATAGTGGATGGTGAGACTTACCAGTGATCTATCCCATCGTCGAAGCACCTTCCCTTTGCAACCTCAGCTTTGTCCATGTTTATCCTTAGAAATCTTGAGTCAAAACCACAACTGGATGCTTTGATCTCTAGAATTTGCATTCCTTTATATGATTTATATACATAATTGTTCTTTGTTGCTCGAGTTTTCATAACAACCCAAAGTTACATATTATTGCTTGATTTCACCATAGTCCTTGTCGCCGTTTCCGGGGACTTGGTTTAGACCAAGCAGGTATTTGGTTGTCTTAGGGCTGCTGCCCTTGTTGCTATTGATCATTCTACTTAAGTGATCTTGTAGGACCTTTCTTTAGGTTTATGCAATGAACTCGAGCTAGTAAAGAAATTGTTCCCTACAACCGTGGACCAGAAAAGACGTACAAAAGAAGATTAAAAGAAGCAAATATGGCTGCAATGAATGATGATAGAGATCTCCAAGCTAAGTTGGATGATGCTCTAGACCAACTGAAGTTACGAGATGATGCTCTAATTAAGAAGAGAGCAGATACACGTGCTAGAGAGGACGAACTTCGGGCCAACATGGCCGAGATACAGGAGGCCGTTCGGCGGCTGCGTGAAGAGCAAGGAGGAAACGCAAGAGTTGCAATAGATCCACCGACACTCGTTATTGTGCCACCACCTGCACCTCGCTTTCCGGCGGGAATTGAGAGAGTTGGCCCGTTTGTGGAGGAGCCGCAAACACTTGGTCAAAGGATGGATCCCGTTCAACAAACACGCCGTCCGGGCGTTAACTTAGGTGATCTAGTTGAACATGAGTATGAGCTTCGACCTCAAGTTCTTACAATAATTCGACAAAATAAGTTTGGAGGACTAGAGAGAGAATCTCCACATCAACACTTGCAAACTTATGAGATTCTCATGGAGACTTTGAGACCTTCAAGAGTGGAAAAAAATAACTATAATTTGTGTCTTTATTTTTCTCCTTGAAGGATAAAGCGCTTGCTTGGTATCAACTACTTCCATCCGGAACAGTTATTACATGGGAGGAGATGACTTCGGAATACCAAGTTCTTTCCGCCATCAAAAACAGCGGAATTGAGAGGTAAAATTTTAATGCATTTGTTATGAAAGACAATGAGAGTTTATTTAAATCATGGGAGAGGTTCAAAGACCTTTTTCAAGGGCATGGATAAGGAAACTCAATTCAAACTTCAATACCTTTTTGTTGGGACGTTTATGGATAAGAGAGTTGATGATGTATGGGAGTTTGTTGAGGAACAAGCTCTAATTATTGAAAAATATTCCCACCGGAGGGTCGATGATAGAAGTCGAAGATACGGACCTCAAGAGCTGAATCTTGCTACCTCAAATGTTGCTCAACTCACTACTCTTAACAATGAAGTCAAAGCTTTGAAGGAGCTTTGAAGGAGCTTTTGAAGACAAAAACACAATCAAGAGGAGCGCCAAGGGAGCAAGATGTTGGCTATGTGGGAAGAGGAAATTATCAAGGTCAAAGGAACAATAACTACTGTTAGCATGAAATATTGTGATATTTTAGGCACGTTTTCTAAGCGTATTTGATTCATATTGATAGTCATTGATTGAGCATTGATGCATTTGTGAGCTAGTTTGTCTATAATGTCGATATAGAGATCTACACAAGCTTTATGTTGATTATAGGTAATTGAGAGCTATTTCAGAACGGAATCGAGCAAGGATGGAGTTGTTGAGCAATGTCCATGGATTGAGGACATTCTTAGGAGCAAAAGGAGTGTCAACTTGAGGAATGCACGAAGCTAGGGAAGAATCACGTTCTTGCCCTAAACCACGCTCTAAAATACGGCCGTACTACTTTCCACGTTCAGTTCCACGGCCGTGGAACCATGGCTAGGGAAGCGTGGTTCATTCCAGCAACTTCTACAGCCGTGGAGAAGATGGTTCAAACCGTGTTGATTTCCACGCTCTAAATTACGGTCGTGGAACCTTCCACGACCGTGATCTTGGCGATCTTTTTCTCCACACTTTAAGCCACGATCTTTTAAAGGATTGGGCCGGGCCGCTACTTCATCATACACTATAAAAGGACGGACGAAGAGAGATTCCATCACCTCGCTTTAGACCTTGGCTTACACCTCCGCTTAGACGCACTTTCGCTCACACCGCGACTTAGAGATCTTTGCGACTTTTGCAAAAGACGGACTTTGCGCTCATCCTTGGAGTGGCCCTAATCTCGCACTTGGGTGGAGATTGTGATTGAGATTTCCGGATTGACGGAAGATCGAAGATTCTGAGGATTGTTCGCAAGAAGATTCTCCTTCTTGTTTAGGTTTGATTTAGAAGACGGATTGACATCCCGTTCTTCCTTCTTATCTAAGATTGTATTTGTTTGTTCTATTCCGAATCTAGTGACGATATTTGTTCTTGATTGTGACATTGAGATTGATTTGAAGTTTATTGAAGGTTTTCGGAAGTTTTCATCTTTCAATCTTTTAAACCTTGAATTTGATATCATTATGACTATTGTTGGCTAAAAACCCTTAACAATTCTAAGGTGAAGGGTTGATAGTTGTGGCTTAGATGATGATAGATCGATCGTAAACAGATTGGACCCTGAGAGTTAGAGAGAATCGCCGACGAACCCTAATTTACGGCATGTTCTTGAGTCCACGGCCGTGGAACCTCAAGAACTAACCGTGATTTCCCTTAAGTCTACGAGCTTGATTTTACTTTAATCCAAAGTTAAAGATTTGCTTTAACTTAGTCTTGGCTTGCCTTTTCTAGGTGGTAGTGAAGCCTCAACAACCACTACCTCGATTGTGAGTGTCACAACCGTAATCGGTTAAGTTAGTCTTGATCCTTGGATTACAAGTTTAGGTATTCGACATTAATTCTCATCTTTAGAACCTTTCTATACTGAAGCCTCAACAACCTTTATAGAGAGTGTCTTGTAGGTGAGTCATATAAGGTTTTTGGAACTTCACCGTACGATTACCTTACATTAGCATACCTTTGCATATCTTAACTCTGTCCTTATATCATTAGTATATCTTGAATCGATAGCCACAGCTGGATACTTGAATCTTTAGGATTGTTGTTTTCCCAATAATTTGCAAAGCTCTTACATTTACCTGCTTGATAATCTGCAATTGAATTTGTTCCCCCCAAATCCCTGTGTTCGATACTCTGGAATTCTTGCTTAACTACGTCGATCCGTATATTGCGGGTTCGCTTGCTTGATTCTAGTTTTATAAATTTAAAGCTTATTTGCACGCACGCTAAGTGGCGAACAACTACTACAATAAAAACAACAATCGGAACTACAACAATTGGAGACCCAATCAAAAAAAATTCCGGTAACCCTTATTCTCATGTTGAAAATGCACTAACTCCACATTCTTCTTCTACTTTTATTCCATTGAAGAGTCAAGTACCATCTTCAAGTTCAACTCATCCACCCAAGGATAAGTTGGAAGCAATGATTGAAACTATGATGGGAAAGCTGAATGAGTTGGAGAATTCGGTTACTTCAATTTCTAAGGCACAAAAAGTCTTGGAAAATCAAGTGTTTAGGAAGGCCGAAGAAGTTCCTAGAGATGAAGGGAAGCTTCCCAGAAGGACGGAGAATAACCTAAAAGGCCAACTGATGGCGATTACCGCAAGGAGTGGTGTGAAGACTATTGATCCTACAACTCGGACGGAAGAAACGAGTAAGCACTCCATCCCGGTCTAGGTACCAGCTAAAAAAGAAAAGGAGAAGGACGAGATCTACGTACCTCCTCCAGCTTACAAACCTCCACTACCGTTTCCGAAATCTAAGAGCGAGAGCGCGTCTAGACAAGCATTTCGGTAAGTTTCTAGACCTTATGAGTAAGCTACATATTAACATACCTTTCATTGATGCAATTTTAGGTATGCCCGCCTATGGGAAATTCTTAAAAGAGATCCTCTCTAAAAAGAGGAAGCTTGAGGATTTTAGTGAAGTAAAGATGACTTCGAGATCATCCAAACTCGTCAAGATCATGAGGGAGAACATGCCACCAAAGTTGCAAGATCTTGGATCATTTCGCATCCCTATAGGAGTTGGAGAGATCGCATATGATGCACTTTGTGATCTATGAGCAATTTTGAGCATTATTCCGCTTGCTTTGTGTGAGAAGGTCGGATTGGGATAGCCTAAACTAGTAAAGATGACATTGTATATGGAGGATCGATCCATCACTCGACCCGTTGACATATCGGAAGACATCCCGTAAAGCTTGGTAAGTTTTACATTTCTATAGATTTTGTGGTATTGGACATTCCAGTAGATTATCCGATCCCGATCATTCTTGGGAGACTGTTTTTTGCAACTTCCGGTTGCTTGGTGGATTGCAAGAACGCCAAATTGTCCTTCAATATAGGAGAAGAACGTGTTGAGTTTGTACTCTCAGCTTTGATGAAATGACAAGACCTATGGAAGACATCTACAACATATACAATGAAGAGGAATCTCGAGAATTGGTGAGGTCTATCTTAATTAAAGATCCTCTTGAAAGAGTTTTGAGCTTTAGTATGGTGGAGAAAGGTGTAGATGTTTCTTGTGATGCAAATATACAAAATTTGGAAACATTGGAAGAAGATCCAAAGGTTGCTTTTGAAGAATTTGAATAGGAGACGAAAATCTGTCTTGACCTCGGGCGAGCCATCTTGACCGAGACAACTTTTGGAGTGACCGAGGTGAGAGCAACAGGGAGTCACCTCGATTTTAATCTCGACCGAGATGCTTCTGAGGAAAAAGAGATTTCTAATTCTTCAAAACTTCCTCGTTCAATGATTTCAAGCGTTGTAAGTACCAGCCTTACCCCTTCTGAAGCTTCCGAACCTTCACCACACGATTCTAGATGTACAAAACCACCACTTTGCGGGGTGATTGCAAGGATTGCAAAGATCTATAAAGAAGGGACAAAGAAGTGGCATGACAAGCATATTATTCCAAAGCAGCTCAAAGAAGGAGATCTTGTTCTTCTCTTCAATTCCCGCCTTTGCCTTTTTCCCGGTAAGTTGAAATCTAAATGAACCGGACCTTATGTTGTGAAACATGTTTTCCTCATGGGTCAATTAAAGTATGGGGTGAACAAAGCTGAAACTTCAAGGTGAACGGTCATAGGCTGAAGAAGTATACACCGGAAGTTCCGGTTGAGGAGATTGCACCATTGTATCTCATATGATCTTAAGGAGTTAGGTCTAGCTAGCGACCTTAAATCAAGCGCTTCTTGGAAGACAACCCAAGATATTGTTTTCTTTCTCGCTTTCTAGATTAGTTTAGTGTAGTTTTTGTGTTTTTTGTTTCCATGATAACAAGAACTAGGTACAATCCAAGAAAAAAACACAAGGAGGCAAAAGGATGGAATTGCGATTCGAGAATTTGAGAAAAGGACAAAAATTGGAAGTCATCTCGGCTTTTGTCAACCATCTCGACCGAGATGAGCACAACACGGAGTCACCTCAGTCCACCACCTCGGTCAGCCAACCATCTTGACCGAGATGCATGTGAAATTTTCGACGGGTATAAAAGGGAGAGAACACTCTCTCTCCTCACTCTTCTTCTCTCTCCCAAGCTACCTTGACCAAAACGCAACCCTAAATCCCAAAATATTCCTTTCTTGCTCGTTTTTTTGCTCCAAATCAACAAGAAAGACGCCAGAACAACTTCTCCAGCATCAATCATGACTTCAATCCATCACATTATGCAGAATGCGGGTAATCTCGTTCCAAAACCCTTTTTCTTGGTTTTGGTTGATTTTGTTCAATTTGTGGAATTGTTGTTGCTTTGTTGTGTTGGAATAAACTAGAAAAACCCCTAGGAAGTAGTTGGTAGTGCTTTTGGGGAAGAAACTTACAGATTTAGAATTTCGATCAAAGTGTTGTCCATCTCGGTCAAGCCCAGGCAACTCGACCGAGATCACTCAAGAACAGACCGAGATAGGTGACTCACATCGCCAATGTTCCGGAGGTCGACCTGTTTGCATGCACCTTGGCCGCTAAGGCCAAACCTCTAGATTTGCAAGAGTTCATCACTCGTAGGATTTTGGTTCCCCGAGGTCGTTGTCCACCAAACGTGGCCATGCCTTGGGATACTAGAGCTCCACAAGGTATCCCATGGTCTTCGTAGTTCACGGTCTCCAACCCGAACAATAGGTTGGAGATCTGGCAGCCTTTCGTCCAGGATGGGGAGATAGCAGCGGAGTTCGGCATGGAGAGTGATGACGAGGAGACCGGAGGAGGAGTTCCTATGGACACCGGGACGGACACTACTGGTCCGAGTGCTCCCGTGATCGAGCTTGTTAATGATGAGGCGACTGAGATGAGCAGCCGTAGTAGGAGCTACCGCAAGAGATCCTGCAGCAGCGGGAGCGCCACTAATGTTGCCGCCGCCATGATCACGAGCCTCATAGACGGATTGACGATCTCACTTGTCAGATGGAGAAGTCTTTCGGCACCCTGCACACTGATTTGGATAGGCACCTTGACGCTTAGACTCGAGAGATCGGTGCCATGAGGCGTGAGATGCAGGAGAGCCACCACTACCGTTGTCAGATGCAAATGATGCAGTTTCAACAGTAGATGGGCTATGCTTTCGACCCCTCCCAGTATCCGTTTCATCCACCTCCACCACCATATGCTTGATTCTTGCTCCAGAGTTGCAGCTATTTTTCCCTTCTTTATTATGTTGTCTTGCACTTGCCATTGTGTTCGTTCAAAAGTGTGCGTCACAAAGTCTTAAATTATAAAAACTGAAATCAAGCAAAGCGAACCCGTAGTGTACGGATCGGTATAGTAAAGCAAGAATTCTAGAGTATCGAACTCATGGATTTGGGAGATCAAATTTAGTTTATAAAATCGTCAGGCAAGATAAAAAGCTTTTGTAAAGATAATTGGGAAAACAACGATTCTAAAGATTCAGATATCCAATTCTGGCAATCGATTCAAGATGTTATAAAGGTATAAGGACAGAGTTAGGGTTGCAAAGGTATAGATCTAAGGTAGGGTGTTGTACGGTGAAGTTCCAAACCCATAAGTCTCACCAAAAGGCTCTCTCGATAAAGGATGATGAGTCTCGTGATAAAGAAGGTCTAAGGATAAGATTAAACTCTCAAATACTCATGCCCAAACCCAAGGGAATCAAAGATAAGCCAAAAAGGTTAAGGTTGTGACACTCGAAACCAAAGTAAAGGATGTTGAATCTCACTACTACCTATAAAGGTAAGTCAACGCTAGGTTAAAGAAAATCTTTAACTTTGGATCAAAGCAAAAGCAAAAGCAAGAACGTACAACAGAGGAAAACCATGGTCGGATCTTGATGAACCACGGCCGTGGAACTCAAGAGCAAGCCGTGGAAAACCTCGACGACGAGGTTTCTCGCAACTCTCAAGGTCCAATCTGTCTTGGTTCAATCTATCATCATCTATGCCACAACTATCAACCCTTCACCTCAGAATCGCTTAAGGGTTTTAGCCAACAATCATCATAATGAAATCCAAAATCAAATATAAAAGAGAGAAAAGGTAGAACCTTGAAATCTCAATAACAAACACGAAACCAATCTCAATAAAACACAAAATTCATAACTTGCGTTCAATGAATGTAGAATAGAGTAAGAATCTCTCACAAATCTTACAGAACAAAGAAGAACGGGATGTCAATCCACCTTCAAAGTGAAACCCTAAGATCTTCCAACTCCGCAAATAGGACGTGCGTCATTTCCCAAATCTTCCTTCAAAATCTCTTCTTTCCGTGGGGCGTCCCCAGCGTCCAAGTCTTCAAGTCTCCCTTTTTGGAGATTTTGGCCCCCTAAGTCTCCCCTTTTGAAGATTTTGGCTCCCTCTCTAAGTCTCCTCTTTTGGAGATTTTGGCTCCCTCTCAACGTTGAAGGCTATAGAACATTTATTGGGATATATCTAGGCTTTAAAGATAAAACCCTAAATATTTAGGTTGAAAAGAAGTCGAGTCCGTTGGTATCAGAAAATACTCGTCAGACGGTATCAGAGGATACTTTGGCGCATCAGACGGTATCAGAAGATGATATGGATTATGAAAATGCAAAAACCCTAAATATTTTGGAGATTCTGTGTAGATCTCGATTCTAACAATATAGGTAAATATAACTATAGTTGCTATGAATATATGTCTATGCATGCAAAAATAAAAAAAAATCTATATAAATACATGCCAAAATATATGTCATAATTCATGTCATCAAAATACCTCATACTTGCCTCTTGCTTGTCCCCAAGCAAGGTTCAAACGTAAGATACAAGATGATATGGATTATGAAAATGCAAAAATAGATAAATACCACAGTATTTTTGTTGTGTTTTTATTCATAGATCACGCTCAAATGATTGCTTCATAGCTAATAACAATTATCATATGGTCAAAAAAAATTACATCATGGAAAGGATAATCACTGTTTGGGGGTAAATTTTCATAAATATAAAATTTATGATATTAATTTACAGATTTTGATGAAATTAAAAAAAATAAGAAATAATCAATTTCTTGTGTTCTGCCCAAAGTTTTGCCTTTTAGTTAAAGGGGTTGTGTTGCTAATTAAAATAAACAAATCTATATTTTCATTAATGACTTAATTAATTAGTTTAATTAAGTTATGAGTTGAAAGTTAGAACTGATAGCAACGGACATTCGATTCTGTGAAACACAATTTAAAATAAAATTAAGAAAATTAAAAGCAAAGAAGTAATGCAATAAGTGGATAAGTGGTTTAAAAGGAAGTTAGCAAAAATAACTTCTCTAAACCGCTATTAAAATCCATTAAACTTCTATCTTTGTTGGAGGGACGGGAAGGTTCCAAAAAAGAAAACTAAATACAATACAAAAAGGGAGATTCTAAGTTCAGTTCAAAAGAAAAAAAGACAGAGCAAGAGTCTTATATCCCTTACAATCTACTATAACACGGAGGGAAAGAGCAACAAATCAATGGATCTCCCTTCTACAAAAGATTTAAAGCATTCTCTCTCCATGATTGTGGTGTGCTTCATTGCTTTGAAGGCTTCGGTAAGGAGTAACAAATTCACAACAACTTCTTCTCAGCTTTTCACCAACTTGGATGTTCCTCTGAACAAGAAAAAAAGAAGGAAACCTTAGTATCTCGAGTGAAAATTTCGATCGGGGTTAATTCTATCTTCTATAAACACTCTAGTATTTCTCCAAATTCAAAGGGCAAATTCGTTTGAAACCAAATGGTTTCACGATTGCCACTGGAATCATAGCGGATGGGTATGAAAGAAAATTCTTTCACCCCTGCAACCTGCAAAGAGAAGAACAATGGTGCGTTTAGAAATTTAAAGGCTAAAATAAATCTGAGAGAAATAAATAACTAAAGTTGGCAAGATTGAAAGATTTGTTCGATAGAAAAGAGTAAACCAAATAGATTTGGGCCAACACTATGAAATACCAAATCAAGGCATAAGATGTTCTTAAAAATGAGATTAAAAACGAATCTCCAACAGGAAACGTTAGTACCTTATTGGCCTTCTTCGGTCCTTTCCTTCGAAGTCATCAATCGAGCTATAACCGAATTCCCTCGCTTCTCTTGATCTCCATACCCCAAAGCCTTTGCTTTTCCGCTCATCTCGCACCTGACCTCGTTTCTGAATCCTTTGAATTTGGAACTTCTTTTATGTTTTGTTTTATTGTATCGGTGCTCAAAGTGAGTTTTCTTGTCCACCATGATGAAGCTCTGTATCATCCTTGTGAAGAACAATAGAGAAAGAAGAATGAAAGAGAAAAGAAGGAGAGAGAAGAAGAAAGAGATTATAAAAAGAAGAAGTAATCAAAGAAGATGTTTAATAATAAAGAAGGAAGATGAGGGAAACAAGAATTCGTAGGCTGTATTCTATTAGTACCCAATTTGCATCAATCTTCTCCTAAAAAAACAAAGGAAAACCAAAAGTAAAGCAAAACAACTTGTTTTGTAAAAAAAATAAATAAAAGGATTGATTTGACATTTAAAAAGAAAAGCAAATGTCATAACAAAACAAGAAAAGAAGTAAAGGTACTTCAATTTCAAATGATGCATTCACGTGGGTAGAGTTGCTTTTCAATTCAACTTGGGATTATTTTTAAAATAGGCCCTTTAAAATTTTTTTTTTGTAAAAATGACCCACATAAGACAATGTCTTGTAAATATAATCCTAAAGTTTATGATTATGTATCGTAATTAAATATTTATTTTTTAGAACTACGTGAGGATTTGCGACACTCAAATGGCTACGTAGGTAACCCGATTCTAAGTTTAAAAAAATATTATCGGGTACAGTCGCAAATCAAATCCAAATTATCTTTCAGTCCAGAACTACGTCATGACTTGATGCTCGTTCTGAGCTACGTAGGAAATCCGATATGAAATAAATTGGATTCAGTCGCCTCGTCTAAGTAAAAGTATTTTTGAATCAAATCTTGGACGTAAAATTAAAAAGATGCCAAATTTTCTAAACTCGATATAAAGCATCCGCTCATCGAGTTTAACCATAAATCAAAAATCCAAACTTTATATATTTTTATCTAGAACTACGTCATGACTTGATGCTCTTTCCGAGCTACGTAGGAAATCCAATATTGGATTCAGTCGCACCATTTAAATAAAATCAACTCTAAAATAAATCTTAGAGTTAAACCAAAATTCCTAAATATTCATGAACTCGATATAAAGCATCCGCTCGTCGAGTTTAACCACAAAAGTCCAAACAAATAAGAACTACGTATGACTTGATTCCTAATAAAGGATACGTAGGAAATTTGGTAACTTATGAACCAGATTCAGTCACGGGTCTTAAAAATAAAATAATAAAACAAATAACCCAACACTTTTCTTGATCATGCGCGTGATAGCGGGATAAATTAAGCAACCCTTCCTAGAAGGTGGGTTTAGTTTAATCCTTTGATGCATGGTCGAGATATAAAAACCATGCAAATGATAGTTGAATCATTGTTTAGGCAACCCTTCCTAGAAGGTGGGTTTGGACTTTGATTCTCTGATGCATGAAAACACCGCACGGAACTACGTAAGGCTTGATCCTCTTTAACGAGGTACGTAGGCAACCCGTCCAAAAACGGGTACAACCCAAATCACCAAAACAAACCAAATATCGGTATTTATATAACTTAGTATCAAAAGGTCAAAAAGAGAAGGTCGAACTCAAATAAAAAATAAATAAATAAAATGTGTTTTGTAAATTTGTATTCGAATAAAACATAAAAAAGCGTTTTGTAAATTTGTGTACATTTTTACTCAACAATCACACTTTGTAAGAAAACCATAACATGCATCATAACTTGCAATATATCAAAATCAATCATGAGGAATCCAATTTATACCATAAAGTCAAACAATATACTCAAAAATCTTAAGGTCTTTCAAGTGAAGGTCAAGAAACGTGTTAGGGTAGGATATGTATAGGATATGTGGTGCAAAATCTGGGAAAGAGAACGATAACATCACAAACTTTTCAAGCACACTTCAACTTCCACCAATAGGAGCTTTGCTCTTCTTTTTTTCAGCATGATTTTTTTTCGACTTTACTTTTTGAGATCAAAGACAGAGTTACACAATAACCGAAGCCTAGGACACAAACACCCTAAACGCCTCGTTTATTGAGTCGATTTTGATATTTAATTTCTGACGGTTATCGATATATTTTAATATGTTAGGTATGTTTCACGAGATTTTTTTTTTTTAAAGTTGTAATATTTATGTTTCGGGTATATGTTATATTAATATATTAACGGTATTTTTATTTCTATTTAAATCTCGTAATTTAGTTACGAGATCATTTTATACGTCACAAAGTATATTTTTGCTAGTTTAAGAATATACTCGATCCTCATAAAATTTCCCGTATATTTATTTTATTTCGGACAAGGGACGAAAAGGTTCCGGATACTTTTTTTAAATTTTTGGATCGAGTTGTTTCATTTGTTAATTTTCTTTTTCTTCCCTCTATTACCTCATTTCTCCCATGACATTTTGTTTTGCCTTCCCCTTCACGTAAATCTCCTGTGAACCTAGCATAGCTGTACGCCTACTCTACTTCACCCTTCTCCTCCCCATCATTCAATCAACAGCAGCAACTCTACATCACCCAAACTCCAAACTTCAACCCTTCGTCTCTCATTTCTTTCGTTTGGCCTATACGCTCAGACCGCCGGATTGAAGTTGTGCCGGAGGAAATTGGACTCCCCTCCTTATACAGCCTCGCGCCGGATTGAAGTTGTGCCGGAAGAGATCGGACTCCCCTCCTTATTCAGCCTCGCCGCCGGATTTAAAGTTGTGCCGGAGGAGTGCCAGCTTTCTTGTCGCCTGACCGGAGCCCCTGCGCATTTGCCCTTCGCCGCCAGATATTGCATCCCCTCTCGACCACCATTGCAACCTCGCCTGTCTCTCTCCCGGCTCCCTCTGTCACACTGTCGGCCTCCTCTAGACGCCCGAACCCACCGAAGCTCTCTTCTCCTTTGTCGGACCCTCTGTCCTCACCTGCTTCCCTTCGTGGCTACCGGGATCCCTGCGCGACAAGGCAAGCAACCTCTCTATTCCCCTCTGCCGCTGAAGAGTAGTCTTTGCCGCCAAAGATAAGGGCCGCCTTCTGCTGCTCGTGTCGTCGGAGAGCCGGACCGGCCGGACCACCCCAGTCTCGCCTGTGCAAGCCGCCGCCTCCGCCTCAACCCTTCCCTGTTGTGTCGTCTTCTAGAGGGTAAAGAGGGAGTTTTTTTTTTAGTTTCAAATGTTGGGAAAGTATTTTGGTGATAATTACAGATTTGACCCAACTTTTATCAGAATGGTAGTTTTTGCCTAAATTTTCAAGATATCACTGTTTTACCCTCGGTGGAATTAATTACAATTTTGGCCCAGAAAATTAATTGCAGTTTATGACCCTTATTTATATAAATGTTTATGTTGCCGGAAAATGTTTGAGCGAGTTTGAAAACGAGTACCACAATAGCTTATATAGTCTACTTTCCGTCCAAATTTAGCGTATGAGCTAAATTTGCTTAGCCTTGGTTTTAGGTCCGGAAGCACCCGATACAGGCCATCAAATCCTTTCTCAACATCCGTAGACCGTGCTTCGCTTTGGACCTTGTGTGAGTATCTTCTCCCTTGTGTAGTTATGATAGTGGTAGTATATCATGCTAGGTGAACCTAGCATAACTTAGAGTGAATGTCAAGTAGTGGCTTGGAACCTTTGGCGAGTGTTTGAGGATGGATTGATGATCTATGACATGTAGTGTGTTAATCTTGAGTTGTTATACAGTTGTGAGCCTCGTGGTTGATCTTGTGAGACTTGAGGTGGTATTTATATGTTGGCTTAGGTTGTGGAGTTTAGGATGAGAGTATCGTGGCACATGTGACTATAGTCATGATCTTGTGATTTGTGAGGACTAGGAATGCTATCCTAGTTTATGAGAGTGTATGATCTTGCAAGAGTATATAGGACTAGAAGTCTGAGGACTTCTAGCTTGCGTGAGTGGTTGTTGATTATCATGCCGTGTATTGAACAGGCCTTGATTGTATTCCTACGGGAAGTGAGATCGGTCTTTGGCTAGCTTTGAGACGAGGTAAGTCTCCGGACTTACTTAGCTCGTATTCTCTGTATTAGTTTCAATGCGTGTTTGGTGGTGTGTGTTTATTGTTTATGTGTGTGTTTATTGCTTATGTTATAACATCTAAACCGGTAATAGGACCATCGAGTTTATATGTTTATATTTGGCCCAAGTGTATGATAACGGGCGGTAACCGCTTGTCCAGTCCAAAATGGGAATGACTGGGAGGTGCCTTGCGACCAGCCCGTCGGGTGATGCTGATCCGCATCAAGTACAAACCCGTATGGTGAAAGGGGACAAGGGCGAGATCTTTAAGATTCTCGTGTCACAAAAGAAGTCGAATTAGAACGGGATATGACCTAATAATAAAAAGATAATAAACCGGATTATGTGTTTTGGAACATGTTGTGTGTTTATGATGTCTTATGTGTGTGTGTGCCAATACCATGATTCTAATGCCTTGAATGCTAGCTAACGGTTTTATACCGATATTGTTGTAGTTGCCTTGCAGGTTAGGGGCGCGGCCGAGAGATCCGGAAGAGTGGGCAGCCGGGGTCCGTACATTTTAGGATGGGTTTTGGGGGTTATTTTTATGTATTATTTAGGGTATTATGTATGTCGCGTGTATGGCGGTTGCCTTTAGCGTTGTATCTCGGCTGAAGTCTTTCATTGTTTTCTTTTGGGGATCATATCATTGCATTAAAATGAATTTCGGTTTTGCCTTTATTTGTGTCTTGTTGTAAGATCCAGTGAAATTGTTGTCAGGCTAAGGGTCGGGACCCATTGTGAGGTCCCAACCCGTAGCATCCCGAGTCCCGCGGATTCGGGGTGTTACACACCCGGCTATGTGAATGGTGCCGAGTTACTCATCATCATGATTGATTTCCCCAAACCTATTTTCTAACACATTCATCACTTTCAACTTTAAACTTCACAACTTTCATTAATTGCATCCTAATTCCCAGATAGGTACGAAGGGGCAATATATATATATATATATATATATATATATATATATATATATATATATATATATATATATATATATATATATATACATGAGGAGCTAAAAGCGTGATCAAGAAGAAGAAAGGAATCAAACCGAAATGCCTTAATCATATCAATAAGAAGTGTAAGAACTTATTGTGCGGTTTCAACCTTTAATACTCAACATGATTTAGAATGAAAGCAAATTATCATTCATGCATGAAATTCTAACAAAGTATTCAAATCTCACATATATCATAAATCAATTCAAGCATATCAAAATCATCATTGCTATTTCACAAAACAAAATATCATAGAGATCATATCCATCCTAGAAGCACAAATTTTTTTAAAATTTTCAAAATCATAAATGATGCAAGACATAAAACATGCAAATGGTATTGCAAATACCTCCACCCCATACTTAAAACTCACATTGTCCCCAGTGTGAAGAAAATAAAAGATGGAAAAGGATACTCACAATGTAAGATGGTGAATCACGCAAGGCGAATCATCAATCGGACGGTATTGGTGGAAATCTATATAAGCTCAATAGGGAACTCTGAATACTCCAATCGGTATCGAAGAATGAAGTAGGGGAACGTCTTTTGACCGAAAAAATTTCCGTAAAAATTTTTAATTTTTTTTTTTTTGCCGAAAAAACCCGCGCCTGTTGAAATCTTCGATCCGTGGTTTAGGCCGTGGAAACCACCACGCCCGTGGTTTAGGCCGTGGAATTGCATATTTGCTCTCCATATACTTTTCCACGGCCAAAAATAGAAAAACCACGGCCGTGGTTTCCTATTTAAACCCGTAAAAATCTTAATTTCCGCCGAAAATCCAAATTCATCGATCCTTTGGCTTTCTTCACTTCTTTTGGTCATTCTTCAAGCCTGATATCCAAAGACACAAGAAGCGCTTGGTTTAACGGAAGAAAGCCAAAGGATCTCCTACGTACAAGCTTGTACGGTTTGGTTGCCTTGGGTTGCCTCCCAAGAAGCGTTTGGTTTAATGTCGCTAGCTGGACCTATCTCCATAGATGACTCAATGCACTTTGAATATCTTGGATTGCTCTTCAAATCCATCATTAAACTTTTCAAAAAAAATGATTGCATTTTTATTCCGTTTAATTCCGAATCAATTCGGACTTCGAACCGTTGGCGGTTACCATTCTATCTAGTATTTCTTTCTTCACAAATTTTATCATTTTATGTAGAATTTAATTCACATAAAATGATAGAATTATATCAAACCCTATTTCTTATAAATATTTATCATTTTATGTAGATTTTAATTCACATAAAATGATAGAATTATATCAAACCCTAATTTTTATAATCATTTATCATTTTATGTAGAATTTAATTCACATAAAATGATAGAATTATATCAAACCCTAATTCTTATAATTAATCCTTAACGACGACTTTAGACGAGATCATGAAAAGGCTGAGACGAGAATGTGACAAAGTTGTGACGAGACCATAACAGAGCTGAGACGAGGTCATGATGAAGCCCGACAACTTTGTGACGAAGTCATTCATGGGCCTGACAAAGCCATGACGAGTTTTTGACGAGTTTTGACAACTCAACCCACCTTTGTTTTTACAACTTCAGCCCAACCTTTTGCCTATGTTTTAAGCCCACTCCCTTCATCTTTTATTTCATCTCACCTTGGCCTCCTTGTTCCAGCCCATGCCTTGAAGGATGACAAGCCCGGCAGCCTCTAGCAGCTCTCGCGTAGGAAGCCCAGCAGGCCCGCTTGCCTCACGCAAGCCCAACTCTGCCTCAGTCTCGCTTCAACCCACGCAACAGCCGCTCCCCTTCTCCTTCCTTGCCATACGTAACGGCTGCTGAGGAATTGAAGACTCCTGTAACTGCTCCTGGATTTGCGCAGAAACGAAGAGCCAATCCAGCCGATCTTCACCTTCCTTCTGCCCACGTTTTGCGCGCTTTCCCCTCCTTCTCTACGTACAGCTTCCCAGCCATCTGCCCGGACAGCGAGCCTCGCAACAGTACCCACCGATCCGCCTTAGACGAGTCTTCTACAAACCCTAGACGGCGCCTTTAGCCACCCCTACCCCTACCCTTTGGACATAGCCCGGCGGAAGTGCAGCCAGTGAAGATCTCTGGCCCTCCCTTCTTTTCTTTGGTCGCGCACAGCAAGCAGAAGCCGGGAGAGAGTGCTCCTCTTCGTGCACAGCTTCGACGCCTCCCTTCTGCACAGCGAGTAGACGAGTGCGGCAGTGGTGAGTCTTCGCATCTCCTTTCCCCTCCTGTGGTGACAATCAGCAACTTCCCTACACCCTTGACAGCAGTAGCAACCCTCTACAGCCCTCCTTTGGTAAGAGATCAAACCATTCTTCCCTTTTCTCTATAGTTGTACATGAAGGAAGATTTAGATCATGGTTTTGTCATGTACAGAGAATCAAACTTGCAACTTGTGACTTTCCCTACCTTGTTACAAAACGAAAGAGGTGAGTTCCGAACCTTGGACCATTTGCACGTTCAGTTTGAATTCCAGAAACTGTGAACAACAGTCAACTTCGGCTCCAGTTATTGGCAGGTTAGACTCCACCATTACTGCTGATTTTCGGATTTGTTTTAGTCGATATTGTATAGTATAACATATTAAAATTTTAGAGGAATCGGAGCTACGGTTTGAGAGTTATGGTGTTCCAAAGTTGACGCCTCATGCAGTTTTTATATATGTGCTGAGTGTTGGGGAAAACAGCAAGTGATGCTGTTTTGTGAGATGGTTTTGAATAAGCTCTTGATCTCCGTTGGGCTTGAATTTTGGATATGATATAGTTGACATATTTTTGTAGAACATATTAAAATTTAAGAGGAATCCAGCAAGTGGTTTGGGATTTATGATTTTTCAAAGATTGACTCGTAAGCAGTTTTTCTGTTGTGCTGAAATTCGGTTTTGTGAGATAGTTTTAAATAGGATTTTGATCTCGTTTGCGGCTGAATTTTGGATATATTATAGATAAAATTTTATAGTAGAACATATCAAAATTTGGGATAAATACAACGAGTAGTTTAGGAGTTATGTTTGTTAAGTAGTTTAACAGTTTTAAGAAATTCTTTCTCCTATGAGTAGATGGGATATCATAGAGGACCTAAGAAATTATTTCGGAAATTTTATAAATTTATTCGAGTTTTATATTTGAAGCCGAAGTTGGATCTCAATGACCTTTCGGAAAATAAGAAGAATGTGTAAATTGCCAGTTTGTAACCAAACTCATCTTTATGAGTTAGAATATGACATTTTAGTCTCAAATAAGAGTTTAGACATAAATTATGGAATTTTTGGAAGTTTCGAGACCAAGGGTAAAATAGTCATTTTACCATAAATTAATATTGTAATCAATTTCGTTCTATTAAGACCTACTATCTTAGAAGTCTTAGACTTCTAATCACCTAGAAAGTGTGCTGACACACTTGCCTCCTTTGACAGGCCACTGAATTCCTACTGTATAGATTGATTTGCGAATTAGAAAGTCGGGATCTGATTCAGGTAAGTCCACGGACTTACTTAGCTGGCTTCTTGTATGAGTGTAATGTGTATGAGTGGTGTTTGTTAGTTATAATAAATAACGAAACCGGATTAGGCTGACTTTATTATTTACATCATCTGCCTAGCTCTTGCGAGAGTCTAGGAGGTTCCCTGCGACCAGCCTAGTCAGGTAGACGGTCAGATGCATTAGTACCATTCCGCGTTGGTAAACGGGGACAGGAGTGGGGTTTGGGAATCCCTCGTGTCACAAAATAAGTATCATTAGTAATGACATATCACCTACATAAAAGATAATAAAAAGGATTGAGTGTTGCATGTTGATTGTGTATGTTGTGTGTTTGTGCTTTTACCTTTATACTGATGCATAAAATGTTAGCTAACGGTTTTATCCGTGTTGTAGATGTTTAGAGATAGACAGTTGCAGAGAGATCCGGAACGGATGGTCGGTCGGGTCCACGTATTCATTAGATGGGGACAGGGGGTCTCTCATACGACATGCATGTTACGTATCTATATAAATGTTTCGTAAGGCTGTCACATGTGTACATTCATACATTAAAAATAATATGTTTTGAAATTGTTTTAAATACATTTGTGCCTTGTTGTAAGATCCAAGTAAAATTGTTGTCAAACTAAGGTCGGGACTCATTGTGAGGTCCTAACCAGTAGCTCCCCGAGTTCTCAGAATTTGGGGTGTTACAATATGGTATCAGAGCTCTAGGTTGGCAACAATGGCACTTGAAATCTTCTGAAAGATCGAATGTATAAAATAACTAGAACCCAAAAGGGGTCTAAAATTTTCAAAACGGATTCTGTTTTCACACACACGCATAGTCGGGTTGTTGGGTTAGTAGTACGTCGGACCACCATCGCTCTCCGTGGATCTCTGCAACTTGGATCGATAGGAGTTAGTATATAGGATTTTTATGATGTTTCTTATTATATGTTATATACATGTGTATGCTTGGTTTGTTAGTATCCTAAAGGATATTTTATATCCTTTAGTCGTGATATCACGAAGCGATTATCGCCTCATGATAAATCAACTATGGACTTGAAGAATCTCCAACACGAGGCAATGGAATCGGACCTTGAAATGAGTATTATACTCGGGTAGGCTGCTTGGTGATCCTTACAAATTATCCAAAGAACAATCAGATGAGGAAGAAATCCCTGAGTCGGTTCAGTTAGAAGGAATAGAAGGTCGTACAAGGAACTCGGGTATACGAGGCCGAAAGACGGAACTAGAAGAACCATGCAAGAGACTACAAGAGTGCGGAGTAGAGATAACAATATTGGAACAGGACAAGTAGAATTGAGTACAACCAAGATTGCGGAATCAAGGACATTATAATCGAGGCGGATGCCCCATAGACCATTAGGGGCATGAGAAACCAGAAGAGACAAAGTGTCAATCCGGGTGTGAGAATCTAAGGTGAACGGAAATGAAGACCTACAATTGAGTGTAAAAGCGAAAAGGCAGACCCCACAAGTATGGGGAGGTTTTTACCTCCCCATAGATAAAAGAAGTTTAAAGAAATCGCGACGCTAGTATTAAATAAATAAATAAATAAATGAATGAATAAAAGCCCTGTAAGGGAGTTAACGGAACTTCATGAAGGCGATATTACCACCAACACCAGTGAAGGAATGTGTATGAGAGAACGACCTTGCGGGACTCGAGAGTCCAAGGTAACCCCAATTATCACGGGACCTAAGCCATCAACACAGACGGTTCATGGAAAAGGAACTGCAAGTGGATGATCATTACGACCGTAAGAATTACAAAGACGCTTGCAAGCTATCGTGGGAAAACTTGAAACGACTATTTATGTCAGATGGATGACCCAATCGGACGAGAGGAATGGAGTTAGCCAAAGGAAGCGGGAGGGTGAAAGATAGAACAAACTAAAGAAATATAAAAGGATTAATGGAGTAGGTGATGCTTACCAAAGAATTTTAATACCAGACGGGTACGAGGAGAGTAAGTTGGGAATACTGAGATAAGTCAACTATGGAATGATCGGCGTCAACTAAGTACGTGCAAGGGTGATTTTGTATTGATGAGCTATGTACAGTTAAGAGGAGATATCTATGATTGAGGATTGTTGAAGTAACTATACCGATGCTTTAGAGGGGTTCCTCAAGTAGGCAACGTAAATCTTCATAGACAACTAAAAGTATAGAGAGAATCGGGTTAGAGGTTACTGCTTGGTTGATTAAAAATCAAACTCCGGTCGAGTCAAGGGGTTCGGATCCGTGCTAAGAGAATTAAGAAAGTAAACGGAAGAAGTTGTTCTCCAGTTGTTATTTTGTTTCATTAAGGCCATTAAGGAAGGTACCTGGTACTTCATCCGATTAGGACTTAGGGTATAATTGGAGGAAAGAGTTTGAGGTTAAGCACTTGGGACTCACAGAAAATGTCCTTATGATTAATGAGTGACAACAGAATTATCAAAGTAGCACAGCGGAAGCGTGGTGGGTCCTAACCCACAGAGCTGGAGTTTAAGATGATGATAATTGGTGAAATGCATCCTAGTTGGAAGAAACGTGTGATAGGCTATGTGAGTGGCTGGAAATGTTGTATGGAAAGTATGTGCATGTAGAAGTTATAGAAGGAGATTAGTACCCTACTATGGATTCAAGAGAGTAATGACGGCTTGTCACATGTTGTCAGATAACTAGTTCGGAATCCAATACGTAACGGAGTATTCTAGAATGATTTTTCTTGATGGATTGAGGAAAGAATTAACGATGTAATACAAGTATTGTGCAAGGCCTGTACCAGAAAGCTCAAAGTGAGTAACTACCATCCTGAGTCGAAGATACATAAGAAAGAGAAGCGACAGGAGAATACTTGAAACCTAGTAACCGTGCTTAAATGAAGCATAATCCCGGAGTAGATTTTATGTGTAATGTTATGTCGGAACAAAGCCAAAGTTGTGTTTTGAGTTAGAGGGCTATTATTAGTCCGATAAAAGTGGAGGATACAAGAATTTAATGTGACGGTGTGTTAGCATTTATCGAGTAGTTATGATCAAATAACGGTGATATGAGATCACTTTGGGTCTAATACCGTCATTCCGGACATATTCTATGTCACTTAAGATCTTGGGTAATGTGTGGGAAGCTTGGGTTAGAGCTAACGATATATTAGAGATCTATAAATAATATAACAATGCCAAGTGAACAAAGAGGATGACCACTAGATTTGATTTTAGTTATCTCGAGTGTTAGACCAAAAAAGGGTAAAGGTGACGATTCCTTACATGAGGAATAACATGACTGAGTAATATTAAAACACAAGACCAAGTGGGTCGTGATACGAAGAGCACTGAGCAGTTGTTAAGTATTGGTGGATGTCCAAGACCTTTGACCTAAGTGTGTAGTCAGAACCTTTTCAGAAGGCCGGAAGCAAGTGGTCATAACGAAGGGAAGAAAGTTGAATAGATCATTTTCCGTAGGGTCATCAAAGGATCTAGAAGTGAGTTGTGTAAGGAAACTATTAGAAGTTTTAAAGCGGGTTAAAAGTGACTGAAGGACTAATATTCCCCACCCTATTGGAGAATGTAGCTTCAGTTCTCCACGGAGACTAAGTTTGGGAACTGAGTTGGAGAATTTCAGTGGAGAGATATCTACCAGACACGGGTTAGGTTATCATATTAGAGGATCAAACAGTTAAGCCGGATGATACCGGTGAGATATCCGGTAACCACTCTAGAACGTGGTAGCAGGCACTTGTGATCTAAATACCCGACAAGATTTAAGATTTAGTGGTTTTATGAAAAGCTGATAAGGCTACCTAAGACACTGGGGATAGTAAGAGACGTAACCTTTCAAAGACCTATGTAGTGATAGTTGTAAACTCGAGAGTGACGAGTTAGGGCTTGACCTTGGATGTGTGATATTGTTTGACTGCTTATTTATTTCATGATGGAGTGTTTAGTAGTGATGTGTGTTTTTAGTAATCTTGATGTTCGGGATACTTAGATGTTGAAACGACGAGACTTTTGTGTAGTGATCAAACACACCCATTTTGGTCCCTTAAAGGCCGATCAGGATTGTCTTACCCTAAGTTTCGGGACAAAACTTATTTTGAGGTGGATCTGATGTAACGACCAGTTTTTTTATCGTTACGCTTTGATAGGGTTAGAGAAGTTTAGGAAACGAATAAATATTTAGTGAGACTAGGACATACCAGTTTATTTATGGAAGTCGTTTAAGTAAGTACCTTGTTCTAAGTTTCGGGACGAAACTTATTTTAAGGGGGTACTGATGTAATATCCGGAATTTTTATTCCGTTCAATTCCGAATCAATTCGGACTTCGAACCGTTGGCGGTTCCCATTCTATCTAGTATTTCTTTCTTCACAAATTTTCTCATTTTATGTAGAATTTAATTCACATAAAATGATAGAATTATATCAAACCCTAATTCTTATAATTATTTATCATTTTATGTAGAGTTTAATTCACAGAAAATGATAGAATTATATCAAACCCTAATTTTTTATAATTATTTATCATTTTATGTAGAATTTAATTCACATAAAATAATAGAATTATATCAAACCCTAATTCTTATAATTAATCCATAACGACGACTTTAGACGAGATCATGACAAGGCTGAGACGAGAATGTGACAAAGTTGTGACGAGACCATGACAGAGCTAAGACGAGGTCATGACGAAGCCCGACAACTCTGTGACGAAGTCATTCATGGGCCTGACAAAGCCATGACGAGTTTTTGATGAGTTTTGACAACTCAGCCCACCTTTGTTTTTACAACTTCTGCCCAACCTTTTGCCTATGGTTTAAGCCCACTCCCTTCATCTTTTATTTCATCTCACCTTGGCCTCCTTGTTCCAGCCCATGCCTTGAAGGATGACAAGCCCGGCAGGCTCGAGCAGCTCTCGCGTAGGAAGCCCAGCAGGCCCGCTTGCCTCACGCAAGCCCAACTCTGCCTCAGTCTCGCTTCAGCCCACGCAACAGCCGCTCCCCTTCTCCTTCCTTGCCATACGTAACGGTTGCTGAGGGATTGAAGACTCCTGTAACTGCTCCTGGATTTGCGCAGAAACAAAGAGCCAATCCAGCCGATCTTCACCTTCCTTCTGCCCATGTTCTGCGCGCTTTCCCCTCCCTTCTCTACGTACAGCTTCCCATCCATATGCCCGGACAGCGAGCCTCGCAACAGCACCCACCGATCTGCCTTGGACGAGTCTTTTGCAAACCCTAGCCGGCGCCTTTAGCCACCCCTACCCCTACCCTTTGGACATATCCCGGCGGAAGTGCAGCCAGTGAAGATCTCTGGCCCTCCCTTCTTCTCTTTGGTCGCGCACAGCAAGCAGAAGCCGGGAGAGAGTGCTCCTCTTCGTGCACAGCTTCGAGGCATCCCTTCTGCACAGCCAGTAGACGAGTGCAGCAGTGGTGAGTCTTCACATCTCCTTTCCCCTCCTGTGGTGACAATCAGCAACTTCCCTACACCCTTGACAGTAGTAGCAACCCTCTACAGCCCTCCTTTGGTAAGAGATCAAATCATTCTTCCCTTCTCTCTATAGTTGTACATGAAGGAAGATTTAGATCATGGTTTTGTCATGTATAGAGAATCAAACTTGCAGCTTGTGACTTTCCCTACCTTGGTACAAAACGAAAGAGGTGAGTTCCGAACCTTGGACCATTTGCACGTTCACTTTGAATTCCAGAAACTGTAAAGAACAGTCAATTTCGGCTCCAGTTTTGGGCAGGTTAGACTACACCTTTACTGCTGATTTTCGGATATGTTTTAGTCGATATCGTATAGTATAACATACTAAAACTTTAGAGGAATCGGAGCTACGGTTTGAGAGTTATGGTGTTCCAAAGTTGACACCTCATACAGTTTTTATGTATGTGCTGAGTGTTGGGAAAAACAGCAAGTGATGCTGTTTTGTGAGATGGTTTTGAATAAGCTCTTGATCTCCGTTGGGCTTGAATTTTGGATATGATATAGTTGACATATTGTTGTAGAACATATTACAGTTTGAGAGGAATCCAGCAAGTGATTTAGGATTTATGATTGTTCAAAGATTGAGTCGTAAGCAGTTTTTCTGTTGTGCTGAAATTCGGTTTTGTGAGATAGTTTTAAATAGTATTTTGATCTCCTTTGCGGCTCAAATTTGGATATATTATAGATAAAATTTTATAGTAGAACATATCAAAATTTGGGATAAATCCAGCGAGTAGTTTAGGAGTTATGATTTTTCAAAGTTAAGACAGTGTGATGTTTGTTAAGTGTTGTAACCAACTTTAGAAATATTTATAGAAGTGATGCTTTAACAGTTTTAAGAAATTCTTTCTCCATGAGTAGATGGGATATCATAGAGGACCTAAGAAATTATTTCGGAAATTTTATAAATTTATTCGAGTTTTATATTTGAAGCCGAAGTTGGATCTTAATGACATTTCGGAAAATAAGAAGAATGTGTAAATTGCCAGTTTGTAACCAAACTCATCTTTATGAGTTAAAATATGACATTTTAGTCTCAAATAAGAGTTTAGACATAAATTATGGAATTTTCGGAAGTTTCGAGACCAAGGGTAAAATAGTCATTTTACCATAAATTAATATTGTAATCAATTCCGTTCTATTAAGGCCTACTATCTTAGAAGTCTTAGACTTCTAATCACCTAGAAAGTGTGCTGACACACTTGCCTCCTTTGACAGGCCACTGAATTCCTACTGTATAGATCGATTTCCGAATTAGAAAGTCGAGATCTGATTCAGGTAAGTCCACGGACTTACTTAGCTGGCTTCTTGTATGAGTGTAATGTGTATGAGTAGTGTTTGTTAGTTATAATAAATAACGAAACCGGATTAGGCTGACTTTATTATTTTTCATAATTGACCCAAGTGTATGATAACGGGTCGTGACATCATTTGCCTAGCTCTTGCGAGAGTCTAGGAGGTTCCCTGCGACCAGCCCAGTCAGGTAGACGGTCAGATGCATTAGTACCATTCCGCGTTGGTAAACAGGGACAGGGGCGAGGTTTGGGAATCCCTTGTGTCACAAAATAAGTATCATTAGTAATGACATATCACCTAATTAAAAGATAATAAAAAGGATTGAGTGTTGCATGTTGATTGTGTATGTTGTGTGTTTGTGCTTTTACCTTTATATTGATGCATAGAATGTTAGCTAACGGTTTTATCCGTGTTGTATATTTGTAGAGATAGACAGTTGCAGAGAGATCCGGAACGGATGGTCAGCCGGATCCACGTATTCATTAGATGGGGACAGGGGGTCTCTCATACGACATGCATGTTATGTATCTATGTATATATGTTTTGTAAGGCTGTCACATGTGTACATTCATACATTAAAAATAATATGTTTTGAAATTGTTTTAAATACATTTGTGCCTTGTTGTAAGATCCAAGTAAAATTGTTGTCAAACTAAGGTCGGGACCCATTGTGAGGTCCTAACCAGTAGCTCCCCGAGTTCTCAGAATTTGGGGTGTTACAGTACAAGCTTGTACGGTTTGGTTCTCACCGGAATCCTTCTAGCTTTCCGGCGCTTCAATGGGACATAATCTGGCCTTGCGTCCCATCCTTTCCTAGATCGAGAAATCAGTTTCTAGAGAATCCTCTTAGCTTCCCCATCTCCAGCTTGGGAATGACGTATGTTCTTTGCCACGTGAGTGACCCCATACTTGAACAAAAGACACTTCATCGTCTTAATGGTGAAGTGCTTGCTAACTGCACTCCTTGTAGTCCAAGGAGCATCTACTTCCAGTAGTTTTAATGGTGGTTTTATCTTCACCTTAGGAGGTTCTTTTGGAAGAGACCTCCAACTCTTCGGCGCATCCCTGAAATGATTAGTAATTTCAAAGGGAATTTTAAAGCGAATGGAAGAATATACCGAGCGAAGCGTTTCAAGCTTTGGGATGAGAATAATGTCAAGAAGAGAGTCTTCACATGGAATCTCTTCCATCTTCTCCGGTTGTGCCTCAACCTTGGCCAATGGTTCAGCAGTAAGGCCAAAGTGTTGTGCATCTTCCTCTTCTTCTTCTTCTTCTTCTTCAAGAGGTTTGAGAGGAACTTCAGTTTCGATATGAGGAATGATCAAGACTTGGAATTCTTCGTCGCACTTCTCCTCCAGTCGAGCAAATTCAGCAAGGATCAATTTTCTTTCAAGGTCATCGAGATCCTTTATTGATTGCTTGATCTTTGATTCAAGTTGATCTTCAAGAGGTTGTTCATATACCTCGCGAGCGGTATAGAGCTCCTCCCAAATTTCAAGCTCCTTCTTAATAGCTTCCTCTATTTCATTTTGTTCACTAAAAAAATGGAAAATAATCCAGAAAATATCTATACTCCTTCCATTTAGCTATCTCTTTCTTTCCCCATCTCTCTCTTTCCAAGGATTTGTTCTTGAGTCTATGTTGCTCCAAAGATTCGTGAAGTTCAGCTCTGAGGCTCCATATTCCGTTCCTCGCCGTTTGATAGTTGCTTGCAGCCATTGGAAACCTAAACTCAAAAACTCATACCAAAAGATCAAAAGAAAAATCAAAAAGCTTCCAAGCTAGACAACCGAAAATCGAAATTGGTCTAGACCAAATCACCGACAACGGCGCCAAAAAACTTGTTCGCTCAAAAGTGTGCGTCACAAAAGTCTTAAATTTATAAAAACTGAAATCAAGCAAAGCGAACCCGCAGTGTACGGATCGGTATAGTAAAGCTAGAATTCCAAAGTATCGAACTCAGGGATTTGGGGGATCAAATTCAGTTTATAAAAATTGTCAGGCAAGATAAAAAGCTTTTGTAAAGATAATTGGGAAAACAAAGATTCTAAAGATTCGGATATCCAATTGTGTCAATCGATTCAAGATGTTACAAAGGTATAAGGACAGAGTTAGGATTGTACAGGTATAGATCTAAGGTAAGGTGTTGTACGATGAAGTTCCAAACCCATAAGTCTCACCAAATGGCTCTCTCGATAAAGGATGATGAGTCTTGTTATAAAGAAGGTCTAAGGATAAGATTAAACTCTCAAATACCCATTCTCAAACCCAAGGGAATAAAAAATAAGCTAAAAAGGTTAAGATTGTGACACTCGAAACCAAAGTAGAGGATGTTGAGTCTCACTACTACCTAGAAATGGTAAGTCAAGGTTAATTTAAAGCAAATCTTTAATTTTGATCAAAGCAAAAACAAAGAATGTACGACAGAGGAAAACCAAAGTCGGATCTTGAAGAACCACGGCTGTGGAACTCAAGAACAGGCCGTGGAAAACCTCGACGACGAGGTTTCTCGCAACTCGCAGGGTCCAATCTGTTTTGGTGCAATCTATCATTATCTATGCCACAACTATCAACCCTTCACCTTAGAATCGCTTAAGGGTTTTAGCCAACAATCATCATAATCAAAATCAAATATAAAAGAGAGAAAAGGTAGAACCTTGAAATCTCAATAACAAACACGAAACCAATCTCGATAAAACACAAAATCCGTAACTTGCGTTCAATGAATGTAGAATAGAGTAAGAATCTCTCATAAATATAAAAGAACAAAGAAGAACGGGATGTCAATCCGCCTTCAAAGTGAAACCCTAAGATCTTCCAACTCCGCAAATAGGAAAGTGCGTATTTCTCCAAATCTTCCTTCAAAATCTCTTCTGTCCGTGGGGCGTCCCCAGCGTCCAATTCTTCAAGTCTCCCTTTTTGGAGATTTTTGCCCCCTAAGTCTCCCCTTTTGGAGATATTGGCTCCCTCTCTAAGTCTCCCCTTTTGGAGATTTTGGCTCCCTCTCAACGTTTAAGGCTATAGAACATTTGTAGGGATGAGTCTAGGTTTAAAGATAAAACCATAAATATTTGGGTTGAAAAGAAGTCGAGTCCTCTGGTATCAGAAAATACTGTGGCGCGTCAGACGGTATCAGAGGATACTTGGAGCATCAGACGGGTGCAGAACGTACTTTGGCGCGTCAGGCGGTATCTGTATCAGAAGATACTTTGGCGCGTTCTAGCTTCCTTCTATGTTTTTTTTTTGTCCCGCTTTAAGGCTTGATCCTTAAATATGTCATTTCACTCCATAATTCGCCAAATTACCTACAAATGCAATAAAACTCTGGGTGGATCTCGATTCTAACAATATAGGTAAATATAACCATAATTGTTATGAATGTATGTCTATGCATGCAAAATAAAGGGAAAAATTATATAAATACATGCCTAAATATAGCTCATAATTCATGTTATCACATTGTCAGTACTTTATCTTGGCATCTTTGACCCATTGGGACAATGTATCCTAAGTATGGGGTGCTTGAAATACTATGGTTTGTAATTACTGATATTTGTGCCTTATGACTTCGTTTATGACTTCCGTTATGTGCTTTGAGATTGTATGATATATTACATGCACTGTATAATGATTTTGATCGAAAAAACATGCAAAACTCATTTGAAATTTTTTTGTCTAAACTGAAATACACATGGCCAACTGAGATAACCACTACAGGAGCTTACCTCGCTCTAGCATCTTGGTTATCCGTACGTATCTCGACCGAGATGGTTTTTGAAAAACATGAATTTTTGAAATATTTTGTGCTTTTAGGCTGGATATGATCCCAATGATGATACTTGTATGCTAAATGGTTTCTATGATCCTTGTGTGTGAAATAGTTTATGATATATTTAAGGTTTGAATGCTTTGATTGAAATTTGAGCATGCTTAGTGAGTTATTTTATCCAAATCATGTTGAATTTGAAAGTTGAAACTACGTTATGAGTTCTTTCACATTCTTATTGAAATGGTTAAGGCGATTCGTTTTCTTTCTTCTTCTTCTTGATCATGCCTTTAGCCCTCATATATATGTTTCCCTTCCTATACCTATCCGGGAATTTGGAAGCAAGAAAGTGAAAAAGTTTGTGAAAGATGAAGTTGAAAGTGGAGAGGTGTTAGAAAACAATAGGTTTGGGGACATTAGTCATGACGATGAGTAACTCAGCACCATTCATATTGTCGGGTGTTTGTGTCTTATCAAAGTCGGATTGATTGATAGTCCTAACGAGTCATGGCATGTGCATCAAGGTTTGAGGCATCTCGAGAAATTGAGATTAGCTTATCTTCAAGGCTTCGGTTATTGTGCACCTTTTTCCATGTTCTCAAGTGAAAAGTAAAGAGAAATGCGGAAAAAAAGTAAGAAAAGCATGTTGATGGATGTTGAGTTAAGTTTGAAGTTGTGAAGTTCTTATATTTTTTTCCCGGATTTTAGCACCAGACTATCCTTTATACATCCTACCCTCACACATTTCTTGACCTTTATTTGAAGCCCTTGAGACCTTGAGTATGTTGTTTTACTTTGTTATTTAAACTGGATTATCCATGATTGATTTTGATGAGTATGATTTGCTACACATACTATGATTTCATGTGAAGTATGATTGGATTTCTTATACCTATAACTTGTTTTGATCATATATTGATTCTTACTAGCGATGAAGCATTCTTTAAGGGTGATCTATGAGTAGAAACACGCAACCAAAATTTTTTGAAAGTTTTCATTGATCTTAACAGATTTGTAATTCATACTATCTTGTATCTAAGATTTGAACCTTGCTTGGGGACAAGTAAGAGGCAAGTATGGGGTATTTTGATAGCATGAATTATTGTCTATATTTCGGATATGGTTTTTGCATTTTCTCATCATTATTATGCATGCATGAATATTATTATACTTGATTATGTCATTATTTGTTTACTTTGCAAGAATCGAGGTCTACACTAAGTTTGATTGTATTTGGATGGACAAGAAGGAAGCCAAAAACCATAGGAAAAGAATGGAAGAAAGATTTAGGAGAAGATACGAAGAAATGTACGTATTTCACCACTAATCTCGGACCACATCTTGATGCACCTTGACCGAGATGGCCAACTGGGCCTAGCTCGAGGTCGACGGCCCACATCCCCAGAGATATAACTATTTTGACCTAACATTTGTTCTATCAGAGGGGAAGATCAATATCACATAAGATATCTTTGGATCACATGATTTTCGGGAACACGGCTATTGGAAGGAAGGTTGAAGGAAAGAGATCTAAGGAAGGATTACTTGAAGTTCAAGGAAGAAGGGAAGATAATTTGTAAGGTTTTCTTGGAAAGTTACTAAGTGATTGTTATCATCTTTTGGAACACACTGTTGACGATTGTTTGATTGTTTTGCATTATTGCTTATTGGAAACCTTTGTTGAGTGTTTTATTCTTTTCCTTTGATATCTTGATTGAATATTATTTGGTTGCTTTGAACATGATGATTGTTGGCTAAAAACCCTAGCGATTCTAGGGTGATTAGTTGAAGGTTGTGGCATAGACGATGAAAGAGTGAACCTTTATCGTGAGAGGACCCTGAAAGTGGAGTCATCTCGACCGAGATCGATAGAAATTGCACAAGATCGCCCCTTGCATGTTCGATCTTGAGTTTAGGTTATAGTTTTCCAAATCCTATCCTTGTTGCACCTTTCCTGGTTTATATTCAAGTCTAGACTGGCCTTAAATACAATCGCGACCTCCCAACCGCTTTGATGCATGTGTGGATAGACTGGCCTTAAATACAATAGAGGAGATACCTTTTATTATAGGGTTACCCGACAAGGATAAGATCAGGGGTACTCGGGAAGTTCCCGATTGTTCCAAGCGGTTGGGAGGTCGCGATTGACTGGCTGATTTCTTTGTCATGTACTTGGTACATGAAGAAATCATTTTAGGCATGGATTGGATGGAGAGACACCGAGCAGTACTAGATATCGGTAAGAGGACAGTGATATTTACCACGGAGTCAGGACATGTGGCGATCTTTCGAGGGTGGGACCTCAAAAAGACCGGTACAGTCATCAGCGCGGTTCGACCTGCGAGACTTAGCGGATAGGGTTGTGAGGTCTTTTGGTGTTATGCCACAAAGGTCAGTACGAATCCGGCACTAGAGGATATTCCGGTGGCGAGTGAGTTCTCAAACATATTCAGTGAGCCACCGGGGTTGCCAACGCAAAGGAGTGTGGACTTTGGCATTGAGTTAGATCCCGAGACGAGACCGCTCTCAAAGGCACCATACCGCATGGCGCCTATTGAAATGATAGAGCTGGAGAAGCAGCTTGAGGAGCTAGCTGAGAAGGGCTTCGTCCACCCTAGTGTATCTCCATGGGGCACAACGGTACTCTTCGTCAGGAAGAAGGACAGGTTTATGATGTTATGCATTGACTACCAAGAGCTTAATAAGGTGACAATTAAGAATAAGTACCCATTACCCCATATCGACGATCTTAGATCAGCTGCATGGAACTTATGCACTTTCACGGATCGATTTGAGATCAGAATATCACCAACTGATGGTGAGAGAGAAGGATGTAGCCAACACGTCATTTTGGACCAAGTATGGCCACTACGAGTTTGTAGTGATGGCATTCGGGCTCACAAATGCCCATGTCGTTTTGATGGAGTTGATGAACATCATCTTCATCGACTTCCTAGACTAGTTTGTGGTGGTATTAATCGACAATATTCTAGTGTACTCTCGGGTAGAGAGGAGCATGTTGGGCACTTGAGGATGTACTCCGAGTCTTGCACGATAGAGATTTTTATGCTAAGGTAAGTGTGAGTTTTGGATGCTTGAGGTGGCCTTCCTGGGTCACATAGTTTGGGATCAAGGTTGATCCGACGAAGATTAGGTTTGTTGCACCATGGCCGCCTCTTAGGTTTGGTAGGCTACTACCGCAAGTTTGTGGAGGGTTTCTTAGTGATTTGTTGGGAGAGATCCGACAGAGGTAGGAGAGTTGCCCGATTTTGACACATATCCAAGACTAGATATCTCAAGGAGAGGCCCTACAGTTCTTCATCGGTGCAGACAGAGTATTGAGACTCCAGGAGTGCGTCTGAGTGCCTTAGACCGCGAGCTGGGACAGCGGATCTTACAAGAGGCTCACGCTACACCTTACTTCTTACATCCCTGTGCGAGAAAGATGTAACAAGACATCAGACGTTCCTTCTAGCGGGACGGGCTTACACCCGATGTGGCTAGATATGTCGCTCAGGTGCGACCTACCAGCAGGTCAAGATTGAGCATCATAGGTCAGGTGGAGATCTTCATCCACTTCAAATTCCACAGTGGAAGTAGGAAGATATCTCGATGGAATTCGTTACCTGCTTGAGACTGAGCCGGAGTTTTAACGCCATCTGGGTTACAGTAGATCGATTGACGAAGACCGCATGTTTCACTCCTATCAAGGAGACGTGGCCGGTGAGTCGATTAGTAGAGGAGTTCCCTAGGCAGATAGTGAGACTCCATGGAGTACCTAGGACTATAGTCTCTGACAGAGATGGACGGTTCACTTCGAGGTTTTGGCAACAGGTGCATGTCGCCCTAGGTACGAGCCTGCATTTCACGGCTATCTATCATCCTCAGACAGATGGTCAGCCTGAGAGGACCATACAGATCTTGGAGGATATGTTGAGAGCATGTGTGCTAGACTGGGAACAGTAATCATATCACCTTCCTTTAGTTGAGTTCTCGTACAATAATAATTAGCGCACATCGATCAGGATGGCTCCTTATGAGGCATTGTACGGACAGAGATGTCATACCCCGCTATACTGGGATGAGCTGGATAATGCTAGCGGTTATAGCACCTAAGCCGGTACACGACGATATGGCCCAAGTGGATATGATTTGAGAGCGGATGATGGCAACATAGAGTCGCTAGAAGTCCTATATTGATAGGAGGCGTAGACCTCTGGAGTTTAGAGTGGGAGCTCATGTATGGTTGAGAGTATCCCCAACCCGAGGTGTAAGACGTTTTGGCGTTAAGGGGAAGCTAAATCCCAAATTTGTCGGATCTTTTGAGATCCTTGAGCGAGTTGGAGATGCAGCATATAGACTTGCTTTGCCACTAAGATTAGAGGGTATTCACCCAGTCTTCCATGTGTCTCAGTTACGGGAGTACATACCAGACCCAAGATACATTGTCAACCATGATGATTTAGTGGTCGATCTGGACCACACATTCGTAGAGCACCCGGCAGTTGTCCTAGAGCGTAGTACGAGACACTTGCGGTCGAAGGACATACTGATGATGAGAGTAGAGTGGTCGAATCGAGGAGTTGATGAGGATACCTAGGAGACAGAGGATAGTATCTGAAGGAACTATCCAAAGTTCTATGCCGAGCTAGATGTGCCTATAGCATTGTCGGGTGAGTTTTCGTTCCCTCCTTGTTGAATTTGAGTGCATATGTGTGATGACCTGATTTATGTGCCTGTAAGGGAATGTGAGTTACAATCGGTGGTTTCTGCAATGATAGTTTGAGTAGGTTACGTGTGGGGTGGAAGGTTAAGGCCTTCTTGGCTTCTTGTGTGCATACCTCAGCCGTTGAAACCGAGAGGATTAGAGTTAGTTCAAGTTTTGGGGCGAAACTTCTTTTTAGGGGAATATGATGTAACACCAAGTTTTTCCACGTCACCGTCTCCGCTGTGATGATGGCCCGCAGTCGCGGACATTGTCACATCCCGCGGTCGTGGCGTCGTCTATCCGCGAGTGCGGTTGACCCCAAATCGCGTAAGATCTGTTATTATTTGCTTTTCTTTCTTAGAATATCCGATCTTCTAATCTTGGGCCGTCTTTCCTCTATCTTTTAACCTAGTTTTATATCGTCATCTTCCCTAGCTGTACCTCTTTCTTATTCGCGTTTTCTGCCTTGCTCTCTTCCTCTTGCCTCCTTGTCTTCTTCAACCGTGAGCCAAGCTTCAGTCTTTGTTCCGTGAGATCTGCATAATTCTTGTAAGTTCTCCTCCTTTACGTTCTCCTTTCCCTCATGTGTACTCCTTCTGCCTTCTCCTTCTCCTTCTTCTTCTTCTTCTTGGCAAGAATCAAGATCGAGTCTTGATTCTAGTTGGCCGTGGTTTGATTTTTGTATGTGTATATCCAGGCTCTTGTGGTTAAGTGTTTTGTGTGAGGAATCACAAAGGAAAGCTAAGCCAGCCTGGTGTGGTTCTTGTTCGCCCAAAAGCGTGCGTGCAAATAAGTTTTAATTATAAAACTAAAACAAAAGCAAGCGAACCCGCAGTGTACGGATTGGCGTAGTTAAGCAAGTATTCAAGAGTATCGAACTCAGGGATTTGGTGAGTCAAATTCAGTTTCAAATAATCAAGCAAGTAAAAGTATAAAAGTTTTGCAAATATTGGGAAAAACAGCAATCCTAAAGATCCAGGTATCCAATTGTGGCAATCGATTCAATTGGATACCTGGATCTTTAGGATTGCTGTTTTTCCTAATATTTGCAAAGCTTTTATACTTTTACTTGCTCGATTATTCGAAACTGAATTTGACTCACCAAATCCCTGAGTTTGATACTCTGGAATACTTGCTTAACTACGCCGATTCGTACACTGCGGGTTCGCTTGCTTTTGTGCTGAAAAGGGAGAGCAAAGCTCTCAATGGTGGTTGATTGAAGTTGTTAAAAAAAAAAGGTTATGTTGTGTTGTTCCTTTTTCCCGGATTTTTGCACCACATTACCTTATGAAAGTCCCACATATTCACGTTTCTTGACCTTTACTTGAAAGATCTTAAGATCTTTGGATTGTTGTTTGGCTTTGTGGTCTAAATTGGATTTCTCATGATTGATTTTGATATATTGCAAGTTATGATGCATGTTATGATTCTCTTGTAAAGTGTGATTATCCTTTCCATGATGTAATTTCTTTTGACCATATGATTATTGTTATTAGCTATGAAGCAATTCTTTGAGGGTGATCTATGAATAGAAGCACAACCAAAATATTGTGGTTTTTCTTTATTTTAGCATATTCATAATCCATATCATCTTGTATCTTATATTTGAACCTTGCTTAGGGACAAGCAAGAGGCAAGTATGGGTATTTTGATGACATGAATTATGACCTATATTTAGGCATGTATTTATATTGACTTTACCTTTATTTTACATGCATAGACATACATTCATAGCATTTATGGTTATATTCACCTACTTTGCGAGAATAGAGGTCTACATAGAGTTTTGTTGCATTTATAGGTAATTTGGCAAATTTTGGAGCGAAATGGCATATTTATGGATCAAGCCTTGAAGCGGCACAAAAAAAAAGAGCATAAAAGGAAGCTATGACACACCAAAGTATTCTCTGATACTGTCTGACGCGCCAAAGTATTCTCTGATACCGTCTGACGCGGCCCAGAGTATTTTCTGATACCAGCGGGTTCGACTTTTTTTCAGCCCAAATATTTAGGGTTTTGTCTTTAAACCCTCGATTTTATCCCTACAAATATCGATGGCCTTTAACATTGAAGGGTGGACTGGGAGCCCCGACGTTAGGGACGCTTGCATTGACGGCGGCTTTAGGGTTCATTTTGCTTTCGAGATTGAGAGAAGGATTGGAGACGCGGATTGTGGCTTGTGAAAGACGTGATTTTGGAGATTGTGTACTTTCGGGATATCTTAGGGTTTACATTGGAGGACGGATTGACATCCCGTTCTTCGTTATTTCTCTAGATCGCTGCGAGGATTTCTATTCCTACTTTTCTGCATTCATCAAACATACTTTGTTATGGATTCGAGTTTATTATTGGATAATTATTGAGTTTTCGGAGTTTTATACCTTTTCTCTTTTAAACTTGATTTTTGATATCATGATGATGATTATTGGCTAAAACCCTTTAGCAATTCTAAGGTGAAGGGTTGACAGTTGTGGCTTAAATAATGATAGATCGATCGTAACTTGATTGGACTCTAAGAGTGTGACAAACATCGTCGACACCCTAAATCACGGTCTATTCTTGAGTTCCACGGCCGTGGAATCTCAAGATCTAGCCGTGATTTTCTCTTTTTTACGACATTTGCTTTTACTTTAATCCAAAGTTAAAGATTTGCTTTAACCTAGCCTTGGCTTGCCTTTTCTAGGTAGTAGTGAGATTCAACATCCTCTATTTCGGTTTCGAGTGTCACAACATTAACCGTTTTA
This sequence comes from Fagopyrum homotropicum, assembly GCA_033239125.1. NCBI lineage: Eukaryota > Viridiplantae > Streptophyta > Magnoliopsida > Caryophyllales > Polygonaceae > Fagopyrum > Fagopyrum homotropicum. Next base: position 27,428,067 of record BSWB01000004.1, on the reverse strand, counting down.
GTTTATCTTTGATTTCTTGGGTTTGGACATGGGTATTTGAGATCAATTCTTACATTTAGATCCTTTCTATATTGCACCCTCAACAACCTTTATAGAGAGTGTCCTTGGGTGAGATATATAGGGTTTTGGAACTTCACCGTACATTACCTTACTTTAGTTATACCTTTGCAATCTCGACTCTGTCCTTATATCTATAGTATATCTTGAATCGATTGCCACAATTGGATACCTGGATCTTTAGGATTGTTGTTTTTCCCAATATTTGCAAAGCTTTTATACTTTTACTTGCTCGATTATTCGAAACTGAATTTGACTCACCAAATCCCTGAGTTCGATACTCTGGAATACTTGCTTAACTACGCCGATCCGTACACTGCAGGTTCGCTTGCTTTTGTTTCAGTTCTACTGTCGAAGGAGTCCCGACATTCGCCTTTATCGCTTTACCGGGCCCTGCGCATGCAAGCTACCACCCCCGCGGCCTCTTGTCACCGCGATTGCGGCTTCAATGTCTTGTCGCCGCGTTTGCGCCTCCTGTCACCCGCAGTCGCGCCTTAACTCCAGTGGCTACCGTCTTTTGGTAAGTCACTTCCCTCCTTACTTCCTTATCCTTTCCTGGTGTTAGATCATGTTAGGCTGGACCTAGATGAACTAGGGTGAATGTGAGTTAGTGGCTTGTGGATTCCTAAGAGTTTATTATGGTTTAGGAACCCTTGAGCTTGTGTTGTTGACGTTGATCCTTGAGGATCTTGAGACTAGGAGTAGTACTTCCTAGCATGTGGCATGTGGGAGATCTTGTAGAGATCATTGAGATTAGAAGTAGGAACCTTCTAGCACGTTGTGGTAGACCTTGTAGAGGTCAATGAGACTAAAATTACGGACTTCTAGCATTTGGGATAGTTTTTGATTTTGGGTGCCTTGTCTGAGTAGGCTTAGATCTTTTCCTACGGGAAGCTGAGCAGTTTAGCTTATTCGAGTTACCTTGATACAAGTAAGTCCCTTGGACTTACTTAGTTGCATTTGTGTATTAGTTCGACTGTATTTGTGGTGTTTGTTTACCTTATCATTATAACGGAAAGCCGGACTAGGACGACCTTATACCGTAATTGGCCCAAGTGTATTATAATCGAACGGTGACCACTTGTCCAATTCTTCAGGAGACTCGGAGAATTTGAGGTGTTACAACAAACAATTCTGAAAAATAAAATATATCCAAAAATATTTTTTATAAAATATTTCGATAAATTTATAACGGAATCGTATTTCCGAGATAAATTTCCTCATAAAAATTCAAATTCAATTCGAATGATTTTTCTGAAAAAAATTTATTTTTATAAAATAAAATATTTCGAAATATTTATAATAAATTAAATTTCCAAAATAAAAATATGGTACCCTCAATCGAAAATTTCAAAACAATTGATTTTCGGGGGGTAAAATTGCGAGAATATATTATAATTAAACTCGGAAATAAAAACAATTCGATTGGAAATCCATCCTTCCAAAACAAAGATTAGAAGAAGAATACTATTCGTTCTTGCAAAAACGTTATAATGATAAGGTGCACACTTAATAATTGATTAGTATGATTAGGTTTCTATACTAAACTGTAGAATTAAGAGGGTAGGAAATCAATATTGAGATTATCGGGGGAAGTTTAGAACTTTAGAATCAAGATTGTAGGAACTCGACTGACCGTTGGAGGGGAGATGAGATCCATGAAACTAGGTAATGAAGGAATTGACCCATCCCAAAAACAAAATGATAGGTGACCAGCTCAACACGAGGTCCATAAGACCCTCAACCTGAATTGAGATTTGACCGCGCCGTGCCTCGGCTCGGCGTGCATGCACGTGTGGTCTAGCAAACACTAGAACGTCTCTTCGTAGACTTAGTTAACCATAATATGTTTATTTTTATATGGTGTCTCAACAATCTCCACAATGTTGATGTTCCTCCACAATGTGCATTTAATACACTCATTATTGGTCATTAGTTTCTCATTCATTTGGACATCGTTTTATACATATGAGTATACCAAATTGTAGTACTTATAACCACGGAGGTAACGAGCCCGTTGTACGGCATTGATGTTGGTTGGAGCCCACCGGAAAACTATCCAAACAATCCTTCAGGTGCTAATTCATTAAAATCCTTCAGGTGCAAATAACAAATGTCATGTGATGCTTATATTGTCTAAAATGATCATAGTTGTTACTAAGCTTAATCAACTAATATGAAAATAGCAAACAATATGTGATCCATATTAATTGAGACAAAGTCAAACATTATGATAAAGCTCGTCTAATATACATGCTACCACTATAGTTGTTACCTTCACATTTTCCCTCACTGATTGAACATAACTTGTTTGAGTATGCTACTAGTTATGGTTTGAGAGTAATAGCTCAAAGTCTAGCGTCTTTCTCATTTTTGATACTTGATTCAGTTGATTGTGTTGCGTGCCTACTTGTTACCCCAAACCCAAAGATTTGATCATTTGATCACCTCTCTTTGTTTCCTTTAACTCACTTGAACCTAGACATGGGTCTGGTTTGAACCAAACCGCCAAACCGGCGGTTTGTGAACCGGCCCAAACTGGCAGTTTGGCCAAACCGGCGGTTTAGGTTTGCCGGTTTGGCCAAACCGTGGGTTTGCGATTTAGGTTTAAACCGAAGTTTTACCCCAAACCGGCGGTTTGGAGATCAAACCGGCGGTTAACCGCCGATTTGGTCCTCAAAACCGGTGGTTAACCGCCGATTTGGTCCAGTTTTTCAATTTTTTTTTTTAATAAACCGGCTAAACCGCCGGTTTGGATTTTTACGCGCCAGTTCGCAAACCTAAACCGTAGGTTTAGATTTGTGACCCATGTCTACTTGAACCTTGCTATTTAAATTTTAAACACTTCAAACTACGTATAGTTCCTTTGGGATCTCAACCTTGACGCTATATCATTTACTAACTTTGGATGACCGTACACTTGTGGTAATATGTGATTTTGTGTAGTTCACCCTACTCACACCATTTATTCATGAAAATATGATGGAAGTATGAAGCTTATTCGAATGATTTTTCCGAAAAAATTTTATTTTTATAAAATAAAATAGTTCTAATATGTATAATAAATTTAAATTTCCAAAATAAATATCTGATACCGTGAATAGAAAACTCGAAACAGTTGATTTTCGGGGGGAGTTGAAAATAAATAATAATTAAACTATAATAACAAGTCGATCGGAAACTCGTCCTCACAAAAAAAAAAGATTAGAGTTATGATATATTTTGTCCATGTAAATACGTTAGAATGATAACCTGCACACTCAATAATTGATTAATTAGTACGATTCGGTTTCTAAACCGAACTTTAGAATTAAGAGTGTAGGAAATCAATATTGAGATTATCATGGGAAGTTTAGAAATTTAGAACTAAGACCGTTGGAGAGGAGATGAGATCCATATATGGAGTGGATCAGATCAAATTTGTGGATTAGACAAGCCGATTGGGCATGCGTTTGACTGAAAGTTAAACCAAGTGATTTTGAGTCTACGGTTGACTTTTGCTCAAACCATGTGAGCAAGGAATTGGGTCAGCCCAAAAAAAATGAAAGGTGGCCAACCCAACATTGATCAGGTCCATAAGGCTCTCTACACGAACCGCAATCTGACCGCCTCACGCCTCAGCTCGGCGTGCGCACGTGTGTGGTCCAGCAAACGATAGAGTATTTCTCCATAGACTTAGTTAAGCATAATATGTTTATTCCCATATATATGGTATCTCACCAATCTCCACATTGTCGGTGTAGGACAAGTTCCTCCACAATTAAATCTCAAGGTGCTTAATACACTCATTTTTGGGCATTAATTGTTCATTCATTTGGACATCATTTTATGCATACGAGTATACCAAATTGTAGTACTCAGAACCATGAAGCTAACCCTCCCACCAGAAAATTGTCCGAAAAAGTTCATTAAAATTTGATTCCAACAAAAGGATTATCTTCTTAATTGTGATGTTATTGTCCAAACTATGATTATGTTAGATGGTATAAGCAAATAGAAAATGTCATGGGGCCAACGGGTCGGATCACAACAAGCTCGGGTTAAAACGGGTCAGGTAAAAAAGGCTTGGTTTTTTATTAGTTTGTTTCGGGTTGGGTTAGTTTGGATCGGATATTGTTTGTTCGGGTTGAAAAAGGTTATTGGGTAGCCTCGGTTCTCGGGTTATAATGGTTTGGTTTATTCCAGTTCTCAATAGCGGTGTCAAAAGGGGTCAACGGGTTTGATCCAAGTAGGTCATAATAGGCTCAGTTGAAACGGTTAGGTCAAAAGAATCTCTCTTTTTCTCGGTTTGTTTCAGGTCGGGTCGGTTTGAGTCGGGTATCGATTGTTCGGGCTATCGGATTACCTCAATTCTTGAACCATAAGCTGATAACAGGTTGGTTTGGTTCGGTTCTTGGGTCATTCGGGTTGGGTTACTTCGGTTTTTAATGGTCTCGGTAGATGTGTCAATCGGGGCGGGTCAATTGGGTTGGAGTCGGGTCAATTTATGTTTGGGTACGGTTGTGTGAAATTTACTCTAAAATTTATATGAAGAAATTAATTTGATAAAAAAAGAAAATAAAAGTTGTGTTGTTGTAGTGGTGTGTACTTTATTTAAAATAAATATAATAATAGATCGAATACATGCTTAATAACTAATAATAACAATAATATAATAAAGATTCGTTAGATCAAAATATCTAATATGACCAATCCATTTGATACATATATTTTTCCTATTTTGTTTGTTATAAAATATAAAATAAAATTTATCATCTTTGCCGAATCGGATAATAATATGTGGATATTCGGTTCATCCGTTTGATCTTTATTCTAGAAAATATGGTAACCAAAAACGACTTTAGTCGGATCGGATAATTATCCGCAAATACATGGGTGATATTTTTGATCGGAATAATTTTAGCCAGATCTATTGATTGAATATGACTTTAACTGGATCTAGATATCCGATAGATCCGTTTTATCCAAATATCTAATATGACCGATCCATTTGATCCATATATGTTTTTCCTATTTTGTTTGTTATAAAATGTAAAATAAAATTAATCATCTTTTGTCTAATCAGATGAAAATCCGTGGATATTCGGTTGATCTATTTGATCCATATTCTAAAATATGATATCTAAAAACGACTTTAGTCGGATCGGATAATTTTCCGCGAATATTTGGGTGATATGTTTAATCGGAATGATTTTAGCCCAATACGTTTGCTTCAAAATGACTTTAATTGGATCTTGATATCCGACTGATCTGACTGATTCATTTGATCCATATATGCTTATCTAATTTTATTTGTTGGAAAATGTAAAATAAAATTTATCATCTTTTTCCGAATCGGATAATTATCCGTGGATATTTGGTTGATTCATTTGATCCAAATTATAAAATATGGTATCGAAAAACACCTTTAGTCGGATTGGATAATTATCCGCAAATATTTGGGTGCTATGTTTGATCGAAATGATTTTAGCCCGATCCGTTTTGATTGAAAACGACTTTAACCGGATCTGGATATCCGATTGTTCCGTTTGATCCAAATACCTAATATGACTGATCCATATACATTTCCCCTATTTTATTTGTTATAAAGTGTTATTCACTAATAATAATTGGTTGACATAATTTGATGATAAATGGTAGTTAAACTTTATAATGATTTTTGTTATTTAGTTTATATTATACTTTAATTTAATATTTTCTTTTATCAAATTTTACCCTCGGAGAGCCTGAAGCAATTTTAGTAAAATTGTCTGCAATGTATTATGTATATCATTTTTTAGTTTCGATTTTTATGATTTTTTATGTTGAATTTTATTTTGGTAGAAATTGTTCAAAATATTGAGGTACATAATTTCAATTATTTATGATTTATGATGATTTATTGAATTTATGGATAACTTGTTATTATTGTCTCATGCATTCATTTGTTTTCATTATTCAAGACTTAAAAGATTTTCATTATTTAAGACTTAAGAAATTAAATTCCTTTTTTGTAAATAGACAAAAAAATGTTAATAAATCATGTAAATAATCATACATGCATTAAAATTGTGTATGATTAACTTATTTTTTAAATTAACATATTTCTAGGTAAATTTTATCTATTTTTCTCTTAATAACTCAGGTAAATAATTATCAATTTAACTCAAAATTTTCAATGTAACCTAATTACCCTATTTGTAGGCTTTGAAATAGACGGGGTTATCGAGTCATTTCGGGTCGGGTTACATTAGGCTATCGAGTCGGGTTACTTCGGGTCGGGTAATTCGGACAATTGGGTTATTCGGGTCGGTTACTTCAGGTTAAATCGGTTTCAAGCTGGTCGGTTCCGGATATTCTTTTTTCAAAATTTTTGGGGCCAAGTCGGGTTCGTGTTCGTCAAGTCGGTTTCACGGATCGGATCAGCCTTTGATAAGCTCAGCATGTGATGCATATTAGTGTCAAACATTATGACAAAGCTCACCTAATATTCATGTTACCGTTATACTTGTTACCTTCACATTTCCCCTCAATGATTTTACATAACTTGTTAGAGCATACTACTAGCTACAGTTTGCGAGTAATAGCCCAAAACCTAGTGTTTTAATCATATTTGATACTTGATTCAGTTGATTGTGTTACTTTCCTATTTGTTACCCCAAACCCAAAGATTTGATCCTTTTATCACCCCTTTTTATTTTCTTTAACACACTTGACCCTTGCTAATTTAATTTGAAATACTTCAAACTACATATAGTTGCTTTGAAATTATAACCTTACCCTATATCATTTACTAACTTTGACAAGACTGCACACTTGCGATAATATGTGATCTTTAAGTAATTCGCTCCACTCGCATCATTTATTCATGTAAATATGATGGAAGTATGAAGCAACCGCGATAAATTGCCACAAGTTACTGAATTGTAATTCATGTCCGGTCCTATCCGGTCCTGGATCGATTTTTAACCGGATCGGATAATCCGGTATAGCTTCATGCTAGTAAATTCTCTAAACTCGAAGGACAGGTTTGCAAAATACTCTCCCACGTTATGGCATTACATTAGTAATCACACTTACCGGTCTCAAAATATTGAAAACAAATAAATAAATAATAGTAGGCGGGAAAGAGGAACTGGAAGGTTTACATCCATCTAATCAAAATTAAGAAGAGAAAAAAAAAAAAAAAAAAAACTATATGTAGTAATAACATTATATAACAAGCCTATGTATGTACTAGAAATTTTCCTTATGAAAGTCAAACTTAGTTGACGTCTTTCTAGAAAAGTCCAATGCTAAATGTCTCAACTCACCGGTCAACCCTGGCGCACCACAGTAAAATACTCCTGCACGCACATACAAATAAACCCGTCAAAACACGATATTTAATTAGAAATAATTCAATTATGTATTAAAATGCATTATACTCACCAACACGTTTATCAGGGTGATTAAGAGCGGCGCGCTTGAACACAGCTCGCCAGTTAGGCCTAGCGAAGTGAGTCTTCACCCGAGTGCCGGAAACAATATCAACGCCGCTCTTCGCGTGATGCAGCGACTGAAGCATCGTAATGAGCGCGGATCGGGCGTCGCCTTCTTCGTAAACGCTAGTGCAGTAATTATGGAGTTCGATGACTCGGTCACGATCATGTTCCGCGACATCGTTCATGACTCCTCGGAACCACTCGAACGAGCCTTGTTCTCTTGTTACCCAGTAGAAGTAAGCTCTTTGTACATTGAATGGAGCTTTCTTCTTCCCGTTGTTGCTGTGCTCCGACGAGTCCATGCCGGACTCGACGTCTTTTTGGAGTTTTAGGTTGTTCACCACGTCTTTCACGATGCTGATTAGCGGCGTTGCTCCGATTCCCAGACCCACTAGGAGGAGCACGTCGTAGTTCTTGTAGTCTTGTGCCGGTGCTCCGTACGGTCCATCTATCATTAGTTTTGGCATCCTACATTTGACATTGATTAATATTTGACAGAAACGGAAAAAAGAATTCTTATTCACATGAATAATGAATCAGAAGGTACCTTGGCATACGGTCTCCTTTGCCAATGTCGGCTCTAAGGAGGCCGCTCTGGTCGCTGTTCGTTGGAGGCTGGCAAACCTTGGAGAAGAGGGTTTTGAGCTGGGAAGTCCAGTCTCCCAACGTACGGATATGCACGCTTATGTAGTCATCTCCCGGAGCCGAAGTTAGCGAGAACGGATGCCTATTTGATCACGAAAACACATTAAATAACCGAAATTATGAATCGTCGGTCGTCGGATGTATTGTTAACTTACCATTGAAGTGGAGAAACGTCTGAACAGTTCACAAAAATGTACTGCCCACTGGTGTACTTGAACCCTTGAGGCTTTGACATGTACAATGCTAACACATTCCCCGGATAGACCGCGACCTAAGTAAAATACAAAACATCGTTCATTAGTTTTATCATAAAACCAATTGGCAATAGGAGAAGTGGTCCAATACTACAGGAATGCATACCTTTGCGATTTGGACGGTCTTGTATCCTGCTCGGAATAAGCGAATCAACCTCTCACATGCATATAATCCCACCGGCACGGCGAGGTACATCCATGTCTATATACACATGATGAAGAAAGTAATATGAGATGGATGTATCAACTTAAATGGTCATTTTGTCTGTTAGATCAGCTGATTGACTTACCGTTTTCTTAGAGAATTTGTGCTGGAGATAGAGCTTTTGGCCATGAACAATAAGCAAGGCATAGACGATGACAAAGAGGTGATGCGAGTACCAAAAGGCGTTGAACCCGGATAGCCTCTTAAGGTAAGTTGGGAGATTGACCCTATTACGACGAAACCATGGTTGGGCTAGGGTGTATGCTATAGCCATTAAGACAACCATGATAATTCCGGTAACGCCCTCGACTCCCTTGACAAACCACCAATAGTTTGGGGGTCTATTGGCACCGAAATATGGTGCAAGGGGTGCATACGCCTCCCTAGATGCATGGAGAAGCCGCGGAAAGTCACACGTCAAGTGGGAGATTGCGTGTAACCCTATCCCTACAGCCGCTCCTCCGGCAACCACCTTGTGGAAATTGATATTATCGTTGAAGGGGACTATGAGGCCGAGCTTGGTGTGACTTCGAAGCCAAGTAATCGTGTTGCGACAAACGGGGAGGAGAATAAGGGCCATGTTGAACTTGGTCATTTCGGCACCACCCTTGGCGACACAAACACAATAGCCCATGACCTCGAAGACGTAGCGACGCTTGTATTGGATGAACTTCCAAGTGAAGAGGCCGGCGCAAATTGAGAGCCATAATAGGATGACCCAAATCCTCTTCCAATTGTCCTCCACAAAGTAGGATAGTTTCCTGAACCCTCTCTTCACCGGGTTCGGCTCCTTCGTTGGGACCAACTTCTGGCTCAGTAGCTGGCTCAGCTTTCGGCTATCCGTCACAAAATTGGCTGACTCCGCTGGCCCTTGGAGTAATAGCATTTCTAGACTATGTACCTACACATAATAAGAAGCAATAGCCTACTTATTTTAGATTTGTACTTAATAGTACCCCAAAGATATAACCTATAAATTGATTATATTAGACGTGGGTCCCGTTTAGACTAAAACTCAAATCGGCGGTTTAGATTTATCGGTTTAACAAAACGGTTTAATCGATGGGTTAACCGTCGGTTTGGTCATTTTTTTTTTATATTTTAAAAGCGACCAAACCGACGCCAGGCTGGTACAATTTTTTATTTTTTTTAAACAAATCGTTGCTAAACCGGCGATTTACTGGTTTGGATTTTCACGATTTAGGTTTACTGACGCAATTCTAGATTACATTACATCTAGAATTTGTCTTCTTAGAATTTTTCCTTTATATGAAGAATATTGACTTCCACCAACCCAACCGAAGAAAGACGTGAAGAATTCAAACCTCAACAAAGCCAAGGCCGTCGGGATCAAGCTCTTCCATAATCAACGCAGCGTATTCATCTGCTCGCTCTTGAATCTTTGACAGCTTATTAGCAGACGCACTTAGCGAGATAATCTGCATCATTATAACTAATCACTCATCTCTAAAACAAATTATTTCATAGACGTACCCACTTCACTTCAAAAAGATTTTATATATATATATACCTCTCTCACTTCCTCCTCTGTTATTCTGCCATCTGCGTCCTTATCCACCCTGTATATTAATATTAAAATTGTTTGTCAGCAAATTAACACTAATCCAGTTTTAATCTATGTTTAACATCAAATAATTCATAATTGTCCACATGCGGCTAAGGTGTTAACATATCACATGCCAAATTATTTAGGTGTACGTTTGTCCTATTGACAACCCTAAATTGGAGAGATATCTGAACACGTAATTGCTGACTTTGAAATCAACCAGTTGAAAAATGATGCGTAGGGCCCTTAACCCACCAACTGTTGCTGGAGACTTTCGTGCGTTTCCCACTGGATAGCACTCTTAGAGGTTAGGTTAGGTTTTGCACCACATCCATATGTGAACTTGTCAACATTTTCCCATTAGAATAATTCAACCATATTCCTAATATTAATTTTTAACCTAACTTATTCAAATTAACATGATTATATTCAAACATTATAATATGTAAACATCATTGTGCCCAAACAAGATTTGGTCTAGTATCCACTTACCCACTTGCGTTTTTTTTTGGTCAAATAACTGTACTATTTTCATAATTTTAAAGTGAATTTAACATCTAAATAATTAGATAATTAAATAGTTAAATAGAAGAAAAAAAACTTACATATCAAAGAAAGTTTGGAGCCGAGCATCAAAACTCTGGTCTGATAATTGTTGCCAAAATTCCTTAAGCTCGTTCTTGCTAATCATCCCCAACACTATCCCTCTCCGACGCGCCAACGCGTCATACAACTCTCCCGCGAATTCCTTCTCGCTCATTCCTGCATGCCACGACAAACATAAAATAAATATTTTATTTTATTTTAATTTTATTTTACAAATATATGAATATTTCGTACCGATGCATTGGCCGAAGCGAGAGCGGGGAAGCAAGCCATCGATGGCGAGCTTATCGAATCGTTTCTCGATAGCAGGCCAGCCTTCGTCTCCGACATTGCTCTTATTGATAAACTGAAGGCCTTGTAAAGCACGCGCCGCGGTGGACTTAGTCCGGTCAAAACGATTGTAATCCTTTCTAGAGAGTGAGGCGACGCGCCTGAGCTCCTGTGAGACCTGCTTGAGCTTAGACGAAAGCTGTGAGGTGAGCCTGCGGGCCCCAGATTGCTTCTCCAGCTGGCTGGCTAAAAGAGCCGTTTCTGGATCAACTGCGCCACGAATTTCCTGGATTGAAACGCTGTCGTCTCGGACATCGAGAGTAATCTCCACGTACCCATCGTCGTCACCGGCCACGTCATCGCGAAAACGTGCGCTCTTCTTGCTGCTCCCACTGGCGCTCTTCTTCATCGACGATACTAACGGACCGCTGAAAGCCGGCCGCGAGTGGACGCTGCCTCCATCCTCCGATGCGCTGTCGTTTTGTATCTCCATAGCCCGCCTCATGATTTCTTAAATTTGAATTGATTTGGTAATGAAGCTTTTTATGACATTGTAGATCGAGAATCGGTTTGTTTGTTTGTTTGTCAGAATAGACGAGAAGAAGGATTTGTATATATAATGAGAAGGATTTGGTGGAGAGGAAGATGAGATGAAAGTGGGAGAGTGGAAAGAGAAGTCAATAAAGTATGAATTGAAATCCAAGGGGCGGAATTGGGTGCTGGATATGGACTTTGTGTTTTATTTTCTAATAATAAAATGTTTTTACAATTTTATTGCTTTGGTCTTCACCTTGGATTTTACTTCTCCAAATTTTATTAAAAAAAATCTCCACATGTGTGAAATTTCGGTGGTTTCTCACATTTTAGCCTTATCATCACATTATTTGACCGTTAATAGAAAGTATTTGCACTTATGTAGTAAGATTTCTACTTCGTATAGATAGATATAATTGTTGTTTTTGTATATACGATGATGATTAGACCTGTATAAAAGCGGGTTTTGGGTCGAGCCATAACTTAAAATTATACTTGGAAGGTGCGTGTCAGGTTGACCTGTACTTGTTCGGACAACAAATGTTGTTCATGTCCACCCATATAAAAAGTAGGGGTTGTCGGGCCGGTATGAATAGCCCGTATGTACTTGATTGTACTTTTTTCCCGAAATATATCATTCAAAACAAGTAATATAATATTTCAATCTAATTATACTTGCATAGTGCACTATCAACAAGTTTAACAATAATCAACAAAACAAAAAATGAATAAGTCCAAAAACCTGACAAACAACAAGTACATTACTAATGCAGTCAAGTTGCCATGAAATCTTGTATTACAAAACGAGTTTAACTCATCAAAATACTCAAAACAAACTAAATAAAAAACCATAGTAGTTGACATTCGAAACAAACTAAATTATATATACATATATAATAAATTATATGCATAAAACTATACACGGTTCAGGTTGCCCCGCTAGCCAAAATGTTTAATGATACCCGTCACACTAAAATACGAATTGGGTCAGGCCTGAATGGTCAAACTAGTTATTCATATCCATATTATTTTTTGGGGCGGGTGGGTCAGCCAATGGTTTGTAGCAACATTGTGTTGGCAGAAAAGAAAGGGCAATGTTGAAGTTTAAAAAAGTGTTGGGCCATTACAAAGAGAATGGAAAGTTCCAAGGGTGGAATGTAGAATATGCACGCATTATGAGTCAAAGACGCGGATAAGGCCATGGTGAATAGAAGAAGCGTCTCTTTTAGAAGTATCCAAAAATTCAACTCTGAGAGAGGCGTCTAGTAGTATATATTTCTTACCTACTACTAATTAGCCTCCCAAAAAGAAGACGAAAACCTTCTAATGGGCCAAGTCTTTAAGTTTGTTATTGCATTTATAAACTTCCATTCCATGGATACTCACTTTACCAAGATTGTCATCCAAAGTCGTGCTTGTTTTCACAGCTTTACTTTCTGTCACATTTTATTTTTCGTTACTTTTCACACCTATTACACATATTTATTACCACCTAACTCGCACCCCAATGTCCCACAATTACAATGTAACTAGTTTAGATTAGTGTCCGTGTCTTGAACGGGTATTTGAAAATGTATTTTTTGTTATTTTTATGTGAATAATTTTTTTATAGATGACATTTTCTTATTATATTTTGTTGATTTAATTATGACTGTTTATGTAATAAAGTATACGCTTATTAAATAATAACAACATAATTATTGACCTATTTCGTATATAAATATGACTACATCTGGGAGCATACCAAACTAAAAGTGTCCATTGTATCTATATTATAAAAACCACAATATTAATAAATGTCAAAAAATCACCAACCCTAGTATCTAATCGTTAGACTCCCTATTTGTACAATTTATAAAATCACCAACCCTAGTATCTAATCGATGCGGGATAACAAAATCCCTCAAAAAATTTAACGTAAATAGATCAGCCTAATAATCATTTGAAAAAAAAAATATTCCTAAAAAATAAACATTAGGGGTACGATTATTTAACCAAAATAACGTGTAAATATTTAACATAAATAGAAATCAAATGACAGAAAAAATCAGAGTACATTTCTTTTTATTTAAAAAATTATCCCAAAAATAGATTGGTTCCAACAATAAAAAGTAACGTGAAATAATTCCACTAACATATTGTTAATTTGTTAACAAAAGATTCTCTGGCTTAAACAATAGTTTAAAAAATAAAGATTTATTAGCAAAAAATGCATTATTTGTATAGTCAAAATCTTAAAAATATTTAAGTTAAATAGATAGGGCTGCCTAAAAAAACTCGAGGGGTACAATTACGACCCACATAATTGTAGGTTAACGATCCAAACAATAAAACATTATTCAAACGCCAATAAGTGTATTGTTTGTATACTCTTTAGACTTCCTATTTGTTCAAGTTTTAAAACCATCAAGCTTAGTAGCTAATCGACGTGGGACAACAAAAAACCTCAAAAAATTTAACTAAATAGATCATTTTGATATTCATTTGAAAAAAAGAAAAAAAATCTTCCCTAAAAATAAAACTTTAGGGGTACAGTTACTTATATAAAAGTAACGTGAAAATATTTAACGTAACAACCAAAGGTCAAGATTACTTTAGGAAAGAACATTACGACCCACATAATTATAGGTTAACGTTCTCAAAAATAAAATCTTCCCTAAAAATAAAACTTTAGGGATACGATTACTCTTCCCTACAAATAAAACACATTATGACCCACATAAGTGTAGGTTAACGATCCAAAAATAAAATATTATTCCGATATGAATAATAATTATAGTTGAACTTATCCAAAAGGTTAAAAAAATGTATTATTTGTATACTCTTTAGACTCCCTATTTATACAAGTTCTAAAACCATCAACTATAGTAGCTAATCGATGTGGAATAACAAAATCCTTCTAAAAATTTAATGTAAAATGAATGATGCTGATAACAAAATATTCCTTAGATTAAAAAAAGTTTAAAATTAAAGATTTTTTGTCAAAAAAAGAGGTTGGTTGAAAAAAAAAAAGTTACGTACAATCTTTCAATAACAGGATGTTAGTTTAGTAAAAAAAAGATTTTCTGGATCAAAAAATAAAAATTTATTGGCCAAAAAATTATGGGAGCTCCATTTGATTACTGTTTGCACAACACGCCATGTCATCCCAATATGTACATTCTTTTAGTATGTATAAAGTTAAGATATAAATCATAAACCAACTCCTTTTATAGTCAATTGATTTTAGGATGAAAAAGATATTAATACGTATTTATCATTTGTCAGATACTTTTAATTATTATTATAATTATACAAGTTTTTATTTGTAAATATTGGATAATAAATCCGTATTTTAATATTTTTAGCACCAATTTATTTAAGTATTGAGCAACTCATATATGGTCTTATCATGTAATATTGTAGAAAATTGTATTTGAAATTTATTTTTTAATTAAAATTGGTTTCTATATCTTAATTTTTGTCTACACTTTGATATTGGATATAGTTCAAAATTAATTTTTTTTTATAAAACATTATCACACAAATTAAATATAACTAAAAAAAGTATCCAATATAAATTTATATAGTATTGGGTTCGATAATTTACTAATATTTTATATATTTAACATATACTTCTGGCTTCTGGTTATATATTTGTGGAAAAATTTTATATAGGCTCAGATTTATAATAGAAAATTCATAAATAACTAAAGAAAAAGAGTAAAAAGAAAATAAAGTTAGTTCGAACCTACAACTAGCGGCGGGAAAACGTATCGAGCCTAATACAATTTTTATAGTAAGTTTCCAAATACAATTTTTATAGTAAGTTTCCAATTCGTATTTGAGTGGATATCCGACAAATCTAGCCGGATAGGACAATTATCGTAAAAATTCAGTTTATCCGTTGATCGGACTCGAAAACTTCGAATGAGAATATGACTTTATCCCTATCGAACAATTATCCGTATACATTTGCGTTATGTGTTTTACCCGGTGACTAAAATCTTAATGGGCAAATTTGGTTAGTAGGCTGTTTAGAGAAATAGTGATAGTAAGTAGGCTTTTTTGTTTTTCAATTAAGTAAATATACTCTTTTTTTTTTTTTACCGTCAAACCTTCTCCATCATCTTGTTTTCTTCTTTCTTCCGAATGCTTTTTAAAAACTGAATTTCTTTTTTTTATTTTCTTTTATTAATTTTTTTTGTCTTTTTTATTTTCTTTATTTTTTATTCATTTTCTAGAATGAAGAATTTTTTCACACACCGGAATTATCACATACCGGAATTATCACATACCGGAATTTCCACATACCGGAATTTCACATACCGGAATTTTCACATACCGGACCGGAATTTTACATACCGGAATTATCACATACCGGAATTATCACATACCGGATTTTCACATACCGGAATTTTCACATACCATAATTTTCACATACCGGAATTTCACATACCGGATTTTCACATACCGGAATTATCACATACCGGATTTTCACATACCGGAATTTCACATACCAGAATTTCACATACCGGACATTTACATACCGAAATTTACATACCGGAATGAATTTTTAATTGTCTAATATTTAATTTTGCAAATTTTAGGGGGCTCGTTGTAATTTTGCAATTTTTTTTATTGTAATTTGCGTATATGATGACGGTTTGCAAAAATGGGTCCATCACCGTCTTTTTTGGTTTCCAAAAGACTTGTTCTTTTTCCCAGTTGACAATGACAAATTGACAAGACGTGGAGGAGTTGAGTATTATTTGAGTGGAGAATTATATGTTAAAATTGTCTCAAAATAAAAGTATTATGTAAACAAAAATAAATAGCGGACGGAAAGCACAAGGATCAAGTGTTGATTGTGCCGCTAGTTTTAATTCAGAAAATTCTGGAATGAAATTTCTGGTATGAACTTTTCGTATGAAATTCCTGATATGAAAAATTCTGGTATGAAAAAATTTTAGTATGAAAAAAATTCTAGTATGAAAAAAATTCTGGTATGAAATTTCTGGTATGAACTTTTCGTATGATAATTTTTGGTATGAAATTTCTGGTATGAAAATTCTGGTATGAGAATTTCCGGTATGAGAAATTCAGTCCAGAAAATAAAATAAAAAATAAAAAATAAATAAAAAAAGGTAAGAAAAATAATAAAAGAAAAAAAATTCAGTAATTAAAAATTAAAAATTATACTTATATAACAAATAACAAACATCATTTATTATTTATTTCTAATAGAAGGGTTAATAATTTTTACCTACTATTAAATGAAAGTGGTAAAAAATTTGGGGTACATTTTCTTAAACAAAAACTAAAAAAAACCTAGTATGTCAAATTTTCCTAATCTTAATATACGTATTATATCTGTATATCAAGATGAGGGACACCGTCTAGCTTCAATACGGACAAAACGTCTTATTTTTTTTAAAAAATACATTTTATAAAATTATAAATTATATTGTAATATTTGACATCTTTTATAAAGAGAATTTTTCAATAAAAGAACTAATTATTAATGTCTAAATTTCGGTATTCACGTCGGTCCTTGAATTGACATTTAGGGCTCGTTTGGAAGCGCTAAGAATCATTTCCGACAACGAAATGATTCCGAATCAATAAAAAAAAAACCATATTTGTTTAGAAGTCGTTTAACACATGAAAGTAATCTCATAATTTTCATTTCTTTTCCTAACCCTTATTCGATCCATTTCGTTTTTATTCCACCGCTCAAACAGTCGCTCAATCTGTAGAACTTGATAACAACCAAACAGAAAAAAACTATCTTTAATTGCTAATTATATTCAACATAATAACGATAATGTTAAATAAATAAATGTATTATGGGCTGTATAAAATAAGGCTGTATTGTACGTAGTGTCAAATGTGGTACCGACCAAGAAGTAATAAAAAAATATAATAAACCAGCAGCTACTTACAAAAATGAGATTAAATAGTCATAAATTAGGTCGTTCTCAAAAATATGTGATTGTGAATTATATCACGTATATTAGATTTGTTTCAGTCAAACACTCAAACCTGTTTTCGCTATTCATAACTTTTAACTATTTTAATTGTTAAAGAACTATTTTTTATTTTTTATTCCTTTGAAACATACCCAAAAAACAACAATAATGCATATGCCCTCAAAGATATTAGTGGGCTCAATTTGAACAAGAACGTCTCTTTAAAAAAAAATTATGAACTCAAGATCATTACTAATTTTAGTTATAAAGTCAACAATTGGAATTCAAGATTAATTAAAATAAAATGTAATGGGGATATGATATGTAGAATCAAAGATTTATTATGTCAAGCTAATCTTTGTCTTATTCGTGGAATTGATTATATATAAATATAGGATTATAATTAAGAGAGAAATATTGTTATACGGTAAGAAAAATGTGTAAGTCACTCATTTTTATTTGAAAGAATTTGGCCTAATAGGCCTTTTTTTTAGTTTTCTGTGTAGTAATTGTACTTTATAATTTTTACCGCTTTCATTTAATGGTAGATAAAATTAATCAACTTTTTTATTTAAAAATAATAATAATTAATATTTGTTATATAAGTGTAAGTTTTAAATTTTGATTACTGAATTTTTTTCTTTTTTATTTCTCATACTAGAAAGTTTTCATACCACGAGTTCATACCATAATTTTTTCTTCCATAATTTTTTCATGGCAGAATTTTTTTCATACTAGAATTTTTTTATACTACAATTTTTTTTTGTCCTTTTTTACTTTTTATGATTATCTAGTATGAGTTTCTAGTATGAAATTCATACAAGAAACTCATACCAGGATTTTTTTGTTTTCTTTTTGTCCTTTTATATTTTTTTATAATTTACATACCGGAAATTACATACATGAATTTACATACCGGAATTTACATACACAACAAAATCATAACACAATCCCTTGAGAGATCAATATTTGACTGCATCAAGAACATATGTACTAAGGCTGATCGGCCGGAATTTTACGAATACCTGCCGCAAGTTTTGTACTAAGGTTGATCGGCCGACCTCTCCTTGACCGGTCAATGATGAGTGTCAAATAACATCATATAGGTCTTAGAATCATGCAATTGATACGTCTATTTCTCTCACATACTTCACTATTTGTATAGAAAGCATCCATTTTTCATTTTTCGGCATCTACCTTGACCTTTTTGTGTTTCGGTCATTTTCAGCGTCAATTGTGCCATAATACATCCTCCTTGAAGTCAAAGCTAAAGAGAAGACATTACATGACTGAGAAATTATAACCGAAAGTCC
Source organism: Fagopyrum homotropicum (assembly GCA_033239125.1). Taxonomy (NCBI): domain Eukaryota; kingdom Viridiplantae; phylum Streptophyta; class Magnoliopsida; order Caryophyllales; family Polygonaceae; genus Fagopyrum; species Fagopyrum homotropicum. Next base: position 27,409,202 of record BSWB01000004.1, on the reverse strand, counting down.
CTTGGAGATATCATGAAGACTAGATCCATGATTGATAGCAACAACGCATGTCAAACGACATGCGAGACGGCTTGTATACCGTCTCGAAGCCGTTTGGACTACATCATCGTTGTAGAAGACTCTATCGAAGCCCAAGCCAAAGGCCGAGCTAGAGGACACAGATGTGGTTGACATTGTGGGAAGTTCCAAAGAGAGTTGGTATTTGTGACCGATGAGTACCTGACTATGAGGTAGAGGATCCGAACTTTAGCTAGGCGTTTGAGGCTAGATATTTGTGCACATGTTCCGAGATTTGCGTGCAGGGTGTTGGATCAGTACTAGGATATTACGATGACTTATGAGATGGCTCGCTGAATGCTTGAGAGGTTAGATAGCTTGCAGGTCCCAAACAAGAAGTCAAAGACCGTTTTTGGTTAGGTGGGTATGATAGAATGAGATCCACTTCTCGAGGTAGTTTCACTCAAGATAGAGTGAGTCAGTTAAACCATTTAGAAGGTGACGCGGATAAAATATGTTATAATTGTCTAAGTACTAGACATAAGAGGAATGATTGTCCGAGGCAGATAGTCACTTGTTTCACTTGTAGTCAGAGTGGACATCGAGTTGTATATTGTCATACATGACGGAGGTAGGGTAAAAAAGAGATGGGAAAACGAAGAATGGTCAACCTTAAGTGTTTGAGAAGAGGAGAGACAATAAGCTAAAATATTTATTGCACCAAGTAAGACATGCATTCAACTTTTGACAGTATGATTGTGTTATATATATACATATGCGATCATGTTTGAGACAAGTTTGGTTTGGTGAAAGTGGTGAAGTAAAACCACTGAAAGATCTTGGACGTGTTGATATTTGGACATCTTTCGACTGCTCGTTCTATTTTAAGTTTCCAGATGAAACTTATTTCTAATGGTAGTATATGTAATAGCCGAATTTTAGAATTTTCTTCATCGGTTTAATTTGGATTTATTATCAATGAATTGAAGAAAAACTTAACATTTACTATCCTTTCCTCACTTATTTATTCTCTCACCAGAAATCTCAATACATTCCGAGCCACCACCTCCCTCGAACCACACCCTAGATCTAAGACTGAAACCAAATTGAGATTCCAAACAAAGCCGACACCATTCCATCTTCATCGCCGGAGAAGAAACCCGCTACCAATGCCGCCCTATTCTATCGCCACCATCCGGAGAAGAACCCTAGCAGTCCTTCGTTCGTCTTCATTATCTCAACTTACCGTGAACAGATTTGAGAAGCGTAAGCCATTGGAAGAACCGAAGCCCTAGCTTGTGCCATCAGATTCACCATGAGGACGGTCTTCGACGTCGGCCGCCGGGCAAGCCACACTAGTAGCTGCATCCGTCTACATCAAGAGATGTCACCAAACTTCTCATCTCTTCGTCTTGAGTTGGAGTTAGAACCTAGAATTGGAGGAAGCCGTCATTGCACGACCTTGGTTGTGCCATTGTAGTTGAGATAGGAGTCGTAAATGCTACCCTACTGCTGCCGAGTCCGCTGGGTAGATGCCTCATCGGCACAGTGCCGTCACCGCCGCCATCCTTTTGCCCATGAAACCTTAGATCGGGTTTGTAAAGTTTTTGGGTAAATTAAAAAAGATGGCCCAAATTTATTTTTACATGAATGGCCTGAGTTTCTAGAGCTGAATAAATTGCCCTTAAACTGGATAATTACAAAAAACTGTCCAAATTTATGTTTACAGGTGACTAGAGGTATTTCTATAGTCGTCTATACCCTATCAAAATATAATCCCGACTTATCACTAAAATAAGTATAGTGGTTAAGTAAGGGTCGAACCCAAGAGAATTAAGGTATTTTTATTAAATGCGATTATTGATTATAAGAACAAGTAACGGGGGGGGGGGATTGGTTGAATTGATGCCCACAAAAACTTATGAAAATGAATAACGCAGCAAGTAAGACAATAATGGATGAATATACACTAGGTTGATTCTAAGCATGCGATTGCTACTTTGGTGAGTTCCTTTTACAAGCTTTCAAGTAATCTCCTGTCTCGATCATATATATGTGTTGAGCCAACCGGCATCAACACAACTTAACCGGTTAGTGTTCTGTAAACCTACAAGAACAATTAACAAGCTAGCTTTCAAACAAAGACTAAGGGATATAAAGAAAAGATTAAAACGGTTAAACTTATCTTTATACTTGTGTTCCTTTTCTTTAAGCAATTACAACCCGTTATTACTTAAAGTTTACTACTGGATTAAAGACCCGAACCCGGAATCTATTAATCCTAGTTCTGTGCATGCACTTTAGGACCTAAGGAGATCAATCTCAAGTAATAGTAAAACATGCAATTAGACAATGGAGATCAAGGAAACACAAAGCATTACTGAATGAAAACTAATATTAAAGAAAACTCACAACCAAAGTAACAACGCAGCTTCAAACCAACCCAATGTAGCAAGGGAGTTAGCAACTCATTACAATGAAAATGATGAGAAAATTGGATTCTAAGTGGATAATGTTGGATGATAAGTGGATGATTTTGGCAATCAACCAAAGTCTATTTATACTACAAAAGACACTAAATAGGAGTAAATGACCGGTCCAAAACAGCCACCTTTAATGCCATAAAGGTGGTGTAAACAGCCGGAGTAAAGCTTTTGTCGTTGAACCGCAAGGGCGGCCTTCAGCTCCGTAGGGGCGGCTAGGCAATTCCACAGGGGCGGATCTTTAATGCTCTTCAAACATCTGACTCTTCAACTTCCTTCCGTTTCTGATGCCAATCCGCCGGGGCGTCCCAGTGTCAACGCAGGGGCGGTGACACAGACTCTTCATCTTCCAGCTCCCAAGTTGAGGCACAGGGGCGCTGGTCTTTGCTTTTTCAGGGCAAGTCACCGGAGGGGCGCCAGGGGTTGACGCAGGTGCGGTGACAGTCTTCGTGGCTGGCGCAGGCGAAGGCGCAGGGAGCGCTCCGGAGTAAGGTGTCACCCACAGGGGCGGTGACAAGGCTCCGCGAGGGCGGTGAAGCAACAAAAGCTTTGCTTCATGAACGAACTTCACTCCTAAGTGCTTATAACTCCTTCCTTAGCTTCTTTTAGTCATCTTCTTTTGGACCAAGGAGTTAGTAGCATAAACCGACACAAATGCAATAAAAAGACTTTAAAAACTATCCTAAATGATAGTGATTCCATCACCCATAAAACTCCCCCATACTTAGACCTTTTACTCGTCCCGAGTAAAACAAATGATAACAACTAGACTCAAAGGCCTCAGGAAGCATGGGCAAGCAGAAAAGACAATGATAACAAAAGAAAAGCCAAGAAAAAAAGAAGAAAAAAGAGAGGAAATGTGAGAAAAAGGTGAGAAACTACCATCCTTATTGCTCCAAGAGTGGCCTACCCGGACAACCTCCTTATGACTCCCCTTCTTATGTCGCCAAATGCCGGAAGGGAAACCTACACTCGGTGTCGCTCATTTTGCCAAGGTGCCCTTTCGGGTTTTCACCTTGCCACTCTTCTTCTTTTCTCTGATGATCTCACTTTAGTCTCACATCCCTCAAGCCCAATTTTGCACCAACCTAAGGTTGGTCGGACTACCTTCTTTTTGCCTAAACCGCCCTTTCGGATTTTCGGTTTATCCAAGGATTTTCATGCCTTTTTTTATTTTCTTTGGCTTTTTCTTCTTTTTTTTACTATATAAATTTCAATTGGGATTACAATTCATAAGACTCAATGCAAAACAACTCAAAACAAATCAAAACGACTATACATGCAATGATATGTCCCTCTCCCATACTTGAAGTACACTTTGCCCTCAAAGTGGAAATGAAGCAAAGATAAATGTGGGAAAGGGATGAGAATGATACCACTAGTGGGATGGTCCTGCTGGACGATCCGGACCCTCCTCCGGTGGGTATGGAAAGTGGCGGAAGAAATGCTCCTGCCGGCGGTAGAGCGTGTCGATGCGGTCCTCCTGAGCATCCAACCTCTCTCTAAATGAAGTCTCGTAGCTAGCTTGCCAAGCCAGCTACTGAGTCTCTAATTGCTGCTGATGAGCCGCCTAGCAAGCATCCTACCGGCGGTCAAAATGGGTGGTCATGGAGAAGGCGAAGCTGGACTGCCACGCCTGTTGCTGCTCAAGCATGGACCGTTGGTACTCGGTCTACCATACCTGATGCTGGGTGGTCAGGGCGGCCATCTGAGCCTGAAGGCTCTCCATGGCCGGACTGTCGTCCGGTGCTGTAGTAGGCATCTTCTCATCAACAACAGGAACCCGGCTGGAGTCCACAACATATCTCTCAACAATGTCCCCCTGAGGCCGTCTCAGAGCAAAGGGGTCAGCTGGTACGTACAACTCGGAGAGCTCGTCTCCAAGTGGAAGTGGTCGGGGGAGGTATGTGATGTGACTCCCATCTGCCAACGAGAGCCAAAAGTGGTTCTCCCCGGCTCTCTTGAGGAGCCTGCACCTCATCAGCATCCCTTCCGTGTATAATGAGGCCTCTAAACCTTCCTCCAAGTCAGGGAGGTCCATCACCTGTGCAGCCAATAAGGTGATCACCCCACCTCCCACGATGTCTCGTGGCTAATTCTTCCTAATCCGCTTCAAAGCGGTAAGGAAGAGGTATGGCCAATCTGGTACCTAGTCGTTCGTGGGGAGGTAGACGTATAACAGGGGAAGGTAATTGAGGGCGACCTTATTCTCCTCCTTGTGTCCACAGAAGACACTCATGAAGATCTTGGAGATGAGCCTCAAACAGGGGTGAATGAATTTGTTGGAATACTCACCCCTGCATGAAATTCGGATCTGGTGGCGCCCTGCCAAAACTCGCATAAGTCAGGTGTCGGGATGGGTTCCCACCAGTCTTCGGAGGAGCAAATAGTCACCCCTAATGCCTCCTACAGTTGGGTGTAGTCCAATGTATACTTTCTCTTGTTGAACTTGAAGGAAAGTCGAACACACATGTGGTCCACCGTTTCCATGTTGAATGTGGCAATGAATTGGCGGCTGAGCTCAGGGTATGTTGGAGCATTTATTTTCAGAAAATCGCCGAGCCCAGCATTGTTGAGGAATGCCTGCATGCTCTCCAACATGCCCAATTTTTCTAGAGTAGGAACATGCAAAAATCGAGTTGCATACACATCCCGACCTTGCACAATCCTATACCGCTCCTTCTCAGCTTCCGATAACTTGTATTTCTTCTATTTTTCCATTTCTTGCAAGTAAACAAGGAAAGATAATTAAAAAATTCAGAAGTTGGTTTAAGAGACGAACCCTCTGTTGTGTTTTCCGTAGGGACGGCTGAAGCTTGCGCAGGAGCGGCTTGGCGCAGGGGCGGGAGAAGAGTAGAGGGCGATTCTGGGAGCCTACAAAGCTGGTGGTGTTGGGGCTGTTCCGGTGACTTCTTTGTTGGTGTAGATGTCGCTGACGGTGTTGAGCGGTGGAGGGAAGAGTGTGAGGGGCAAGGGTATTGGAGAGTGAGAGGTTTGAGGGGATGAGGTTTGTGTGTGGTGGTGGAGAGGGCCGGTGTCGCAGGGGGTGGTTGTGGCTAGGTCGCCGGAGGTGGCGCGGGAGCATTGCACAAGGCGGCGTGTGAGAGCTTGCGGAGGGCGCAGGGGCGTGGGAGGCGAGGAGGTGTAGGGTTCGAAGAGTGAGTGGAGATTTGAGGGTAGGGGGCGGTAATTGTAGGTTATTTTGGGAAGTGTATTTTTTTCTTTCCTTAATAAGACCTCAGGGGCGGTGACAAGGAAGAGGAGACACGCAGCCTCAGCGCCGGGGGCGGCGCTGAGGATGTGTGTCAAGGGTGGCCGCCGCAGGGGCGTGCGGTGTCACCGCGGGGCTGTGACCAGTGTGTTGCAGACGCTGGCCCAGCACCGGGGGTAGCGCTAGGCATGGGTGTCACCGCGGGAGCGGGGACACTGAGCCGCAGGGGCGGTTTCCTTGACAGAGGCTCCTCTTCTTATTCCTTCGGGTTGCCTCCCGAACAGCGCCTTTGTTTTACGTCGTTGGCTCGACGTAAGGACTCTACCTCTATGATTGAGCCTCCTCCAGCATCACCTTGGGGTTTATAACCGTCTATGAAGGTAATCCTCCGGAGGACCTAGTTTGAATCCTTGTAATGGCTTCCGCCATTTGACCAACCTGTTTTTCAAGATTCTTGATGCTGGATTCTGTTGTTTGGACATGAGTAGCAAAATGTTTAGTCAAAACGTGTAACATATCTTCAGTTGTTTGATACTTACCTTGTCGGGGCTGCTGTTGTTGGTTTTGTCGATCCCTCCAACGGAAATTCTGTTGGTCACGCCAATTTGGCATGAAATTCTGCGCATAAGGATCATTCCTAGGCCTTTGCTGTTGTGGTTGTCCATAACCCATCGCGTTTACCTCGGCATTATCATCCTGGACTTGGGGACACATGTCCATTGGATGGTATGGGTCAACACACACTCCACAAGCTTTGAGCTGTTGTGGGGTTCCCATAAGTGTTAGTCTCTTCACCATTTCCTTTAGCTCTGCGAGCTCAGTGGAGATCTCACTCTTCCCGGAATTCACAGCATGAACACCTCTTTTGGAAGGAGTCCTTCCAAAGTTCCGGGTCCCTTCCGCTAGTTCCTGAATTTTTTCAAAAGCAAGGTCAGGGGTAGAGTTAAGAATGTTACCTCCACAAGCTGCATCGACGATCCTTCTTTCATTGTTTAGCAAGTCATTGTACAAGTACAAGACTAGATCTTGAGTTGAATATCCGTGAAAAGGACAGCTGGATCGGAGGCGTGCGAATCTTTTGAAGTACTCATAGAGAGTTTCGTCCGCCTCTTGATCGATGTTGCTTATAGCTTTCTTCAAGCTATTTGCCTTCTTGGCTAGGAAGTATTTCTCCATAAATGCCTTGTGGAGGTTCTCCCAAGTGTCGATACTCCCGGATGGAAGGTGGTAATACCAATCATCCGCTGAATCTTTGACTGTGAAGCCGAATGCCCTCATCTTGATTTGCTCTTCAGTAATGTTGGCCGGCTTCATGCTCATACACACGGTATGGAACTTCCCAAGATGTTTGATGGGGTCTTCACCACTTAGACCATGGAAGGATCGAAGCAAGTGGATGAGACCCGGCTTGAGCTCAAAGTTGATTCCTTCCCTAATGCCGGTATGGTAACCGCTAGAGGGTTTTGAGCCAAAGTGGGCTGAGTAAGTTGACGAAGAGTACGATCAACCATTTCTTGTTGGAGTTGTTGTTATCTTCGTTGCCGGATGTGCGTCCTCTCAATTTCTGGATCAAAAGAAGCAAAGCCGGAGTTAGTAGCACGGGTTTGAACCATAAAAATGGTTCAAACTAATAATCAATAAACAATAGAATAAAAACACTAAAACTCCCCGGCAACGACGCCAAAATTTGACTAGAGGTATTTCTATGGTTGTCTATACCCTATCAAAAAAAAATCCCGACTTAGCACTAAAAGAAGTATAGTGGTTAAGTAAGGGTCGAACCCAAGAGAGTTAAGGTATTTTTATTAAATGCGATTATTGATTATAAGAACAAGTAACAAGGGGGGGGGGTTTGGTTGAATTGATGCACACAAAAACTTATGAAAACGAATAACGCAGCAAGTAAGACAATAATGGACGAATCTACACTAGGTTGATTCTAAGCATGCGATTGCTACTTTGGTGAGTTCCTTTTACAAGCTTTCAAGTAATCTCCTGTCTCGATCATATATATGTGTTGAGCCAACCGGCATCAACACAACTTAACCGGTTAGTGTTCCGTAAACCTACAAGAACAATTAACAAGTTAGCTTTCAAACAAAGACTAAGGGATATAAAGAAAAGATTAAAACCGTTAAACTTATCTTTATACTTGTGTTCCTTTTCTTTAAGCAATTACAACCCGTTATTACTTAAAGTTTACTACTGGATTAAAGACCCGAACCCGGAATCTATTAATCCTAGTTCTTTGCATGCACTTTAGGACCTAAGGTGATCAATCTCAAGTAATAGTAAAACATGCAATTAGACAATGGAGATCAAGGAAACACAAAGCATTACTGAATGAAAACTTATATTAAAGAAAACTCACAACCAAAGTAACAACGCAGCTTCAAACCAACCCAATGTAGCAAGGGAGTTAGCAACTCATTACAATGGAAATGATGAGAAAATTGGATTCTAAGTGGATAATGTTTGATGATAAGTGGATGATTCTAGCAATCAACCAAAGCCTATTTATACTAAAAAAGACACTAAATAGGAGTAAATGACCGGCCCAAAACAGCCACCTTTAATGCCATAAAGGTGGTGTAAACAGCCAGAGTAAAGCTTCTATCGTTAAACCGCAGGGGCGGCCTTCAGCTCCGCAGGGGTGGTGAAGGCAAAAACGCTTGATCTTCTTCATGGCCGTAGGGGCGGCTAGGCAATTCCGCAGGGGCGGATCTTTAATGCTCTTCAAACGTCTGACTCTTCAACTTCCTGCCGTTTCTGATGCCAAGCCGTCGGGGCGTCCTAGTGTCAACGCAGGGGCGGTGACATAAACTCTTCATCTTCCAGCTCCCAGGTTGAGGCGCAGGGGCGCTGGTCTTCGCTTCTTCAGGGAAAGTCACCGCAGGGGCGCCAGGGGTTGACGCAGGTGCGGTGACAGTCTTCGTGGCTGGCGCAGGCGAAGGCACAGGGAGCGCTCCGGAGTAAGGTGTCACCCGCAGGGGCGGTGACAAGGCTCCGCGGGGGCGGTGAAGCAACAGAAGCTTTGCTTCGTGAACGAACTTCACTCCTAAGTGCTTATAACTCATTCCTTAGCTTCTTTTAGTCTTCTTCTTCTGGACCAAGGAGTTAATAGCATAAACCGACACAAATGCAATAAAAAGACTCTAAAAGCTATCCTAAATGATAGTGATTCCATCACCTATCAACAGGAATCCATACTTTTGAAAGTTCACAAAATGTCTTAAAATATATTATTACATGATATGACCTAAGTTTATAATTACAGAAGATGTCCCAAACATTTTAATTGCCCAAGTTTAACAAAGGGGTTTAAACTTGTGTGTTTGAATTGTTTAGGTTCTTGAAGGCACGTTTGGATGAGAAGATAGTATTTTCGACTTTGATAAACGAGATTCTACATTGTTTTACTTCGAGACATACTTGGTTGCTTGGATTTGTATAAGTGATTATTGAGTTCTTCTTTTTGAGGTAAGTCGTATTGACTTACTTAGCTTCCGTGGTTTTTTATGTTAAGTTTATCGTTGACCGTGAGTATGCCTTATTTTATTATTATATTATTTCTCTTTATATGTTTGCAGATGTTTTAAGTTAAATTGTGTGTTATCCTTACATCCAATAGGGATTTAGATAATACTTGTTGATTTTGTGAGTAGTCGAGATATGTGTTTGTGCTACATTGTGATGTTTGAGATTGTAGCAAATAGAGTTATGGTTTGAGATTATGATAGATATAGTTATGGTTGATATTGTGATAGACATATTTATGATGAGACTGTGACAAACAAATTTATGATTGATATTGTGATATACTGAGTTATGATTGACATTGTGAGATGTGCAGAGTATATGGTAATTGGTTATTGTTACACACTAACAGTTACACCTAGAGGGTAATTGGTTATATAACGTACTGATAATTATATCTCATGATGCCGGATTGTGATAGATGATTTTATGATATATTGGATTAGGCTAATTGGTTATCTTACACACTGACAATTAACCTTAGACGGTATTGGTTATGTTACATACGGCTAGTTACACCTCAAGATACCCAATTGTGATGTACATGTTATATGATATATTATAATGAGATCATTGGTTATGTTACACATTGACAATTAAGCATAGAGGGTAATTGGTTATCTTACGCACTAATAGTTACACCTCTACCGACCCAATTGTGATGGACGAGTTATATGATATATTGAAATGGGCTAACTGGTTCTGTTACGCACTAACAGTTACGCCTCAAGAGACAAAACGGTGTCTGATTGTTATAAATGAAATGTGAATTATATTATGGACATAAAGAAATGATAATGATGATTACAAAGAAATGCGGTTGTTATATATGGGCAGAGTTAAGCATAGTCAAGGATGACGAGAGTTGTTGATGGATATGAATAGAGTTAGGATCAACGATATACCTTATTTTTATTTGTTGTTACGGACATGAGTTATTATATCTTTTATATTAGGAAAAACAACCCAAAATAATACAAACTATTACCATTGAACTCAAAATAATATTAACTTTGAAAATTACTAGGAATGATACAAACAATCAAAGTATTTACCAAAAATAATACGTCTTACTTTTTCGACAAAAACTCTACTTCTGGCAATGACGTGGCAATCGAAATCTTACATGTCATCAAAAAAATGATATTCATTATGTGATGTGGATTTTAACATTTTTAAAAAAAAAACTAATATCATCTATATGTTGGAAAAATAAAACTAAATATTAAAAAATAATTTAAACAATATTTTTTTTTGTAAAAAGTATTTAATAGTAGTTTTTGTAAAAAAATTTGTGAAACTTATTTTTAAAAAACATTTTTTGCGAAATTTTTTATAAAATAATATTTTTGTAAAATTTTGTGCTTTTTTCATATTTATTTTTCTAGAATTTCGTAATTAATGTTTTTTTAACAAAAAATTTATTTTGAAAAAATAGCGATTTTTTTATAAAAATAAAAATCTTTTAACTTAGACCCTAAAGAAAATTTTATTATGTTAAAAAAATTATTAAAAAATAATTAAAATAAATGAAAAGAATTCTAAAAAATCAAAAGAAAATTTTCTATCGTACAAATGATACTAATTTTATTTTTTTAAAAATAAAAATTAAAATCCACGTCACATAATGAATTCCATTTTTTGATGACACGCAAAATACCAGTCGCCACTTCATCACCGGAACTAAGATTTTTGCCAGAAAAGTAAGACGTATTATTTTTGGTAAATACGTTGATAGTTTGTATCATTTATAGTAATTTTCAAAGTTGGTATTAATTTGGGTTCAATGTTGATAGTTGGTATTATTTTGGGTTATTTTTCCTGTATATTATCTAAGAGGTATTATTTTTGGTTATTTTTGATGACATGTAAAATATCGGTCGCCACGTACTCGCCGGAACTATGATTTTTGCCGGAAAAGTAAGACGTATTACTTAAGGTAAATACGTTGATAGTTTGTATCATTCATAGTAATTTTCAAAGTTGGTATTAATTTGGGTTATTTTTCCTTTATATTATCTAAGACGTATTATTTTTGGGTTATTTTTGATGACATGTAAAATATCGGTCGTCACTTTGTTTAGGTATTGGACTTGCCCTTGAAGACTACCTTTCCGGGAGATGATATATAGTCGTCATGTGTTCCTTAAGTTTTTGGGAAGGTTGTTGTGTCTTGATCTTGAGCTTTCTGGTTGTTGAGTTTGAGTCGTGGGATTGTTTTGTCCTTGTAGTCCTTGTTGTATGGTTTCAAGTTGGACTTATCTAAATTGTTTTGTAACTAAAGGTCGGATGTTTTGTTTTATATTTTTCCATGCTCTTGTTGGAAGGTTCAATTGCAAGACCCCGGTTTTTGCCTTCACTGCTCCCGCGGTGAAGAAGGTCGCCCCTACGGATGACGGCAGATCGTGCCCGATCTTTCTTCCGTTCTTTTTATCTTCCTTCCATAGACAGAATATCCGATATTCTATTTATGGGCCGGTTTCCTAATCTTCTTTCTAAACCCTAGACACCTTTCCGTCTATCTTTCTAGCCCGTTCCTATATATTCCCGTCTTTTCCTCTTTCCCCGTTTCTTGCTTACGTCTTCTTCAACCCTAGAGTGCTGAAGCCTTGCCCTTGTGTCCTTGCTGAACGTGTAAGTTTTTCCTCCCTTGTTCTTCATCACGTTCATGTGCTACTGCACCTTGCTTCTCTTCTGTTCGTTTTCCTCTTCGTTTTCTCTTTCCTTATTCTCCAAGGATCAAGCTTGAGCCTTGATTCTTGTGGAGCATTCTGTTGTTGATCCTTTGTTGCTCTCAGGCTCTCGGGAGTCGAGTCTTGACGTGTTGGAATCAAAGGTGCGAGCTTTGGTTGCCCCTCCTGTCAGTTCAGTCAAAGAGAAGCCCGATAGTAGCTTCTTTCGAAGATCCACCCCCGCGCCTACATAGAGCCGCCCCTGCACCTCTGCCCAACCGCCCCTGCGGTTTTCTCTGCTATAACTCCCGTCTTTGGTGAGTTGCTTCCTTCCTTGCTTTCCTCGTTCCTTTCTTGATTCCTTGTGGTTGTTCCTTGTTCCCTGAGTTGTTGTAAGACTAAGGTCGAGCCCTTAGCTTGTGGAGATCTCTTAGAGATCGTTGAGACAAGAAGTTATAGACTTCTACCAACCGTTTCATTCCTGATTCGTGATGCTTGTTCGTACATGTTTTCCTTGCACCTTTCCTGAGGGAAACTGAGCCTTCTTGAGTGTTCTCTTAGTTGTTGCCGAGCCTTTGTGTTATCTTCGAGTGAGGTAAGTCCCTTGGACTTACTTAGCTTCATTCCGCATATTAGTTGGATTGTATTGGCTTGTTTGTGTTATTTATTATGTTTATAACGGATAACTAGAAATAGGATTCATCCTTTGATAATCTTAACTGGCCCAAGTGTATTATAACCGTGCGGTGACCACTTGTCTAGTTCTTCAGGAGACTAGACTGTGCTCTTGTAACCCAGACCCGTAGGTAACGGATAGTACTGATCTATTCCTATTGGTAGACGGAAGCGGAGGCGAGTTTCAGGAGATTCTCGTGTGACAAAAGAAGTTGAATTAGTAATGGATAACCTTAATGAAAGCTAATAACCGGTTGATGTGTGAGCATGCTATGTGTTTTCTTTACCTTATGTGTGTATGTGCCTTTACGCTCTTGCTAGTATCTAGAATGATAACTAACGGTTTATACCGTCGCTGTAGATGTTCCACAGGTTCAGGATGCTGCTGAGTGATCCGGACGGTGTGGTCAGTCAGGGTTCCCGTACATTATAGGACGGGATCGGATTTCTGTTTCTTTTGTTGTTCCCTTTTGTTTTGGAACTCGGATGTGAACCTTTTGTGTTTTTTTTTGTTTAAACCTTTGGTTTTATTTTGAGTTTTGGTTTTCATTCGTTTGTGCCTTGTTGTAAGATCCATTTGTTGTTGCTACTCTGAGGGTCGGGACCCATTGTGCGGTCTTAGCCCGTAGCGCTTCGAGTTCCTAGAACTTGGGGTGTTACATTATGGTATCAGAGGTCTAGGTTGGCAACAATGAAACTCAAAATATTTTAAAGGTCGGATGGATAAATAAATAGAACCCGCAAGGGGTCTAACATTTTCAAAAGGGGGTTTGGTTTCTAACTTGTCGGTCTGGGATAGATATACGGGCGACCACCACTACCTCCGCGGATCTCAGCAGTGTAAATTTTCTTTTTTTTATATGTGTTTTCTTGGAGTTCTGCTTTAGCTGTAGCGTGGCCTTGTATATAGTTTCTTATATATCTATCCTTATAGCAGATGGCGTGTACTAGAGCTACATTTGCAATGGGACGAGGAAGGGGTCGACCACCACTTCCACCTGTCGTCCGTGGACGAGGACATGCAGGAAGACCTCCACTAGCTAGAGGTTGGTGCCAAGCCCTAGTTGCTGATCCGCCTATCGCTGAGGCGTTTGTTAAGGAAGTTGCTAAGAGTGTTGTTCCTATGGCTGGGAACGGGACTGCTGCTAGGTCTGGAGCACAGAGAGCGCCATCAACAAAGTCCGCATGAGTGTCTATCGGAGCTTCTACATATCACAACTATGTGCAGAGAGTTGAGGAGGCTATCAGGACTTGAGGATCAGCACCAATACCACCAGTTTCCGCGAGATCAGCTGAGGTTTCCCAAAGAGTTTCACAGGTTGCTGCCCCGACTGCTGGAGTTGCTGAGGTTGTTAGAGCCGGCTGAGGCGAAGGAGCCAAAGCCCGAAAGTTGGTTGAAGGCTTTCGAGCAGCTGAAGGTTTCCACTTTCATGGGAAAGATTGGATCTGAGGTTGAGCAATGACTAGGACAACTGGATACTGCTATGGAGGCTATCAGTTGCCCAAAGGGATGTCGAGTCAAACTATCACAGACGCTACTAAAGGATCAGGCTCATTCTTGGTGGAAGACCGTTCGTAGTAAGGTCACCAGTTATGAGCAGATGAAGATGGTGATTAGGGATCGCTACTGTCCTACAACTATAAGGAGAGACCGTCTTCAGGATTTCATTGAGGTTGAATTCGAGGATTTGCCTATTGTTGAGATCATCAACAAATTTCAGGATGAGTTGTCTTTGTTGGGTCCGTCTGCATCACCGGAAGATCAGCATGTTTACCTTTCCTCTCGGAGGTTGAGAGAGTCGACACGCTCTTATCTTGCTAGTTTCCGTTGTGATTCTTTGACGAACTATCAGGATAGAGCTTCTGCTTATGAGAGAGACCGACCGGGTCATAGGAGAGCTTCTCAGACAGGAGGTCCTGAGAAGAGACAGAAGACTGGATCAGCCAGTGCTGGAGCTGGAGCAGCTGGTTTCGGACGTAGTCAGACGCCTAGACATTCTGGTTTCCAGCATAGTTGTGACAGAGGATGATAGTGTCATAACTGCGGAGTAGCTGGACACATCCGAGTTGATTGCAAGAAGCCAACAGTGACTTTCTTTTCTTGTGGCAAGCCCGGACACCGAGATGCGTTTTGCCGTCAGGGCAAGGTGCTATCGCAGCAGGGTTCTTCACCTGCCAGTGTTGCTGGAGGAGGACAGAGGTCTCAGTTTCAGTAGTAGAAACAGAGAGTTTCTGGTTCTACCGCTCCTCAAGGTTCCACTCCGGGACAGGGCAGAGGTAGAGGACGTGTTGGTGGATCTGTAGACACTAGAGATGCATCAGCCAGAGCGTATGAGTTGAGGAGTGCTGCAGAGCCGACAACGCCAACAGCCACTAATACCATTCACATTAATGGTTTTCCTGTCAGAGTTCTTTTCGATACTGGTGCTACGCATGCTTTTATATCTGATGCATGTGTAGATAGATTGGCCTTAGTTACTGTAGAAGGTAGACCCTTCATTATAGGATTACCCGATAAGAGTAAGATTCGAGGTACACGAGAGGTTCGCGATTGCTCTATCAGATTGGGAGGTCATGATTGGCCAGCTAACTTCTTCGTCGTGTACTTAGTACATGAAGAAGTTATTCTAGGCATGGATTGGATGAATCGACATCGATCAGTTCTGGACATCGGAAAGAGGACAATGACAGCAGCTATGGATGCATGCCATGTTGAGATCTTTAGAGGATGGGATCTCGGGAAGACTGGTACTGTCATCAGTGTAGTGCGAGCTGCAAGACTTATCAGTCAGGATTGTGAGGCTTTTTGGTGCTATGCCATGAAGGATAGTACTAGTCCAGCTTTGGAGGAGATCCCAGTAGCTTGCAAGTTTGCTGACGTCTTTGGAGAGCCATTAGGTTTACCCCCACAAAGGAGTGTAGATTTTGGCATTGATCTCGAGACCGATCTCTAAGGCTCCCTATCGTATGGCACCTATCAAGATGCTTGAGTTGAAGAAGCAGCTCGAGCAGTTAGCAGATAAGGGCTTCATCCGCCCTAGTGTATCTCCTTGGGCCGCACCAGTACTCTTTGTCAGGAAGAAGGACGGGTCAATGAGTTTATGTATCGACTACCGAGAGCTTAACAAGGTGACAATTAAATATAAGTACTCATTGCCCCGTGTCGACGATCTTCTAGATCCGCTGCATGGAGCTTCACTATTTTCGAGGATCGATCTGAGATCCGGATATCACCAGCTGAGGGTCAGAGAGTAGGACGTAGCCAAGACGGCATTTGGACCAGATATGGCCACTACGAGGTTGTAGTATTGTCACTCGGGCTTACGAATGCGCCCACAGTTTTCATGGAGTTGATGAACAATATCTTCATCGATTTCCTAGATAAGTTTGTAGTTGTCTTCATAGATGACATTCTGATTTACTCTCGCAGCAGAGAGGAGCATGCAGGATACTTGAGGATCGTTCTGCAGGTCTTACAAGATAGAGAGTTGTACGCCAAGCTCTCTAAGTACAAGTTTTGGATGTCCGAGGTGACATTCCTTGGTCAAATCATTTCAGCTGAAGGAATCAAGGTAGATCTGGTGAAGATCGAGTCAGTAGCATCTTGGCCGCCTCTTAAGAACGTCAATGGGGTATGCAGCTTATTAGGATTGGCGGGCTACTACCGGCGTTCTGTTGAGGGCTTTTCAGTTATCGCCCGACCGCTCACCTCCTTGTTAAGGAAGTTTACGAGGTTCGTATGGTTCGAGCCGTGCCTGCAGAGCTTTGAGGAGCTGAAGAAGAGGTTGACCTCTACTCCTATCCTAGCTCAGCCAAAAGGCATTGAGGATTTTTTGGTTTACAGCGATGCATCCAAGCTGGGCTTGGGATGTGTTCTTATGCAGAGGGGTAAGGTGATTGCTTACGCGTCTAGACAGATGAAGACGTACGAGGAGAACTACCCTACCCACGATCTTGAGTTGGCTGCTGTTGTTCATGTTTTGAAGATTTGACGACATTATTTGTACGGAGCTACGTGTCAGATATTCACACACCATAAGAGTCTAAAGTACATATTCACTCAGTGGGAGTTGAATAACCGTCAGCGCAGATGGTTGGAGTTGATCAAGGACGTCGATCTTGAGATCTTATACCACCCGAAAAAGGCGAATGTGGTAGCAAATGTCCTTAGTAGGAAGACTCCACGGGAGATGGCGATCGTTAGACTGACATCTCAGCCGCAGTTACAGCGAGATTTGGTATGGTTAGAGATGGATATCCACTTCCCGGATTCTGACAACCAGTTGTCCACCTTGGAGATAGTACCTAATCTGTTGGCCGAAATTTGACAAAAGCAGGAGAGTTGCCCCGCTTTGACACAGATCCGAGACCAGATGTCTCGAGAAGAGGCACCGCAATTTGCAGTTGGTGCTGATGGGGTTTTGAGACGCCAGGAGCGTGTTTGTGTGCCTTCAAATCGAGACTTGAGATAGAGGATCCTTCAGGAGGCTCACTCTTCACGTTACTCAGTACATCTTGGTACGAGTAAGATGTATCAGGATATTGAACGCTATTTCTAGTGGGGAGGTCTGAAGCAAGACGTGACGAGATATGTAGCTCAGTGTGCGACCTGTCAACAGGCCAAGATCGAGCATCATAGACGAGGAGGCGAGCTACACCCACTTCCCGTCCCTCAGTGGAAGTGAGAAGACATCTCTATGGATTTTGTTACCGGTCTGAGACCGAGTCGAGGCTTTGATGCTATCTTGGTCATAGTAGATCGACTGACGAAGACCGCACGTTTCATTCCGATCAAGGAAATGTGGCCGATGAGTCGATTGGCAAAGGAGTTCACGAGACAGATAGTGAGACTTCATGGGGTACCTAGGACTATTGTCTTTGACAAAGACGGACTATTCACTTTGAGGTTCTGGCAGCAAGTTCATGCCGCCCTAGGTACGAGTCTGCAATTCACGACTACTTATCATCCTCAGACCGATTCTTGTGGAGCATGTGTTGCTGCACCTTGCGTCTCTTCTGTTTGTTTTCCTCTTCGTTTTCTCTTTCCTTCTTCTCCAAGGATCAAGCTTGAGCCTTGATTCTTGTGGAGCATTCCGTTGTTGATCCTTTGTTGCTCTCAGGCGCTCTAGAGTCGAGTCTTGACGTGTTGGAATCAAAGGTGCGAGCTTTGGTTGTCTCTGCTATGAGTTCAGTCAAAGAGAAGCCCGACAGTAGCTTTTGTCAAAGATCTGCCCCCGCTCCTGCACAGAGCCGCCTTTGTGCCTCTGTCACGTGTCGCCCCTACGCCTTTGCCCAACCGCCCTTGCGGTTTTCTCTACTATAACTCCCGTCTGTGGTGAGGTGCTTCCTTCCTTGCTTTCCTTGTTCCTTTCTTGGTTCCTTGTGGTTGTTCCTTGTTCCCTGAGTTGTTGTAAGACTAAGGTCGAGCCCTTAGCTTGTAGAGATCTTTTAGAGATCGTTGAGACTAGAAGTTATAGACTTCTAGCAACCGTTTCGTTCCTGATTTGTGATGCTTGTTCGTACAGGCTTTCCTTGCTCCTTTCCTGAGGGAAACTGAGCTTTCTTGAGTGTTCTCTTAGTTGTTGCTGAGCCTTTGTGTTATCTTCAAGTGAGGTAAGTCCCTTGGACTTACTTAGCTTCATTCCGCGTATTAGTTGGATTGTATTGGCTTGTTTGTGTTTTTTTATTATGTTTATAACGGATAACTGGAAATAGGATTCACCCTTTGATAATCTTAACTGGCCCAAGTGTATTATAACCGGGCGATGATCACTTGTCTAGTTCTTCAGGAGACTAGAATGTGCTCTTGCAACCCAGACCCGTAGGTAACGGATAGTACTGATCTATTCCTATTGGTAGACGGAAGCGGAGGCGAGTTTGGGAGATTCTCGAGTGACAAAAGAAGTTAAATTAGTAATGGGTAACCTTAATGAAAGATAATAACCAGTTGATGTCTGAGCATGCTATGTGTTTTCTTTACCTTATGTGTGTTTGTTCCTTTACGCTCTTGCTAGTATCTAGCATGATAGCTAACGGTTTATATCGTTGTTGTAGATGTTCCGCAGGTTCAGGATGCTGCTGAGTGATCCGGATGGTGTGGTCAGCCGGGGTTCCCGTACATCATAGGACGGGATCGGGTTTTTGTTTCTTTTATTGTTCCCTTTTGTTTTGGAACTCGGCTGTGAAGCTTTTGTATTTTCTTTTGTTTAAACCTTTGGTTTTATTTTGAGTTTTGGTTTTCATTCGTCTGTGCCTTGTTGTAAGATCCGTTTACTGTTCCTACTCTGAGGATCAGGACCCATTGTGCGGTCCTAGCCCGTAGCGCTTTGAGTTCCTAGAACTTGGGGTGTTACAATATGGTATCAGAGGTCTAGGTTGGCAACAATGGAACTCGAAATCTTCTAAAGGTCGGATGAATAAATAAATAGAATCCGCAAGGGGTCTAACGTTTTCAAAAGGGGGTTTTGTTGCAAAGTTTTCAGTCTGGGATAGATGTACGGGCGACCACCACTACCTCCGCGGATCTCAGCAGTGTAGTTGTTCTTTTGTGTTGGCCTTTATATGTGTTTTCTTGGAGTTCTGCTTTAGCTGTAGCGTGGCCTTGTATATAGTTTCTTATATATATCTATCCTTATAGCAAATGGCTCGTACTAGAGCTACATCTACTATGATGCGAGGAAGGGGTTGACCCCGACTTCCACCTGCCGTCCGTGGACGAGGACGTGTAGGAACACCTCCACTAACTAGAGGTCGGGGCCAAAATCCAGTTGTTGATCCGCCTATCGCTGAGGCATTTACTAAGGAAGTTGTTGAGAGTGTTGTTCCTGAGGTTGGGAACGGGACCGCTGCTAGGTCTGGAGCACATAGAGCGCCATCGATAGAGTCCGCACGAGTGTCTACCGGAGCTTCTGCATATCACGACTATGTGCAGAGAATTGAGGAGGCTATCAGGACTGGAGGACCAGCACCAGTACCACCAGTTCCCGCGAGATCAACTGAGGTTTCGTAGAGAGTTTCATAGGTTGTCACCCCGCCTACTAGAGTTGCTGAGGTTGTTAGAGAGACGGCTGAGGCAAAGGAGCCAAAGCCCAACAGTTAGTTGAAGGCTTTCGACCAGCTGAAGGTTTCTACTTTCAATGGAAAGACTGGATTGGAGGTAGAGCAATGGCTGGGACAGCTGGATACTGCTATGAAGGCTATCAGTTGCCCAAAGGGACGTCGAGTCCACATAGAACAGATGATACTGAAGGATCAGGCTCATTCTTGGTGGAGGACCGTTCGTTGTAAGGTCACCAGTTATGAGCAGATAAAGACGGTGATCAGGGATCGCTACTGCCCTGCAGCTATGAGGAGAGACCGTCTTCAGGATTTCCTTGAGGATGGATTCTAGGATTTGCCTATTGTTGAGATCATCAGCAAGTTTCAGGATGAGTTGTCTTTGTTGGGTCCGTCTGTACCACCGGAGGATCAGCATGTTTACCTTTTCTCTCGGAAGTTGAGAGAGTCAACACACTCTTATCTTGCTGGTTTCCGTTGTGATTCTTTGACGGACTATCAGGATAGAGCTTCTGCTTATGAGAGAGACGGACCAGGTCATAGGAGAGCTTCTCATACAGGAGGTCCTGAGAAGAGACAGAAGACTGGATCAGCCAGTGTTGGAGCTGGAGCAGTTGGTTTCGGATGTAGTCAGACGCCTGAACGTTTTGGTTTCCAGCATAGTTCTGACAGAGGACGACATTCTCATAATTGCGGAGTAGGTGGACACATCCGAGCTGATTGCAAGAAGCCAACAGTGACTTGCTTTTCTTGTGGCAACCCCGGACACCGAGCTGTGTTTTGCCGTCAGGGCAAGGCGCTATCGCAGCAAGGTTCTTCAGCTGCTAGTGTTGCTGGAGGAAGACAGGGATCTTAGTTTCAGTAGTATAAGCAGAGAGTTTCTGGTTCTACCGCTCCTCAAGGTTCCACTCTGGGTCAGGGGAGAGGTAGAGGATGTGTTGGTGGATTTGCAGACACTAGAGATGCATCAGACAGAGTGTATGAGTTGAGGAGTGTTGTAGAGCCGACAAAGCCAGTAGCCACAAGTACCATTGACATTAATGGTTTTCATGTCAGAGTTCTTTTCGATACTGGTGCTACGCATGCTTTTATATCTGATGCATGTGTAGATAGATTGACCTTAGTTAGTGTAGAAGGTAGACCCTTCTTTATAGGATTACCCGATGGGGTAAGATTCGAGGTACACGAGAGGTTCGCGATTGCCCTATTAGATTGGGAGGTCGCAATTGGCCAACTGACTTCTTCGTCATGTACTTAGTACATGAAGAAGTCATCTTTGGCATGGATTGGATGGATCGACATCGAGCAGTTCTGGACATCGGCAAGAGGACAATGACGGTAACTATAGATGCAGGCCATGTTGAGATCTTCTGAGGATGAGATCTCGGGAAGACGGGTACAGTCATCAGTGCAGTGCGAGCTACGAGACTTATCAGTCAGGGATGCAAGGCTTTTTGGTGCTATGCCATGAAGGATAATACTAGTCCGGCTTTGGAAGAGATCCTAGTAGCTTGCGATTGTCTGACGTCTTTGGAGAGCCATCAGGTTTACCTCCATAGAGGAGTGTAGACTTTGGCATTGAGCTAATGCCCGGTACGAGACCGATCTCTAAGGCTCCTTACCGTATGGCACCTATCGAGATGCTTGAGTTGAAGAAGCAGCTCGAGCAGTTAGCAGATAAGGGCTTCATCCGCCCTAGTGTATCTCCTTGGGCCGCACCAGTACTCTTTGTCAGGAAGAAGGACGGGTCAATGAGTTTATGTATCGACTACCGAGAGCTTAACAAGGTGACAATTAAATATAAGTACTCATTGCCCCGTGTCGACGATCTTCTAGATCCGCTGCATGGAGCTTCAC
Source organism: Fagopyrum homotropicum (assembly GCA_033239125.1). Lineage (NCBI taxonomy): Eukaryota > Viridiplantae > Streptophyta > Magnoliopsida > Caryophyllales > Polygonaceae > Fagopyrum > Fagopyrum homotropicum. The sequence continues at coordinate 27,387,714 of BSWB01000004.1, read as the reverse complement.
TATTTTCGAGGATCGATCTGAGATCCGGATATCACCAGCTAAGGGTCAGAGAGTAGGACGTAGCCAAGACGGCATTTGGACCAGATATGGCCACTACGAGGTTGTAGTATTGTCACTCGGGCTTACGAATGCGCCCACAGTTTTCATGGAGTTGATGAACAATATCTTCATCGATTTCCTAGATAAGTTTGTAGTTGTCTTCATAGATGACATTCTGATTTACTCTCGCAGCAGAGAGGAGCATGCAGGATACTTGAGGATCGTTCTGCAGGTCTTACAAGATAGAGAGTTGTACGCCAAGCTCTCTAAGTACAAGTTTTGGATGTCCGAGGTGACATTCCTTGGTCACATCATTTCAGCTGAAGGAATCAAGGTAGATCTGGTGAAGATCGAGTCAGTAGCATCTTGGCCGCCTCCTAAGAACGTCAATGGGGTATGCAGCTTATTAGGATTGGCGGGCTACTACCGGCGTTCTGTTGAGGGCTTTTCAGTTATCGCCCGACCGCTCACCTCCTTATTAAGGAAGTTTACGAGGTTCGTATGGTTCGAGCCGTGCCTGCAGAGCTTTGAGGAGCTGAAGAAGAGGTTGACCTCTACTCCTATCCTAGCTCAGCCAAAAGGCATTGAGGATTTTTTGGTTTACAGCGATGCATCCAAGCTGGGCTTGGGATGTGTTCTTATACAAAGGGGTAAGGTGATTGCTTACGCGTCTAGACAGATGAAGACGTACGAGGAGAACTACCCTACCCACGATCTTGAGTTTGCTGCCGTTGTTCATGCTTTGAAGATTTGACGACATTATTTGTACGGAGCTACGTGTCAGATATTCACAGACCACAAGAGTTTGAAGTACATATTCACTCAGCGGGAGTTGAATAACCGTCAGAGGAGATGGCTAGAGTTGATCAAAGACTTTGATCTTGAGATCTTATACCACCCGGGGAAGGCTAATGTGGTAGCTGATGCCCTTAGTAGGAAGACTCCCTGGGAGATGGCGATCGCTAGGATGACAGCTCAGCCTCAGTTACATCGATACCTTGCGTGGCTAGAGATGGATATCCACTTCCCGGATTCCGACAACCAATTATCCACCTTGGAGGTAGTACCTGATTCTGTTTATCGAGATCCGACAAAAGCAGAGAGTTGCCCAGCTATGTCACAGATCCGAGATAAGATGTCTTGAGGAGAGGCACCACAGTTTGCAGTAGGTGCTGATGGGATCTTGAGATGCCAGGATGGTGTTTGTGTGCCTTCCGATCGAGAGTTGAGACAGAGGATCCTTCAGGAGGCTCACTCTTCTCCTTACTTAGTGCACCCCGGTGCGAGTAAGATGTACAAGGATGTTAGACGCTCTTTCTGGTGGGAAGATCTGAAACCAGACGTGACGAGATATGTAGCTCAATGTGAGACCTGCCAACAGGTCAAGATCCAGCATCATTGACCAGGAGGCAAGCTACACCTACTTCCCATTCCTCAGTGGAAGTGGGAGGACATCTCTATGGATTTCGTAACCGGTTTGAGACCGAATCGAGGCTTCATGCTATTTAGGTGGTAGTAGATCGACTGACGAAGACTGCACGTTTCATTCCGATCAAGGAGACGTGGACGGTGAGTCGATTGGCAGAGGAGTTCACCAGACAAATAGTGAGACTTCATGGGGTACCTAAGACTATAGTCTCTGACAATGACAGACGGTTCACTTTGAGGTTCTGGCAGCAGGTGCATGCCACCCTAGGTACGAGTCTGTAGTTCAGAACTGCCTATCATCCTCAGACCGATGGTCAGTCCGAGTGGACCATCCAAACTTTGGAGGACATGTCGCGAGCCTGCGTGTTAGACTAGGGATAGGTGTGGTCAGATCACCTTCCCTTAGTGGAGTTTTCGTACAACAAGAGTTGGCGCGCATCGATCAGGATGACTCTTTATGAGGCTTTATATGGACAAAGATGCCGTACACCGTTGTATTGGGACGAGCCGATCAGTGCTAGTGGAGTAGCACCTGGACAGATTCAGGATGACATGGCTCACGTAGCGGTAATCCGTGAACGGATAAGAGGCGTAGATCTCTAGAGTTCAGAGTCGGAGCTCAGGTTTGGTCGAGAGTATCTCCGACACGAGGCGTTAGATGTTTCGGCGTCAAGGGGAAACTGAGCCTTCGATACGTCGGACCATTCAAGATTCTTGAGCGAGTTGGGGAGGCAGCATACCGACCTAATTTGTCATCGAGACTCGAGGGTGTTTACCCCGTCTTTCATGTGTCTCAGTTACGGGAGTACATACCGGACCCGAGGCACATCGTCAGTCTTGAGAATCTAGTGATCAAGCCAGACCACACAATTGTCGAGCACCCGGTGGCTGTCATAGAGCGTAGTGCGAGACACTTGCGTTCGAAGGATATACCGATGATGAAGATTAAGTGGTCGATGCAAGGAGCTGATGAGGCGACTTGGGAGACAGAGGATAGTATGCAGGGAAACTATCCGGAGTTTTACGCAGAGCTAGGTGCACCTGTAGTGCAGTCGTTTCAGTTTTCCCTTTGTTGCGTTGCGTATGCTTTTGTGACGTTTTGAGTTACGTTCCCGAGTGGGAATATATGAGTTCAGTTCAGTTTTCTGAGTTGTGGTTACGTGATCGTTCGGATTGTTGCAAGTTTCGGGACGAAACTTCTTTTTAGGGGGATTTGATGTAAGATCTCAATTTTGACCTTCACCGCCCCCGCGGTGAAGAAGGCCGCCACAACGGCCTAGATGTCTGTGACCACCCCCGCAGTGACAAGGGGCCGCCCCCTGCAACTGAGGCAATCCGCCCCTGCATATTTGCTGCAGATCGCGCCCAATCTATTTTCGTTTGCTTTATTTTCCTTCCATAGATTGAATATTCGATCTTCTATCTAAGGGTTGGCTTCATTATCTTGTTCCTAACCCTAGACGTCCTTCCTTCTATCTTTTCTTCCTCCTCTATATAATCCCGTCCTTTCTTCTTTTTTCCGTTTCTTGCTTACGTTTTCTTCAACCCTTGAGAGCTGCAGCCATCACCTTTGCTTATTGTGATCTTCTGAACGTGTAAGTTCATCTTTCCTTGTTTCTCATCACGTTCATGTATTGTTGCACCTTGTTTCTCTTCTATTTCATTCTCCCTTTCGTTTCCTCTTTTCTTCTTCTCCTAGAATCAAGTTTGATCCTTGATTCTTGTGGAGCGTTCCGTTGATGATCCTTTGATGTTCACAGGCTCCCTTGGTTGAGTTGTGACGTGGTTGTGTGTTGAGAGTGCAAGCTTTGGCCTTGCCGTCGTTCTGCTATCTGTTAGCATGAAGTATTGTGATATTTTAGGCACGTTTTCTAAGTGTATTTGATCCATATTGATAGTCATTGATTGAGCATTGATGCATTTGTGAGCTAGTTTGTCTATAATGTCGATATAGAGATCTACACAAGCTTTATGTTGATTATAGGTAATTGAGAGCTATTTCCGAACGGAATTGAGCAAGGATGGAGTTGATTGAGCATGTCCATGAATTGAGGGCATTCCTAGGAGCTAAGGAAGCACCAACTTGAAGAATGCACGAGACTAAGGAAGAATCACGTTCTAGCCCTAAACCACGCTCTAAAATACGGCCGTACTACTTTCCACGTTCAAGTCCACGGCCGTGGAACCATGGCAAGGGAAGCGTGGTTCATTCCAGCAACTACTACGGCCGTGGAGGAGTTGTGTCAAACCGTGTTGATTTCCACGCTCTAAATTACGGCCGTGGAACCCTTCCACGACCGTGATCTTGGCGATCTTTTTCGCCACACTTTAAGCCACGATCTCCTACGCAATTGGGCCGGGCCGATATTTTATCTTACACTATAAAAGGACGGACGAAGAGAGATTCCGTCACCTTCGCTTACGCATAGACGCATCTTACGCTTACGCTTGGAATTGCCCTAATTTCGCATTTGGAGGAGATTGTGTTTGAGAGATTTTTGCGCTTTATCATTGGGATTTCCGGATTGACGGAAGATAAGATTCGGAATATTGTTCGCAAGGAGATTTCGCTTCTTGCTTAGGTTTGATTTAGAAGACGGATTGACATCCCGTTCTTCCTTCTTATCTAAGATTGTGATTGTTTGTGTTATTCCGAATCTATTGACGATATTGTTCTTGATTTGCGGATTTGAGATTGATTTAAGATATTGAAGGTTTTCGGAAGTTTCCATCTTTTATTCTTTTAAACCTTGAATTTGATATTAATATGACTATTGTTGGCTAAAAACCCTTAACAATTCTAAGGTGAAGGGTTGATAGTTGTGGCTTAGATGATGATAGATCGATCGTAAACAGATTGGACCCTGAGAGTTAGAGAGAATCGCCGACAACCCTAATCCACGGTCTGTTCTTGAGCTTCCACGGCCGTGGAACTCAAGAACTACCCGTAATTTCGTGTTAAGTTACGAACTTGCTTTTACTTTAATCCAAAGTTAAAGATTTGCTTTAATTTAGTCTTGGCTTGCCTTTTCTAGGTGGTAGTGAAGCCTCAACAACCTCTACCTCGATTTTGAGTGTCACAACCTTAATCGGTTTAGTTAGTCTTGATCCTTGGATTACAAGTTTGAGTATTTGACGTTAATTCTTACCTTTAGAACCTTTCTATACTGAAGCCTCAACAACCTTTATAGAGAGTGTCTTGTAGGTGAGTCATATAAGGTTTTTGGAACTTCACCGTACGATTACCTTACATTAGCATACCTTTGCATATCTTAACTCTGTCCTTATATCATTAGTATATCTTGAATCGATTGCCATGACTGGATTCCTGGATCTTTAGGATTGTTGTTTTCCCAATATTTGAAAAGCTTCTTACATTTACTCGCTTGATAACCTATAATTGAATTTGTTCCCCCAAATCCCTGTGTTCGATACTCTGGAATTCTTGCTCAACTATATCGATCCGTACACTGCGGGTTCGCTTGCTTGATTTCTAGTTTTATAATTAAAGCTTATTTGCACGCACGCTAAGTGGCGAACACTATCATCGAGAAGCTGACAACAACTTTTGTCGAAGATCCGCCCCCGCGCCTACACAGAGCCGCCCCTGCGCCTCTGTCACGTGCCGCTCCTACGCCTCTGTCCAGCCGCCCCCGCGGTTTGTTCTGCAGTAACTCCCGTTCTTCTGAGTTGCTTCCTTCCTTGCTTTCCTCTTTCCTTTCCTTATTCCTTCTGCTTTTTCCTGGACCCTTGAGTGATTGTAAGACTAAGGTTGAGACCTTAGCTTGTGTAGATCTCTTAGAGATCATAGAGACTAGAAGTTATAGACTTCTAGCATTCATTTCGGTTGTTGATTCTTGATGCTTGTCTAAACAAGCTTCCTTGTGTCCCTTTTCTGAGGATTTCCTGAGTGTTTGTTGAGTCTTGAGATTACCTTTGAGTGAGGTAAGTCCCTTGGACTTATTTAGCTTCATTCCCGCGTATTGGTTTGATTGTATTGGCTTGTTTGTGTTGTTTATATTGTTATAACTGATAACCGGAATAGGATTCACCTTTGTTGTTCTTTAATTGGCCCAAATGTGTTATAACCGGGCGGTTACCGCTTGTCCAGTTCAGAATGGGGAAATTAGGAGGTGCTCTCGCGACCAGTCCAGTAGGTGAAAGAAGGATGCATACGTTCTATTCCTGTTGGTGAAAGGGGACATATGCGAGATCGTAGCGATACTCGTGTAACAACCATAAGTTGAATTAGTAATTGGACAACCTAATAAAAGATAATAACCTGTTGTTGTGTGAGCATGCTATGTGTTTTCTTTACCTTATGCGTGTTTGTGCCTTTACTGTCTTTCTGATATCTAGAATGTAAGCTAACGGTTTCTACCGATGTTGTAGATGTTCCACAGGTTCAGGATGTTGCTGAGTGATCCGGATGGTGTGGTCAGCCGGGGTTCCCGTACATTATAGGACGGGATCGTTATGTTATGTTGTTGCTTTTCTTTTGTTTTGAACTCGGTTGCGAGTCTTTTACGCTTTCTTTTGTTTAAACCTTTGTTTTTTTATAAGTTTTGGTTTTCATTTGTTTGTGCCTTGTTGTAAGATCTGTTGTGTCGTTGCTACCATGAGGGTCAGGACCCATTGTGAGGTTCAAGCCTGTGACGCTTCGAGTTCCCAAAACTTGGGGTATTACAATGACACGTGTCTAAAAAAATTTTTTTCCCAGAAACGAATGAAAATGATGGTACAAAACTTATAAAGGGATAGTGTATAACTTATAAAAGGATAGTTCATGAATTATAATAGAATAGTTCATAACGGTAAGACGACAAGCCGTCAAGGTAGCGTAGTAAGGTGACACATGTCCAATCCCCCCCCCCCCTTATTCCTTCCAACAATGAATTAAAATGATAATGCAAAACTTATAGAGGGATAGCATAACTTATAAAAGGATAGTTCATGAATTATAATTGAATAGTTCATAACATAAATAATTAATTTAAAAATAATTTGATATAATATATTAAAAAATGAAGTATTGAAAGTAGTAGTTTATGAACTTTATAAGAGTAGTTCATTGGAGATATAATATTTGTTCATGAATAGATTATCGTGAAATACCATGAATTACATGAGAATACTCAATGTAGTATATAAAAGAGTAGTTCATTAATAGTATATTGTGATAATTCATATTCTAAGGGAATAATTTATTAATTATATGTGAATAGTTAATAGTTATAAAAAACTAATTCATGAATAATATAAAGTAATAGTTCATGAATTATATGAGAATAGTTCAAAATTTATGAAAAAATAGTGCAGAACTTATAACATGGTAGTTCATTATAGTTAAAAGTATCAAGAATATATTTTCTTAAAAAAAATTGGACACGTGTCAACCTCTTATTAGATGGCCGCACAACCTTACCCCAATTAACAGCCTTATCTGAACAACACCCTAAACATCAAAACATTATGACCAAGGTAGTGCTAACACGAATATAGACATAATTGATATTTAGTTAGTATTTTAGGAGTAGAGTAGATGTGAAAAAATAAAATAATTTATTTAATCGATTGTACTCCTCTTTATAATCTATAATATGTGCATACTATTCACGGATCATTAATAAACATAAATAATTATTTCAAATTAAATATAATGAACATGTATAGTTACATAATTAAATATAAAACAAACATACTTATAATTATAAAGTTTATTTATTAAAATATGATAGGAAAAAAATATGTGCTTGACACGAACACTGAACAATTTTTTAGTTATAAAAGTATTCATAAAATAATAATTATTTAGTATATAAAGGCATATAAAAACAAAACTAAATTCAAACGATTGAAACATCAATATATATTACTACTAAAGTAGAGTGATGACGTGGCGCTCTTTGGTGGAAGAATTTCAAAATCGAGCCCTCTCATTAAAAGTCACAAATATTTTTTTTTAAATTACCTATATAAATTTTTTAAAACTAATCACCTACAATATCTCTTTAACAAATCTAATAGATCTCTTCCTTTTTTTCTTTTTGAAGTATCTCGGTATATAGGTTTTTATTTATTTTTTTCAATGTATTTCGAATAAAATTATAAATATTTTCAATTTAAAAAATAAAAAAATAAAAATTTAGAAAGAAAAACACATATGTTGAAGTAAGCATGTCCACGGGTCACGGGTCACCCGTGACCCGGCGGGTTTTGACCCGGCGGGTCACGGGTACGGGTAAGGGTCGAGGTGATCCTTACCCGTGACCCGGCGGGTCGACCCGCCAAACCTCAGTTTTTTTAAAAAAAATTTTTAAAAATGCCTAAAAGGGTCGACCCGGCGGGTCAACTTTTTTTTTTTTTTTTGAAAAAAAAGGCTTTTAAAACAAAAGGGGCGACCCGCCGGCTCTGATCCGTGACCCGGCGGGTCGGCCATTTATACGGGTCCGGGTCGCCCTTCCCGGACCCTTGACCCGGCGGGTCGGACCCGTCGACCCGGCGGGTCGGACCCGTCGACCCGGCGGGTCCGACCCGTGGACATGCTTATGTTGAAGTATAATTTTTTTCATAACGGTTTACTATCTACTTTGTGGGTCGTTGACCTACTACTTTGTGAGAGGATCAAGTTGGCCCTTGTGAACAGCCTAATGCATTATCTCCCTTCAACTCTTTGGGCGAAATGTGGCAAAAGGAAAATCCATGGACCGACCCCATCGTCTTCACCCCGTAGGAGCTACGAGATCACCCCAAGGACGCCTTTGGCATCCAGGGGTCACGGTTGACCTAATGTTTTGCGGGTTGCTAAATATTTTCAATCTCACATCAATTATCAAGTAAGGATGATAGTTTGATAACTTGTATAAATAGAGGGTTTGAAGATTAAACAAAACATACATTTCTTAGCCTTTTGGCTAAGTTGAATTATAGTTTTTTATTTATAAAGGATTAATATGTGTTTTGTGGGTCGTTGACCTATTGCTTTGTGGGTCGTTGACCTAATGTTTTGTGAGTTGCTAATGATTTTAAATCCCACATCGACTATTAAGTAAGGCGGATAGTTTGATAACTTGTATAAATAGGGGTTTGAAGATTAAATAAATTAAACATTTATTGATCTTCTAGCTAAGTTGAAGTATAGTTTTTATTCATAACCGATTAATATCTGCTTTGTGGGTCATTGACCTGATGTTTTGTGGGTTGCTAAATATTTTCGTTCCACATCGATTATCAAGTATGGCTGATAGTTTGATAACTTGTATATATAGTCTTTTGGATAAGTTGAACTATAATTTTTAGTTTGATGAACTAGGTTCCGTGTCTCTTTCGAAATCAATCCGATCATAATTTTTCCAGAATATCCTTTCTATTTTAATTAACGATTTCAATTTTTTTTATCAATTGCTAAATAAATTTTGTTTATTTTTAAATTTCAAACTCGGTTAAATATATATAAATATATAGGGTGCGGTTCTCATGAGAACATGCTTATCGTGTAATCATGAGAACAATCTTAGACCGTCGGATGGTGAGTATTAAGGGTCGAGATTTAGAGATCTATCATAATTAATAATAACTACGAATAATAATAATAATTAGGAATAATCCATTCAACCAGCAATAACTACGAATAATCCACTCAACCAACAATAACTACGAATAATACATTAAACGATATGACACATTCGTAACAAAACTAATAATAATTATGAATCTGTTCTCATGATTGCACGATAAGTTTTGTTCTCATATGATCTATACTCTCTCTCTCTATATATATATATATATACATATTAAAGTCCGTATATTTTTTTTTTCTTATGGAAAATCATAAAAGTTTTTAATCTAAATTGGCGACTATTATTTTTTATGAAAATTAAATTGGTTTTTTTTTTTTTGAAACCGTATCAATAGAAGATAAGAAGGTAATAAAATTAATTGAATCTCCCCAAATCTCTCCGGGTGATTATGAATGTTGAGTATATAATTGGATATAAGTTAACCACTTAGTTATTATCTTTATATTGTACTTTCAATAATTATATGATAATTAATTCTCGGTTTATATTATTAATGTATTCAGAGTTAATATATATTTTTTAAATACCTGTGAAAGAAAAAGTAATAGTAGATTAAAAAGATGGAAGATACAAAATCATATATAGAAGAGGAGAGTTATAATTTAGTGGAAATATAAGGATGTAGACAAAATGATGGCGTCATCATAGAGCAATGATGACGTAATTATTTGATTAGTATGCTTAAAGGATTAAGCAGTGTGAACTGACTGTCAAACAGCACGTTCACACTTACAGCAATTATATGACATGAAGAATCTATATCTCGACGTTCACATCATCATTTGCCTTTGCAACTTCATTTCTTGTCCCGTCACATATTTGAATCGCATAATCACAATCTCTCCCCATAAAAATATTGCGGTCAACCAGATCCAAATAATGTCCAAACTAGGCTTGTGTAAACGGTATCGTTTTACTACTTATATGAAACGGTTCACAAACTGTATCTGATAATATTAATATTTTTTTAAAATTTCTTTTGAAAAAAATAATTTTGGGGTTATATATATATGTCCCGGTCCAAACCCGAACCGCACCATCTCCACTTCCTTTTTTTTAAAAAAGAAGATAAAAGTGTATACAAACCGGAACATAATGGTTCAGGACCGGACCGTAACCATGGACTGGATCGTAATTTCGACGTCACCGATCCAGACTTGTTGGCTTGGTGTTGCAAAACTAGCTCAACGAAGAGGACGACACAAGTATGGCTTGAGAGACGAAGGCGGAGGTGGAAGATTTTGTTCAAATTTGACGAAGAAGCCCTCGAATCCGTGACCTCGACTTTTGTGGTTGGCGGTGATCGACACGATGGGATATGGATGCAACAAAATTTTCTTTTCCGATGACGACGGCTCATGTAGTATAAGCCCAACTCGGAATTGTGAGCAAGCTGCTCAGAAAGGGATAGGGTTACGGAATAGTGTTTGTTGGGTTTAATGGTTGCTTGATGGTGGCGGTGGATAGTGTTTCCAACAAAGAGAATAATATTTTAGGGTTTGGTAATGAAAAAGATGAATTATAAAATCGGAATAGTTTCCTACAATGATAGGGTATTCTTCTTAACGAAAATTTTCGATTGCACAAATAACATCAATTAACTCCGTATCGTTACACTTCAAAATCTCCAACTAAAATGTGTTTAATTTATCGACAACTTTAACATACTCGATTAAATCTCCAACTAAAAAACTAAGGAATATGTTAAATGTCCCATTTGAGTTATTCTCCAACATATCGATCTTGTCATTCTAGTTTGTTTCATCTAATATGTAGATTTCGTATTTTCGACTTTATATAGAAATGAAAAAATTACAAATTTAAGTGATCAAATTTAATATACATATATCATAATGAAATTCAACTAACTAACAAAAATTTTCTATTGTTTATAACATACAAAACATGATCGAAATTAGTCGTCAGTATCAATAAAACATAATATATAATGACTTGGTGATGTCTCAATCTTAAATAAAAAAATTGATTAACGGCATTTACTAATGATAATCGGTTTAGCAATTTTGCCATTGTATGTTGCAATTATAGCGTGTGCTCAACACAAATCTAAAATGGAGAATACCAAAACAAAAAGGCTTGGAAAGTCAAAAAACTATATCAACATCACCAAAACTCCAAACGACCAAACATATAAAGAGGTTAGTGCGTTGAAATTGAGTTTGTTTTCTCATAAAATGTGAAAACAAGTTTTTTCTTTTTTACCTATTCTCAAAGTACCTACGGAGTTTGACTTTATATCTAACTTAACTGATCGAACGTCTTTAGAACGAGTTCAATACGATTTTTACACACCGAAAGGTGATAAATACTATTTTGACAGTTATCTACGTGATAAATGGCAATCCTGATTTTCATATACATTGTTATTTGTTAAATTTATTATCGTGGTTCTCAGCTTCCATCTCATATATCTTATTTCTCATTTGAAATTGTTTGTTATTTGCTTACTTGAAAACAGTAATATCAAACACAAGATATCCTCCCTTTTCTTCCTTTGACTTAGTTGAATCGTCAATTGTCACATTAATACAAATATAATTCTCGTGATTTGACACCCGATTACTACAACTAATTACGTCACACTTTTAGGGTAGGTTTTAGCCTAGCACATTTTTTGCGTTGTTATTGAGTACTATAAAAAAAATTTGTAATTTCTAATTGTCGCTTTCTCAGTCATTATTATTTTGATTTGGATTGTTTTTTGTCTTCGTCTCCCAAATTTAGATTATTGAATGCAAATAGTGCAAATTCAAGTATCCTAGTCCCTATAGACCAAGAGCTTGAATTACCATTTGTAGGAACCGAGATAACCACAAAGCTTTTGAAAAACAAGCAATGAAAGACAGAAATGAGCAACAAAACTTGCTATTGATAACCCGACCTCAAGTTGATCTTGGAGAACATTGACGCTCCATACAGCTGGTCAAGCAAACCATCTATACAGGACAAAGGGTACTTATTCTTGATAGTCACCTTGTTCAGCTCTATGTAATCTAGCATCTCTATAGGTGTGATGCGATAAGGGGCCATCGAGATCGATCTCGTGCCTCTAGCTCAATGCTAAAGTCAACACTCCTCTGTGGAGGTAAGCTTGGAAAGTCGTCACTAAACACCTTTGTGAACTCTCATACCACTGGAATCTCCTCTATCGTCGGACTATTATGCTCCTTCATGGCATAACACTATAAGGCCTCGCAACCCTGTACTATTATCCTAGCTTCTCTCACTGCACTGATGACTATACTAGACTTTCCGAGCTCCCAATCTCGGAATATCTCTAGATGACCCTCCTCAGTAGTAACAATCACAGTCCTCCTGCCAATGTATAGTATTACTCCGTGTCTAGCCATCCAATTCATTCATAAGTTGACATCCTCATGAATTAAGAGCATAACTAAGAAGTCTACCAACCAGTCTCAATCTCCTAAATGAATGGGGCAATCGTGAATCTCTCGGGAACCTCTAACCTTACCCCCATATGGTAGCCCTACTACAAAAGGTACTCCCTCTACTGTAGCTAAGAACAACCTATCTACGCATGCATCAAAAATAAAGGAGTGCGTAGCACACGTATCAAACATAACTCTAACATGTTAGTCTTTAATCCAAATAGTACTTGTAGTCGCAGGTGCCGTTGGCTGATCAGCAAACCTCAACTCAAATACTCATGCATGAGCTACTCTGGTATCAGTCGTACTACCACGTCCTTTTCCGCGACCTGGTCCCTTCATGGAACTCTACGGGGGAGGATGTCATGGTGCCCGATACTACTATTGTTGACTTGGAGCCTGATATTGTGGTGGCCTCTGACCCCTCCCTAAAATACGTGTAAGAGAAAACCCTTGTTGTGATGAAGTTCTGGTTGATGGAAGAATGTAGCTCGATGTCCTGGCTTGCCGCACGTGAAGCATGTCATTGGCATCTTCTTGTAATTCGGTCGGATGTGTCCGTAACCACCACAATTGTGACATCGCCGCTCTCTATATGAAGTTTGAGTTGTAGCAGGATAACTCGGTCGTCCGTATGTTTGTCTTCGCCCATAACTAGAAGCTCCTACAACAGCATTGACTTGTCCTATCCGTCGCTTCTCCGGCCCACCTAACTGAGCAGGTCTCCTAGAACATGACATGTCTCTCTCGTACGTCGAGGCCCTATCTTGGTACTCTAGTAGAGACTCACAGCGAAACCCTGCAAGATATGAGTGGGTACTATCTCTCTCAGCCTCCTTGAGAATAGATTGACATGTTGATCCACAAGAGGTGCAGCCGATCCGAGTAGGCGAGTAGTGCCAACTCCACCCGGAACCTCTAATCGTCTCAACAATTAGAACATCCTCGAATCCTGCCTCCAAGAAGTCATGCAGTCTCTTTCTCCTCGGTATTGGAGGACATAACTGCTCTCGGATAAGGCTCTTTATCTCCTCAAATCCGGTCACACCATTACGGACGGTCCTCCACCAGTATTGTGTCTGCTTTCTAAAGAGAGTTTGTACCAACTCAACTCTCCGATCCTTTGGGCAACGGATTGACTCTAAAGCAGTCTCTACGTGCTCCAACCAATGCTCTACCTCTAAGGGTTGTGCATACGGTCCAGACCGGACCGGACCGGTGGACCGTAAATTAAGAAAACCTTGGACCGTAGACCGGACCGGGACCGGACCGGACCGGATTGGACCGGTTTGTACCTTAATTGTGCAATGTTGGTGAGGTTTTCCGGTCAAAAACCGGACCAGAATGGACCGGATCGGACCGAACTGGACCGGACCGGAAATTCGTAGTTTACGGTCCAATCCGGGTTACGGTTTTATACGGTCCAAAAACCGGAGCGGACTGTAACCCTGATTTTCAAAAAAACCTGGACCGTAGACCGGACCGTAAATTCCGGTCCGGTTCGGTCCGGTTTTCCAGTCCGGTCCGATTTTGCACAACCCTACTACCTCTAACCTTGGCTTCCCGTCAAATGGGGGAACTCGCATATGGTTGAAGGTCTTCAACCACGCATCCGGCATTAGTGTCCTTGACTCATTCCGAGTCTTGACAATATCAGGTATTCTCTCTAGTGGAACTGGTACCTAAGTCACTCTCTACGATGCCTCAACAGATCTCGATACCGGAAGATCTAGGCCACACCCTCCCGTCCTAGCTGCATCTGTAACCCGCTGGACGTACTCCCTGAACTCGGTCGCTCCCATCGAGAAACAAGCCGACTCAACTGAATGTGCTTTTTATGGTCCTGATCTAGCGGCAGTCTCAATCCCGACTTCGAGAACCATACTCTCATCGACTTTCTCAACTCCAACATCTGCCAAACTCGCTACTGGTGCTCGACCTCTTACTAGTGGAGGTCTACCTCCGCGGCCACGACCTTTGACGGCATGAGCCCAATCACCCCTACCCCGTTCAACAAGAAGAAGAGGTGGACGACCTCTACCTCGACCCATAGCGGGTGTTGCCCTAGAACGTGTCATCTACACGAGGTGTAATAACTAAATTACAAACTGTTAAGGAAGAGATTCATTTCTAATAATATCATACTAAGCTACCGAGATCCCCAGTGGTAATGGTGGTCCCACGTACTTTCTATCCCATCCCGACTATGCATGTGATTTGAAAACAAAATTCTCTTGAAAACTTGAGACCCCTTCCAGGTTTTTATTTGTTTAATCGACCCTTTAGAAGATTGCAAGTGCCATTGTTGTCAACCTAGAGCTTTGACACCATGTACGTAACACCCCAAATTCTCAAAACTCGGGGTGCTATGGGTTACGAACTCACAATGAGTCCTAACCCTAGAGTGGCAACAATTTCACCGGATCTTACAACAAGACACAAATAAAGGAAAACCGAATATCAAAAAAGATAGTAATGTCATGCACGTACTCAACAGAAGACCGTCAACCAAATATCATATGAGAGTCACAATCTCTAAGGACATAATGCAAAAAGGAAAGACTGAAATGATAAATGTAACACCCTAAATGCACGGGACTCGGGATGCCACGAGCTAGGGCCTCACAATGGGCCCCGACCCTTAGCTTGACAACAATATCACCGGATCTTACAACAAGACACAATAGTAAAACCGAAATAGCCTTTAATGCAATGTAAAACATAATCCAAAAGATACAAAGGAAGGACTCCAACCGAGTTCTTACAAAACAACCACAACGTATCCAAAAAAAACAACAACAACGATAATAAACCAAACACGTCTTATAATGTACGGAACCCTGACTGTCCATTCCACCAGATCACTCGCCAACGTCCCTAAATTGCAAGGCATCTACAAGGAGGTATAAAACCGTTAGCTAACATTCTAAGCATAAGAAGGATGGTAAAGGCACACACACATATAATAGAACATAAGCACATAGCGTAGTAACACACAAGTCCAATTTATTATCTTTCATTACGTTATCTCTTTACTAATTCCATTTATGGTGTGACACGAGAATCATAACGATCTCGCCCCTGTCCCCTTTCACCAAACAAGTTTGTACTTGATGCGAATCATCATCACCTGTTGGACTGGTCGCAGAGCGCCTCCCAATTTATCCATTTTGAACTAGACAAGCGATCACCGCCCGGTTATCACACACTTGGGCCATGATACAAACAATAAATGTGATCTTTCTAATCCGGTTAATCGTTATCACAACAATTATAAACACACACCATCATCACACATCATACTCATACATCGAAGCTAGCTAAGTAAGTCCTAGGACTTACCTCGTCTTAAGGATCAAACCGATAAAAATTGCTCTCAACTTCCCGCAGGAAGATCCTCAACGCCTGGTCAAAACAAGGTACAACATCAACACCTCTCTCACAAGCTAGAAGTCCTTAGACTTATAGTCCTATTGGTCTTTACAAGATCATACCAAATCACAAGCTAGGATAGCACCCCTAGTCCACACGAACTCACAAGATCACACCTATAACAACATGTGCTAGGATACTCTCATCCTAAACTCTACAACCTCAACTAACATATAATATAAACACAACCTCAAGCCTCACAAGCCTCACAAGATCAACCACAATGCTCACAGTCGTACAACTAACTCAAGATCAACACACATCATGTCTTAGAACATCAATAACCTCAAACACTCACCTAAGGTTCCAAGCCACTACTTGGCATTCCACAAGGCTATGCTAGATCCAACCTAGTGTGATTCTATCATAAAACCCTTCTAGGATAAACGATGAACACAAGCTCGAGGAAGGGTACTCATTGGGGCAAATTCGTGGGTGCGGAAGAAGGAAACGCAACCGCGGAGAGGAGCAGAAGGCCGCACCGGCTGCCTGGCTAAGCCAGAGTCCGCCCCTGCGGCCCTGGGGAGCCGCCCTTGCGGCCTAGTGGCCGCCCCCGTGGCGCTGTCCAGCCGCGGGTGCGGTCGAACTGTAGAAGGACGATCTTCGAACAGTCTTCGATGTGAAGAAGCTCTTCTGGCGCCTCCTAGTTGGCTTGCTTAGCTCCAGAATGTCCACTACATGGATCTACACTCAACATAACATACTAGGCCGGATCTACACACATGCAACACAAGAATGGAAGAATTTGAGAATCCATGGCTTCCCTCACCTTAGGGCTCAAAGATGGAAGAAGGATGAAGAAGAAGGAGAAAAGGGAGAGGAAGAAGAAGAACACTTACTCCATGTCTCTAATCTGCAGCCTCCAGTCCATATCCGGGATGAGCAACTCTCACTTGCAAGAGGAAGAAGAAGAACACCATGGGGGAAGATAAAGAATGAGAAGTGGGAAAGGAAAACACGTTAAAGGGAAAGGGAGGAGAGAGATGAGGGCTGCTCCTTTTAAGGAAATAACGAAAGGTCCAGTAGCCAAGGATCACTAGTGAACAAGGGGTCGAAACGCAAAAGTAGGAAACGAGAGGTCGGAAAGAAGACGGGATAAAAAACTTCCACTCAGCACGTCGTGCCTGCGGAAAGACCGCTAAACCACTCACTAACCGGAATTAAAATTCCGGGCGTTACAATAAAGACCCCAAAACCCTGTCCTACTGAGTACGGGAACCCGACTGACCACTACCTTTCGGATCACTCAGCAACTACTCTATCTTGTAGCAAATCTGAACAACATACAATACAACCATTCGCTAACAATTCAAATATCAGCAGCATTATGATAGTACAAACACACACATAAACTGAATTTAAACACGTAACATGTTTGCACAAAATGCGGTTATTATCTTATATAAGTTGTTCACTTTTACTTCAACTTATACTCGTGGCACGAGAGTCTCCTGACTCCCACCTCCATCCCCGTATACCACCAAGAGTGGATCGATGCATCTCCCCGTACACCATGTCTGGACTGATTGCGGAGAACCTCCTAGACCCATGTCAGAGTTGGGTAGTGATGTCACGACCCATTATGCATACACTTAGGTCTTAATTAAGTGACAAAGTCGTCTTACTCAAGTTACAGTTATAAGACATGAAAACACACACCACTATCATAATCTACACCAACATTTAGAATCTAGCTAAGTAAGCCCAAAAGACTTACTTGAATCAATTCAAAAATCCCGTTCACGTTAATACTCGATTCCGCAAGAGTAAGATCTCAAACGCATTGTTATAAAAGGAAACCTGAATTAATATCATATACAATATCTTAGAAGTTTCCAACTTCAATTCTAAGTTGGCAAGGATCATCTAAGAGAAGGAAACCAAACTAGCCTTATGTGTGTCAAATGACCATTTTACCCCTAGGTCCGGAAAATCCTAAAAAGTCTAGAACATCTCAAAATACTTTCACTAGAACCCGAAGACAATAAGGTTCAACTCTAAAACAAAAAGATTGTCGAGTTTAAAGATTTCTCAACTTTCAAGCTCCTTACCAAAACTAACTAAGGTCGTACTTTGACCTAAACCAAAATGCTTCAACTAAATCCCAAAAATCCCGAGAAAAATATATCTACACATACTATGCTATATCAACTCCTAACTAGAACGATACTGATCCAAAAATACTAATCCTAAAGTTCTACACAACACTCCAAAGTTGATTCTAAAGCATAAAGATTTCTACACTTCGTCAAAAACACTCTCTTCTTACAAAATTGCATAACTACCCTACTTTGGGACCTCATAACTCTAAATCCGATGTTGGATCGTTCTCAAATTTTGATGCATTAAACTACCCATATCAACCTACAACATATAAAAAATTCAACGCTAAAAGATAATTTTAACACATCCAAACCGAAGCCTAAAATTACTGCTCCACATGAAATTTCTAGGAACAAAAGGGATCCACTAGGTCGCGGCTTTGAGTCTCATCTTCGACCTGTCTGAGTTAAAGCTTGAAAGAAGATGTCCCAGGTTCGAGTCCTGCAGTTGACACAAACAGGAGGCATGGAGGTTTAAGTTATCTTCTTCCACTTCTTGCACCAATCGAAAGCAAAGTCAGGAGGCTTACCCCTAACAGTTTTTTTGGTCGAAGCTGAGGGGTGTTGGTTGTTGGTCCGGTGTATGATACATGGGCAGAGCGACCCTCATCCCTATGCACAGAAAGGACAGAAGGAGGCCGATTCATGGCCTTGTTGGAGTAAGACAAACTGTTGCATAGCAGGATCGAAGAGAAGGGTGAATGCCTTACCTAATACTTGACAGGAGAAGGAGGAAGGACTAGGTTGGTCAACATTGGAGGCTTTTGTTGCTGCTTGCCAAGAAAGTAGATCCTAGTTGCTACCACTTGTATGAAAGAGAAGGAGAGGGATAGGGTGACTGTACAAAAGAACGCAAGGAGCAACAGGTCATCTTGCCATGTCCCTTCATTTGACAAAGGAGATGAAGAAGGTAGAAGGCTCACCTTGACAATGAAGATCTAGCCTTGTTGTTTGTCGACAATGAAGACACCTTCGTTATCGTTGCCTATCTATAAGAAAAAGGGGGTGCGCACCAAGAAGAGAGGATGTCCAAGATGCTTCTATTATAGCTTCCCTAACAGCATAAGGTAAGAAGAGGGAGAGAGGTTACGTAGATATGAGAGGGCAATATTTGTTTTCTATTGCGGTTTAAGGCAGTACATACTGACGGTGTACACTTCCTAAACCCGAGACGAAGAGGAGGACATACTTGCCTTCATTGTGGTCCAAAGAATGGAAGGGATGATTTGCTTACGTACGTAAAATAAGGAAACGAGATTGAGAGTGGAAGGAAGGAAGATCTCGCGTACATGAAGTAAGGAGGTGAGAGATGCAATCATGTGCAAGAGGAAGGTGTAGTTGCAGGGGGCTGAAGGCGTGGCTACCCCCTTCACGGTCCAGTTGTTGCCCTACTAGGCCCAGATGGCATGAATGAGGCCAAGAGGTGGCCTTGTCTTGGTGGCTGATGGCCTTGTCATGATGGGTTGATGGCTTGTCTTGATGGGTTGATGGCCTCTAGTGTTTGCAAGAAGTAAGGAATTCGTGGTAAGTGTATTTTATGTGAGTAGTAATCTCACATAAAATGATAAAAATATGTTGACCCATGATACTAAGTATCGTGTAAAAAGATCAAGTTGGTCGAAATTCGGTTTGACTCAGGAATAAACGGAAATAAATTTTGGGTATTACAATATGTTACTAAGTTCCATTTATAATCTATTCTTGCTAGCACAAGAGATGACAAATGAAACCATTTATACTGATCTTTTATCATTCTATAGTTACAAATTATTATGTCATAAGCTACTCGATTAATTCCAAAGGATTGAACTTGTATTATCCGTGTTGGGTTACTCCTTGTGGTATATTGGATATTTTCAGCTTTGCTTGGTACTTGGTATTTAGAGTTCATGTAATACATAAAAGTAGCTAATATGAAGAAAAATTTTCAATAATAGAGAAATCTTTGGCATTATATAAGCTTCATGGTTCCCTGTTGGTTTTGAAAGTCTTCCCTATAGTGCACCATGTCTTCATACTTGCCTATTTTCGTCTTGAACTAAGTCCGAAGCTCCCTAAGGTTCTTGTTTTGCAACTGAAGGGTTGGCCACCATATTTCCTTATTTTTCTTTTGTCCTGTCCAGCAAACTACATAACACTTCAATCGACAAAAGGTACGGTGAATATTTCTTACTGATACGTTCACTTGCTCTATGTAGTTTCAACATATGGATTATAGTAGATCATAGAATTTTTATGCTTGGTCAGTCTACTGGTCTTTATTTTCAACTTATTAACTTGTCCAGATAAGTTCATGCACTTTTTTATCAAGCCTTTTTCATTATTCCCGTTTTCTTGTTGTTCTAGGTCTTCAACTTCCAAGGTCGTCCAATGCCTAAAGGTCATCAGCTTCGTGCATTGGGGAAAGAGGGAGTGACTAATACCAGATTGTACATAATTAAGAATGAAAGAGTAGTTCAAGAAAAGAATGCATGGTAGAAGTTCATTATATATAAATAGCCTTTATAAATATCATAACACAATGTACCAATAATTGACCCAATCGTTTTTAATATACAAATAGTCATAACTAAGTTCCCATCCAACCATACAAATTGGTTTGGGCACATGCCCAGGTTCACAATGACTTTTATTCAAGAATATTCATAAAGTTCAGTTCTACCTGAGGCGGGCATTCCCTCTTTGGACAAAAAACATCATTTATTTAATATAATCATAAAAAAAGACTAGATAACTAGGTTCTAGCCTTCTTTGCTCCCTTCAGAGAAGAGGCGGTTGTATCATTAGTGCATCCATTTACTTTCCTCTTATTCGATGTTGATTTGGACCCTTCATTCTTCATATTCATCTCCTTCATTTGTCTTTGCATAGTATTGTTGGTATGGAAGGTGTGGAAGAAACCTTCAGAGATAAGCATTACTTCATCGATAGGATTTGGAGTATGATATAGAAAGTTAGCTAGAACCTTACCATCCTCAGTATAATTGGGGTTCACTTCATTCTCATATTCATTGATCATACTTGTGGCAAAGATCTCATCCTCGGGTAGGGTCATATCACCAACTTGCTCAAGGAAAGTGGGTTTCACTAAATCTTACCCAAATATCTCATCTTTCTCTTCATCAGTAAGTTGTCCCTTGGTTTTTTCCTCACTAGGATAACAATTAGCCTTATATTCTTTACCTTCACTAGGGCCCATTGATATGCTCTTGGAGCTTTGGGAAGAGAAGTCATTAAAGGTGACAATAACCCCACTAGCTCTAGATAGATAAGGCTTAACTCCACAGGCAAACACCACTAGAGTTCTTTTTTTCTTCATATGGTTTATAACTAGGGTCCATTCAAAGTCCTTCTCTTCTTCATTCCCTTTTTTGCTCGGTCCAGCTTCCAATTTCTTTCCATTATAGCACTAAAGCCACATCCTTTAGAGAAATCTTCAAACCTACTGTAAACTTTCTAGTTTGACCATTTTCATCGGGGATAGGGACATCTTTCTGAGGGTTTAGCTCGACATCAAAGTTAATGTAGATTCTAGCATAGTTGACCCATTTCTTTTTCAGAAAAGGGGTCAAGTCTAATAAATTGTCCTACTTTGTTCACCTCAATGCTGACTCTAAAGGCTTCCTTGTTAATATACTCAAGTGGAATAATAGGAATTCTAACCCACAGATCTACAATAGTGATATTTTCAGTAAAGACGTTGAAGTTGGCTTTCAGGGTCTAAGGATGATGATGTGACCAAAGATATGATAAGGCCTTTTTTCCCAAATTATAGCTTTGTTATTAGGATTAGAGAAGTTGATTTCGAACTAGTGGTTGAATTTAGGGATGATTTGAACCTCACATTTTATGTTTCTCCATTCTGAGAGAAACTTACTTCTGACCTTGCCGAATTCTAGGGGGTTTTCAAAGATTCTACCCATGAGAGAGGACTCTCTTATTTTAGTAAAATCAATCTTCCCTTTAGATAGCAGATTCAGAAACTCCTTCAGCTTTGCATCATCACTTAGCATCTCTTTTTCTTTCCTAGATTTAGTTTCCCCAGTTTTTCGATCAACACCTTGTTCTTTAGATTTAGAATCATTAGTGGCCACAAGCTTATCTTGAATTGTTGTTCTTGTTTTCACTAGTATTGTATTTAGGGTTTTCACCCACTTTCTCTTTATAGGAAGGGTTGTTTCGCTCATGTTTGCTCTCCATATACTTAGTTATGTAGATATGCTTGTGTTGAGTTCTTGGTGTGGGACAAGTGGTCAATTTATATAGAGGGTTGTTCATCTTCTTACTATTGGGATAAATTAACATTTTTTTTGCTCTTAGTAGGATTAAGTTCCAAAAACTTATGCATAATGCTTTCATATATGCTCTTAATGTCTAGGATAAAATTACAATCAGTAGCAATGGATACTTTGAGACAAAAGCTAGAAGACCGAATAATGAAGGGACAGAAGAAGAGATAGGAGAGGAAACACCTAGAAATGATGATTTTCATGTTGCTTCTTGATTTGTTCAGGTTTATGTGATTATGCTTGATTTCCTTTTTGTCATGCTCGATTTTTGATAGCATGAATTATTGTCTATATTTTGGGACTTGTTTAGACGTTTTATCTTCGATAATCTGCATGTTTGGATGTATATTATGAGGTTATATTGTCGTTTCATCTACCTTTGCGGGAATCGAGGTCTACACCTAGTTTTGTTGTAATCGTAGGTAAAATGGCACATTTTGGACTAAAATGGAGCAAAAGGAGCTAAGGAGTCATTGGAGCTACATTCAGGAACTTAAAGAAGAATCCAGGAATCATGGAATTGGATTAGAGATTTACTTTGGACCAGATTTGAGAGATTTCACATTCAGTTGTGATTCACCTCGGTTGACTACAGAGTCACCTCGACCGAGGTGATCCAGAGGAGTTGACTCGACTGAGGCGAACACCTTGGACGCGGCAAGGATATTTTATTCTTGCCTGAGATCTTTTATCTTTGGAAAGAGGATCTTATATTTTTGGGCTAGATTCCTAGAAGGAAGAAGATAAATTAGCCCATATATTTTACCTATTTTTATGGGAAGAGTTCTTTCTAAGATATCTTATCTTTGGAGGGTAATTTTCCTATAAAAAGGGTTGGATTTTCCACAAATCCAACATCCGCATACCACGCGACATCACGCTATACCACCGATCGTGCCTAGAGCAGCCGTTTTGCCCCACTAAAGTTGGGAGATTTGAAGAACCTTTTTGAAGGTTGAAGTAAGAAAGTTGGTAGCTTGTTATAACTTTTGTGAAGGGTTTTGTAAGATTCTCTTAGATTTCCTTCTTTGTTGATTGTCTTGTTGGATTTTGATCCAAGGAACGCTTGTTGTTTGATAATTGATTCAGTTATTGAAGCCTTTCTCTTAAGGTTTTCTTGTTCAATTATTCTCTTTCTTCCCATATATTTGATTATTACTTTCATGATGATGAGTGGCTAATTTCCTTGTGTGATTCTACGGTGATTGGCTGAAGGTTGTGGGAAAAACAATGATAGAATAATCTTAATCACAGTAGGACCCTGAAAGCTTGAGTCTTTATCCTTAACCCTAAAGCATCTCGCTCAGTCGATGAACATCTCGGCCGGGGTGGAATTTGGCTGACCGAGGTGACTTATCTGATCCGAAACTGAGAGTTAAGTGTTAGAGTTTGCCAAATCCTATTCTTATTATACCTTTCCTGGTTCAATGCAAGCCTAGGATGAGACTTACTCGGTAATTCCTTTGTTTGTTTACCAAAGATCATAAGTGTAGGTAATAAAGGTTTATCCTTTATTGGGGTTTGAGTGTGCTTTCATTCCACCTTTGTGAGTTAGCCTGAGACTTACCCGGTAAAGGTTGATTCTATTCCCTTAGGTGGTGTGTTAGTTTGAGGTTATAGTTCTTTACCTTGATTCCTTGAGACTTACCCGGTAATAGGAGTTACGGTTTGGGATTAGTGAGTAGTGAGACTTACCCGGTGATCTATTCCACTTTAGTAACACCTTCCCTATGCAAATATCTCAGCTTTGTCCGCTTATCTTTAGATCTTGAGTTGGAACCACAACTAGATGTTTTAATCCCTAGAATTGCATATTTCCTTAATTGTCTTTTTATCATCCTTGATTGTTTTAATCGCTTTTGTGGTTAATAATTACATAGCTTACCTATTCCGACTTTGTTTCACTAAGTCCCTGTGATCGACCCCTGGAATTCCTTGCTTTTACTACGATTGACCCGTACACTACGGGTTCGCATCCTTGTTTTAAGCTTACATCTAGGGTTATAATTTAAAGCTTGCACACACCGTTTGGAGCGAACAAGTTTTTGGCGCAGGTTGGAGCCACTTCCGTCATGTTGATCCTCTTCTAGCTTGTGTTTGTGTCTCGCCCCCAAATACTCAGTAGAATCAAAAGCTTGAGCATCATTTGAGTGGGAAACTGACCAAATCATGATGGGCCGATTAGATCTGGCCTCTCTAGTACCATTGGTAGAAGATTTCTGAGGAAAGGAAACCTGATAATGTCGATCTCTCCCCCCCCCTCATTTCCTCCCCTTTTACTTTGTTGTTTACGCTATTTTGGGAAGAAATCACTCGGCTCCCAAGCTTCCCGATTCGTACCATTCTTGTGCTGATTCTCACGCCTCCTTGTTATCATTTTGTATGTAGTGAAGACAAGAGAGGATATATTTGTGGTGACATCGTCGATTGATGACTTTTCATCGCTATCAATTTTTTGAGGGAGAGATCGATTTAGATTTGAAGGGATTTCACATTGGGAATTTTCATTCTTTCGGTAAAGCTTGGGAGAAATTAGGGGTGTGTGAGGCACGTACTTAGGAAGGGGTTTTAAGTTTTCCATTTTCCTAAAATTAGTGATGAAGATGGATTGCTAAACTAAGGGAAAACAACAATTAAAACCAATGACCTACTTATTAGATTTTTTTACCTTTTAGATGTGCTGAATATTTCATTGCTAAACCAAGATAAAGTATTGCTTGCACAAAATCCTTAAAAAATTTAGGGAAATTCCGGATGGTACCCTCGTGGTTTGGGGTATTCCGGATTTTGCCCAACATTTTTTTCAAGTTCGGATGGTACCCTTAAGTTTATGTTGTTTTCCGGATTTTGCCCAAATTTATTAAATTTTTTTAAAATTCATTAAAAACATACAAAAGAAAATAAACCAAAACTAAAAAATAAATTAAAATAGAAAGATTAATTTATTTATTTTAAAACTAAAGTAAAAAAGTAACTTCTTTTTTTAAAAAAAATGTTTTATATTAATTTAAAAAAAATTAATTAGATAATTTTTAAAAAATTTAAAAAAACAGTGTTTTTTTTAAAAAAAATAAATAAATAAGGATTCTTTTAAAAAATTTAAAAAAATTCACTGTTTAAAAAGTAAAAGGAAATTTATAAAATAGAAAACTGATTTATTTATTTTTAAATAAATTAAAGCATTGAGTTTGTTTTTAATTTTTTAAAAGAACCTTTATTTTATTTATTTTTTAAATAAAGTATAACACTTATGTTTTGGGATTTTTGTTAAAAAAATACTAATTCAATTTATTTATTTTTAAAATAAAATAAAACAAGATTTTTTTGAATTTTTTAAATTATGGAATTTATTTATTTTTAAATTAATATAAAACATTTATTTTTAAAAAAAGTTTACTGTTTTACTTCAGTTTTAAAATAAATAAATCATTCTTTCTATTTTAATTTAGTTTTAAATTTTAGTTTATTTTCTTTTGTATGTTTTTAATGGAATTTTAAAAAAATTTAATAAATTTGGGCATAATCCGGAAAACAACGTAAACTTAAGGGTACCATCCGAACTTGAAAAAACTGTTGGGCAAAATCCGTAAAATCCCAAATCACGAGGGTACCATCCGAAATTTTCCCAAAAATTTAGGGTTGAATTGTGCTTATCCTCAACCCTTTATCAAAGTTATTCACTTGTACTCGTTAAGTGATCGGTTTCTTGCATTGGAGTGTTCCGAGTTTTGAGCAAGTTTTCGTGGCAATTCGAGTTGTATGTCTTGAAGGAATTGTGGATTTGTGATAGACTCTTGAAGACTCTGCATCGAGTCCAAATCTAAGGTGTTCATAGTACCCCGGGCTTCCTTCTTGTGCAATTTCTTTGACGACGAAAGTTGTACTTTAGCTTTTCAAGTGACTGGCTCACTCTCTTTTCCCTTGAAGTTTTCCCTCCTTTCGGATCACCTTGATGTTTTCTTGTGTTTTTTTTATTTTCTTTTGTTCTCGTTTCTCATGATGGCTAGCCTGTTTACCGATTTTTTGGCCTTTCGATCCATTAGACGGCATGTCGTCTAGTGCATCGAACTTGTTTCCTTTATTAAAAAAATTAATTAAAAATAAATAAATTGTGAGAGGAAGTACCATTTATATTGGAAGATTAGAACTTTAGTTTCTCAACATAATGGAGTTGTAGTACCTTGGGAAATTAAGAAACTCTTTAAGCTAGTTGAGTTAAAAGAAAAATATTAGGCTAACAGTTTCTTTTTGTTTGGGCTTAACAATGGCCACTTACTCTGATGACAAATATTTTCATCCAAGAGAGTATTAGAATAACGTATTTTTAGCAGTAATTCAAACAAGGTTTAATTAACTTGACAAAGATGATTGTTACTCTTTGGGCTATTAAGGTAGTGATAGGTGTGAAGTCAAGCCTCTAAGAGCCTCTGCATTCCAGAAATCAAGAGTTCTTTAATAATTTATAATGATAAAAATAGAAATAAATGTTACATTTTCTGTCCAATTCTACAAATATATATATGAATTTAGATTTTTATTTTTACTTTTTGTCTAAATCGTAGTAGTTAAGTGATTCTTTGTTAAAATTAATATAACAAAAATAATTGAAAACTTTGGTAAATTTTGGGATGAATAGAGAGATTACTAAAATTATTTTGCGAATAAAAAGTCAGATAAGAAACAATTTCAAAGTTTTGGGACAATGATGCTTAATGACCGCAATGCCATACCACTTAAGTCGCATAGCCCGCCATTGCGATCAAAATACAATTTTGAAGAGTTCGTTATCAATTTGCACATAGTATATATTGTAAAAACCTTTGCAAGCACGTAAGCTACTCCACATGTTAATCCTCTATATCTAGTAGGTATAGCTGATTTAGTTATTTATTTAATTATTTTTTTATATTTAAATACGACTTAAGGTTGTGTTTAGTTAAGGTTTTGGGGTTTATTTTGCATTAATTTATAAGGGATGAAATTTTGAGGGTGTTTAGTTGTAGATTGGTAGTTCACTGTAGTTGTTTTGGGAGTGTTTTTGGGTTGTGAAAACGTCATTGTGAGAACCTGATCAGACAAGATTTTTGGAGATTATTTATGGTTAGTGAAATTTATATACCATTGATGCCTCTACTCTCCTCTTCACACTTCTCATTCCCCATCGATACACAACAAATCAATACAAACCCATTATCGATACATCATACACTACTAGGGTTAGGGATCTCAGATTAAAGATTTTTTTAGCAAGTTCTCTTCTTCCCAATATCACTTGAAGGCCATGAGAAGCACAAACAACTTGCAATTGAACTAAAAATGAACAAGAAAACAAAACAAATTAGTAATTGAACAAAAACTTTGAGAGAACTTCTTCCCAAATATCACTACATGAATTGATGATCATGAAAATCACCAACCCCGATCTTCCTCTTCTTGTTCATATTTGAGAGTTCTTGAGAGAAGGCCGAGAGGATGACGACGAAAGCTATGAAGATAGGAGAAAAACGAAGTTAAGGAGAAGGTAGAAGACGAAGTTTGAAGAAGAACCATAAGGTGATGAAGGAAGAACGAAGACCACTGTAAACTAAATGAATCCAATGGTACACAAATGGTTTAAAGAGATTTGAAACCTGGAGCATCGAACATGAGAAGAAGGAAGAAGAAAGATGAAGAAGAAAACAATCGTCGATATTGGCGTGACGTTCTGGCATTTCAAGAAGAAGGAAGAAGAAAGAAAAATGATTTTAAAATTGATGGGATCAAATGATAGGGGGTATTTTGGTCTTTCAAATGATCAAAACTAATTTTGAAACATAATCACAAATCTCAAAACAACTGTTGCTAAAACCACAATTTTACTAAACACGCCCTAAATATGGTAAATGTTCAGGTACGGCCGCTTTATTGCGGTACGGTCGTACGACCGTACGACAGGGCGACACGTGTCCCGAAAAAAAAAAAATTTTTTTTTTTTTTTTTTTTTTTTCTCTTTTCTGAAACGATTTTTTTTTTCCGGAAACTAATGAAAATTTATTTGAACTACCATGTTATAATTTATGCACTATTATCCTATAAACTTTGAACTATTCCCATATAATCCATGAACTATTACTTTTTAATATAATCCATGAACTATTCTATTATAATTCATGAACTATCCCATAATAAGTTTTGAACTATTACTTTCACTCCTTTATAAATTTTTGCACTTTAAACTATTCTATTATAATTCATGAACTATTCTATTATAATTCATGAACTATCCCATAATAAGTTTTGAACTATTACTTTCACTCCTTTATAAATTTTGCACTATGAACTATTCTATTATAATTCATGAACTATCCTTTTAGAAGTTATGAACTATTACTTAATAAGTTTTGAACTATTACTTTCAATCCTTTATAAATTTTACACTATGAACTATTCTATTATAATTCATGAACTATCCTTTTATAAGTTATGAACTATTCCATAATAAGTTTTGAACTATTACTTTTACTCGTTTAAAAAAAAAAAAAAACTCGTTCAGAAAAAAAAAAAAAAAATTTTTTTTTTTTTCGGGACACGTGTCGGCCGTACAGACGGCCGCATCCCTTTTGTAGGTTTTGGGCCATCGTTAGATTCGTTAGCCCACCAATTTGATTTTTGCATTAACCAGACAAAAAAAGAATACAGAGGAAAAATCGGCAAATATCCCCACTTCATACAAAGGCGGGAAACAACGATTCAGCTTCCGCATGAATGACAGAAGATCACGGACCGAAATCAAAGTTCAGTTTCCACTTTCGCTAATCGCCTTTACACTTTGATAGATAGGAAGCCGATCCCTTCTCTTGATATCTCTTAGTAAGTTTTTTACTTTCGATTTCAAGGTCTCGTTTTCTAGGTCTATCAATTTCGATCTCTTTCCTGCCCCATTTTGCGAGAATGCTTGCCATTTCAATTTTCAAACCAGCTTTCAATTGTCATTTGTCTCATCCCATTGTCAATTTAAATAAATGTTCATTATTTTTTGTTTATGATTTGTTTCGTTTGTGGGTTTCAAAACCCTAAATCTTGGCTGCGATAAAAAATATTCAAACATTTGCTATCAGAATTGGTAAATATTCTGACTTCTGGTATTGTAGTTGTAAATTTCGATTAAATTAAATCAATCTGCATGACTATTCTGGTGTAGAGGTTGGGGTTAAGAACCTCATGAATTATGGTCAGAGTGGAGTTACTTTTCTTTGAGTTTCCTTATGGATGTATCTTCTATACTGATAGTGTGTGTATAAATTCATTTTCTTTGCTAGCACTACGGAAGTTGTGATAGAAACAACACCTAGAAACTTCTTTTTATAGGCTGGTTGCCACAGATGAATGAGCTCAGTAAGGAGATTTTTGTATTTTAGAGAAATGGTTAAGAAAGTGGCAGCGTGTTGCCCTGGCATAGATTCAAGGAAGCTCTAAGTGCTTGTACTGCCTATGAGGATTGCATCCTTCTAGCTCAAGGAGAAAACATTCATTTACATGCTGACGTGGATTCTTTTGCTCAAACAGTTTAGTACCATGGAGGTGAGTGACATGACTTCTGATCATGTTGTGGCGAAGCTGGCTGAAATGGGTTTTGAAATTTCGTTAGCTGCAGAAGCAATAGAAGCAGTTGGTCCATCATTCAATAATGCAGTTGATTATATACTGACTCACTCTTCAAAACAAAATGACAATGTGTCTGCGCCTCGCAAAGTATCAGATTCTACCAAAATCAATTCTTCAAGCAAAAGATCCTTGCCCACAAAGTGTCCTTTTTCCCAGACTAGACAGACCAGTATAACAGAAGCCCTCAGATCAAGAAGTAGCACAGAAAAGACCAGGGTTGATTACTTGTCTGGTGTAACAAAGCCTAAGCCAAAGATTCTCCCTCATATGAACCATCAGCACAGTAGTCAACAAGATGCGCTGATTGAATTCGACTTCGATCAAAGAGTCAGCAGCGTGTTGCAAAAACATTTTGGGTTTTCATCCTTGAAGAGCTTTCAAAAGGAAGCTCTAAGTGCTTGGGCAGCCGATCAGGATTGCTTAGTTCTTGCAGCAACCGGTTCAGGTATTTTATAATGTTTTCCTTCTGCGTCAATTTCCCCCCTTTCTTCTCTTCTGAAAGACATAATATGGTTTTGACCATTTTGTGGCAATCATTGTATGTAGGGAAATCTCTTTGTTTTCAGATACCAGCCTTATTGACTGGGAAGGTGGTGGTGGTAATTTCACCATTGATAAGTTTAATGCATGATCAATGCTTAGGGCTCGCAAAGCATGGTGTGTCAGCCTGCTTTCTTGGCTCTGGACAACCAGATGACACCATAGAAAATAAAGCAATGAATGGCAAGTATCAAATCATTTATGTTTGCCCTGAGACAGTTGGAAGGTGAAGCTGAAGAAAACTATCTGATATGTACTTGAGATGATGATTCCCGGTGCTGCAAGACTAATCTCTTGACTTTTTGCAGATTGATACAGCCACTTCAACGGCTTGCAGAAATCCGTGGAATTGCTCTATTTGCCATTGATGAAGCACATTGTCTTTCTAAGTGGGGTCATGATTTTAGACCAGATTATAGGTTTGTGCCTATGCTTTCTAAGAAGAGTAGGTTATGATGTGATTACTTTATTTTTCTGAATGTACAATAGAATAAAACTAAGTTATGATGTGATCATATAATTTCGAGAAAATTAAATTAGTTTAAATACTCCTACCTGTCATGGTTTGAACACTCCCACCCTCACTTTACTGTGTAAAGTTAATACCCTGAAATAGACCGTTAGCACACAAAGTTACTTAGAGAGAAGATTTTGTATATTCCAAACAAGTCCTAGCAAATGATTCCAAGGACAGTAAGGGTATTTACTAATTCAGGCAGTTTGGCTGTACTCCCCTAGCAGTGAGGGTGGATTATGACAGTGTGCTTATTAGTAACAAGGGAGATGTTCTCCTATGCAGTTTTTATCCAGAAGTTAAAGTAATGATCAAGCATTTATATCTTGGGCTCATTGGAGGTTTGTCTTCTTTGAGATTTGAGATAATAGGTTATCTTTGGTTTGGATTGTACATTCCAGGAGGTTTCCCTTTTCCACGTGCTTGTGTGATTTTGTTGTGTGTTTAACCCGGCGTCTAATGTATACTTACTCTGCGGGAACAGTACGCTGCAGTAATTTTCAATTTTTAAAATTCAGCCAATGCCATGACTGGGCAACGAAAATGTTCAGTGGAATGCACAAGGTGCACTCTATGGTATAAATAGTGCAACACATGAATTATGTAGTAGGAAATTAATATGATAAAACTAATGCAGGGGGTGATTTGTTGGCCGCTGCTACTGATTGTGGTATACCTTCTTGTTGATGTTAGTTGAATGTAGTAGGTTGTGGCTATGGTATTATCGTATTACATGTTTACTGTGATTTCAACTGAGTCGATATAATTGAGTGCAATAGAAACTGCAAGTGAGCATCCTATCCTTGTGATCAAAAAATAAATTAGATTTGTAGGAAGGCAAAATTGATGAACTTCCAAGTTCCCCGCACACACAAACACACGCTTTCTCCTCTTAATCTGTTTAGTTTTAGTTCTTAGCATTAGGTGCAACCGTTCAAGTCATAATATTTTTAAATAAAATTCAAATTAGCACCCACAAATCATCCTAATCCCAAATAGGGCTGCCGGTGCATTCCAGTTGCCAAATCATGGCATTGGCCAGAGTTTGAAATGAAAGTTGTGATTGGGGTACCACTCTCACAAGGTAAGTAAACTTGTGGGCGTTAATTTTACACTTCAAAGTTGAGGATGGAGTGGTCACATCCCATAAAAGGGCAGAGTATCTAATTTGTTTTCCGTTTTTTAGGTGATAAGATGCCATGTTGATGGTTTGATATTAATGTTTTCTACCTTTTGATTTTTCAGGCGGTTATCCATTTTGCGTGAAACTTTTGCTGTATGCAAAATGGAATTCTTGAAATTTGACATACCCATCATGGCATTAACTGCAACTGCCACTCTTTGTGTCAGAGAAGACATTCTTCAGTCTCTTGGAATGTCACAGGAAACAAAAATTGTCCTAACATCCTTCTTCCGTCCAAATCTTCAATTCTCAGTAATGAGCCCTAACTCTGTATTTCTTTTTAATGATTTTTCTTGAATTATGTTAGTTTTCTTTTCGCAATATAACAATACAAGGCATGAAGGCATGTAGTATTGTATATTTATATGTAGCTATCTGTATGAATTTTCTTAAATTTGTTTAATTTTTTGATACAGTAATTTCTAGGAATGACTCCTGAGCTTACTCAAAATCATAATCTGATACATTCTTTGTCATCGTTTGCAATGTTACAGGTGAGACATAGTAGATGCTCTAAAGATTCATATGAACGGGATTTCCACGAACTAGTGGAAGTTTATAAGAGAAAGACTGGTGCTGGTAAAAGAAAACAGGGATTGTTGTCCCTTGATCATGAGAAAGCATCTTGCTCCTCTAGTAATATAACAAACAGTGAGGCAAACAACCCATGTGAGGGTGATTTGGAGGATGGTACCTTTGACGCGAATGGTGAATGTCATTCAACTGGTGAAAATGTTTTGAAAGCTTTGAAGGGGAAACAGTTGTCAGTAGAATTATCAGCAGAATACCTGGAAGATGATTTTGATGACTTGCAACCAGCAGCAGATGATTTTGATGACTTGCAAACAGCAGATGATTTTGACAGTAAGGCTATTTACCTATTAAATATTTTATATTTCTTCTGAAACCTATCACTGATCACTAAAGAAGTTGGAATGCACCGATGTTGGAATCCCTCTCCCCAATGTTTCAAATGGTGAATTCGTCAAGTCTCTGATTTTAGAAAGTTTGTGATTGTTTTTTTCCATCTTACAGTAACATGCGGGGAGTTCTCTGGACAACTTGCCAGTAACGACCAGGAGGTTTGTAAGTCTGCCAAATTGCTCCAGTCACCTACAAATCCCGAAGAAATGCCAACACTTGTTCGTGGACAGTTAGAACAAGGACCTACAATCATATATACACCAACAAGAAAGGAAACGGTAGCTGTATCTGAGTTCCTTTGTGCAAATGGATTGAAAGCAGCCGCTTATAATGCAGGGGTAATCTGATGATCCTCATTGTTCTTATTAGAATAAAATCTGTAGTATTTGCTAATTACTTTGTTTTGTTTTCCTTTTAGTTACCAAAAAAGCATTTGAGGAAAGTTCACCAGGATTTCCATGCAAACAAAGTAGACATTGTAGTAGCAACCATTGCTTTTGGAATGGGAATAGATAAACATAACGTCCGTAGAATCATTCACTATGGTTGGCCCCAAAGTTTGGAAGCCTACTACCAAGAAGCCGGAAGAGCTGGGCGAGATGGCAAACTATCAGACTGCATTCTCTATGCAAACATAGGAAGAGTACCAACCCTCCTTCCCAGCCATAGGAGTGAAGAGCAGACAAAACATTGTTATGCAATGCTATCAGATTGCTTCAATTACGGGATGAACACTTGTCAATGTAGAGCCAAGATCCTTGTGGAGTACTTTGGCGAGGAATTCAATGGCAGGAGCTGCACGTTATGTGATGTGTGTGTAAAAGGACCTCCCGAGCAACAGAATTTGAAGGCGGAAGCCAGCGTCTTCTTGCAGGTGATAGATGCTTATTACAGACATCTTAGTAGTGAGGTGTATCATGATGACTTTCTGTCTGGTGAGTATCAAAAAGAGGGGAGTTCAAAATCCGACGTGAAGCCCGGGCTTAAGTTGTTCATCTCAAAAGCAAGGGAACAATCTAAGGAGTTCATGGCAAAGTATGAACTATGGTGGAAAGGGCTAGCACGTGTACTTGAAGGGAAAGGGTTTATAAGAGAAGTAGAAGGAAAGCTGAGACGGGTTCAGATTAGGTGTCCTGAGCTTACACGGACGGGGATAAGGTTCTTGGAAGCTGAAAATGAGGAGAGTTTCTTGGTGTATCCGGAGGCAGACATGTTGCTGCATACATCAGTGGGGAGTTTTAGCACAGGACTTTCAGAGTATGGAAGAGGATGGGCTGATCCGCAGATCCGCGAGGAGAGGCTGAAGAAGAGGAGAGCCAACAGAAAGCCAAGGAAAAAGAGGAAGAGAAGCAAGGAATTTTTTGTAAAGCTTAGAAAGAAGTACGGCTAAATAAGCTATATATCCCTTTGGGTTTTTGATGAAAACTGTAATAGAAGAAACAACTGGTTGATTATGACACTACTTGGGATCTTTTGCATCTGTTTAGAGAATGTTGAAGTTGTTTTTGCGCTTGTTATAATTTAAGAGTGATGTTATCCGGCGCCGGCGAAGGGGCCGTCGCCGGCACCTTGCGAGTGCGCATGGGGCTCGCGCACTCGCAAGGCGCGCGCCTTCCGACTGCGCGCAAGGCCTCGCGCAGGCCCAATGCGCGAGGCCCATGCTCGGATGTCCAGCCCGCCTCCGCCTATATAAGGAGGCGCGGAGGCTACCCCTTCATTGCCCTTGTTTTCTTCGTAGCCGTCGTGCGTCCTTTGCCCTCGAGTTTTGCAGCCGTCGCGCACTTCCCTTACCCTCGAGTTTTTTTCTTCTCTTCTTTTCATCCATTTCTTCGATAAGTCCAACAATAGAGGGAGATTCAGATATTGAGAGTTCTAGGAGTAGACCACTTAGTGAATCGATTTGAGGGTAGTTAATATTGTTTTTTTTTATCGTTTATTTATTTTTTGCATTATACTTGAAACTAGTTAGTTTAGTTAGGTTCGGCTAGTTAGGAATAATTGAAATTGGATTATTTTCGATAGTTAGTAGTATTGAAACTAGTTAGTTTAGTTAGGTTCGGCTAGTTAGGAATAATTGTAATTGGATCTAGGCTTTCATATCCCCTCACATACGATCGTTGGGCAGCCCGCCATCTGGAGGAGACCAGAGTTTCACTAGTTGGATTGATACCAGCTACCTCTCCTTGGCTCGTCGATGATGCGTACATGTCTTGGTATACGGTCCATTGCCATCCGTACGTCTTACCGACGTCCATTGCACTCCAGTTACCTATAGACCGTCCCCCACCAGTTCCGGTTTCACATCAAAAAGTACGTTTGTTTGTAACATTTAATTTACTCTTTATTGTAATTTTCAATTATTTTAACATTTTATTTTCTACATTGCAGCGTCTTCACATTTTTGTAGGTCGTCTACGAGAGATGCAGGCTCGCGGTCTTCCGTATTCTGCTGAGGATATAGATTTCATGGTAGAGGAGACAGTTAGACGTACGCCTCCTGTGGCTCCATCTCAGGTCCGGGCTTCACAGCATCATCCAGGACATTTGTAATTGTAGTTTGATACTGTTATGTTTATTTTGGATGGATATTACACTTGAGTGTATGTTTTTTTTTAGTTGTGATGTTTTTATGTTTATTTTGGATGGATAATATGTATTGTTTTTTAGTTTTGATGTTTTCCTAAGTTTCTTTATCTTTTTTATTACACCTAAGTTTCAATCAACTATTTCAAACGACTAAAACATAATGAGAACAGTATATGAAAACGACTAAAGCATGATGTCAATAACATATAATAACGTCTAAAACACGATTACAAGTAAGATTTCTGAAAACGGCTAAAGATATCCTGCACTAGTGTGTTCAACTCCCCATACTCGACGAAGATCCTCATAACGAGCTATCCTTTCAATGAACGGCGCATCCCATCCATCAACAATTGGATCATGGTTCTGTTTCCAAGCTTCGCTCAATAACGGTAACGGAGCATCATCTTTTAACCATACCTACAAATATAAAATTACAGAAAATGGTTAGTGAATATTGAGTCTAAATAGAATAAATTGAATGAAAGTAAAGTGTCGACCTACAGGCACAAAGTGTGTGTTGTTATATATATACGCTAACGAACAAATGACCGTAGGGGCCTCTTGGTTGGGAGCGGTGGCAATCACAGGCAGGAATGTCGCTGGAATGTTCCCTAGGACAACCAATGCAATCTTATAGTAGGTGGCTGCGGCACATGCGATCATCGGTATTTCCATCCAATTTTGTTCTGGACACGGAGACTTACTCGTCCAATAAACGTTTTGAATGACTTGGTCAACTTGATTGAGGATGATACACTACAAAGATTAACAAGTAAGATTATGTAAAATCATGGATTATAATTAAAACTTTAATATAACCGGAAGATTTAGTTACCTTCGAATAAAATTCCCTTCTCGCATTTAACTCCATAACCATATCTCGCCGTATTATCAAGTAATCCTCATCCGAGAATCCCAATACCGCGGAAATTGCTCTATATCCACAATGACCGTCTCCTAGTGCATCCCTTACTCTCGATACATAAGGCTCCATGAACTTTGGAAAATCTTCTTCCCTCAAACAAAATCCGGCTTTCGCGGGGTGTTTTCCTTTACGACGCACTCTACTCGTAGGAGTCAACTCCGGTGTAGAATCCACATCTTTAGCTTTCTTCCCTTTTGGACGCCTAGGACCACGTGTAGCAGAATGCTCAAAAGAACTAGGCTCTCTTCTAGTTGATCTCGGGGTTGGAGGTCGTCCCTTTGCTTTGACCTTCTGTGTCGGCTCCTTCATTGTCGTACCCCCGGGGTTTTCCATTTCCTCCAGAAAAGATGCAATCTTATCTTGCTCATCCCGACTTAACATATTTGAGTCCATTCTTTCTCTAAACTTGTTCAGCGTCGCTTGACTCGGGTTTGAACGACCATCATCATCATCATCACCAATATCACCATCCAAAAAAACAATCGGAATCCAGTGAACTTGCTTCCAATATGGGTGTATCTGGGACAAATAGATAGGTCTACGAGCCTAGATTGCTAGTCTAAAGTCATGCACACACGGCACTCCATAAACCTCTCTCCAATAACTATCCCGACATCCTTCATCATCTCTTGTATGTCGAGCCTTGGTGTAATTATTCCACAAAAGTGTGAAACACTCATTTGTTACGTAGTCACGGAGCAAGTCAAATATCGGTATACGCACCTACAAAAAAAGGTTTATTACACACCAATTAAATATTTAACAATGTTTTCATCAAATTTAAATTTTGGTATACCAATTAAATATTTAACAATGTTTTCATCAATTTAAATTTTGGTATACCAACCTCTCGTGGAATCCTCTCCCGTGACATCTCTAGAGAAACTTGTAAGGCTGAATTGGCATATTAGGCCTTCTACACAATAAAGTTGAAATATAGAGCCTCCTAAAATTAAGTTGAAAAAATGGGCTCCTATTTTGCAGGCTAGTTTTTTCATAGTACAAAAAAGCTAAAAAGGGGTTGATTGATGACTGCTGACTGTTGACTGCTGCAGAAATTGGGTTGATTGATGACATATTTGATTGACATTTTTGGAGGGAATTGATGGTCTAGGTTGATTTCCTGTAATTGTTTTTGGGTATGTACGTAGTTATTACCCAAAATGCATACAAATTCACATACCCAGGTTTGATATGATTGTGTAAGTGTTTTATTGATATGTTTGGGTAAGTGACTTGTTTGTATGGTTGTCAATGTAGTAATTTTTTGGGGTATGTACGTAATTATTACCCAAAATACATACAAATCTACATACTCAACTTTGATATGATTGTGTAAGTGTTTTGTAAGATATTGATATGTTTGGGTAAGTGGTTTGTTTGTATGGTTGTCAGTGTAATACATCGAACACGGTAAGTGCATATCCCAATATTGAAATCGAAATTTTGGATAATCAAACATAAATCGTAATACAACATACAAAAAAGATGACACATAAGTACATAACATACCCAAAAAATAACAACCCAATTTTGTTAACCAAAAGTGTGTTAACATTCTCACATAAGTTTCCCCCAAAAAACAACCTTATCCAGTGCAAGCTTACCCACCTATCCGGCAAAATATCTTCCGGGTAAGATGGAAAAGACGACCGAGGCGACCATGGTGCTTGGTGGCTCTCGAGGGAGAAGACGACCGAGGAGCTTGGTGGTTGCTGGCTCCAATCCTGTGCTCACACATTACCCAAAAAACATTGCTCAAAAAACATACACAGCTCATACATTACTCAATGTGCTAATACATACCCAAAATGCTCACACGTTACTCATTTCAAAGCAATATCCAAAAAACGCAGTAAATACATTCAGGGAGTAATCAATTACTCAATCCATACCCAAGAAACATACCCAAAGTGCTCACACATTACTCAAAGTGCTCATACATACCCAAAGTGCTCATACATATTACATACCCAAAGGCTCATACATATTACATACCCAAAGTGCACATACATACCCAAAGTGCTCACTCATTTGATGGTACTCAAGGGTAGTACGACTTACCAATTCATCATCAATGGCAGACTCGAACACTTTAGCCTCCTCACAAACTATAGCCTCACCGGAATCGGCGGTCATCTTACGTTCTTCTGCCTCAATGACGGCATGAGTAAACCCTAGACTGAAAAAGGGCGCCGGAATCTGAGTAGAAGGGAGACTCGTCATTCTTCAAACTTTGTATTTTTTCTGGTTAGGTTTTCAAGCGTTCTTCAACCTTGTGAGTTTAGAGAAGGACAGAGAGGCAGTTTCAGGGGAGGAAGAAGAGGGTGAATGTTGTTCAGATGGGAGGAAGAAGAGAGCGACGATTTCAGGGCAGGAAGAAGAACACGACGGCGGTTTCAGGGGAGGAAGAAGAAGGGGCCGACGGTTTCAGGAGAGGGAGAAGAAGAGGGCGATGGTGGTTCAGAGGCATGGAAGATCGCTGGTGGTTCAGAGGCAAGGAAGGAGGAGGCAAAAAAGGAGAATAGTACCGTCGGTTGAAATCTTCCAAATGGAATATTAAACCCTAATTCGTCTTTTTAAATAAAAGTGACCATCTAATCAGTAGAAGGCCCAATATCCTACTTTCTAGTTTACAGGCCTATTTTATTATTAATATATAGAGGCCCAGTTTACATAATGTCAATTTCAAGGGTCCTATTTCCCTTATTTTTTCAACTTGTAACTTCTGGACTTGGTCCGTGACCATCAAATGTATACTATCACAAACCAGCTGAAATCCTCCAACACTAGAATCTAGCGTTTGCTTCAACAACTTGTGCGCGGACTCACATCTAAGAAGAAAAGTTTATTACAATAAACGAATAAATGTTTAACAATGTAGTGAATGTTTAAATAATTTACGCATTTGTCGCTTGTGTGCCGAAATGATGATGTAGGTAAGTCCATGCTCGAACGATTGCCTCCTTGTACGGGTCAAGCCAAGTCGTCTCGAGATAGGTCATTAACCTCGGAGATGATTGCCAATAGTCTCTCATTTCCAGCAAACGGCGTTGGTAGCTTCCAGGGGATCTTGACTCGAACAAGGCATGACAATGGGATATGAA
The DNA here is from genome assembly GCA_033239125.1 of Fagopyrum homotropicum. Lineage (NCBI taxonomy): Eukaryota > Viridiplantae > Streptophyta > Magnoliopsida > Caryophyllales > Polygonaceae > Fagopyrum > Fagopyrum homotropicum. The sequence continues at coordinate 27,348,008 of BSWB01000004.1, read as the reverse complement.
GACTGCTTCCGCTTCCTTATTGTGCAAAATAAGGGCCGCTTTGTTAACTATATTGCACTTTATGTGAAACGTGCACAATATATGTTTCACATCGGGAAATACTTCACCCAAGGCGCTTATAAGACCAAGCTCACGATCAGTGGCAATCACCTCCGGCGTCTTTCCGTACAACAAATAACGGACCCTCCTCAAAGCCCACTCGTAGTGATCTCTATTCTCTTGTGCCATGAACACAAAAGCAATTGCGAATATCTTCTTGATGCTAGTGATGCCTACGATCTCCAGCAATGACATATTGTACCTAAAAGTAATACGAAACAACGATTGAGTTACAATTTCTAAGGAAAAGATGATTGAGTGTATGAAATAAAGTAAAAATGTGTGTTGAATTGAAACTTACTTGTTGGTCTTATATGTCGAGTCCATCACAATAACATAGGGAAACATGCTGAGCGAATGCCTCGAGTCGGGATGTGAGATAAAGAAATCAATCACTTCATCGGAATCTTGACTTCTCCGAGTGTTTACAAAGTATCCATGTTCCGTCAACGTGTGAAGTGCTTGTTGTAATGAACCTCTTCCTTCGGCTTGTTCCATTCTAATCTTCAAACCGGTGTTGTAAACTTGACGGATGGAGGTGACATTGTCGGGATCTTCTAATTGCACGAATTTTAATATATGTCTTGGTTTTAAGCCAGAATTCAATTCACGGTCCATCTTTCGGCTCTGCTTCGGAGTCATACGTCCAACATATGCATGACCTCTTAACACCGAAGGAATTATATGGTTGTGGATTCCACATACAACCCTCACCGTCCACTTTTCTTTTTCAATTTGGATTCCTACAATCTCAAACAAACACATACACTAATTCGAGTTTTTTTTTCCGGCTAGAACTTGGAACATGATCGGGATCTACGTCTTTTTCTTTTCTAGATCCTCCGTGTCTATCACAACCCAATTGTAGAATACGAAAACCCCTTCTATCCAACCATGATTTTTTAATGACCAACACCATATTCATAGCGTTGGCCACATACCGAGCCCACCCCAATAAGTTCTCTCTATCCGTAAAATATCCATGAAGCTCAAATTTTGACGAATAGTTGGTACCGAAAGCACGAGAATAATCCATAAGATCCTAAATAAAAATAACATAGAGTATTATTTTAAAAATACACATAATTTTATTCTTAAATATCTAAACTACAATTCCGATTCTCTATTCTAACATTGCTAATTTTATAATTTCGATTCTCTATTCTAACATTGCAACTTCTATAATTTCGATTCTCTATTCTAACATTGCAAATTCTATAATTTCGATTCTCTATTGTAACATTGCTAATTTTACAATTCCGATTCTCTATTGTAACATTGCTAATTTTACAATTCCGATTCTCTATTGTAACATTGCTAATTCTACAATTCCGATTCTCTATTCTAACCTTGGTAATTCTATAATTCCGACTAAATAAAACGCCATAAAAGTAAAGTATAAAAATGAGTTTGTACACTTACTTCAAGTTGTGCGAGAATTTCTTCCAGTTCACTATATTTTTCAATATCGAACGACATCATAGAGCATTCACCATCGGATTCTACATCAACTTCATCGTAATACGACGATATTTTAACGACTTTTTTTGTTTATGTTGTTGAGGTTTGGATGAAGGTGAATGAGTCTCACATGTTATTATATAGGCTCGAAAATTCCACAACGGCTATATTCTCCAACGGTCATTTCCAACGGTCATTTATTTAAAATTATAACGGGCAGAGGGACGCGGAGGAGGAGTGTGCCTCCGCGTCAGTCCTCGCGCATGCCCAGTCTGCATGCGCGCGGACTGGCGCGGAGGCGCACTCCGCCTCCGCGTCTCTCTTGGAGCGGGCGGACTCCGCCTCTATGAAGCCGCGAGTCCGCCCGAATAGTAAGCTTGTAATTTAAAGTAGAATGACAAGCTTATGGTTGTTAAAACACAAAACACTAGCGTTAGTGTTAGTGTACGTGCTCATGAGTGTTGAAAGTGTTTTGTGTTTTGTAGTGTTTTGTGTTTTAAAAATACTTTTAGTGTTTGACACGGGTTGTGTTTGTTATAGAGTGTTTTGAACATGAAAAAGACCGATTTGTCCCTAGTTCTTTTTAATCAACATTACGTTAATTTAACCAGGTCTATAATGCATCTCTCGCCTCGCCTGCGAACACGTTACTACGCCGTTGAAGTCGTCGAAGAAGAGAGCTCCATCCATGGAAGGTAGGGGTGGACATTTCCGGAAATCCGGTCAAACAATCTTATAAAAGTTCAATCCGAATCCAATCCGAGAGCACCCGGATATCCGACAGTTTTATCCGGATCGGATATCCGTTCTGAAGATCTGATCGTATTTGTTCTTAGACTAGTCGGATATATCCGATCCGATTTTTTCCTCCAAATCTTGATTCATATCTTATCCGAAGATCCGAAAAATATGCTTGGATCGGATCAGACTCAAATCACCAATTGCCGGATATTTTCGGATTTTTTCGGATCGAATCTTTGGATTAGTGGATCGGATTAGTTGGATCAGATATTTTTTATCACCCCTAATGGAGGTGCTGCCGTCGAAGACCCTCACGCAATCTCTTACCTCACATGAGAACTCGAACTCTTCCAGGTAACCTATCCTTAAACTCGAAAACGTTCACCCTTGATGTTCCTGCTTGTTTTCTTCTGTAAACCTTTAATCTGAGAAATCGTTCGTTCATGCAATCTCTCACTTCACTTGGTTGCTGGTTCATGAAATCTCTCGCCTCACCTGTATCGTTAATTTGAGAAATCTGAGAAACTTTTTAATCTGAGAAATCGAACTTTTTGACTCTCTTGGTTGCTAGTTCTACATATCTGCAGATCTGTGTTATTTCTTTGTGAGTGATGAACTCAGTACTGAGTAGGAATCTTGTGCAAATTGTAATGAGGAACCCAGTCACTTAAACCCACAAAATTGACCAAAATTTTCAGCCTCACTTCTTGATTTTATAAATGCAATATACTCCTTGGTTAAGAATGAGCAATGTTGGTGTTATTTTGCTTTATAAGAAACTTGGCTTAACAAACAAGGAATGTCCAGCATGAACCGCACTTAACGGTGAACATATTGTTAAAGTTTCTCACATTCACGTTTCCTAAAGCTAAACAGATTGTTAAAGTTCTATACCTTTGGGTAATGATCTTGTTTTAATATTTTACGGATGGAGTGCACATATAGACGTTGATATTCAACTTCCATAATTATAGCCTCTATGTTGGATTTGTTGATTTGAATTTAAGAATCTCAGCCTTTATGTTGCATTAATTACAACATAAAGATCTTATTGCTTTTTTTAAATTGATTAAATTTACTATTGTCGTTTAGTTTAGATGGAGATTAATGTTTTTCAAAGTCGTTCTAAAGGCCCAAATTTTATTATTTTTGTGGAGATTCATATTGAATACCAAAAAAATGTTAGCAAGCATCCATATAATGAGAAAGACAAAACTATTATTTTTACTAGTAAGTGCGGAAAGGCGGTGTGAATGATGTTTTCAAGAATAAGTACGAATCAGTGAAAAAAAGTACAAGTCTTGAAATTTTCTTATGAATTCAGAGACAGGTCTTGGTTGGAACGACAACACTCATATGATCATGGCTTCTAATGAATGATGGGATAGAAAGATTAGGTATTTCTATTAATTTTCTCTAGAATAACCATGTGTCTCAATGTGTACTATATTGATGTATTTATTAATGTTGGATGACGATGCAAATTGTAAGAAATACAAGATTAAGAGAATGGATGTCGAGTACGAAGAGTTGTTGTGTGAACTTTTTTCGGGTAAGGTAGCAACAAGGTGACAAACAATGTCATATGTCATGGTTCGTGAAACAAGTCCCGAGCGTGTATCACTTGTAGTTGATGAGGAAGTAGGGTTAGGTGAAGGTGTTGGTGGTGATGGTCAATTCTTTCGCACACTTATTGACACCTTCAATGAAGGAGGAGTATCTAGCCACTCAAGAGTAGGCGCAGACCTCAATGAGCAGCCATTTGAGACAACACAAGCTCTTACACCAACTACGGTAACTAGAGTTATGACAAATAAGGCTCTAGTGAAGAGAATAAGAAGACAATCAGTTGAATCTTCTAAGTTTGAAGAGCATCTTGCATATACAAGAGAAAACAGTGACAAGATAGTTACCTTCTTCCAAAAAGAAGTGAGCTCCAAGGAAAAAGAGGTACAGAAATTACGGATAGAAGAAATGAAAATTCTTGATTGGTTGGTGAAAAAAATTTGGTCGAGAAATGATCGTCATTGTGGTGTTATATTATTTCAAAGACTAAATCAAGGAAGTATATGAAAATCTTGTGCAAATTGACGGATGATGAGAAAAGAGTGAAGTGGTTGAAATAGGAGTTTGAAAATCTTGTGCAAATTTAAGGATAACACTTTTATGAACTTGCATAGCACTTTTATGCTTTACTTATCGCTGCTTGACCAAAAAAATTTTTGTATTATCATTTATATTGTATGAACTTGCATAACACTTTTATATATTGAATGTTGAGTCTCATTTCCACATTTTTCCTTCAACAATTACTGACCATTGTAATGTATTGGTACAAATTTGCAAGTCAACATAATACATTTCAATATTATGTCAAGCGGGAGCGAGGACAATGATCAAGAATTACAATCTCGTCGCCTTGTCAAAATGTATACATATCATGAGGAAAAGGAAAGACAAAATGATTTCTTGGTCAACCATTACTACAAACAGATGCACAAGCAACCTTACTACACTGAGTACGAGCGTGGGAAAATATGGATGGACGAGATATTGGCAGGTCATCACATTCGGACGGTCAATATGTTTAAGATGGATGTCGAAGTCCTTTTACGGGTGTGATACGAGTTAGAACAAAATTACGATCTAACCCCATCAAGAGATGTTTCGGTGTTGAAGAAAGTTGGGTTGTTCTTATACACTCTTCCTCAAGGAGCCTTAATTAGTTCGTGTTGTTATTGAGCACTTTTAACGGTCGACCGAGACCATCCATCCAGCATTTCATGATGTATTAAATTCCTTTACAGGGTGTGGGAATGGAGGCCGTGGACTAACAAGTGACATTATCCGACCAAGGAACCCTAATTTTCCTAGGACACCATCTCATATTGTTGTAGATCCGAGATATAAAGATTATTTCAAGGTATGAGAAAATATTTTTTAATGGATTAACATCTTATGATTATTCACTAAATGGTATATACTTGATATTCAAGACTGCATTGATTGTCTTAATGGTACACATATTAGTGCATGCATCCCTAAAGATTCACAAGGTTCATTCATCGGTCGCAAATATACGGTGACATTCAATGTCCTTGTAGTTTGTAATTTTAACATTTTGCTCACGTTTGTGTTGTCTGGATGAGAAGGGTCTACTCATTACACAAAGTTTCTCGTTAATGCTATTTGTAACTCAAACATACACTTTCCACATCCACCTACCAACAAGTATTAACTTTGTGACAAAGGTTATGCAGATAGGCCAGACTTTCTAATTCCATACTCAAATATTAGGTATCACATGAATCAATTTGATAACGAGCCACCAAACAACAAAAAGGAAGCGTTCAACCGAGCACACTCTTCTCTAAAAAGTTGTATTGAACGTTGTTTTAGAATCCTCGAGAAGAGATGGAAGATTTTAGTTGTCATGCCATATATGTTACCCGGACCGCACACAAGTTGACATTCATCTTGCTTGCTTCGTCCATCCTCAATTTTATTCTCTTATATTCAGGGTACGATGACTTATCTGAAGATGACAAACAACCACCGATGACAAACTAGAAGCATAAAGAAGATGTTGAGAACAATGTTACCAATAATATAGCAATGGGTCATATTCGTGATCGTATTGATTTTGAAATATGGAAGCCACAAAAGAAATGCGTAGTTTATAAGTATGGTCATGTTATGACTATTTTCCCACTTTGTCAATTTATATGTATGGTCATGTTATGATTAATTTTTCACTTTTTTCAACTATATGTATGGTCATGTTATGATTAATTTTCCACTTTTGTCAAACTCTATGTATGGTCATGTTATGATTACTTTCCCACTTTAGTGAAACTATATGTATGGTTATGTTATGATTACTTCCCACTTCTCGATATTGATATAAGGAATACTTTTAAAGTCATTGCATTAAAAAGAGTAACATTGTCATTAAACAGGAAGCAAACGAATACAATATTGAAGGCTATATAATGTAAATTCTTTAAAATGAAGGCTAATAGTACATAACATACGCGAAAAGTACAATGCCGGTAAATAACCCATAAACAAACTCATTCAAATCTTCATTTTTCATTTTTTTTGTTTTGCTCTTTCACTTGAGTAAGTTTGTGCTTCATTGCCTCCACATCAGCGGCCTTATCCATTTCTCACATGTGTACTATGTGTAGTTCATATTGCAATTGCTTCTTTTCATTCCTTAAGTCATCCACGAATTCTTGTAATGTTGTGAAGTGAGGATTGTCATCAAAACAATACATTAACAACTCATCTTCAATTGGATCATCATTTGCCATTGATATCCCATGCCTCCAAATATAATAGTCGGGATCTCCACTATCATAACTAGAGTCATCCGACATATTCTTGCAAGCAAACCAAACAATATGGATGCAAATCAAGCTTAACCCATACACTAGTCATAAAATTAAAAAATGAACTATATCGTATTTTTCTGATATATTTGTATTTCACATCCCTTTTTACTGTTTAACATATACTTGAAGACCAACATCTAATTATGAATATCATAATGCTTCTTAAATCTATATGATTATATGAACACTACTTTCAATTTCATAAACCATCTTATCTTCATATTTTGAATTCAGTTAACAATACACTAGATATAAAATCGAAATGAACTAAATAGTATCTACAAACAAAAAAGTGAAATGAACTTAGCATAATAAATCAAGCTTAACCCATACATAAGAGGAGTAAAGTTGATTTCATTCTGGAAACAAACCAACTCTTTGTTTAATAAACCAACACAAAGAGCATGACAAAGTAATACTCATAGTAGATGATGATGTCTTACCGGGATACCAAATAAACCACAGAAAGTAGAGATGAAAAGGTGTACATAAATTAAACAATTACAGAATTATTCAAGTTCTCATCAATGAGTTGTATTTGAAGAAGTTTTATTATATGTGATGCTTTAAAGCGGATGGTAATGAGAAAGTGAAGTCATTATTGTCCATATTAGTTTCTGTGTGCAACTATAAAAGTGTGAGGAGAAGAATCTTGAGTTTTAGATTCATGAAAAGCATTGAGAAGCTTGAGAAATCTGGTGTGCATGATGATGCTAAGAAGATCATAAGAAAGGTATCTTCTAATAGATTCCACAGTATGGTAATCAAAATCTTGCATTTTGATGGATAAATAATCATTTTACTTTAACCTACATGAGTTAAGTTACAAATATAATTTTTTTACTTTTCTTGTTTTTTTGGAGTTTAATTTACATGATGCTACCCTGAAAAAAATATTTTTTATGGTTTGTAACTACTACTCCTAGGTTAAGTATAGAGGTGAGCTCAGTTTGATTTAATGCATGTAATGTAACAATGTTAAAACTTGAGACCAAGGAAAACAACTTTTCATATGCTGTATTTTAGCATTGATTGTTATATTATGTAGACCATATGGATGAAAAATAAGGTATAAAATAGTTTATCAATATCAAATATTATCATTTGTATAAGAATTGAATTACAACTCTAAGAAAAGACAAAAAAAACCTTCCACATTGTTGTTCTAATCGTCCCAGACCTACGAAGATTCTTTAAAGTTGTCTTGACTTACCCGATCTCATCTTCCTATAAAACAAGGCAGAAAACTACATCAAACTAACATGAAAACTTACCAATAAGTAAAGCAATTTTCCATTTGTAGTAGTACAAGAGACCTTGTTGATCTATGAAAAAACCATATGCTACTCATAAGTTATATCCTTTGAAGACAGCATCACATTTCAATATATAAGAAACATTTAATCTGAAAATCGGAAGTATGTATAAGATAGAGAAAATCGAAAATCACCCCCTAACTTAACAAATCACATCATGAATTGAAAAATAACGACCATTACCGTAAAACTCCTACATCACGAGATCCTGAGATAACATGTAAGAAACTATACCCTATACGACAATTGTGAGGAGGTAAAATTACTCAGTTTCAAGAGCATACTCAACATGATGCAACAATCACAAAGTCGAGAAAAATTATGACCCAAATTTGTTACATAAATGAGGACCAAAACTTATTGCGTCAAATTTGTGAAGTAGCCCCAAATGTAAGAATGGTCCAAGGTGAAGCTAAAATCTCCAACTCTAACAAACACTAAACTTGAAAAGAAATAGTTGAAATGTGAATATAGGATATACCATGAAGTAATTTAGTAGCAAGAAACATCAATAGCAAGTAGATGTATAGAAACATGATCAAACCTAAAAAATCAGTTAAAAATATGTTAAAAACCAGTTTTCAATAGGTTAATGTATAAGTTTTTAATAGGTTAAAAAATCAAGGGAGAGAATGCAATAATCGGTGAAGTTTCTCAATCAACGATATGTTAAAGATCTAGTCACTCAAAATTAGGTGAAATTGGATTCGAGAAGTTCTTCGACGGCGGCTTCCAACGAAGAAGGGAGCGTGAAACTGAAGAGGAGTTTGAAGTAACGGCGTATTCACATGTGAGAGAACACCGTTCTTATACATGGTAGAAGAGCGTAAATACGATGATGAATAGTAGGGACAACAAATTCTTTTTCTATTAAAAACACTGCCCAAAAAACCAAAACCCGCATTTTTTTCCACCGAACAACAATAAAAACGTAAACCACTAGTGTGTAGTCTGTAGCGAACGCAACCTATATCATCAGTTTAGACGATGTTCTAAACTCTAAAGTAATAGGATTTAGAATAGTGTTACATGATTATAATATCAAAAGCGCATCTAGTGTAGTGGTATCATAGTACCCTCCCACGGTACTGACCGGGGTTCGATTCCCCGGATGCGCAGCTATACTTTTTTGCGTTATATCACACTATTTTATTTTTGGGAAATTCCGGATGGTACCCTCGTGGTTTGGTGTATTCCGGATTTTGCCCAACAGTTTTTTCAAGTTCGGATGGTACCCTTAAGTTTATGTTGTTTTCCGGATTTTGCCCAAATTCATTACACTTATTTAAATTCAATTAAAAACATACAAAATAAAATTAAATTAAATTAAAAAACAAATTAAAATAGAAAGAACAATTTATTTATTTTAAAAATAAAGTAAAACAGTAAAAAAAAATTTAAAAATATATTTTATATTAATTTAAAAATAAATAAATTAGATAATTTTTAAAAAAAATTCAAAAAAATCAGAGTTTTATTTATTTTAAAAATAAATAAATATGATTAGCATTTTTTGAACAAAATCTAAAAAGATAAGTGTTATACTTTATTTAAAAAATAAATAAAAGAAGGATTCTTTAAAAAATTTTAAAAAAATTACTGTTTTAATTTATTATTAAAATAAATAAATCAGTTTTCTATTTTTTTATTTTTTAATATTACTTTATTTTCTTTCTTTTAGTTTTGGGAAATAAATAAAAGCAAAATTATTTATTTATTTTAATAATAAATTAAAACAGTGATTTTTTTAAAAGAGTCCTTATTTTTTTTATTTTTTAAATAAAGTATAACACTTATGTTTTTAGATTTTGTTAAAAAAATGCTAATTCAATTTATTTATTTTTAAAATAAATAAAACACTGATTTTTTTGAATTTTTTAAAAATTATCTAATTTATTTATTTTTAAATTAATATAAAATATATTTTTAAAAAAATTACTGCTTTACTTTATTTTTAAAATAAATAAATTATTCTTTCTATTTTAATTTATTTTTAATTTAATTTAATTTTCTTTTGTATGTTTTTAATGGAATTTAAAAAAGTGTAATGAATTTGGGCAAAATCCGGAAAACAATATAAACTTGAGGGTACCATCCGAACTTGAAAAAACTGTTGGGCAAAATCTGGAATACCCCAAACCACGAGGGTACCATCCGGAATTTCCCTTTATTTTTTCAGCAAAATTGCAAGTTTGAGAAGGTTCTAAGGTCTTGGGGTCTTTTCTTCTTTTCGTTTCTGCATACAATAGAAACAGCTGGAGCTCGACTCCCTTCTGCTAAATCCGCAAAACCAAAGGATCTATCCACAAGTTACGAAATATGAGACATTTCCTGGTAATCTTTCTTCCTAATTCTTCTGAAATATATTTTCTGGAAACTTTTGACACGAATTACTTCTTGTTTTTAGTGAAAGATGTTTGTATATGTTCTTTTTGTAGAGGAGAATTCCAATATCCGATCGAAAATGGTTTCTTCGAGCGGTGTCTATTGCGACGGTTGCGGGTTCAGCACATGTCTACTCCCACACAGATTTCAATTACGGTGAGTTTAGGTTTTTAAATTTTTTTTAACTTTAACTCTTTGTAGCTTCAAGTAGCCTGTTTGCGAACAATATTATATTGAGTGTTAGACCCAAGCATTGTGGGAATTGAGATTTAGATGGGATAATGATCTGTTGAGATTTATCTTTTTACTATGAATTGAATGTTACAGTGTTTTGAGGTTTTCAATGGCTCTGAGAAGTTAAGGTTTCTCAATGATATATGGTTGATATTGTTGTTCAATCCTCTATAGGAACAAGAGTGTCACTATCGATCCCGACACCGACATGTGACATGGTATCAACACCATGGGAGTTGGAACTATTACCCTTCGGCCCATTAGCGTCTGACATGAAAAAACATTTTAATGGTCATGTTGGTAACGGAAATCTTCCGACTCACTTCTATAGTAAGGCTTCGAGCCAAGGCGCAGATGATAACTCTCAAGGTCCTAGCCAAGGTGCTGATGTGAGCTCTCAAGCTCCTAAGTCGGATTCAAAACATGGTTGCCACTGTCTGGGTCGAGACACTATTACCAATGCTTCTGCTAAGGTTGGTCCTGCTGTTGTAAACTTGTCGGTGCCTCAGGGTAAAGTTCATATGCTAGAAATATTTCCTTTTCGTTTTCGTGAATTAATTCTATGTTTGAGTATTAAAAAAATTTCTTATAGGATTTCATGGACTGACCATGGGAAAGAGTATGGGTTCTGGAACTATTATTGATCCAGATGGTACTATCCTAACATGTGCCCATGTTGTAGTTGATTTTCAAAACATGAGAGCTTCCTCCAAAGGCAAGGTAAGCTATCAGTCTTATGCCAGAAAGCAAATATTGAGTTAGCCATGAAATTCCTTATTAAACTGTACTGTAAAATGGATGAAGCTTCTAAATGATATGAAATGATATCACACATGCAATATGCATTGTTGGATATGTATTTTGTGGGAGGTTGCAGGTTGAAGTGACTTTGCAGGATGGTCGGACCTTTGAAGGCACGGTGTTAAATGCAGATTTACATTCTGATGTTGCAATTGTTAAAATTAAATCTAAAGTGCCACTTCCAGCAGCAAAGTTTGGGTCATCTAGTAAACTTCGTCCTGGTGATTGGGTTATATCCTTGGGTTGTCCGCTTTCTCTTCAAAATACAGTAACTGCAGGCATTGTAAGGTATGTTAACGAGGCGAGACAAGGAAATTGCAGTGTCTTTATGACTAACTATTTAAAATGCATGGATGATGACCTGTGCTAAAACTAAGCATATCACGATAGTTAATAGTTTTCCAAATTTTTTTTTTCTATATTGGCCTAGCCAATCGTCTCATGCATGCTATGGAACATTTAAATTGACATGTTGTCCAAGCTATACACATCAAATTTGTTAGGTAAAATAACCAATTGACCTATGATACTATATCCTTTAGTCAAGTATTTGGTTATCCAAGGTAGAATCTTTTTGAGTTTCTGGTTGGAGTCAAATCATTCACATTTGTTAGAGCTCAGATTGACTTTGTGTTTGACATGTATACTTCTTGTGTCCTTATCTTGTTCTTATATCTCTGATACCCTTTTGCAATGTAGTTCCCAGATTCACTTGATCCATTTCATTAAGCATCCACTTGGAGTACCAACCAGTCCTGTGGACAATATACTTCTTCTTTCAGTGAATTGCAGTGATTAATGTTTCTATGACTATGCTCTTCTATCCTTTCACTTACAGTGTGATGCTAATTGGTTCTCTTACCTTTTGGAGCATCTAGTTGTGTTGATCGGAAAAGCAGTGATTTGGGTCTAGGTGGAGTGAGAAGGGAATACTTGCAAACAGACTGTGCAATTAATCCGGTAATATAAGCTCCTTTGGCACTAGACTTAGTTTTGTATTTTCATGAACAGATACATAGTTCCAAATCTGATATACCTATATGTCTATTAATGTATGCTTTCATTGCAATATTGAATAAGCATTATAGCGAACATCATATCCATGTAGCTCCTTGCACTCTTAATATTGTCTGTTCCAACTGTTTACACCAGGGAAACTCTGGAGGACCTTTGGTCAACATGGATGGTGAAGTTGTTGGCGTCAACATTATGAAAGTATTGGCTGCTGATGGATTGAGCTTTGCAGTGCCGATAGATTCTGTTTCTAAAATTGTTGAGCACTTCAAAAAGAACGGGTGAGTCATCTATCATCCAAGATTTGAGTAACGCAGGATTCATAGAAAGAAATTGTGCTTTATGGTCATTTTAAACATCTCTAAGAGGACATGTGATGGACTTGTACTGCTGTTGCAGGAGAGTTATTCGACCTTGGCTGGGACTGAAAATGATCGATCTCAATGCGATGATCATTGCTCAGCTTAAAGATAGGGATCCTACTTTCCCTAATGTTGATAGAGGTGTACTTGTTCCAATGGTATGTCTTTCTAATGATCATCAGAAGTTCATCTTTGGTTGTTCAGCTATAGTCTCTATCCAGCTCTGTAGAGTCTCAGAGCCACGTTTATTAGTGAGTGGAAGACTGTGCTTCCTTTCTCAGTTTGATGATAGGATAACAATGTGACAGCATGCACTACTTGGTGGCGGGGTTAACAAAATTCTTGGGATCATGAAATAGTTGGTTGCTAGAGTTATTTTTTACCCAAGGAAAAGAAGATTGATAGTATTGTTCATGTTGAGATGTATCGAAATAGGCTAGTAGTAAGGCGGTACATCCTAGCGCTGATACGCACACGATAGGCTAGTAGTAAGGTCCAAATTCTGATCATAATCCGTGGGCTTTCTGCAAACAGAATGAGACGGTATATCCGTGGGGCAAGTGTCAACTAGGGTTGTTCTCCCAGTTGTACTTGTTGGACCCTGTTGAAATGTGTATGCCGAATCGTTACTAAATACTCTTATTGTCAATTGGTTTTAAGTGGAACCCCGCCAGGTAGCGCATGTGCACTCACAACCTCCGATCATTAATTTCTTCATACATTAATAGTTTCTTAGGTCATTTCCATTAACAACCGTGTTAATACTCTGGACAGGTAACTCCAGGTTCTCCTGCTGACCGAGCAGGGTTTAGACCAGGGGATGTGGTCATAACCTTTGATGAGAAGCCTGTTCGAAGCATTAAGGAGGTACTAATTGCCCTTCCCTCTCATTTTTTAAGAGGGAAATCATTTGTCAAAGACACAATAGTGAATGAATATATACACTGAAAAATCCTCTTTCTGCTGGAATAATAATGTATTGGTGGACACATACTTGTGTTGTTTCACATAGCATATCCATATCAGGTTAATAAACTTTAACGGGCATTGCAGATCATAGAAATAATGGGCGACAAGGTTGGAGTTCCGATCAAGGTAGTTGTCAAAAGAGCAAATGATGTTGTAGTGAACCTGGTTGTGAAACCTGAAGAGGCAAACCCGGACATGTAGGTTTGTTTGGTGGAATCGTGATGAGTGTATATAGAGATGTCAGCAATTACAATTGAAGAGGCAAGATGATAACGAAATTAGAAACACAGAGTTCATCATTCTACTGCTAATTTTAGCAGGAGTGAAGTTATCAACATTTGAGCTAGATGGTGTAATTTTTCAACACTATATCTCATTCATACTACATGCCCCATGCAGCTTCAGATTTGTGATGTTTAAGGGTTTAAGAAATTACGACTCTGAGTGTCGGATGTGTAAATGTCTCATTTCAGCATAAATGAGCTGAACAGAATCGACTTAGTAAGACTTTACACCCAGTTTTATTTCGTGGCTTTCGATCTACTGGAGTTGCAAGTGTTTGCATGTAATGGCAACAGCATAATATTGTAGCCCTGCTGTCGCATATCCCGTTTAGTGAATTTGGAATGAAATTTTGGATGAAATTATGCCGAATCGGACCGGGATAGGATCGGTTTGGAATTTGTGTCAACAGCTAGCCATGACTACAACATCGTTTGTTATCAAGGGACAAAGATCCTAACCTTCTTCATCGAAGGTCCTGGTGAGTTAATCCATTTTGTTGCGGTGCTTTCGTTTGGATTCTCCTTCCCTATTAACCCTTCAGTTTCACTGTCGTATTGTCGTGTGTTCATTCTACGTATCTGCCAATCAATTCGTAAATATGTATTTGCATTCTTTTTTTTCCTATTTCTGTTTTACTTACGATTCATAATGCTCATAAACACATCCGCAACTTTGCAAGGAATAAACAAATGTCTCCTTGAGCCTTGTATGAAGAAAAAACATTCATACACAGTATGCACAGGTTGCTGGATCGCTGGAGGAACATACAAAATCAGCATTCACAAAAAGCGGTTAATGACAAACATGTTTGGTTATCAACATAAACAGTTCGATTTGGTTCTGATAGGGAGTTGATTGCGTAATTGAGCCCTTCTTCTCAGTTTGATACCTGATCCAGACCCGTCATTCTCCCTTCTCCTAAATTCCCATTTTTTTACCAAGGTTAGGTGTTAGTACGTATAAGTTGGAGATTGTGTATTTTCACGCTGATCACAAGGCGTGGTACGGGGTGTAGCCCAAGATGGACTTTACATTGGCCACGACGTCATTGCACCTTGTCAATAGGCTCAACATCTGTAGCGAGATGTCAATTGAAGGGTTGCGAGGGGCGACTTCGACTTGTGGTGGGTGATGATCAGACAATGGACGTTTCAAAGCCACGCTTTGTTGATTGTTTCGTACATTCTTAGCAGTAGACATTGAAGATATATGTGAACGCCTTGGATCGGTTTTCAGCAAACTAGCAGAACCATTTTGGGTTCGATTCTTAGCAGGAGACGTTGAAGATGAATGTGAACGCCTTGGACCGGTTTTCAGCAAACTAGCAGAACCATTTTGGGTTCGATTCTTAGCAGGAGACGTTGAAGATGAATGTGAACGCCTTGGACCGCTTTTCAGCAAACTAGCAGAACCATTTTGGGTTCGAGCATCACCCACATTGAATCTCACCCGAGCACTACGAACATCAGCAGAATTCTGGTTTCCGCTTTTGTCTCCTGCTGGCTTCTTCAAGCACGACTTCAGCTGCACGGTTGAAGACGGCTGAAACACGGTAGGAGTTGGCTGACCGTGATCAATAGAAGCATCTCTGTTGGGCTTTAACGTGAACCTCACATTGGGATTATCGGATTTGTTCCCCAGACAATACCTATAAGCACTCTCAGCGTCTTCCTTGTAGAGGAACAAAATCCTGCACAAGTTCGTCATGTAAAACACCCGATTCCGTGAGGTGTCCATTGGCCCAAAACAGGCAAACCTTGCTTTCAGCTCTGCACTAGAAGGCATCGAAGTTCCAGAAGGGTACTTCATTTCCAGAAAAGTTGGGTCTTCTAACCTTGCCTTCTTCAGCTTAGGCTCTAGCATTTCAGGGGCCTTCTGTTTCGACGTGGTTGTTAATCTCATATCTACCTTTTTCGCTCTCTTTGCCGCAAGACCCTCCAAATGCTCAGTTTGGGCCCGCTTTTTCCCGCCCTTTGTTTGGAAATCGGAACTACCCAAGGGCTTTGAGGGTCTCAGGGGAGGTGTAATTCGGTTGTTTTTGCCAGCATCACCAGATGCAGTTCTAGCAGATTGAAGTTCAGGGACTTTTGTGTCACCAGAAGCAAGAGGTGGTGCAGCCAAGCTCTTCTTGTAAACAAGTGACCGGAATCTCAAAATGAGCTTTTTTGCTATTATTTGCCTATTCCTCTCCCAGCCGTGGAAGGAACCGACAGCAAGAGCCTTCAAATCAGTTAATACCTGCTGCAGCTTGCCTTTTTTCTTTTCAGCAGGTCCAGATGATCTCATAATGAACGGGTTTGGCTTTGATGATTCTCCTTTGTCTGATGCTCCACTGCCATTTCCAGCAGAAGAGAACTTCTTGATATAACCTGAGCTCCCAGGAGAGTCTGCTGTTCTTCTCTTTTTTTTCAACCCAAGGTCAAACTTCTCAGCACACAACCCCAACACACAGCCAACCTTCTTGCTCTTAATTGTACAAGGATCAGATTCCTTTGTCGTGTGAGTACTCTGCCCTACAGAAACTTCACCATCTGTATAAGTCCCAGGAAGCTCTTTTTCCTTCCCTGCTCCCCTACCTGCCTTACCAAGGATAGATTCATCCTTTTGGAAAATGTAATCTCCAACTACTTTAGTAGATTGTCCATCTTCACAAGAGGATGCCAAAAAACTTGAATTTTCTTCTAGCATCTGACAAGTTTGGGCGTCACTAGGTTCAACTCCTCGCTCGAACTCATCCGTGTTTGTAGAGTTTTTATAGCCGCTAAGAGACTCAACAGTCGCCAAGGGACCACTCGAATGAGCTGCAAAAAAGTGTCACATGGTTAGTACCGCAAACTGGTTCGAAGAAACAGGAGCTACAAACATATTTATAATTCAGTAAGAACCCCAAATTACATGTATAGAGACTCGCTGAGCAGACAACTGAAACCAACTCCATTCCCAAATTAGCAAACAGTGGAAACGGTATTGTTGATTCAACCACTTACTATGAAGAACCATGGTCTTTAGATAGAAAGCACAGTATGTAAACTAAAAGTGAGAGAGAGGTTGAGCAATGGCCGGAAGAGGGACGAACAGAGGCGGCTGACAAAAATATCATCGACATACACAAGGTGTTGTCCCCATGTTTGGTATGGATATCTCCGGTGACAACAATATCATCGACATACACAAAGAGAATAGCCATGCCCCTAAAGTTAAAGATTTGATAAACAAGGTGTTGTCTCCATGACTTTGCTTGCACTCGACACATTTCATAATAGATGTGAACTTCCTAAACCATGATCTTGTTATTGCTTGATAAGGATCCACTCTAACTTACAAATCTGGTGGACTTTACAGGTATATCTCCTTGTTTAGATTGCAAGAGCAAGACATTATTGACATGAAATTGCCAAAAGGGCCAGCCAAAGAGGACTCTTACAACATTCATTTTGCAACCGATGCAAATATTTCTAAATAATTTTTCACAAGTTTATATGAAACCTTTAGCAACTAGGTGCTTCGTACGTACCCCTCTAATAACACATAGGCCATGTATTTGATTATAAAAACAACCTAAAATCAACAATATTCTCGCCCTAAAATTGCTAACAACTTCTCAAGATTTGTTCTCTTTTCTCATAGCCGGCCTCTCTAATAACCCATAGGCCATGTATCTGGTCAAATGGAGAGTCTAGTCTAGCCTAAAGCTAATATTTCCTTTGTTTTTGGATATATTCCTCAAGTTTTACTTGAATCTCGTAGATCAAGGCTTGATATTTGGCTTTGGAGTGAAAGCATTTACAAAGTCTCATATTTCCTTGGAGGAACATAGGAATACGCATGTCATGCTAATATTGGACTCCATGAATTCAAACGGTCATGACATGAGCATTTACCAATATTGGACTCCATGGATTCCCACAGTCATGTCCATTGAGCCTTCTTCTCAGCTTTAGAAGATATGATCATCCATTTCGGAGACGTTGTCATGCTGATATTGGCCTCATAGATTCTCACAAACATGACATCATCATTGAGTCACATTCATCCTAACTTTTAAAGCTAGAATCATCCATTTCTGGAGGAGTGTCTTTACATGAGTCCCTTCCTTTACCCTTGAGGAAAGCTCTCCCTGCTTGAAAGCAAAGTAGATAATTCTTTCAACCCTAGCAGAAGGAGGAAGTGAGGCTCTGAAATTCTTTCTTTTGAACAATAAAAGCAACGGATCTACATTAGAGAAGTTTTTAGCAATGAAGGCTTGAAACCCTAATGTACACCTAAAGCTCTAGTATTTGGAGATCAACCTTGTTAATAAGTGATAAGAGATATGCACCTATAATCTGTAGTACAAACTAAGAGCAATAAGATATATTAAAATCCATTAGTAAACTCAACAATTAGACTGGACAAGAATGCAATCATATTACCTTGAACAGACTCGTTCACACCTGGTAGTGGTGCAACAACAGGGCGTACTGATTCTTGCCTAAAAACCTGAGCATAAGGTTCATCGAACTCCTTAAATGTTGCTCGTCGATATGCAAGAGCAGTAGCCTTATTTGTAGCAAAATCAAGGCTCGTAATATCTTCTTCGGGAGCTGCAGCCAATTGCTGAATAAATGAGAGACTGCGCTTTGGCTGAAAGTTTTCTCTTGCCTTTCTGATTTGACCATATGAATAAATTCCGTCAGGGTCATGATCAAGCACGTCAACAAAAATGTGTTTTGGGACATGAGTAGCTCTAAAGATATTGGAGTTCCTACAAAAACAAGTCAAACCAAGAGCACTCCTCCTACATGCTTCATCAACAGATTCTTCCACAGCTTTCAAAAAATCTGTACAATCTGTTTGCTTTAATTTCTCAAAAAAGTGAGGCTTGTACGGAAAAAGCTCTGCGGGATCAAACCATCCATAACTACTGTCAAAGAATGCAACCAAAACATGACCATCCTTCTTTCTACGCCTAACAGAAGGAGTTGCAAATGCTTCATCGAGGATATAGCCAGGCCACCATGGATGAGACTTCACCTTGCCCCACACCATATCACCCATTTCCAAGCCATAGCTTGTAGACCACAACCTTGCACTGTTAAGCAACGTACTGTCACTATGAGCAACGTCTCTGCGCAGCAGTCTTTCACAAGTATTGGTAACTTCCACATTCTCCGATTCCTGAACTCGAGCATCAAAGTTGTCCAATCGGAGACTTGGTTCCTTCACCATAGCCCTTGCGACTTACTTCCACTATACTTCATCGACTCGCCACTTGAATAAAAAACCACACATGTTTTTGAATAATTATCAGTTTTAAGACTGATTCTTGAAACCACTAGTAAACAGATACACTAGAATAACTAACACTCCTCTAAACTTCAAGTTGCATACGGCATTGGAAAGTAATTTGCACATAACAAACCGATAAGAAAATATAGCACAATCATCGTTTACCAAGAAACAAGCAAATAACATAGGTTGAAAATGCAATATAATAAAATTGAACTTCAAAAGCGGCAGATCAAGAAAAAGCAATCAAATTATCATCAAATCCTGATTCAACCATTTCACCTCCGGGAAAGAATAAATTTACAGAAGCTAAGGTTGCAACGCATCACCAAAACCATAAATTTAACGCAGAAACGGATCTCAAATTCGACTGGCCAATTTAAACTATCCGCAAGGATGACGCGAAGGAAAAAAAAAAAAAAGAAACTAAAACCGACCCGGGCGGAGCACAACAAACTGCATAAAGAACGAGAAAACTGAGATATATGCGGAAAATGGAAATGTACCAAAGTAAAGAAGATTCAGATGAAGAGCTGATATCTGCTCTTCTAGTGCGTGATTAGGGCACAAGCGGAGGAAGAAGAGAAACGGCGCCAATAACATGCGCAACAGAAACTCACCGATGCACTGCGGTTTACACAAAGATAGTAAGCGATCGAAAGTTCAAAACCCTAGCTAGGAAAAGTGCGAGAAACAGAGCGGGGAAGTTTGAGTTTGTGTGAAATGACGAATCGTGAAGCAGCGAAAATTGAGGGGAGACAGAGAGGCAGAAGTTGCCGACTGGAGGTGTGTTTGGATGTCGTACTGGCCACTGACAAAGAGGGGCGTGTATGTCCTTAAAAGATTTTTCAGAAAAGGTCTTAAATAGGTGATCCTAATCATCCTACTAAACAAAGATTTTACAAGATTAAGAAATGTTGTACAGTGGAAGTAACACAAATGCTACAAAATGTGTGGTTTTTGGTTTATGAAATTCAAGTTTTAGTTTGTCATCTTACACATTTATTTCGGGATCGAAATTTTAACACAAATACTATAAAATGATTGCAACAATTATGATAATTATATCGGCTTGTAGATAAGAACTTAATCTCTTTTCTTTGTTGATGACATGATCATATATGCTAAAGCAACCATGGCATCGTGCCAAAGAACAAAACAAATATTGAAAATGTATTGTATATCGGGACAAAAAATCAACTTTTAAAAAATTTGCTTTTTTCAAACAACAAAAAATACCAACAAAAACATCATCAGCCAATTAAAAAACATCTTGGATATCGACCATATCAAGTTTCTTGCCAAATACATCGGTTGTACCATCATTAACGGAAGAGTTACCAAAAGAAACTTTGGGGATATCAACCTTAAATCTAAACAAAAACTCTTGAAATAGAAAATTAACTCCTTATCGCGAGAAAGTAGAAAGACCCTCATTAAACATAATCTTGCGATCAAGCCAACTTTTACCATGTGAAGATTTATGTTGTCAACTTATAATCTACAGGAACTAGACAAAACCTACAAAAAATTCTTTTGGAACAAGAGGACCAACACATGTCTATCATCAGTTGTGATGTGATCAGGAAATCCAAAGAAAATGGTGGACTTGGACTGAGGAGAGCTCAAATCACTAATAAAGCACTACAAATGAAACTCTTATGGAAAATCCTAGTGGAACCAAATAACATCTAGGTTAGGATCATCAATGAGAAGACCTTAAAAGTACTAATATACTAAATTACCAAAACAAATGTGCAACATCTTGGCAATGGAATGACCTCATGAAACTCAAAACCGATTTCAAGAACGGAATTATCTAGCAAGTTGGTAAAGGTGATACTGTCAATTTTTGGTATGACATTTGTATAACATTTTATCCGCTTATAAAAATGGTATATAATACAAATCTTATTGACACAAACATAAAAGTCAGCCATTTCATCAATAAGCCTTGATGCAAATAAAAAAAATTAACTTGGTTTTATATGCCGAGGCTTTTGCCCTCAAATCAAGCCTTCACGAGGCTATTAGACTACAAATAAAAAAGATTGAAAACGAAGAGGATAACCTTTGTTTATTAAGGCACTCCAAGGTTGTTGAATTTCCCCTAAGAGATCGAGATGATTATTTTCGACTCCATTCCAGACCTCCAGTTTTTCGACGAAGTCCGGATTAAGCATGTTTTCAACGAAATAAATTGTTGCACACCAATTAACCCATTTGAGAATTTCCACACACAACACCTACTTTTTTTATGATCTCGAACTTTGTATTCTCATGCGTAAGGATGTTTTAGGATGGACTATCTCTAGAAGATAGCCATCCAAACCGATTTTTATTATCCAAAAAAATAATAATAAATAAAATAAACACTTAGAAGGGTAAAAAAAAATTAACGATTATTTGACAAGTAGAAAAAAACTAGTGACTAGTATTTTCGGAAGTGTTTTTGAAACATTGATGATAGCAAGGTTTCTCCTCCTAACACTAGTGTTTCTTGTGAAAAATGACGTTATTTCCCCTATATATATTTTGTTTTTACACTATAAACCAGGTATAAAAGAAGTTTATCTCCCCTCCTAAACAAATTTGCGTCGAACAACTCTCGTCCCTCTTCTTCTTCTTCTTCTTTATTGAAGAACACTCGTCCCTCTCTACAACTTCATTGAAGAAATATCATCCATCTCTTCTTCGTTTATCTAGGATTTAACTTGTCACAATCGAGATTTGCGGAAACTGCCTTTGCCGCCAGTTTTAGTCCCCGCCTCCGTTATCACCATCTCCAACTCCTCGAGGTCTACGATCTTTCTTTTTGCAAGCTGATTGATGAATATACCCTTGCATTTGTAGAGAAAAGAAGTTACATATTCTTCTCCATGACTTAAAACAACTCAACTTGAAGAGATTTTCTTTTCTTTTTTTTTGCATGTCATGTTGGGGTTTTAGGATGGTTATGGTTGACCCCATTTTTAACTAGTTACTTAATTAAAATGTTAAAATTGGATCTTCATATGTTGTTAAGATCGTGTCAAATGTTACCGAATTCCTTCATATGATGCTATATATAGGAGAGAGTTTATGTCTGAAATTGGAAAATGGACTCCTAGGAATTGGAAGAGACTAAGCACACAATATCTATTTGACAGTCAATTTGGTATTTGATGGCCACTATGTATACAATTTCACGGCTTTTGTTTCTATTCGACATTCAATCTAGTATGTGATGCTTCACGGATTTTGTTTCTGTTTCAGGGTATACAATTTCATGAATTTTGTTTCAAGGGTATAAATTTTCATGGCCCAAGTTATTCGATTAGGTGTGGATAGACACCCTTATTTGATTAGAAGGTTGGTTTGTTTCTATTCGACATTCAATCTGGTATTTGATGCCTATTGTGGCTGAATCTTCCAATAACATGAACCCATTGCGATGGAATGTGGTACTCTCGACTTATGTCAATAATGGGCTTTTCCAAGAGGCTTTATTAGTCTATAGAAATATGCTTGATTCAGGGGTTAGACTTGATGATTCAGCATGCGTTGTTCGTCAAAGAAGACTAATGACGATGAGAATATTTCTATCCCATGTGATATGCACGTGATAATCTGGAAAAAAACACTAGTGTAAGTTAGTTGATCCAACCAAACACTCATCAGAGTTCAAAAATATTAACACTAGTGTTTCTTGAAAACCCATCCAAAAACACACTTGAAAACTAACACTAGTGTTTTTCCTTTGCTAGCCAAACACACTCTTCTATTTTGTTTGGCAAATGTTTCCTACACATTACACCAAAATTATTCTCGGGCTAGGTCTGACTCAAAGGCTGGTGCAACATGTACTTGTTTACAGGGTCTCAACATTTTTGGGGCCACATATTGTAAAAACTAACAATTATATTAGTGTTCTAAATGCCCTAATGATAAGGAAGGCTTGTATTATTGTTGGTTTTGTAATTGGTCTTAGGTTTGGCTCTTGAATTCAACATCTTTCTCAATATACACTACCATGGGTCCTTTTTTTTTAGCATGGAGCCTCTCAAATCAACGAGCCGGACTTGTTTGGGCAACAACCCAATACTCAGATCTTTTCCGATAAGGATGATAGTCCATGGATACATGTTATAGATGTATGTTTATGGATAACTATTCATGTTTTTAATAAAATTGCATTGGCCTACTCGTTCACTCAAATTGTAGAGTGGACTTGGATGTTCAAATCAACATAAATTTTATGTGTTACGGAAGTAGATCTCACCAGATTGTTGTCTGGAACCAAAATGCAAGCAAACAGAGTTAAAGAACAATATTACTCCTCTGGAATATCTTCCACATAAAATTTTAGTTAACTACGAGAAATTAGGCTCACCGGGCATCTTTGCTCTCCTAATTTTTGAGTTAAAATGGTTAAATGATAGTTACCTTTCGGAATATTAGAGTGATGGTGATAGCATGTATTATAGTCTATATTTTGGGATTGGTTTAGATATTTTATCTTCATAAATCTGCATGTATGGATGTATATTCTTTGATTATATGTTGTTTTGTCTACCTTTGTGGGAATCGAGGTCTACATCTAGTTTCGTTGTAATTGTAGGGAAAATAGCACGTTTTGGACCATTTTGGAGCTAAGGAAGCTAAGGAGTCATTGGAGCTACATTCTGGAGCATTGAGGAGTCATAGGAAGAGCTCAGGAACCATGGAAATGATTTGAAGGTTTGATTTTGGGACAGAATCGAGATGATTTACATTCAGCTGAGATTCACCTCGGTCAGCTATAGTACCACCTCGACCGAGGTGATCTTGAGGAGCGTCCCGAGCAAGATCTTTATTTTTGGCTGAGATATTTATTTTTGCTTGAGATCTTCTATTTTTAGAAAGAGAATATCACATATTTTTTGCTGGATTTTTTGAAGGAAGATAATATTTTTGGCTTTATTT
This sequence comes from Fagopyrum homotropicum, assembly GCA_033239125.1. NCBI lineage: Eukaryota > Viridiplantae > Streptophyta > Magnoliopsida > Caryophyllales > Polygonaceae > Fagopyrum > Fagopyrum homotropicum. The sequence goes on along the minus strand of BSWB01000004.1, from coordinate 27,323,732 downwards.
TAAGAGATATGGATATATTTTCTAGGAAATTATCTTTTTAAGATATTTTATCTTTGGAAGATAATTCTCTTATATATATATGGGCTGATTTTCTAGAGTTCAGCTATCTCGAAGTTTCCGGATCAGAGGAGCATTGTTCTCCAGCATTGAAGGAAGTTGAAGTAAGTTTTGAAGGTTGAAGTTCAAGGAAGGAAGGAATCTAGTTGAAGTTGGCTTTGAAGGAGTTTGTAAGATCTTCTTAGTTTGCTTTTGGTTTTGTTGTCTTTTTTGATTGTGATTGAGGAACGCAGCTTGATTGCTTGTTTGTTTAATTTAGTTATTGAGACCTTTGTGTTAAGGTTTTCTTGTTTGAATATTGATTCCTTTCTCATATATTTGATTATTGTTATCATGATGATTGTTGGCTAAGTTCTTTATGCGATTCTAGGGTGATTGGCTGAAAGTTGTGGGGAAGACGATGAAAGAATGATCCTTTACCCTAGTGGACCCTGAAAGCTCGAGCTTTTACCTTAACCGACGAACACCTCGGTCAGTTATTGAACATCTCGGCCGTGATGAAATATAACTGAGCGAGGTGAGCCTTTTCCTAATCCTTATTTGAGTTGAGAGTTTTAGTTTGCCAAATCCTATCCTTGTTATACCTTTCCTGGTTCAATGCAAGCCTAGGATGAGACTTACCCGGTGATTCATTTGCTTGTATACCCAAGATCATGAGTGTTAGGTAATAAAGGTTTATCCTTTATTGGGGGTTTGAGTGTGCTTTCATCCCATCTTTGAGAGTTAGCCCGAGACTTACCCGGTAAAGGTTGATTCTATCCCCTTGGGTGGTGTGTTGGTTTGAGATTATAGTTCCTTTCCTCAGTACCTTGAGATTTATCCGGTGAGAGGATCTTTGGTTTGGGATAGTGAGTAGTGTGACTTACCCAATGATCTATTCCTACCTTAGTAACATCTTCCGTTTGCAAACATCAACTTTGTCCATGTTATGTTTCGAGATCTTGAGTCGGAACCACAACTAGTTGCTTTGATATTTGGAATCCGCATTTTCTTTATCTGACTATTATATCATCTTTGATATCATTGCTTTGTTGCGTGTTTGTTATTGACAACCTGAATTACCGATCTTTGTTTCACCACAGTCCCTATGATCGACCCTTGAAATTCTTGCTTTTATTACAATTGATTCCTACACTGCGGGTTCACATATTGTTCAAGCATACTTCTTGGGTTATAAATATTAAAGCTTGCACACACCTTTTGGAGTGAACAAGTTTTTGGCGCCGTTGTCGGGGACTTGGTCTAGACCAAGTTCGGTTTCGGTTGTCTTTCAGGGCTATTGCCCTTGTTGCTTTTGAGTACTTTACTTGAGTGTTTTCGCAGGATATTTCCTTAGGTTTATGCGAAGAACTCGTGCTGGAAAGGAAATTGTTCCTTACAATCCCAAACCAGAAAAGACCTACAAAAGGAATTGAAGCAGATATGGCTGCTCTAAGGGCCCATCAAGACTATGAGATTCTGATGGAGACTTTGAGACCTTCAAGAGTGGAGAATAACAACTACAAGTTGAGGCCTTTCTATTTCTCTTTGAAAGATAAGGCGCTTGCTTGATATCAATCTCTTTCGGCCGGAAAAATCAACACTTGGGAAGAGATGACAACGAAGTTTCTTACTAAGTTATTTCCCCCTTCTAAGACTGCGTAATTGAGGGGAAAAATCAATGCTTTTATTATGAAGGACAAAAAGAGTTTGTCCAAGCATGGGAGATATTCAAGGATCCTTTGTTGGATTGCCCACATCATGGGATTCCAAATATCAAATTGCTGGAGATATATTTCAAGGGTTTGGATGAAGATACTCAATTCAAGCTCCAATTACTTTCCGCCGGCACTTTCATGGATATGCAAATAGATGAAGCTTGGGCTTTCATCGAAAAGCAAGCTTTACACATGGAAAAGTACTCCCATCAAAGAACTGAAGATGGCCAATCAAGACAATCGCAATCTTGAAGCCGAATTGAAGGAGGCATTGGAACAGCTACGCCTCAGTAAGGAAGAACTACAACGAGAGAAAGATGAGACTCGCGCAAGAACAGAAGGAATTGAAGCAGATATGGCCGCTCTAAGGGCCTAGTTTCTACCTCGACCGATTCCAGATCCTCGACCGAGGCAAGACCCAGTCCCAGTTGCCCCGGCCGAGATACACCTGCCACCTCAGATGCCTATCCGAGATGTTCTTTTTGCTGGAGTTCCACAAACCCTAGGACAGAGAATAGACCCTAATAAGCAAGTCAAGCGTCCAGGAGTCAACCTAGAGATCCAACTGAGCATGATTATGAACTTAGACCTCAAGTTCTAACCATGATTCGACAATGTCAATTTGAAGGTTTGGAGAGAGAGTCTCCGCATCAGCATTTGCAAAACTACGAGATTCTGATGGAGACTTTGAGACCTTCAAGAGTGGAGAATAACAACTACAAGTTGAGGCCTTTCTATTTCTCTTTGAAAGATAAGGCGCTTGCTTGATATCAATCTCTTTCGGCCGGAAAAATCAACACTTGGGAAGAGATGACAACGAAGTTTCTTACTAAGTTATTTCCCCCTTCTAAGACTGCGGAATTAAGGGGAAAAATCAATGCTTTTATTATGAAGGACAAAAAGAGTTTGTCCAAATCATGGGAGAGATTCAAGGATCCTTTGTTGGATTGCCCACATCATCGGATTCCAAATATCAAATTGCTGGAGATATATTTCAAGGGTTTGGATGAAGATACTCAATTCAAGCTCCAATTACTTTCCGCCGGCACTTTCATGGATATGCAAATAGATGAAGCTTGAGATTTCATCGAAAAGCAAGCTTTACACATGGAAAAGTACTCCCATCAAAGAACTGAAGATGGAACAAGGAGAGTTAGCTTCCAAGACACATCATCAAATGGAGCTCAACTCACCTCGTTTAGCAATGAAGTGAAAGCATTGAAGGAGCTTTTAGTAGCTCAAACAAAGGAGCAAGATGGTGGCTACCAAGGAAGAAACAACTATCAAGGGCTGCGGAACAACAATTACAACAACAACAGAAACTCCAACAACAACAATTGGAGATCTAATTAACAAAATTCCGGTAACCCTTATTCTCATGCTAATAATGCTCTTAACACCCCCTCTTCTTCTTCTACTCCATTGAGAAGCGAGGAGCCTGCATCAAGTTCGTCCCAGCCACCAAAGAAAGATGCAGTGCTGGAAGCAATTTTGATCAAGCTCAACGCTATGGAGACATCGATGAATTCATTTTCGAAGGCACAAAAAGCCTTAGAACAACAACTCAACAAGGCAAATGAAGCGCCAAGAGATGTTGGGAAGCTTCCATCAAGGATAGAGAACAACCCTAAAGGACAAATCATGGCAATTACAACACGCAGCGGATTGAAGACTGCAGATCCAGTACCTCGGTCGATACCCGACCAGATGAGGAACACCTCGGACCAAGATCAGACGAGGAACACCTCGGTCGAGGTGCCAACCGAGATGGAGCCCCAAAAAGCGAAAGATAAATCTAAAGTTTATGTTCCTTCTCCTGCTTATAAACCACCATTTCCATTCCCTCAGTCAAGGGCGAAGGCACATCTTTACAAGCACTTTGGTAAGTTTCTAGATCTTATGAGTAAGCTGCATATTAACAATCCTTTTATTGATGTCATTCTAGGGATGCCCTCCTATGAGAAGTTTCTGAAAGAGATCCTATCAAGGAAGAGGAAGCTGGAGGATTTTGGGGAAGTTAGAATGACATCTAAGTCTTCGGAGCTCATTCAAATCATGAAGGAGAAGATGCCACCTAAATTAAGAGATCCCGGTTCATTTTACATTCCCATTCAAGTTGGGGATGTCACTTATGATACATTTTGTGATCTAGGAGCCAGCGTGAGTATCATCCAGCTAGAGCTGTGTGAGAAAGTCGGACTTGGAGAGCCCAAGCCGGTGAAGATGACACTATACATGGCGGATCGCTCCATTACCCGTCCCGTGGGTATTTTGGAGGACGTTCCCATCAAGTTAGGTAATTTCTACATACCTATAGACTTTGTTGTGCTTGACATTCCCGCAGATTATCCCATTCCTATCATTCTCAGGAGACCATTTCTAGCAACTTCGGGTTGCAACGTGGATTGTAAGAATGCTAAGTTGAAATTCAACATTGGTGGAGATCATGTGGAGTTTGCATTGCTTGCTGCAATGAAAGGAGAGCCGTTGGAGGATGACATCTTCAACATCTATGATGAAGAAGAATCAAGAGAATTGGTGAGCTCTATCCTTATTAACGATCCGCTTGAAAGAGTTCTTAGTTTTAGTTTAATGGAGGAAGGTATAGATGTCTTTTGTGATGCAGAATACGGAGCTTAAAGGCATTGGAAGCAGATCTAGGAGCTAGATTTGAAAGACTGGTTCAGGAGAAGCAAAGCACATTAGGTTTTGGTCCCAGTTCTAGTACCTCGACCAAGACACTTCCTGGACCAAGCGAGATGTTCTTATCCGAAGAACATTTCGGTCACTCACCTCGGACACCGACCGAGATAACAAGCGAGATGAATGTTCAACTGAGGACAACATACCTTCTGATTCGTTTTCTGAGAGTCACTTACAGTTTGTGGAGCACTGGCTTCGCCAAGTTTCTGATGGTAAAGAGCCTTGGTATGTTGATATTGTGAATTACCTTGTTTGTCAGAAAATACCGCCCGGATTGACATACACCCAAAGGAAGAAGTTCTTCAAGGATGTACGCCATTACTATTGGAATGAACCTCTACTGTTCAACAGAGGTCCGGAAGGGATGCTTCGACGATGCATTTTGGAGGATGAAGTTGCTAGTGTCATACGGCATTGTCACTCGCTTCCTTGTGGAGGACATGCTAGCGCTCACAAAACGTGCGCTAAGGTATTACGTTCTGGTTTCTTTTGGCCTACATTATTTAAGGATGTGCAAACGTTTGTTGTTTCTTGTGATGCATGCCAAAGTACAGGGAACTTATCTAGAAGGAACGAGATGCCACTCAACAGTATTCAGGAAGTTAAGATTTTTGATGTGTGGGGAGTTGATTTCATGGGACCTTTCCCATCATCCGCAGGGAACCTCTACATTCTCTTAGCTGTTGATTACATTTCTAGATGGATGGCTTCAACCATCGCCTCCCCCACTATTGACGCCATGGTGGTTGTAAAGTTCTTAAATCGGACTATCTTTCCACGTTTTGGAACACCACGCATCATCATCTGCGATGGAGGAACACATTTCATCAACCGGAAGTTAAAGGCACTTTTATCGAAGTATGGGGTAACCCACAAGGTAGCAACCCCTTATCACCCTCAAACTAGTGGACATGTTGAGATCTCGAATAGAGAAATTAAGGCAATTCTGGAAAAGACAGTCTCTAGAACGAGGAAGGATTGATCCATGAAGTTGGACGATGCTCTTTGGGCTTATAGGACCACATTCAAGACTTCCATTGGTACCACCCCCTACATTTTGGTATATGAGAAGTCTTGTCATCTACCCATTGAGTTGGAGCACAAGGCATATTGGGCAATCAAGTGGTTGAATTTCGACATCAAGGAAGCCGGAGAGAAGAGACTTTTAGACATTAATGAGCTGGAGGAGTTGCGCTTAAACGCCTATGAAAATGCCATAATCTACAAGGAAAGAACGAAGAGATGGCATGACAAGCATATCATTCCTAAGGAGCTCAAGGAAGGAGATCTTGTTCTATTCTTCAACTCTCGTCTCCGCCTCTTTTTAGGTAAGTTGAAATCTAGATGGACAAGACCTTACGTTGTGAAAACTGTTTTTCCCTATGGTGCAGTTGAGATTTGGGGTGAAACAAGCGGAAGTTTTAAGGTCAACGGTCATAGGCTGAAGAAGTACCGACCGGAAGTCCCGGCTGAGGAGATTGCACCACTATACCTTGTTTGAGAATGGTGTACGGTCCAGCTAGCGACCTGAAACCAAGCGCTTCTTGGGAGGCAGCCCAAGGTATTGCTTTCTTTTCCCTTTTCAAGCTTAGATTAGATAGTTTGCTTCATTTTGTTTTTGCGTCCTCCTAGACAGGAATCAGGTACTCTCTAAGAAGGAATTACAACTCAGGAGCTACATGGAAGGACAGAAGTTTGATAAATTGAGAAGACGTAGTTTGACTGAGACACATCTGGGGTGTTGTCACAGTGCCTCGACCGAGGTGTTCTCCGTCAACCGAGGCGTCTAGGTCTGACAACCACCGCCAGCTGACGAGGATTGAGCATTCATGGATTTATTTTCTTATTTATTATGCAATTCAGCTTTGTCCGGTGAGTACTTTGTTCTTATGACTTATATTTGACCCATTGGGACAATGTGTCCCAAGTATAGGGTATTTGAATGTATTATTTGACTTATGTGCTACTTGGCTGTATGACTCCTTCGAATATTACTGTTTATTTAGCTTTATGTGCTTATCTATCATTTCATGCATACATACAGGTTTATGTTTGAAAAAAAACGTCAAAAACTGGTTTGAAAATTTTTTTATGACCTCAACCGAGACGTTCTTGGCCGATCGAGGATGAGCACCTCGGATGACGCCAGAACACCTCGACCGAGATGGGCTTTTAATTGAAAGATTTTCGAAACGTTTTGTGCTTCTTCTCTGGATATGACATCGATGATGATTCTGTTGGCAGATTAGTTTTGAAATCTTTATATGCTCAAAAGGTTTTATGATATGTTTAAGTTGCTAAATGCTTTGTTTGAAATTCTAGCATGTTTAATAATTTGTTTTTATCAAAATTATGTTGGATTTGTAGGTTGACACCACATTATGAGTTCTCTCATATTCTTCTTGGGATGACTAAGGCATTTCATTCTCTTCTCTTCTTCTTCTTGACCATGCGTTAACCCCTCGTATACATATTTGCCTCCCTTTATCTATCCGAGAATTTGGAAGCAAGTGAAGAAAAGCAAGTGAAGTGAAGTTTAGATCTTGGCTGAAAGTGTTAGAAAGAAAGAATTAGGTTTGGGGAAGTCAATCATGATGATGAGTAACTCGGCACCATTTACATAGCCGGGTGTTTGTGTCTTGCCAAAGTCGGATTGAGCGATATTCCTAACGGGTCATGGTATGTGCATCAAGGGTTTGAGGCATCTCGAGAAGTTGATGATTGCTGATCTCCTAGGCTTCGGTTATTGTGCACCTCTGTCCATGCATCCAAAAAAAAAGTAAAAAAATGAAAGTAAGCAAAGCCTATAGGTGGAAGATGTTGAGATTTAAAGAAAGTGAAGTAAGATCCTTTTCCCGGATTCCAGCACCACATTACCCTATATACATCTCACCCTGACACGTTTCTTGACCTCTTTTGGAATCCCTTGAGACCTCGAGGTTGTTGATTGACTTGGTGGTTTAAACTGGATTATACATGATTAATTTCGATAAATATGATTTATTATGTATTCTATGATTTTATGCAAAGATGAACAACTTTCTTATATTTATAAAATGTTATGATCATGTTTTGATTTTATTTTCCATGAAGCATTCTCTTAGAGTGATCTATGAGTGGAGCACACATCGAAAGGTTTTGAAATGTTTTTCATTGATCTTTCTTTATAATCCATTCTATCTTGTATCTTAGATTTGGAACTTGCTTGAGGACAAACAAGGGACAAGTATGGGGTATTTTGATAGAATGTATTATAGTCTATATTTTGAGATTGATTTAGACGTTTTATCTTCATAATTATGCATGTATGGATGTATATTCTTTGATTATATGTTGTTTTGTCTACCTTTGCGGGAATCGAGGTCTACACCTAGTTTCGTTATAATTGTATGGAAAATAGCACGTTTTGAACCATTTTGGAGCAAAGGAAGCTAAGGAGTCATTGGAGCTACATTTTGGAGCATTGAGGAGTCATAGGAAGAGCTCAAGAACCATGGAAATGATTTGGAGGATTGATTTTGGGCCAGAATCGAAATGATTTACATTCAGCTGAGATTCACCTCGGTCAGCTACAGTACCACCTCGAGCGAGGTGATCTTGAGGAGCGTCCCGACCGAGGCGAACACCTCACCACCGGCAAGATCTTTATTTTTGGCTGAGATCTTCTATTTTTGGAAAAGAGAATATCACATATTTTTGGTTGGATTTCTGGAAGAAAGATAATATTTTTGGCTGATTTATTTTAAGAGATATGAATATATTTTCTAGGAAATTATTTTTTTAAGATATTTTATCTTTGGAAAATAATTCTCCTATATATATGGGCTGATTTTCTAGAGTTTAGCTATCTCGGAGTTTCCGGATCAGAGGAGCATTATTCTCTAGCGTTGAAGGAAGTTTTGAAGGTTGAAGTTCAAGGAAGGAAGGAATCTAGTTGAAGTTGGCTTTGAAGGAGCATTGTTCTCTAGCTTGATTGCTTGTTTGTTTGATTTAGTTATTGAGACCTTTGTGTTAAGGTTTTCTTGTTTGAATATTGATTTCTTTCTCATATATTTGATTATTGTTATCATGATGATTGTTGGCTAAGTTCTTTATGGGATTCTAGGGTGATTGGCTGAAAGTTGTGGGGAAGACGATGAAAGAATGATCCTTTACCCCAGTGGACCCTGAAAGCTCGCGCCTTTACCTTAACCGACAAAAACCTCGGTCAGTCATTGAACATCTCGGCCGGGATAGAATATAACTGAGCGAGATGAGCCTTTCCCTGATCCTTATATGAGTTGAGAGTTTCAGTTTGCCAAATCCTATCCTTGTTATACCTTTTTTGGTTCAACGCAAGCCTAGGATGAGTCTTACCCGGTGATTCCTTTGCTTGTATACCCAAGAGCATGAGTGTTAGGTAATAAAGGTTTATCCTTTATTGGAGTTTGAGAGTGCCTTCATCCCATCTTTGAGAGTTAGTCCGAGACTTACCCGGTAAAGGTTGATTCTATCCCCTTGGGTGGTGTATTGGTTTGAGATTATAGTTCCTTTCCTTAGTACCTTGAGACTTACCCGGTGAGAGGATCTTTGGTTTGGGATAGTGAGTAGTGAGACTTACCCGGTGATCTATTCCCACCTTAGAAACATCTTCTCTTTGCAAACCTCAGTTTTGTCCACGTTATCTTTCGAGATCTTGAGTCGGAACCACAACATGAATTACCTTTCTTTGTTTTGTTGCGTGTTTGTTAGTGACAACATGAATTACCGATCTTTGTTTCACCACAGTCTCTGTGATCGACCCTTGGAATTCTTGCTTTTATTACAATTGATCCTTACACTGTGGGTTCATATATTGTTCAAGCATACTTCTTGGGTTATAAATATTAAAGCTTGCACACACCTTTTGGAGCGAATAGATGGGTTGGAGTAAACTATTGACAAACCTCGATACGGTTTGTAAAATTCATAAAATCAAAGTAACCGTGCTTTCGGAAACCAAGTATGAACCTCCACCCGATGACCAATTGTAGAAATCGGTTAGTTTTGACAACATGGTTTATTGTCAGGCTAATGGCAAGGCCGAAGGTTTATGTTTCCTTTGGAAATTTTTACCAACTAAGAAAACAAACGATCAAAATCATACACAAAACTTATAGCTTCATTTGTATCAAATTTATATGTAACAACTCAAATAACAAAATGAATTTCATTTTTGCATATGCTCTCCACAAGAAGTTGAGAAATTTTTTTTTTTGGGATAATCTTTCAAAACTCTCGTCTTTCGTGCACTCTACTTGGACCTGGTCGAAACTCAACAATCCTCTACAAAACAAGGAGAATCACCAATCAATCCAAATAAATATAACAGATTAATTAACATTAAAAGTCTATGGAACTTCGTGGACCTCCAAACTTGCGGCTATGCATTTACTTAGCTGGAAAAATGTGATGGTCCTAATAATATTTTAGAAAAACTTGATCAGCTTCTAGTGCAAGACAAAATTTTACAATGGTTCCGAAACCCGAAAACTAAGAACCACACTTTCACCTTGTTAACATTTGTCAAATAACAATCGAGTTGTCAGTCAATAATACCTCAACACAACAACTTTTAAGTTTGAAATGATGTGCACTCAAAGAAAGTCGTAAGAAAACATTATCAAACAAATATAGCGAGCTAATTTTCCAGGGATAAAAAATGTTTAAATCTAGTTAAAAAATCACAACTTTTTAAAACAAAGCATAAAGATTGGAGTACAAAAAAATTTTGGCAATATTTTTTAAATAAATTAAAGATGTAGAAATGCAACTACAAGAACTTTGAAGTTCTAATGTCCAAAAAATGAACAAAAAAGATATAATAACCCAAAGGAACTTACTAACCAAACACGATTGTTTGTGAGCTTTCATAAGCGTTATTGGAGACAAATAGCTAAAAAACAACTATCTTAAAATATAGACTCAAACTCAAAATACTTTCACCGAATAGCCACGGGAAAAAGAAACAAAAGACACTTAAAGGAACTAATAACAAACGAATGAATAACCGTTTCGAAAGAATGTGAAATAAGGTCGGAAATTAGAAAGGACCTTATGGAAAAATTCTCACAATCACCTTTGAACTTGAACCTTGTAACATCCGGGATTTTTATTCCGGGTGTCGAGATATTTTCCGATCTTCCCGTGTGAGCGGCTTAGTTTTCCCGCAGGCACGTTTGTTGAGTGCCGGGATTTATCCCCTAAATCCCGTGCCAACCTTTAAGCTTTCTCTTTTGCTTTCCGGACTCGGGATATGGAGTGAGGACACAAGGGGGACAGCTGACCCTTGGGTCTCCTCACCCCTTTTTATACAGCCTTAATTACTCCCCCTATCACCTCTTTCCCTCTTTTCCCTCTTACGCTCATTTCTTCTCTTCACTCTCCTCTTCCTTGTTTGCTCTCATCTTCACTCTCCTTGAAAGAGCTGGGTAAGAAGCTGCAGCCTTGGAGTTTTGGATCTGCTGTGGTAAGCTATCTCTTTCCCTCTTTCCTTTGTTGTTAGATCTTCCCTCTTCCTCTTCTCTTCACCTCCATGGCTATGGAGGAAGCTTTGAAAGGAGATCTTGTAAACCCCTTTGCATGTCCCTTCTTTTAGCTCGTTTCGGTCATGGTGAGGAAGCTAAAACATGTGGTGAGAGTTTGGAGGAGACCCATCCAGAGAAGGAGGCACTTGGAGCAAAAAAACAAGTCGAAGAAACGAAGAAGACGAAGCCTCTGTTATACGACCGCGGGGGCGGATCACCAGAGGGGCAGGAGCGGACCACTAGCCACCGCAGAGGCGGCCAGAGCCACCACAGGGGCGGCTCCCAGGTGCAGGTGCGGCTCCAGACACCCGCAGGGGCGGTGACTACTTCACGCAGGGGGCGTCACCTTGCTTCCACAGTTGCGTTTTCTTCACCAGTAGGCTTCTTCCTCCCTTCCTTAGCATTATGGATGCACCTAGTTAGAAGCATGCTTAGGTTGGACCTAGGACTTATGAGAATGCCATCTAGTGGCTTGAACCTAGGTGCCCTTTGAGTTAGTTGGAATCGTTGGTGATCTTATTTGTGTGAAGACCTTATGGTCTCTCTTCCGTCTTGCATTCTTATTCCAGCTTTGAGTAGTGCTTCAACTCATATAGGGTGTGGGTTGTTGTTCCCTCCTTCTTCTGTTTATCACGTTCTTGACCTCTTAAAGGTTCAAGAGAGCTTCCTAGCTTCTAGTTGTTCAACTCCATGTTTGGTTGCTAGCTTTGGAAAGTCTTTGAGTGGGGTTTTGAGATTGATATTGATGTATATATCGTTGTGATCAGGCCTTGGTTATTCCTATACGGAAAGTTGAGATCGTTTGATTTGATTAGCTTTGAGACGAGGTAAGTCCTCGGACTTAGTTACCCGCTTTTATGCATTATTTGGATACCGTATGGTGGTATGTGTTTTATCGCTTTTAATCATGAAACCGGATTGGGACTACTTGACTATATATATTATTTGGCCCATTGTTACTATTATCATCTGGCGGTGACATCACTGCCCAGCTTCCGAGGGAGACTGGGAGGTTCTTTGCAACTAGGCCACACATGGTATATGGGCGGGCTTCTTCGCCACTTCACATGGTATACGGGTTGATGTGAGAGTTATAAGACTCTCGTGTCACACTTTGAACGAATGGAATTAGAAATGGAATAACCTAAAAAGAGAATAAGAACCGGATGTGTATGTTTATGAGTATGTTGTGTGCTATGTGTTTTATGCGTCTGTTTGTGCCATATTATCTATATAATGCCTAGAATGTGAGCTAACGTTTTTAAACCGTTTGTGTAGACGCCTTGCAGGTTAGGGATGCCACTGAGTGAGGTGGAGGAGTGGACAACCGAGGGGTCTCCGTTCATTATAGGACGGGGACGTTTTTGGGGTTTTCCTTGTATTGTTAGATTATGTTATGTTGTGCGGTTTTGGATCTCTTTATCGTTTTGTGTCGTTTTGAGGACTCGGCTGAGTTTCCACCTTGTATCCCTTCTTTTCTTTTCTCGCATACATCATCAACTATTTGAGTTTTACGCCTTTATTTGTGCCATGTTGGAAAGGTCCGGTGAGATTGTTGTTAGGCTAAGGGTTGGGACCCATTGTGAGGTCTCGGCCATAGCATTCCGATATCCCGCGGATTCGGGGTGTTACAAAGTGGTATCAGAACCCTAGGTTGACAACAATGACACTCGCAACCTTCTAAAGGCCGAATGAGGAATATACAGAACCCCACGGGTTCTGACTTTTCGTTTTCAAAATTCATATGCATGAGTCGGGATTGGGTTATAATGTACGGGACCACCACTCCTCACGCAAACCTCGGCGACATAGATTTATGGATTTGATGTATTTATATATATATATATATATAGGGTGTGGTTCCTATGAAAACACCCCTAACGTGAGAACATGAGAACAATCGTACACCGTTGGATGTGAGTATTAAGGGTTGAGATTTAAAGTAGATATCAAAAATAATAATAACTACGAATAATAATAATTAGGAATCCAACAATAACTATGAATAATCCACTCAACCAACAATAACTACGAATAATACATTAAACGATGTGACACATTCGTAACAAAACTAATAATAATTATGAATTTGTTCTCATGTTCACACGTTAGGGGGTGTTCTCATAGGATCTATACTCTATATATATATATATATATATATATATATATATATATATATATATATATATATATATATATATATATATATATATATTTATCTATATGTACGTAATACTTGTAATATTAATATGGAAGGAAACTTATAAAAGTATAAAAGAAGAAGCCGAAATCCAAAAATACAACCATGGCATAAAAGCCCAATCATCCTAAGGTCACATGCATAGCTACCGCATACGTACGACAGCTACCGCATACGACAGCTACCGCATACGTACGACCCGCCAAGGGTAGACCACCTCTTCCTCCTACCGCCAATTTGCATATAAATCGGACGATTTTCTTTACTAAAAATCCAGCGGTTTTCCATGAAAATCGATTGGCACGATTTTTCTACTTTTCGGCCCAAGAGTAAAGACGACTCAAACCCATCACTTATAGGCTAGAGAAGTGTTTTGCCAAGCGGCTCATTAGCAAGGAACTATAGCTTGGAACCCTAGGAACGGAAACGGAGGTTCGGCAGCGGGAAATCTTTACACGTTGGAGAGAGATTGAAGATTCTTGGGAGAGGATTAAAAGGAAATAGCCGAGAAGTCAATCTTGATCATATTTGTGAGATTCTTTGTTTCCTTTGTGATTCTTGTGGTTTGTGAACATATTTCTGAGTATATTGAGAGATACTTTGATTAGGTTTGAATTTGGTTTACAGATTTGGAGGTTATTAAGTTTTTATTGAAGATTCGGGTTTATTTGATTTATTCCCTCAATCTTAATTTTGATTTGATTTTGAAAATGGTTGGCTAAAACCTTTGTGATTCTGGAGAGAATAATTGATGATTGAGGCTTAGATGATGATAGACTGAACTCATTCAAACATTTGGAGCCTGAGAGTTTAGATTTAACTTTGCGACAATAGGAAAATCGCCCTGTTCTTGAGAAAATCGGACGATTTACTTATGAACAGGTCGATTTATTCCCATGACGATCTTAAATTGAATTATTCTTAAACCAAAGTTAATCCTTGCCTAAATCCCAACCTTGCTTAACCTTTTTAACCTCTATTTGAGTGTATGAAGAGACTTCATCATTGATTTTACATTTAATAGATTAAGATTGTAAGATTTGGGTAATAGAGAGACTCAACATCCTTTATTAAGGTTTTAAGTGTGCTTTCTATCTTTACCTTGGAGAGTCACATCCTGGGGTTTTGGTAGTTAGTTTGAGTGTAATTCTTGTCCGTAGATCTTTCTATATTGCAGCCTCAACAACCCTTATAGAGAGAGTCCTTGGATTAGACAAATAGGTTTCGAAACTTCATCGTACGATATCTACCTTTGAAACACATAACCTTGGGAATATAAAATCTGTCCTTTTATCTTTAGAAATGTCTTGAATCGAAAGCCGCAGTCGGATACTTGAATCCTTGGAATCATTTCCCCTTTTATTAATCACAAAAGCTTTTGCACTTTGTTAGATAATTGAATTCGATTTTATTCTCACCAAATCCCTGAGTTCGACTCTGGAATTTCTTGCCTTACTACAGCTGATCCGTACACTACGGGTTCGCTTTTGCGTAAGTTCTAGATATAATCTTAAGACTTTGACGCACGTTTTTGAGCGAACAGAGAGTATTAGATGTAATTATCCCGAGTTCTCTACAGGGTTAGATGTTACTTCTGTATCGACGAGTTAGTACTTGGATGATGTGTTGTTTGACCTTCAGTTTTGTTTTATTGGATTGAGTGATTATGTTTTATGTGATGTGTGTCTGAGTATGATGTTTGAGTAGTTACATGGTAGAAAATGAATTTTTTTATGAAATTAAGATTTATAAAGAAAGTCGAATAATTAGTTACATTATTCTAAGTTTTGGGAAGAAACTTATTTTAAGGGGACACTGATGTAATAACCAAAAATTTTAAGCTCCGTTTAAATCTGGATCCAACCGGATTCCAGTTCGCCAACCTTATTCTCTTAAACAAAATAAAATGATATTTAATTTATATCATTTTATGTGACCTGGATTCACATAAAATGATAAATTATGTAACCGGAAATAATTTCGTACGAGTAACGAGTATTAGTTTTAGCTTTGTTTTCTTTATTAGAAGAGCAGGCCCATTTGAATATCCTTCTGCCGGCCCAATAACCTCTTAATCCTTATTAATTAAAATCTAGCTTAACCTAACCTTGTTTTACCCTAATCTAAACCTCCTAAACCATCCCTTACCTACAAACGCTGCATGTCTGAGAGTTGGGATATCACGCCGCAGGCCTGGAAGTTAACACCACCGCCGCCCGCCGGAGATGCCACAGGCACTGCCCAGCCGGCCATAGGAGGAGCTTCGGTAAGCCTTTACGGATTCCCCTCCCTCTTTTAATCTCATTTTCTACCTCCTGTGTACACTAACCGACCGATCTGTGCACCGCCGCTCCTCACGATCTCCGGCAGCGAGACTTCGACCTGCTGGACTTTCCACCGACCGGAAAACCGCCGCAATATCAAACATACCTTGAAGACGTTAACACCGGTAATGTTTACCTTCCTCTCGAGTCGTCCTTATGTCTTCGGCATTACTGAACCGTCATCCCCATCGGATCAGGCCACGAAGAAGAGCAAGCTCCCTAGCCGGAACCGCAGACGAAACGAACCGTTGTGATGGACCAACGACGTAGGCTCGACATGACTCTCTTTGGGGCTGCTTCACTCGACCTCAGCCTCGGTTTACCATCTACAAAGGCGCAACGAAGGGCTGACTGGTGAGTTGTGTTTGTCCTCATTGCGGTGCATCTGTATACGTTTATGTAGACATAGGAATAGGAGATATATATACGTGTGTATATATATATATATATATATATATATATATATATATATATATATATATGTGGCAGTACAGTTTATATGTATATATCTTTATATAAATATATGGTGGAGAGTATAGACGAAGGATTTAGAGAAGGTGAGGATATATATATAATTATATGCTCTAGTGGCAGTGTACGTATATATAGGTTATATAGATGTAGGAATGGATTTGATTAAGTGTACATGTATAAGTGTCAGTGCAATATAGGTAGGTATAATATAGGTGTATACGTATAGATAGATTTAAGAATGTGATTAGAGAATGTGTGTGTATAAATATATATATATACGAATAGATTGGACATTTGGGTATATATGTTTATATGTTTGGGTGTAGGGTACGTATATATATGCATATAGATGACGGAAATGAAGGATACGAGTAGATATATTTATATATGCATTAGTGCAGTACGTAGACGTACATATATAGAGGTATAGAACGGGGTATATATATAGGTGTATATAAGTATACATACATGTATAAGAGTAGAGTAGTAACCGGGAAGGAGGAGGAGTGTTGTCCTCTTTGACGAGTTGATTTGGGATTTAACCTTATAACCTCTAGTAAGCTATCCGTGAGAACCAAATTATGGAAACAAGTTCTAAAAGTGAATAGTAGATTTTAATGATAGACTTTGAGAATTTCCGAGATCACGAGTAAAATAATCTTTTACCTTAAGAATCTGTAGTTGCATAAATTCTTCTCATGAGATCGAACCTCTTAGAAGTTTATAACTTCTAAGAGTATGGGATGTGATTTTGATTCCCATGCCTTAATTGACAGGCGGTGGAGTTACCACGAGTACGGACCGAGTTGAGACTTGTTAGAGTGTGACTTGACTCAAGTAAGTCCTTGCGACTTACTTAGCTAGTGTCTGGATGTTAGTTGAGTGATAATAGTGGTGTGTGTACAATATGTGTTATAATAATAACTTGTTAGGACGACCGTCGTTATTATGTTTTAAGGCCCAAGTGTATGTATAACGGGCCGTGACATCACTGCCCAGCTCTGCCAGGAGACTGTGAGGTTCTCTATACCCAGACCATACAGGTACAAGGTGAGATGCATCGGATCCATTCTTGATGGGTACACGGGGGCGGAGGCGAGGTTTGGGAATCCCTCGTGTCACAAACTAAGTATCATTAGTAAGAGTGAATGACTTAAATGAAGATAATAAATGGATTGCTTGAAAGCATGATGAGTGCTTACTTTTGCTATGTGTGTGTGTGCTATTATTATTCTTCTAATGTTTAGATAGCTAGCTAATGGTTGTTTTGTTGTGTTTTTAGATTTCTGCTGGCTAGAGCAGCAATTGAGTGATCCGGAAGTAGTGGTCAGTCGGGTCTCCGTACTCCTTAGAGTGGGGGGAGGGGGGTTGGGCTGTTGCTTTGTCATTCTTTCCTTTTGTTAAGACAGTTAGTCTATTCCCTTTGTTTAAGTACTATAGGCTGTTAGGCCTTGTTGCATTCATCCTTTTAAAAACACATCTTTATGAATTTCGGTTTTTCTTATTTGTGTCTTGTTGCAAGATCCTAGTAATATTGTTGTCAAACTGAGGTCGGGACCCATTGTGAGGTCCTAACCAATAATGCCCCGAGTTCTGAAAATTTGGGGTGTTACAACATGGTATCAAAGCGAGGTTGGCAACAATGGCACTTGAAATCTTCTGAAAGACCGAATAAGTGCTTAAGCGGAACCCGAAAAGGGATATGAGTTTTAAAAAGGACTTTTGGTTTTCAAATGCATGTATAATCTGGTTGGGAATAGAAAGTACAACTGACCACCACTACTACCGCGGATCTCAGTATGCTTAGTATGGACTTTAGGTTGTTATTGTCTTTGGACTTATTAGCTTGATTATAATGATAGGTGATGTAGATGAGCATATGTTTAAGATTAGTAGAATTTATTGTTATAGTACGCCCGTAATAGAGATAACAGTATGAGATCCTCATTCAGTTGACACACCTAAGTTTTTGAAGGGTGTCAACGTGAGGATTAGTATGCACATCTTATGTGCATTAGGGTAGGCGAATGGCGGCAACTCCTTCGAGCTTGTTGAGGAGCGTCGAGGCAGGAAAGTGAGGACTGGAGGACAACATCAACAAACATGACAAGCAAGGGATCCCGAGTCAACTTAACGGAAACAAATGAAGGTTATACATGAGAGTAGTTCCGGAAAGGCATTGGATGATCGACAATTATGCAAATTGGGAGCGATATCACCTAGGTTCTTTCAAGTGTGGTATAAAGTAACGTTACAAACAAAGCGGATACCTTCTGAAACACACATGGGCATGAAAGTCCAAGTGAAATATAGTAGCGATCCAGACAAGAGGCATTGAATCTAAGCTTACTGACGGATCAGAAGGTGAAATTTTGGGGCTAGAAGCAGAGTGGAAGATGATCACTCTCGACAAGCTACTTGCCACCACAATCAAGATGAGAAACCGAGACAATCATAAGCGTAGGAGTCAAGATGAGATACCTTATCCACCCAAATACGAAAAATAAAAGAGCCGCAAAAGGGAAGCTTACAGGTTGCTAGAAAGTGGAAGGCATATTTCACCAACATGGGAGCTGTGTGACCTCCTAGAACACACAAGAATTACAACAAGGATCGGGATACAACAAAGACCGGATTTATATGAAGGCGGAAGTACAAGTAGCACCCCAAGGAAGGAGGGTGTAGGAGAATGGTCTAGGTGGAAAAGAGGGTCTCTAATAACTTCTCACTCATGAAGGGATTTAAGTTAATAACACTAGCAGGTCATAACAGAGAACAACAAGGGGACAATAACTCGGGTAAAAAGAATCATGGAGAAATGCCTACAAGTTATCGTAGGAAAAGTGATAAGGCCGTTGGCAGAAGACGGAGATACAACTAGACTCGTAAGAGTATAATGCTCTTATATGAGTGTAATTTGTAGAAGGAGCTAAAGAAGTATAAATGGAAGAGATATATTTTCACCTGGAATATCAAACCTCAAAAGAGATGGAAGAAAAGTAAGTCTACGATCTTATAGAAGGTCAACTACAGGATAATTGGTAACAACAAAGAATTTGCACGTGCTGGCTAACTAATGATGGTTAGTTGACCGATAAGAAGAATAACCACAAGGTTATAAAGGAATTTTATCGACATCTGGTGAATTTCTTCCGGAGATCCACGACCACAATGGTGAAGTTAAATCAATACAAGTACTAGTAGCCTGGATGGTAACGTTGAATGAGTCCAATACGATAACTCTAATAAAGAAGTTAAAGAGAAGCTCTTGACCGTCGGTAATGACCATTGATGATAATAATAGTGTAAAGAGAATTGTTTGTGAGTAGTTGCTTACTACTGACTAAGGAAAGATACATGTTCGCTCCAAACGGTGTGTGCAAGCTTTAAATTTATAACCCTAGACTTAAGCTTAAAACAAGGATGCGAACCCGCAGTGTACGGGTCAATCGTAGTAAAAGCAAGAAAATTCCAGGGGTCGATCACAGGGACTCGGTGAAACAAAGTCAACACAGTATGCTACGTTAGTTCTAACCACAAGAGCGATTAACACAATCAAAGATGAATAAGATGTCAAATAAGCAAGCATGTAATTCTAGGGATTAAAGCATCTAGTTGTGGTTCCAACTCAAGATCTATAGATAAGCGGACAAAGCTGAGATTTTTGCGTGGGGAAGGTGTTACTAAGTGGAGTAGATCACCGGGTAAGTCTCACTACACACTAATCCTAAACCGCAACTCCTATTACCGGGTAAGTCTCAAGGAATTTAGATAAAGAACTATAACCTCAAACTAACACACCATCTAAGGGAATAGAATCAACCTTTACCGGGTAAGTCTCAGGCTAACTCACGAAGATGGGATGGAAGCACACTCAAACCCCAATAAAGGATAAACCTTTATTACCTACACTTATGATCGTTGATACACAAACTAAGGAATTACCGGGTAAGTCTCATCCTAAGCTTGCTTTGAACCAGGAAGGTGTAATAAGAATAGGATTTGGCAAACTCTAACACTTAACTCTCAGTTACGGATCAAATAAGTCACCTCGGTCAGAAGAATTCCACCCCGGCCGAGATGTTCATCAACCGAGCGAGATGCTTAGGGTTAAGATTAAAGACTCGAACTTTCAGGATCCTACTGGAATCTAAGATTATTCTGTCATTGTTTTTCCCACAACCTTAAGCCAATCACCCTAGAATCACACAAGGAAATTAGCCACTCATCATCATAATGAAAGTATTAAAATATATAGGAAGAAGGTGAATATTTGAACAAAGAAGAATTTAATGAAAAGACTTCAATAACTGAATCAAATATCACAACAAAGCGTTCTTTGGATAATAATCCAACAAGACAAGACAACAATTGAGGGAATTGAAGACAATCTTACAAAACCCTTCAATAAAGCTATAAAAGCTATGAACTTCAATCTTCCTTCAACCTTCAAAAAGGTTCTTCAAATCTCCCAACTTGGAGTAGGCTGCTGCTGCGTATTTTTCGGTGTAAGCCGGCTCTAAGCACCTCCCGATTTGTGGAAAATCCAACCCTTTTTATAGGAAAATAACCCTCCAAAGATAATAAATCTTAGAAAGATATTCTCCCATAAATATAGGTAAAATATATGATTCTGCATATCTCCTTCCTTCCAAGAGCTCAGCCCAAAAATATAAGATTACTTTCCAAGTTTAAAAGATCTCCTTCAAGAATAAAATATTCTCGCCGCGTCCTAGGTTTTCGCCTCGGTCGAGTCGGCGTCTCTGGATCACCTCGGTCGAGATGAATCTCTGGTCAACCGAGGTGAGTCACAACTGAATGTGAAATCTCTCAAAACTGGCCCAAAGAAAATCCTTAATCCATGGCTATGCTTCCTGGATGTAGCTCCAAATGACTCTTGACTTCTTTTGCTCCTTTTTGATGCAAAACGTACCATATTACCTGCAATTACAACGAAACTAGGTGTAGACCTCGATTCTCGCAAAGGTAGATGAAATGGTAATAGAATCACATATTATACATACAAACATGCAGATTTTTGAAGATAAAACATCCAAACAAACCCCAAAATATAGACTATAATTCATGCTATCAAAATACCCCATACTTAGCCCTTGCTTGTCCCCAAGCAAGTTCCGCATATAGAAGACAAGATAGAATGGATTATAAGTCAATAAAATCAATGAAAAAGTCTTTCAAAAACATTTTATGGTGTGCAACTATCATAGATCACTCTAAGAGAGTACTTCCTGGAAATTAAAAACTCAATATGCTCAAAACATTTTATAAATATAGAAAAGTTGTTCATCTTTGCATAAAATCATAGAATGCATAATAATTCATAATTATCAAAATTAATCATGTATAATCCAGTTTAAACCACTAAGTCAATCAACAAGCTCAAGGTCTCAAGGGCTTCCCAAAAGAAAAGGTCAAGAAACGTGTAGGGTAGGGATGTATGTAAGGTAATGTGGTGATAGAATCCGGGAAAAGGATGAACTTCACTTCCACTTTGACTTGCAACATCTTCCACCAATAACCTTTGCTTATTCCACTTTTTTTCTTTTTACTTTACTTTTTGGGATGCATGGACAGAGGTGCACAATAACCGAAGCCTAGGAAATCTGCAATCATCAATTTCTCGAGATGCATCAAACCCTTGATGCACATACCATGACCCGTTAGGAATATCGCTCAATCCGACTTTGGCAAGACACAAACACCCGGCTATGTGAATGTTGCCGAGTTACTCATCTTCATGATTGACTTCCCCAAACCTATTATTACTTTCTAGCACTTTCACTTCCAGCCAACTTCTCAACTTTAACTTCACTTGCTTTCACCACTTCGCTTGCTTCCAAATTCCCGGATAGGTAAAGGGAGGCAAAATGTATATGAGGGGTTAAGCATGATCAAGAAGAAGAAGAAGAGAATGAATTGCCTTGGTCTTTCCAAGAAGAAAGTGAGAGAACTTAACCTGCGGTGTCAACCTTCAAATTCAACATAATTTGGATAAAAACAAAGTATTAAACATGCCAATAATTTCAAACAAAGCATTTAGCAACTTAAACATATTATAAAACCTTTCAAACACATAAAGAATTTAAAACCAGTCAGTAAACAAGATCCTCACTGAGATCATATCCAGATAAGTAACAAAAATTCGTTTTCGAAAACTCTCAGTTAACACACCTCGGTCGAGGTGTTCTTGGTCCAACCGAGGTGAAATGTCTCGTTTGGCCAGAATCTCCCCGGTCGAGGTCAAAAATTTTTTTTTTTTTTTTTTTTTTTTCAATTTTTTTTTTTTTTTTTTTTTTTTTCCAGTTTCGACGTTTTTCTCAATCAAATAACCTGTATGCATGTATGTAATCTCAGATAAACATATAGAAGCGAAAGTGAAGCATAACAAGATCATAAATATCCATCAAAGTAGCATACAATCATCCATAGTCAAATAACATATCCGCATACCCCATACTTGGGACACACTGTCCCAGTGGGTCAAAATAAGTCTAAGGACAGGATACTCACCGAACATAGCTAAACTGCATGAAGAAGTAAGAAACAGCTCCCAGATAAGACCATCTCGGTTGGCGGTCGAGGTGTTCTGACAATACCCGAGATGTACCTCAGTAAAGCTCGTTTCCTCAACTTCTCAAAATTTTGTTCTTCCAGTGTAGCTCCTGAACTGTGATCCTTCCTTTTGGAATACCTGGTTGTTGTCTAGAGGAAAACAAAAACAAAGCAACTATCTAAACTAAACTAGAAAAGGGAGAAGAAAGCAATACCTTGGGTTGCCTCCCAAGAAGCGCTTGGTTTAAGGTCGCTAGCTGGACCATACGGCATGGGATTACTCAATGCACTTCGAATGTCGTGGAGTGCTCATCACATCCGTAAAAATCTTCCAAGAAGGTTCCGGTTCCTAACTTCACCGGCAAATGGTAAGATCTCCCACGTACAAGCTTGTACGGTTTGATTCTCACCGGAATTCGTCTAGACTTCCTACACTTCAATGGGACATTCCTCGTGTCCCATCCTTTCCTTGATCGAGAAAACAGTTTCTCGAGAATTATAGCAGCTTCCCCATCTATAGCTTGGGGATGGTACAGGGTCCTGAGCATGCGAGGGACCCCATACTTGAACAAGAGACACTTCATCGTCTTAACGGTGTAGTGCTTGCCAACTCCACTCCTCATGATCCGAGGAGCTTCTTCTTCCAACAATTTCAAGGAAGACTTCATCTTGATCTTTGGAGGTTCTTTCGGAAGAGACCTCCAACTCTCCGGTGCTTTCCTGAAAAATTCAGAAATTTTAATAGGGATTTCAAATGAAGTAGGAGAATGTACCTCGTAAAGTTCTCCAAAGCTTGAGACAAGTTTCGTGTTGGGTTGATAATCCACCCACGAAATCTCTCTCAGTTCTGCTGGTCTTTCTTCAACTTTGACCACAATCTCAGTAATTTGGCCAAGGTTCTCTGCATCTTCCACTTCTGGTTTTGCAGTTTCTTCCATCTCGGCCGAAATCTCTTCCACTTCGGCCGAGGTCTCGGCAGTTGGATCGAGATCTTCCACATCCTCCGCTTCCACAGAAGCTTCAGGAAAAACTTCCGGTTCGACCAAAGGAATGCTTGGAACGTGTAACACTTCCTTATGCTCCTCTTTCGGCTTAGCATAGGATAGGGTGCTTTCCTTGAGCTCCTCCACCTTCTTCATCAACTTCTCCAATCTTGATTCGAGAGAGTCTTCAAAAGGTTGCTCATAAATGTTTTTAGGGACATTCTTCTCATCCCATATCGCAAGTTCACGCTGAATGACCTCTTCTCTTTCCCATTCATTGCTGAACCAATAGAAGGAGTACTTCTCCTCCAAGTATTCATAATGGTCCGCCCTAGCACTTTGCCTTGCTATCCAGGCTGGATCAAATATAGTCATCGGAAATCCTGAAAACTACAAAACTCATAGAAAGAGTAGTTAGTAGCAACAGGGGCAAGTGCCCCAAAAGCAAACCGTAACCGGCTCGGTCTAGACCAAGTCCCCGGCAACGGCGCCAAAAACTTGTTCGCTCCAAACGGTGTGTGCAAGCTTTAAATTTATAACCCTAGACTTAAGCTTAAAACAAGGATGCGAACCCGCAGTGTACGGGTCAATCGTAGTAAAAGCAAGAAAATTCCAAGGGTCGATCACAGGGACTCGGTGAAACAAAGTCAACACAGTATGCTACGTTAGTTCTAACCACAAGAGCGATTAACACAATCAAAGATGAATAAGATGTCAAATAAGCAAGCATGTAATTCTAGGGATTAAAGCATCTAGTTGTGGTTCCAACTCAAGATCTATAGATAAGCGGACAAAGCTGAGATTTTTGCGTGGGGAAGGTGTTACTAAGTGGAGTAGATCACCGGGTAAGTCTCACTACACACTAATCCTAAACCGCAACTCCTATTACCGGGTAAGTCTCAAGGAATTTAGATAAAGAACTATAACCTCAAACTAACACACCATCTAAGGGAATAGAATCAACCTTTACCGGGTAAGTCTCAGGCTAACTCACGAAGATGGGATGGAAGCACACTCAAACCCCAATAAAGGATAAACCTTTATTACCTACACTTATGATCGTTGATACACAAACTAAGGAATTACCGGGTAAGTCTCATCCTAAGCTTGCTTTGAACCAGGAAGGTGTAATAAGAATAGGATTTGGCAAACTCTAACACTTAACTCTCAGTTACGGATCAAATAAGTCACCTCGGTCAGAAGAATTCCACCCCGGCCGAGATGTTCATCAACCGAGCGAGATGCTTAGGGTTAAGATTAAAGACTCGAACTTTCAGGATCCTACTGGAATCTAAGATTATTCTGTCATTGTTTTTCCCACAACCTTAAGCCAATCACCCTAGAATCACACAAGGAAATTAGCCACTCATCATCATAATGAAAGTATTAAAATATATAGGAAGAAGGTGAATATTTGAACAAAGAAGAATTTAATGAAAAGACTTCAATAACTGAATCAAATATCACAACAAAGCGTTCTTTGGATAATAATCCAACAAGACAAGACAACAATTGAGGGAATTGAAGACAATCTTACAAAACCCTTCAATAAAGCTATAAAAGCTATGAACTTCAATCTTCCTTCAACCTTCAAAAAGGTTCTTCAAATCTCCCAACTTGGAGTAGGCTGCTGCTGCGTATTTTTCGGTGTAAGCCGGCTCTAAGCACCTCCCGATTTGTGGAAAATCCAACCCTTTTTATAGGAAAATAACCCTCCAAAGATAATAAATCTTAGAAAGATATTCTCC
This sequence comes from Fagopyrum homotropicum, assembly GCA_033239125.1. Taxonomy (NCBI): domain Eukaryota; kingdom Viridiplantae; phylum Streptophyta; class Magnoliopsida; order Caryophyllales; family Polygonaceae; genus Fagopyrum; species Fagopyrum homotropicum. Next base: position 27,298,428 of record BSWB01000004.1, on the reverse strand, counting down.
CATAAATATAGGTAAAATATATGATTCTGCATATCTCCTTCCTTCCAAGAGCTCAGCCCAAAAATATAAGATTACTTTCCAAGTTTAAAAGATCTCCTTCAAGAATAAAATATTCTCGCCGCGTCCTAGGTTTTCGCCTCGGTCGAGTCGGCGTCTCTGGATCACCTCGGTCGAGATGAATCTCTGGTCAACCGAGGTGAGTCACAACTGAATGTGAAATCTCTCAAAACTGGCCCAAAGAAAATCCTTAATCCATGGCTATGCTTCCTGGATGTAGCTCCAAATGACTCTTGACTTCTTTTGCTCCTTTTTGATGCAAAACGTACCATATTACCTGCAATTACAACGAAACTAGGTGTAGACCTCAATTCTCGCAAAGGTAGATGAAATGGTAATAGAATCACATATTATACATACAAACATGCAGATTTTTGAAGATAAAACGTCCAAACAAACCCCAAAATATAGACTATAATTCATGCTATCAATACATATCAAAGTTAGTATAGAGAGATCCCTGTAACAAGAACTAGAAGAGTAAGAAGAACCAGATGATTGTGAACATGTCCTATGTTTAGCATTCCACACAAGTAGGACTGAGGGTGCTCCTCCGAGAGAAGGTGGGATCAAACAGTCTAAATTGACAAAGGAAGCCCTTGTGATTAAAGATGTGACACAGAATAAGTGGAATTATAGAGGCGGCACAAACATAGAGAGTATGAGTTAAAGCCTTGGTGAAATGTCTGATCGAGTTGCGAGGTGATTGCAAATGGAATTCACATGTTGGCTAGAACAGAGATGAGAAGGAGTAAAGTTGAATGACTAAAGATTGTTATATTGATCCGGTATTTCTCAATAAGATGATTACCGAAAAGTGTATGTATAAGAGTTTAATGAGAAATTGTGGTACTCCAATGAAAATTTAAGCTCGACTGATGATGAAAGTAATAAGACCAACTATTGCGGTCCGTAAGGCGTATACGAGGAAACTCAAAGGGATTTAACTATCCTACTGGTGGTAACGATTTAAAGAAGGTAAAACGACATGAGTATAAGGAAAATATAATGAATGCGATGCGGGGAATTTGATTTTTGAGAAAATCATATGCATTTGGTATTTAGTATACAAAGGATACAGATGACTTTGTGGCATACAGTGACGCATCCAAGCTGGACTTGGGATGTGTGTTGATGCAGAAGGGTAAGGTCATAGCCTATACATCTCGGAAATTGAAGGCGTAATAGGAGAACTACCCCACACACGACCTAGAGTTAGCTGTAGTAGACTATACTCTTAAGATCTGGCGTCACTATCTTTATGAGGCGACATGTCAGATCTTCACAGACCATAAGAGTCGGAACATATTCACTCAGTAGGAGTTGAATAACCGCCAAAGGCGGTGATTAGAGTTGATCAAGGATCGCGACCTTGAGATTCTCTACCACCCCAGAGAGGTGAATTTAGTAGCTGACGCTTTGAGCCGAAAGGCGCCTCGGAAGAAGGCGATAGCCCGGTTGGCAGTACAGCCGCAGTTGCAGAGATATTTGGCGTAGTTAGAGGTAGAGAGTCAATTTCTAGATACAGTCCATCAGTTGGCTACCTGGGAGTTACTACTTGAGTTGTTGGGTGAGATCCGACAGAAGTAGGAGACTTGCCAGACTTTGACCAAGATTTGAGACAGGATGTCTCGAGATGAGGCACCTCAGTTCAGTAATGGAGTTGATGGAGTGATGAGACGTCAGGACCGTATTTGTGTGCCATCAGACAATGAGCTGAGGCAGAGGATATTAGGTGAGGCTCATACTACCCCATACTCAATACATCCTGGAGCGAGTAAGATGTACAAGGATGTGAGACGTTCCTTCTGGTGGGGTGGTTTGAAGCCCGACATGGCTCGGTATGTAGCTCAATGTGCGACTTGCTAGCAGGTTAAGATTGAGCATCGTAGGTCCGGAGGAGAGCTCCACCCACTTCCAGCGCCACAGTGGAAGTGGGAGGATATATCTATGGATTTTGTCACAGAATTGAGGCTAAGTAGAGATTTTGATGCTAGTTGGGTAGTGGTAGACCGTCTGACGAAGACCGCCCGTTTCATCCTGATTAAGGAAAATGTGGCCGGTAAGTCGTGTGGCTGAGGAGTTCACCAGATACATTATGAGACTCCATGGAGTACCTAGGACTATCGTCTCAGACAAAGATGGACGTTTCACCCCGAGATTTTGGCAGCGTATACATACTGATTTGGGGACGAGTCTCCACTTTACTACTGCTTACCACCCACAGACTGACGGTCAGTCTGAGAGGACCATCCAGACGTTAGAGGACATGTTGCGGGCTTGTGTACTATATTGGGGACAGGTATGGCCAAATCATCTTCCACTGGTAGGGATTTCGTATAATAACAGTTGGCACGCGTCTATTGGGATGACCCTTATGAGGCTTTGTACGGGCGTAGATGTCGCACGCCATTATGATGAGATGAGCCTAGTAGAGCTGATGGAGTAACTCCAGATCATATACAGGATGACATCGCTCGGATTGCCCTAGTCCAAGAGCGGATGTTAGCAGCTCAAAGTCGTCAAAAATCCAACGCCGAAAAAAGGCATCGACCCTTGGAGTTTATGGTGGGTGCTCAGGTGTGGTTGAGAGTATCACCGACGCGGGGAGTCCGGTGTTTCGGCATTAAGGGGAAACTGAGTCCCCGATATGTCGGACCTTTTGAGATCTCGGAGAGAGTTGGAGAGGTTGCCTACAGATTAGCACTACCGCTGAGACTCGAGGGTGTCCATCCGGTCTTCCATGTATCTCAGTTAAGAGAGTACATCCCGGATCCGAGACACGTCATCAGCCATGAGGACCTGATAGTTGAGGCCGACCATACTTTTGTAGAGTACCCAGTGGCTGTCTTGGAGCGCAGTACTAGACGTCTGCGGTCCAAGGAGATACCGATGTTGAGGATCCAGTGGTCTAGACGAGGAGCTGATGAGGCCACTTGGGAGACAGAGGAGAGTGATGACATGAATTATATACCATTATAATCATGCATATTGTAGAGGTTTACCTCAATTTACCTTGCATTTAGAGAGAACTTGTGTACCTTTTAGGCTTTATTCATTTATATTTCGGAAATAGAGGTCTACACGAGTTTTGGTTGAATTGTAGGTAAATTCGGTGAATTTGGAAGCAAAAGTGGAGCAAGGAGCATCTAAGACTCTTAGGGAAGCTTAAGGAGTCTTAAAGGAATCACAAAGAGCAAAGGAGTTGCGTAAAAGAGTCACGAAAGGGAGGAAGGAAACAAGCCAAAAGACAAGCATTCTCTGTTGAAGAAAATCGTGTCAATTTGCATATAAATCGGGCGATTTTTTTTACTAAAAATCGAGCAGTTTTCCATGAAAATCGGTTGGCACGATTTTTCTACTTTTCGGCC